>OX377203.1:938188-1577230 GCA_947396885.1 Heligmosomoides polygyrus polygyrus
ACCCTAGTCTGCGCGCTAGGAAACCTACCAAAGTCGATTGGATGACCCAGGTTACCAATATTGGTAGCTTTCGTAACCCCGGCCACCCCTATCGACTGAAGCAGAAGTACCGCCAAACGCACCGTTTATACTCTAGTCGCCGCGCGGCGCGTCACAATTATGACTACGGATATTAATTATACAGCGCGGCCTAATCGATATCGCTAATTCTCATTACGGTGCGCTGCGCGGCGACTGCGGTATAAACAGGGCCTAAAGCATATCTTTAACTTGTCATCTTTAACTTCAGGATTTTTAACTTCAGGATCACTGAATGCCACCTACGTCACTGACTCGTCGGGCTCTTCTGGACCGCGAATGATTCACATGTGTTCGAACGTACTCACCAGCATAGGAAGGCACCGGTGGTGGACCGGTTGGAAGAATAGAGCAGTCATTTTTCGCCCAAATCACCTAATCTTGCCCAAAAGCCAAAATGCTTACCAATGGAGAGGTAGTTTGGGGGACCACCGTTCACAACAGACCGTGGCACAGAGTACCGGTATCGGTAGAGTATCGGTCGGCAATTCATCGATCGTTATCGATCGGCTGTTCAGTATCGATCGATTCTGCCGACTTCTGGCCGTATTATTCATTTGCGGTTGGGATACTAATCCAGGAATGACACGCGTCGCCCAGTATAGGGTGCCCCAACCTCAAATGAAAAATACAGCCAGAAATCGGCAGTATCGATCGATACTGAAGAATCGATCGATATCGTTTATGTGTTGTGAAGAATCGATCGATATCGTTTATGTGTACCGGGAATCGTACTCGCGCAGTTACCGCCTCAAACGGTTGATTCTAGGCAGAAATCGATAGTATCGATCGATATTGGCTGAACGACCAACACTGTTTACTTGTCGTTCAATCAATATCGATCGATGTTATTGATTTTTGCCTAGAATTAACCATTTGAGGCGAGAACTGTGCGAATATCATGACCGGTAAGCTTACTTCACAGCTCGTGCAGTTCCCGCCTAAAATGGTCAATTCTGGGCAGAAATCGATAACATCGATCGATATTGGTTGAACGATCAACATTGTTGACTTCTTGTGAAGATCGCCCTGCCCACCGACAATCGATACTGCTTACTAGATCGATAATCTGCACATGCTTTGAGTCTGATCTACATGGTGGTTTATCTGAATTCAAGATTAGACGGAGAAATCTGCCCCGAAACAGATAATATCATCGATATTGACCAACAGATCGATACAGTTTAGTTGGTGAGAATCCTGCACACCGACCATCGTGTTAGCTCAATCCCTTCCTCAAGCAGTCAATTCTAGGAAAAATCGTTAAAATCTATCGATAAAATCGATCGATATCGATTGGGCAATCAGAGTTGTTCACTTGTTGTTAAGATTACGCTGCCCCGTGCGCCGGTAATGTGAAGCTTGGTAGCAGCCATCGTATTCGCGCAATCTCCTCCTCAAACAGTCAGCTCCGGGAAAAATCGATAATATCGATCGATATTGATTTTGCGATCAGTGGTGCTCCCTTGTTGTGAACGTTGCACTGTGCGTCGGCAACGTTGATGCCTGTTCAACGGCCATCATATTCGCTAGGATCTACAGATTTTGCCCAAAAACTCTTAGAATACAACCATAGCTATGGAAGGACAGCTTAATGGAGCTGCACTTAAGCTTGCCTTTAATAGTGACGAGATAGCTCTTGCTCAGATGATGTGAAGAAAACGAGCGAAAAACGATCCGCAAACAAGAAAAAAGAGCGGTTCATGTCGCGAAAGTAGGCAGCACTGTGGGGCCGAAGCGTGCCAGCCAATAAGGCCGCGCCATATGGGCGTACGGTGCCATTCAGAGACGGCGAGCACGGTAGTTACTCTGGGGTCAGATTCATCAACCGCTTACCGCTCTCTTACGGTGAAAATACCGCCGACTAACCTGATACAACATTCGCCAGCATCAGGTTTGGCAGTATTTTCACCGTTAGAGGGCGGTAATTGGTTGATGAATCTGGACCCTACTTTGCCGGTGTATGTTCGGTCGGTGCTCTGCTTGTTAGTGATTTGATTTGATTGGCTGGGACGCTGACCCTTCCTAATGTTGCCCACTTTCGCGACATATAGCAAAAGAGCGCCGATATTAAAGCGATCAGAGGAGAGACCTGCTCTCAGCGGGATAAACGGTACAGTTCATCTAAAGGTGAGAACTATGTCGGAATACTCACGGGGAGTGACCGTACAAATGCAGCTCCAGGATGCGCGAATCAGGCGACACATGGCGGGGTGGATTCAAACGCAATAGACGAAGTCATGGACGTTCCCTTAAACGAGACGTTTCACGAGTGCTGCCAGAAAACTGGTCTAAACCGATGGAAGCAGTACGTTGGAATGGTAGAAATAGCAGGAGAAATGGAGGATAGAGTTCATCGGCGGAGAGGAAGGGGACGACGTCAGGTCAAGTCCCCGGACACGTAGATGGCCACCGGCAGTGTCAGATCGATGGTGTAGGGCAAACGAAGCGATCGCTCGATCCTTCGCCGTCGCTGCCGCCCTCTTTGACGAAGTTCCCGCCACATCTCGAGGTCCTGGCATATCGTTCAGGAGCCCCACCAAGGTCAAGCACCGTTGAATGCGACAGTAAGATCCCCAGTGAGAGTGCACAGCTTCTTCCATTGTATCAGGAAGGCAAAAACGGATGTTTCCTTCATTTCCACGTCGCCACACGACCTCACAACCCAGACCTCTTTTTTAACTCAAAGTACCTTTATTTTCCCTTCTCAATGCCATCTTTGGTGCATGTCGTTAATGTGGCCTACCTAAGGAGGAGGGAACGCGCATTACCAATCAATCGATTCGGGATGAACTGACGCGTCAACCGTGACCCTGATTTACTGGAACGTGCTCTGATTGGCTGTTTCTTTTCCTTCCCTTGCATGCAGGCCACATTAGCGACATTTCCACAATACATATTTACCTAGAGCGAATGGACAGAGTACGTATAAAAGCAAGGGATGCGCCACGCCTTCCACTTCTATAGGATGTCGCGGAGACGATTTGAGTGCGTATTTGGCCATACGATGTCCAGCAGAGGCCAGCCGATGAACAAGTCAGCGCTTTATCCTTCCCAGACAAGTCTGGAACCATTTCAGGGACACCAAACGCACGGAAGGCTACGTCGACCTGTACGGGATCCTAGCCAAAAACTCAGATTCGCCATGCCCTCGACAGCTCCCAGGTGTGCCCCGTTGCCCACTTTTAGACTCCTGGAACTGCTCGCTTAACACGCAGCGAGGAGCTGACTGGGTCTTCATAGCTGAAGTTAGCAGTATTGATCGATATTGATTAAGCAATCGATAGTGCTCATTTATTGCGAAGCCTCCCCACTGACCGTGCAGATGAATTTTAAGAATTTCATGGCAAGTTACACTGACTTTTTCTTGAAAGAAAATGTTATTGAAATCTTCCTCGAGAGACTAATTTAGTCTGAAAGACGATCACTTTGATCTAGGAAATGAGAAGACATTCTTACAACAATAGCTGGATGCGCTTAGTTTATGTAAATATTCGGAACAAGTCGCCGATGTGGCCTACACGTGGAATCGGAGACGTATCAGCTATTCAGAGCACCGATGATCGTGCCAAAAAAGCTGAGCCCCGGCCGAACTTCCGCCTCCTTTGAGGCTCCGATCGGTCTTGAGTGTTCCCACCTCACTGTGTAGGCCAAGTGACGTTTAGGGCGTTCGGTCCGATTTCAAAAGCGTCGGAACCGCTCAGAGATGTCCAATCTGACTTGAATATTGCACATATAGTATTCATCGACATCTGGAGATGGAGGCGGACGTACTCCCGCTCATCGATTCTATCTATACAAACGGAGATTCGCAGGGAAGAAGTGCCCCACAGCGACCACCATTTATTGATCGAATATATTTATTAAATTATCTGCAAGTTGCACTTTCAACGACAAACAAACACAAACATGAAACGTTTACCGACTGCGGCGTCGAGAAAGAAAAAGCGAAGTGTATGAGCCTGAAAGCACCACTGGTGTACACTGAAATACGATGAATCTCCTTCAACAACATCGCTCCTATAACCATCACATTAAATCCTCCTCGTCATGAGATGCTGAACAGTTTTGGGTGAAAAACTACGATTCATAATGAGTTGACGGCCTGGCTGGCGGGCATAAGGGGGAGGAGCCAGCCAATCACAGCAGAGCACCTCTCCCATGCTCGCCCAGGCCGTCAGCCTGCTATGTATCGAAAAACGATCACATCGATCATTGGATAACTTCGGGATCGATCGAACGACTCCATCGAACAACTCACAAACATACACAAAATGCAATACATTACAAGGCATCGTTATTACTAGCACTAAGCGCACAAGTGTCCCTTGAGCAGTCTATTGCGGACATCACAGAATGTCGATTTCTTTGGCTAAGGGAACGACACGGCACCCAAACACGCTACCAGGGCCGGCCTACCGGCGGAAGCCGTTCGGCGGGTAGGGGTACATGTACGGCTGCGGATGGACGAACGGTCTCCAACGTTGCTGATGGATGCCGATCGACGGATCTTGGAAGTACGGACCGTGAGGGTGTCGGCTGCGTTGCGGTGACAGGTGCGGCGACGTGATTCTCTGCAATTGTGAAGCTTCACCGATTCGTAACACAGCATGCTCATTCCTTCTCAAAGAAATCGATAACATCGATCGATACTGGTTCGCAAATCGATGAGGTTTAGTTGAAGTAGACACCTGTTTTAAACCACTTCCTCACAAAAATCGATAATATCGATCGACACGGTTAGTCAATCGATGCAGTTCACTAGCTGCTCACTTTAGGCTGAGAATAACACGACAAATAAATAAATTTTGAATCGCACGTGGTTAACACTACCAGAAAAATCCTCTGGAAGTTTGTACTCCACTACAGTTTAGGTGACTCTTACGATTCACGAAAGTTCAAATTTCATTCACGCACACGTCTGATGTCAAATGGCATGCTAATCGATAAAGTCCGAAATTTCGTAAATCGTAGGTCGTCATTACGACAAAACCGCCGTAAATCGTAAGGCCCCGTTTATACTTCGTCGATGATGAGCCGATGAATCCTGATGAGCCCTGTAGTACCGATTTATCTGGCTGTCTGGGTTGCAAGGGCGAAACCGCCATTTTTGAGTTATTCTGATATTTTTCACAATGAAATGTGAATAAAGAAAGACTTTAAAAATTAAAAATTGAGAAGAGTGGATGCGTGCGAATTAGTGCATCAGCCATGATTTTTAATTACAAGGACACCTTGGGTGGCTACTAGAGGGGAGTTTTTAGAGAGTATTCAGAGGGTCAAGTTCTCGACGATCTTCGCCGACTCCTGCGGTCCATTGGAGTCGAGCGCGAAAAAGAAAAATAGTTTTCCGCCTGGTTTGTCTAGGAGACGATGGTGTGAAATTGGCACGAATTTAGGCGAAAAATCGTTTTCAATGCACATAACTAGTGTTCTAGCCTGACCTTCGTGGTGGGCGTAGCCTCCTGGCCTACGTCAGATCTACAATATGGGATAGGGCGCCTTTTCCGAACGTCTGGGTTTTTTTCGGGGAATTCTAGGGCTTTTTGACGTGCCCCCTCCCCGAAAATAACTTACCTAATGCGTAAGTTATTTCGGGCCGGCCGCGCACCGAGAGTAGTGCTTTAGAGGCGGAGTGCGCGAGGAAGCGCGAGGGATTTCCGGTGCTGAGCGGCCGGCCTGTAAACAACCTTCCTTAAGTAAGTGATTCCAGCGGCAAGGGCCGGAGGAAATGGTTTATTTTGGGCGTATTTTGTAACGTAAGACACTGAAAATCAAGCCGTATATGGAAGCGGCCGCGGCGCATTTAACTGTGTGGGTTTGGCGGGTCGAGATTGAGCTCTTCATAGCTTTTAAAGCGATTTTATTGAACCCTTGCCAATTTTGCTGCGGGAGCGGCCAAAGAACCTCATTTTTTTGCAGGACTCAGTTATCGGATCGGGGAAATTCGTAAGACTTAAGTGCAGGGGGACACGGCGAATTCAGCGGTGTGCGAAATTTGGCCGGCGGTTAAGCTTTTTGGCTCCTATTAGCAGTTTTAGTCTGTAAAATCGCCAATTTTGCGGTGGGTGCCGTCAAAGGACCCCATTTCTTGCCAAATAACCCCGATTTTTGCGGGATTCAGTTATCGGATCGGGGATATTCGTAAGACTTGAGTGCAGTGGAACACGGCGAATCCAACGGTGTGCGAATGTGCCACCGCAAATCACTCATTGTACGGCCAAATACGCATTCAACTCGCCTCCACGACATCTCGTAGAAGTAGGATGTGTGGCGCATCCCTAAAGAGATCGAGTAACGCTCCTGTATATTTCTTATCCCTATCCAAAACGCCTCTAACCTCTGACGCCTCTAACGTTTTGCGCGTCTAAGTCTTAGGTTCGCGGGCAGTATCCTGACGAAGACCTCCAACTCTTCGTATGATAGTATCATTATCAGGGCTTCCACATCTATCGCTGTTACCGATTTTTCTACAAAGAGTTAACTATTTGAGGTTGAAGTTGGATAGGTGCCTATGTTAGATGATCTGTGTCATGAATTTCAACACTGCAGCTCTGGTTCGACATCAAAAGATGCGCTACATCGCTCTAATCACCGAAATAAGATTCAGTCTCTTCATTTCATGCCTTTCTTCAGGCCAGGAGCGGGTGTTATACAGTTTACAAGCCGCTGCAAGAGAGACATGTGGCCATCGAAAGTCTTGCGCCAGTCAGAACTCGAACCAGCACCCTCTGCTTTCCGCGCAGGATGCCACGCCGTTACACTACACTTCATTACGTAGCACTTGATCGCAACTAGACAACTTTGTGACGGCTTGTAATGCAGTCATTTGCCGGTCGTTCTGAAGTACAGTGGAGGCTAAATGCACTTGTTTGCTATTATGTTCAATAGCAAAGGAATAAAGACTGTGCTAAGCTCCCCTCTGGGAAACGCCACGCACTCTGTGTTTGCGGGATGTCGCGGAGACAAATTGAATGCATTTCTTGATCTACACAATGATTTATAGAGCCAGGCGATAGGCCAGGTCAGTTTTTTCTTCTCCACAGACAAGTCTGGCATAAAATCGCCGACTCCGGAGGAATGAAAGGCCTAGGCGGCCTGGGCGGGAGAAGCAAACCAAGAAGCAGAAATTGAAGCGCCTTCTCCGACTGCGCTACCACGCACCCATATTCTGGTCTATGTGTCGCACAATTGGAGAATGCGCCGATTGCTGTGTGCATCCCGGATCGCTCTATTGTCGAGCCCCGCCTAAGCCAAGCCAAATACGCATTCCAATTACCTTCACGTGAACCTCGTACAAGTAGAACGCGCGGCGCATTCCTTGAACAGAACATTTATTTATTTATTTATTTATTTATTTATTTATTTATAGTACGTGGATATCCACACAGACAGAACTATTTGCGATCAGCTATCCGAAAAGGCAATACAAGATAGACACAACGAGGAGAACAGAACAATGTTTGCATGATAGAAGATTTCAAACAACTAATGAATCACCCTGTGAGGTACCTATCAATGGGCTTTTTCAGTTGCGAAATGGAATTTTTAGAAAATTTTAAAAACTCCGAACCAGCTTTTTGGGTAAAAAGAAGCTCGCAGTCGAGACCTTGCCTTTGGAAAAAATGGATTAACGCCGACTTTTGCCCACTGCGCTAGTTCTCGCATCAACAAATGTGCTCGGCAGGTAATACTGGATTGATTTCAGCCGGAATCGAACATGGATCTCCTTGGCATAAAGGTGATCATAAAAAATGAGAAAAAATGAGAACCTCAGGAAGAGGGCGTGCCAGAAGGAATTCAGCGTACCGGTGGTGAGCGGGCTGACGACTCAGAAGATTGGAGGGAAGAGATCGAACGCAGGGACTCAATCCGGTGGTGAGTTGGCGCTCAAGGTGGCCGATATCGAGTGTCCGAGATCAACAGATCAATCGTCCTACCGTACCTGGCAGACCTGCCGCTCTCCAATTCCAAGACTGAAGAATTCTCGGAACAACATCACAAGGGAGAGGTCTGAAACATGTGTTTGAACTGGGGAAACGAGTGATACAGGAAGCATCCACATGTACCCCTCATTTGGTATACAAATTTGCTTCCTTTTTGCCAGGTCGCTAGACCAGATGTGTTGGGGTCCCCCAAAGTTTACTAGGGAGTCGTGGCGACAGTCCCTCGATGGAAGCGAACAGTTTCAATCTCCCAGAAGACATTTTAATAAAATGATGCACTTAATAAACCGGAGATTTTTAGTAGAAAATTTGAGGTCCAAGCTATGCTTAGATTTTTGCTAAGTTAATATTGTGTAATTTTGACAGAACAAATATTTTAACACATTTGAATAAACCTGGCACGACTGGTAGAGAGATCATATGTCGTTAGGGGATGTTTCGTTGCGATCAAAACTCTTGCGCCAGGCGGGATTCGAACGCGCTACTTTTAGTTTCTGGGCAGCGATGCTACAGAGCCCTACAGAAGGTACGGGTTCGAGTCGTAGCTGGCGCGAGAGTTTTGATCGCAACGAAACATCCTGCAACAACAGAGTGAATCTTCATTTTTGTATTCAACAGCAGGTTAGAAGCTGCTGAAGCGAAGAGATCGTCTCTGATAACAACCGCCGATTTTTCAGTGAATAGTGAATCAGCTGAAAAGACAACGCGTGGTAGCGCAGCCCGAGTAGGTGCCGACCGTGCTGTGCACCCGATTCCTGCTTCCGATTTCACCCCTACTCCAACCAAGCCCCGCGGTCGGTGAACTGGTAATAGACTTGTCTGTCTTGTCACGCGACTGCGAATAAGGATAATCTCTGACTATAACGCGAGCCATGCCCCGCTCCGCCCCGCCCCTCTTTCAAGAGCCACTTACAAGGGAAGCTCATGAACTTCCCCCAGAGATTCTCAACGAGACCTACATGGTCCTGTAGGACATCGGAAGAGGGCCATAGAACTGTGTTTGGTTTTTGCTACGGGCCACTGGGTGGTCCAAAAATGGCAAAACTCCTTGCTCCTAGTCCCCTTGCTGCCCCCTTGCTGCCCCCTTTTACTGCTCCTCTTACTGGACCCATTACTGGTGTCGCTAACTAACTTGTATCGCTAACTTGTATCGCTTATAATTCTACATTGTTGCTGAATTCATGTGGCAGTCACAAGTAGCGCATTAGCATGGTTTGGATGTTCAGTTTTACATCGTGGCGGGACCTGACAAGTGGCTGAATGATTGCTTTTATCTCAGCAGCACATGGTGCAGTGGCCAATGTGGAGTCAGATCCGATCAATAGATGGTGTGCTTATAGGCCGGACCAATTGGAGCTGATGAAGCTGACCTGGCCGCGTTACCACGGCCAATCACCGTTGGCAGGCATCGAGCCCCATTTTGGATCAGCTGATTTCGCTAATAGGCAACGTCCAATGGGGCTCGATGGCAGGCGAGCGCTGATGGCTACGCTGAATACCGCACTGATGAGCCCTTCAATATTGGTATATCTGTCTGCTGTTGCGAGGGCGAAACAGTCATTTCTGTGCTCTTCTCTTATTGCTCATAGTTATAATGAAGAAATTATTTCAAATTACCTAAAAATAAAATAAAAAATAAAAATTTTTAACTTCGTGAGGAAAACTAGAGGGCATGGCATATGGCGCTGTGGCAGCCAACAACCGCAAAATCGCGAAATTTTCCAACTTCACTTTCGAAATGCTCTTAGGGGGTCGAAAAATTAGATAACTGCATTCGTTTAGCGTTTGGTGTGCTAAGAGTTAGATTTATAGGACGGGGCGAATTTTCCGGATTTACTTATATATAATTTGCTAATTTAGGCCCATTTCGGGTCTAGTATCTTCCCTAATAAGTAAGATAGTGAACCCCAGAAAGGCGCCGGCGCCTTCCTGTTTGGCTCAGAGTCGGCCGAGGAGGGCGCCGGCGCCTTTCTGAGGCCGCCGCCACTTAGTCATCTTACTAAGATGTTTGTTACCGCACTCCTCGGCGGCAGATGGGTGGTTTTGGCTCAGTTTTGGAGCTATGAGAAGCCGATTTTGAGCCCGTCTTTGGATGTGCTGCTGGACATATCCTGGAGGAGCTCGGGGTAGTGTAAGAAAAGTGTAGGGATACACCCGAAAGCCTGAGAAGGTGCTTTTCAGGGTTATTTCCCATGAAAATGGAGGCATTTAGCAGTCCGTTGGAAGTTAGTTGCATAATTGGAATGGGGCTATTTTTCTCTATTTTTGAGGAGTGCCTCGTTCTCTCCATGTGAACTGCTCCTACTCGCACACGTCGATTTAGTCTAATTCAACAGATTTTAGATTCCTGGTCGATTTTTGCCGAGGACGACCAGAAATCGGCCTACTACTCGGCCGGGCCTGAAGACCCCTTCCTGCAAATCGATTCCTATGTCTAGCGGGATTACTGACATTCTAAGAATTAGCCGATTTATGAACATTTCTGTGTACGTTCAATTCCGCTAATCCAATGGCGTTGGTTGAACGTCGGCCAGAGGTCAATTCAAACTGTTCGATTCAGAAAATCATGAATTTTTCCGTGTGTACTGTTCAAGGCTTGAAGTTTTTGTGGCAGAATTCTAACCGTCTAGGGGCGGACGTCGGGTAAATTTACTTTTGTTCTCATGAAAAAACGGAAATTCTGAAGACGATACGCCCAAATCATGTCGCTTGCGGGAATTTTTTCTGTGTGATAGGCTTGGATTTTTGTCAGGTACTAGTTTCGTTTCTTTTTATGTTTCATAAAGATGGGAGGTAATGATTTCCAGGGGAAGTCCATCGTCCATCCTTTCGCTGCGAGTCCATCATATTGGCTCGAAGAGTGCTTCTAAAAAAATTCTGGGGAAACCATTCAAGTGGTGGTTAGTGATTAACTCGCGAAGAGCAAGATGTACTGAAAAACGAAGTGAACGGGTATCTATTTAGTCAAGAGCAGTCAATCATTGAAGGTAATTTTAGGAGAGCTGGTGCTCCTCTCTAGCTCTCTCCTAATCGATTAGACATTCTGATTTGCAGTCGAATGGGTTCGTATAATAAGAGCAGGCTTTCCCCGCTGCTCTTCAGTACAAGCTCTGAGATCGCTAGTGTAGACTGACTTAATTCTCACCACACTAAAGGGTATTCGTTGTAGCCTCGCGCCACAGTTTCTCGTCAGGAATAAGCAACAACGATTCCAGTCGATCTTACGGGTGTGGCGGCGACGGACATTGGCAGTGAAATGAACACCAACAATCGCAGCGGCTTCAGAATGGGTAACGATAGCGAGGAGAGCAGCCGGAGCACCGGCGGCGGCATCGTGAACGAGCTGCTGCTCCGAAGACAATGACCGCATCATAGATCACGTTCCCAAAAAACACTCTGAGGACTCCGCGGGTCTCCTCGTAGATGAGACCGCTGGTGCGCTTCACTCCACCACGCGACGAAGAATGGCTGGCTTGATGATTCCCCGGATGTCGTCACGAAGCACCTTGCGATGGCGCTTGGCCTCTCTCTTGCCAAGTCCCTTGCCTCCTAGCGAGAAGGGGCGATGGTTTTTCAGAGGAGAAGCGATGTGTATGCCAAGAAGTCGACCACGGTGAGCAAAAAAACGATTTGTGAGAGACTTCGAGCCACACGAAGCCGAAACGAGAGTGGCAGGATCGATGCGACCTGGGTCGCCGGTGCCCCTTCAGGCCATTTTGATCGCGACCGATCGTTAGATCAAATGACCTATCGATGACGCTGCCGGGCCGCTCGGACTTTTTCTGAACCCAAAGGAGCTCCGCACTGGCACTTTAACACCGAGGTTGGTAAAGGATTTCGGGAAAGATTCTGATGCAGAGACGTACGATGGCCGCAACAGAATAAGCAGGATAACAGCCCAAAACTCTCCGTAGTGAATTTCGCGCGAAACACGACATCGTAATTGCCTACATTTCCTTCAGAACGGCAGCCCACCAACCGAGAGCTATCACGATCTCAATAAAAAATCAAAAACTTGAATAAAAAATAAACAATTTAAATTGAGGGTAAAATAAGAATAAATTTGTTGGTTTTTAATTATTTATTTAATTTTGGTCCTTTTCTTTCTCTCCAATTTTTCTTTAAATTAAAAAGCAGTATCGCGAATTCAATCCTTGTTTTATGGCGTCTGTACACCCAACACTTCACTCCTGAAAACGTCGAGTACCCGTTCTGGCACCTGCCGCATAGAGGGGTACGTTATGCCCTGCATAGTTCCCAAGTTCAGTCAGTGCTGTCCAACTCCTTCTTCAGATCACCGAAGAGGCGAAGCGGCACAACAGGACGATCTCCGGTTGCTCAGCTGTCACCTACCAAGGGGGGGGGGGGAACGGCTACAGCGACGCGAATCTGCTGTGCCTCCATCGGTGAAGCTCTGCACCACTTCTGGACGTTGAGCCGGGCCTTTTTGAGCCCTTGTGTCTCAGAAGAAAAGACGGAATACTGTGCTAGCAGGGATCTGGAACCGTATTTTGCGCATCACTCGAGGGATGATATTCTCGTAAACGATTTCTCATATTCTGCTATATCTTCGTGATACAATACGCATCAAGTCAAAATCGGTCTTGTTGACGAGTATCTCGAAAACCGCAGTGTGATGCAGAAGACTGACTGACGGACACCGCATTTCATCCTCGATCACCTCAATGTAATGCTGGACAGTGTGTTTTAGGAACGCAGCAGGGGTGCGGGAACGGCCAGAGCACCGACCCTACCGCAGGACCGCTGCCTTGATTGGCTCCCGCAATCGCGCGCTAGGAACTAGGATACGTTCCCACACCCCTGCTGTGCGCCTAAGCGATGTGCTCTTGTTTCCAATATAGACGGTTTTTAAACATCGACTATCTGTAAAAAATCAGGCATATACAGCTATAACCATTGTAAAATTAAGCCGCGGTCCATTTTATCCACGACTTTTCAATGAAGTTCCTCTGCCATCTGTTCTGTTTGTTTATTGCTTCCTCGCTTTGCGTCTGTTAGTTCTGGATTTTAGACTACTTGCACTTCTTTCGACAGGATTACGGGATTTCCAAGGGTGGAGCATGGTGCAGGCACGCTTTCAAGAAGTGGGTCCATGTCGTGGATTAACTCCTGATTGATCTGCCGATTCAGGTTCTCGAAGAGAACACATTCCACGATACAATTTGCAACAACATCGTGAAGCGCATGGCAGTGAAGCTAATTTACTCGTCCATCCCGGCCTGAAACGATACTCAAGAATCTAATTCCGAATCAGATTAGAGGAGACGATTTGGAACAGCTTCATAGATTCCTAAATCTGGCGTGTTCGCCATAGAATAGAATCGTGAGATGCAATTCCGTCAGAAATTCTGTGACGCAGCTCAGCGTCTTTAGTTGAACGACAGGTCTCAACGAAGCGATGCTGGATAGCAAACCGCCATATCGCTTCTTCCTGCTCTGACGCCGCCATCGGGCAACTGAGGGCAGCCGTTGCCCTTCCGAGTTGTTTTGATTCCGCTCTCTTTCGTGAGATTTCGTAACTGTAACTGCGAGACACTCTGCTGCTACTTCGACCTCCCGATCGTCTCCTCTAGTCGGTACGCCTTCCCTATTTCTCCAGTCTATCTGAGCATGAGTTGCGCTGCCCTTCTCGTGTGTTCTTCAGACGACTAGCAAGGGTGCCTTTGCTGTAGCGTCGACAACTCATTCTGTCTCCCATAAATGCTTCTTGTTCTCGCTTTCCGGGCGCTTCCAGTTCTAGGACCAAGTTAAGGTGATGCTAATCTGGTCTTCTCTACACCAGGATCCGTCCTTTCGTTTCCCTCTCCATACTCTGCCCCTTCAGCAGACGGTCCTGACGGTTGCATTTTTTTAGGCTTGCGGGTGTCGATCCTATGCCTTGCCCAGAGCACTTAGTGCTCACTGAGAGCCGGTTTGACCACTCCACAGTTTGCCTTAGAGTACCCAGGACCACCTGCAGTCGCCGGGGATTCCAGTAAACTCCCTCTGCTTAAACACCACCGAGCTAAGGCGTCTATCAGTTGCGAGACGACTTTCATGATCCTGCGTTTCCACGCCTCGTTACAGTAGTAAGAGTCACACCACGGACCGGATGCGACAATCATTAAGTCCTGGAGATGTTAGGTAGAAGCGGTACCCACGATACAGCATTTATCATGCATCTTATCCTACCTACTCATCGAGCTATACCGCTAGGTGATGGATACTCAACGATGCTCGTGGGTATCTTCACATACCTATAGGGATTCTTTCCCTTTACCTCTAGATTGATGAAGCAGTTACAGTAGTCAGACCAGCTGACTGCTGGACAGCATAAAGTTGAAAATGGTAGAGAAAAGAGCGGGAATCTGCACAAAGCATTTTGGAACGTGGTTACCAAGGGTTAATAATGAGAGTCTACCATTTTCAACTGTTGTGCACGTTTTTAAGTTTATTCGGGCTCGGTTATATGGCTTGCCGGGTTGGACCACATCCCGAAGTCCCTGCAGGGAGCCAAAGCGGAAGCGGATGTTAATGTTAGGGGGTCAAGGGCATATGAAGTGACTGGGTAGCTGGTGCATACCTCCATTGGCGTTTAACCTGCATCGGTAGGGCATAGACCCAATGTGTACCTTCATCTGAAGACGGTACATGCCTATGACGTTGAGGAACTATGTTGATCCTTCTCTCCTTTGCAGAAATGAGCGAGACTATACCAAAGTCCAGCGAAGGACCACCTGGAGAAGGTACCCACTACTTTTACTTTCTTCTCTTTGTGTGTTTTGAACTCGAATCGATAGCCCACACCAAGACGCGGAAAAAGCACGAAAGGAAGGTCCAGCTCTGCAGTGATTGACTCTGCGTTCAGGCGACTCCTTTCTCATCGAGCACTCCGTTGCCTTGGATGCTCTCTATTCGAATCCGGACTTCTTTTCGGACGTGACCTTTGTGGTTGATGGGCGGCGATTCCGTGCACACAAACTTATTCTGGCCGCCCGCTGTGAATACTTCAGGCAAGGGAATGCTTCTCTAATATTTTGTTTCATTTGGGCCATCCTCACTAAATATGACTTCCACTAAATAGAGCCATGCTGTTTGGCGGGCTGAAGGAAAGCTGCGAAGCAGAAGTCCAGCTCCAAGGAACAGACGCTCTCGCCTTCTGCACCTTACTGAAGTGAGTGTGGTGTCTGTCCAATGAACTGACATGGGAAGGATACCAGGTCACAGTTGCACTTCGAGATGAGATGTTTATCACGGGATGCGGCACCGAACGCTAGTCTAAGGTCGGAGTTGTGAACCACGCCCAGTTTGCCTTCCTAGCCCTCTGCCCCCATCAGTCACAGGAGGGCGAAGCGCAAGTAGGCTAAAACAGCGGCGACGTGTGGAGAGTGCTGGCGCAGTGGATAGATGGGCAGCGCGGTGGGTCAGAGAGGTTTGCGGTTCGAGTCTCCTGTTGCGCAGCATTCTTGCACTTCCTAAAAAAGGCAGCACAATAAACCTGGTACTCTTGTGTAAAACCGCAACGAAGAAGACCGCTAGAAGGGAATCCAGATTCATGGGTACTGTTGCGCTTACACTACTCCAAAAGTGAAAAAGTTTTTCGCCTAAACATAGCCAGAGAGGTTATTCAAGGCGCTGATCACTTATATTAGGTACCTAATTTATCGACTGATTACAGTGGGTTGATGTAGATGAGGGTATCAAGTTAAAGCTGATCAGTCCTTGTCTGACGAATCCTTTCTGGTATACGGTAAGTACGATGCATCTTTATCATATGATAGCATACAGTATGCGGTGGGGAAAGGAGGAGGAGGTCAGAGGACTGGCCTGACCCCTCACGAATAGCAGGCTAGACCAGGGACCAGATTCATCAACCGCTTACCGCCCTCTAACGGTGAAAGTACCGCATTCATTCATTCATTCATTTCAACATTCATCAGGTTTGGCGGTCTTCTCACCGTTAGAGGGCGGTAAGCGGTTGATGAATCTGGCCCCAGACGAGCTTCTGTTATGGTCGACGTAGGCGAGATTGGGGTAGCAGAGCGTGGCTACCTGTACGTCGCCGGGGAGGGTACGGATTGGGAACAGCTCGACATGGGTGAGTGACGCTTACCCACCCATGTCTACCGTAATCCACCGTGATCATTCGAAATTCGGGAAACGTACCTCATATGTATAAATGGTCAGTGCACGAAAAATCAAAAATAAAAAACTTCGAATAACCTCTATGGGCAAAGGTCGAAATCACTGACCATGACCCCACCACCCTTACCATATGGGAGTGTGACCATTCCCTTAAATATACCCCTTAGACGATTTTTTTCGACTGTCGATCTGTCTTCCGCATTATGTTCTGACCAGTGGTTGTCCAGTCTTATGGGTTTGTTTCTTGGTAAACCCACGCGTACGTCCCTTCGAGACAAGAGAAGAAGATGGCCTGCAGTTTCTCATCCATCTTACGAATGCGGAGCATTGAAGTTGACGATGAAGAAGGCACCAGCGTGAAACAGACAAAGAGGATCCTACATGATTAGCGGAAGAAGGTTTTGAGGAAGACCCTAGTCACCAGCGTAGATCTTTTCGCTTTGATGAAACGTAGCTGTTGAAGAAGCAGGTGAACTTCGCAATATTGACTTGCATGGAAATTCTTTTGAATCTGCAATCCTGTTTAGGTGAGTCAATTCTCCATTCAGTGAAAGCGGCATTCGTTCACTCTCAAATATGGGGACCAAATTTCGATTTATTTCGCCTTCAAAAATTCTATCGGAGTTGTTGCTCATCAAAGGTAGTCAGTGAATCCATGGATTCTAAACCTAGACCTAAATGGTCTTGTACGACATCGGATGGGATCACAGAACTCGTATTTCGCTGTTGCTAAATGCCCTTGGATGGTCCAAAAATGGCAGCAGATCATTATTTAAATAATTTCCGATAATTCATTAGGTTTCCTAAAAGAAGCTGTAGGGCACATGCAAGTGATTCATTCACAACGATCGCGGCAGCGACTGGATGGTCGAGTGGATAGCGATATGGGCTTGAGGGAGAGGGCGAGGGTTCGACTCCGAAGGGGCTTAGGAGATTTGCTAGGTGGTCTGTTCTCACAATTCTCACAAATGAAGACGCCATCAAGAGAAGACAGTGGCTCGAGCGTTCTCGGAATGACATCGTGAGTAAACTTATGAAAGGAAGCATGGCTACATATCACTGAGAAATTTCGAGAAAGATCTGCAGAAGCCACGGGCTAGATCATGGGTACCGATCAATAGGGAGAGTTATAATTTTTCAAAAAATTATATCAAGACCTTCTTACCACCCTGACGTTTCATCTCAAAGTGTCACTGCAATCTGGTATCCTCACCCAATGAGTCGATTACAGTACCGTCCATCTCTGCTCTTCAGGTATATCTACACCGGCAAACTCGAGTTGTCTACCTACAAGGTTGAAGACCTAGTGGCGATTCTCCAGCTCGCTCACGAATACGGACTGGTTAACCTTCAACAGCCAATAGTCGACTATCTGAAGGTAGCTGTCACGTCTGACTTTGGCTGCACACATTGTGTCTTTGTCCCGTATTAGACAGCTGATCCGTCAGACTGTCGATCTGTCCGCACGTCCGCGCAGAATACTTGCGCCTCAAGCGTATTCTGCAACGATTTTGATTCCATGTCATGGTAAAGGGTCCACAACCTCTAGCCGTGCTTCCTTTTTCACCCAATGAGCGGGCTCTCAGTTTTGAAGATTCTCAACAGAACAAAAGCAAGCGCTTTCTAATTCACTATTTCAGTTGAAGAGGTTCGTCGGCCGATATTTTCCAGAGTAGCTAACTAGTTGTTATGCGTTACCTTGTAATATTCAAGCTTTTTGTGTTTCTGTTATCACTGCTTGAAATTGTACTTATTTACACGGCCCAATATGTAAACAAACATAGATCTGATGTTGTTTGGTCTGCCTCCATAAAATTTGGGGATTTCTCTTTCCAACTCGTTCCTGCATCCGAGTCCGACCGTAGGCTTAAAAGTGCTAAAAATCCAGAAGAAGCTGGACACCAACAATGTCCTCATCGTTCTCCGGTCTGCAGCATTGCTGTCCAACGACCTGACGGAAAGCTGCTTGAAGTTTGCTGACCAACATGCTTCAGACGTCCTCGCTTCAAAGGTAGGTCATTGTGGTGGTCAGTTTGCCTAGCTGTAGAGCAGCAGAGTTGTTAGTGGAGTGCAACCCTCATTTTGTTGTCATTCATCACCCTCATTAACTCATTTGTTCCTTATTCTCTCAACGATAAACATTTCAGAATTTCCTGACACTGCAGCAGAAGGCGGTGGAGGAAGTCCTCAGTAGAGACTCGTTCTATGCGCCTGAGATCGACATCTTCAAGGCGATATGCGAATGGATTCGTGCACAGCCCTTGGCAAAGGTAATCGCGCTCATTGTCACCCATCCGTCCAGGAAACGACCTCACTTTCATTAGGAAACTTCTCCGGAAGCACTAATTGAACGCTTCATATCGAAGAAGTGCCTCCGGCTCGACCTCATACACCAGAAGGAGCTCCTGTCCACAGTCCGACATTCGGAGCTTTTCGCGGCGAACTCCGTCGCATTTCGGGATTTCATTCTCGACGCGCTGAATCGGAAGTGCGAAGGCACCGTGTCGGATATGCGTGGAGCTGTGGGTGAGTCTGTGTCGACGGTGTACTCCTGGTTGCCGATCTCCTCCTCACTGCTGTTGCAGTGCTCAACGAGAACGTGGCCACCGTTGCCCGAGGAGCTGCCGTTGTCGAGGGAGAAAACAGGGACACGCTGCTGAGGCCCGCACAAGGTCTTATCGAGTAATCCCCCTTCCCCAAAGTGACAAGAGCTGGCTTCTTTTTAAGGGAACCACTACGATGATGGAAGTACCTCTCTGACGCGACATAGAATCGGACAGACGGAAGGAATCGTCGTGCAACTCGGCCGACCGTATACGATAAACAGCGTCATACTGCAGATAGGGGACTGTGGCACAGGCGCCACTTACTCTTATAAGATCGAGGTAAGTAATCATGTGGTTCATAGAAACGAGTACTGCGCTACGGTACCAGACCGAGAGGGGGAATCTGCTCCCAGGCTTAGAATTGGCCAGCCCAATATAGCGATATTCGGCTTTGCTGCGATTACCCGCATGACTAGTCTTCGTAGAAGCAGGAAAAACTGTGTTCCGGACTAGAGGTTGGATTTACCAGCGATGCGGCCGGTATCACCTCACGGCGGATTCACCATAGCGGCCTACGCAATAAGCGATGCTGAGAGACACCGAAACAGAGATAGGGTAACCGATGTACCGTTACCGACCGGTAAGCGGTTGATGAATCTGGATCGGATTTCACCGGGAGATTACCACTCGGGACGGCCATCATCACAAGATGGCGAGGATCGACAGATGGACTCAACAGCAGGTGCCAAGCATCAGCCGGACGATCAACATCGATCGATAATCCTAATTTTCCCTGGAGCGATGATGGAAAACGTCCGAATCTCTTTTCCGAGTTTCCTTCTCTTCTTCAAATTCCAGTACTCTCCCTAGCATTCCATCCGTACGGCAGTTACTCGCGGCCGGCCGCGAGCTGCCCGCCACCGTCGGATCCCTGATTTCGCAGTCCCTTTCCCGCGCCCGTCCGGCACACAGCGAGAGTCGCGTTTTCGCGCCATCCGTTGTCGCCGTCGAGCGACGTCTCCGGGCGATTTGAGTCATTCGAATCGAGTGGTTCCTCCAGTCTGAGTGGACCAGTCTCCAGCGGAGGCACGGCATCGAGAAGAATCTGCATGAACTGGAAGAACCCCGATCTATTAACCAACCAAGAATTACGACGAGCTTTTCGAGCGCATGGCGCGATCTCGTACTTTAATGCGCTTTATGGTTGCTGCCTTGTGCGCTTCAAAAACACTTTAGTATTTATTTTTTCTCAAAAAATGACAATGTTATAAAATTGTCACACTCATTCGGGCAGCTGAATAAAAACATTTCAAGGTAGGTTATATAAAAAAAGCTTTTCCTTGAACAAACAATTGTTCTAACCAATTCTGGAGAGTTTGTAGTTTAACTGTAAGAAGCTCGTTCCGATTTGGAAGACGCTCACTTTTTCGATGCATCAGGTTTGTTTAGAAGAGTGTCCGATTTGACGTGAAAATGGCATCTGTGTATGCATTGCAGATTATGAAATGGTTGTGTTCCGAGTCCAGACGTCTACGTCTTTTTAAGTGAGAGCTCGTTATACCGTAGAGCCATGAGATGCGAACAGGATACATAGTTATCCGGGTCCCATGCTAGAGTTCTGCTGAAGAACAACTATTCCCATGCAGACCATGTGTTCTCTGGACAACGTCGCCAACCTTACAACGGTGATTGGGGAGCCACCTGAAGACGACTGACGACTAAACGCCGGCTACCATTTCAGGTGAGCATGGACCGACGTGACTGGGAGCGTGTGTGGTACAGCTCAGCGTGTCAGTGCTTTCCCATCGAGAAGGCGATCTTCAGAACCCGACTGGTTCGGTGAGTAGTCGTCAGTGTTGCCTAGCCGAGTCTAGAGGCGCAGGTAGCAGGATTGGAGAGAGCAGAACGCATTCCAAAATTTACGACATTTGGAGGCTTAAAACGAGAAACGCATTGGAATAAAGAGCAGTGATTTTCCACCGAAATCCGCTTTTTGGGAGTGTAGCATATTATTGAGAAACGGTGATGTAAAACATACGGAAGAGCTCAAGATGGCCGGAAACCAGGATACGAAACACGGAAACGGAAGCGGAACCACACTCATTACTTCATCTAACTGCCCATAAATATACCCAAAATGGCGGCAGTAACTAACGATAAGTTACCGTTAACGAGCATCAGGAAACAGAAAAGGCAGCATGTAATTCCTCCTGAACTTATATAGCAATGGAAGATCTTTGTGTTCCTTAATCGGGTTACATTTTAAACGAATGAATGAGCGAATAAATTCGATGTTGAAACATTCGAACGAACGAATTGATTCGCTCATCAGTATTTTCGAATGATCGAAAATCGAGTAGGTCCCATTTCTCGTTTATTCGAATATTCGAATAATTTGCTCAAATCAGGCTCCGTGCTTGAAGATTTAAAGTACTCGATATTCGAATAAAATTATTTGATTTTCGAATAGAGCTGAAATATTCGAATTTCGAATAATCTTCGTATATGACTCCTTTCGATGATCGAATTTGAGCGAATATTCGAAAATCTAGAAATATCGAGTATTATATTCCAATAGATTCTTCGAGTAAATATTCGAATATTCTTGTTCGAGCGCAGCTATATCACCTATTGGGGGGTGCGTAGCCAGGTGGAGAGCATTCAGCGAAGTTAGGATTTCCGTAGCTCCATCTCTAGATAGGTAGATGAACGCGGTTCCTGCGAGCGGGGTATTCCTACCGTACTCTCCGTTCGTTCAGGTATATCCGCGTACTATGCACCTACAACTCGAGAAGAAGCGAGTATTTTTCACTGGCCAGCTTCGAGGCACTCTACTCCTCGGAGAGTGCTAACGTGTGCAACGGTACAGAATTCGTGGTAAGTGGGCGATTTACATTTGTATCATTTGCCATAGACATACAATTCACCTTCTTTCAGCAGCGCTACCAAAAAAGATGAGAGCAGCTGTGGTCGCATATGGTACGCCAAGTTCAAGAGTCGTGTTCTTCGATGTGTTGTCATTTGCCTCTTTCAGCTACGGAAAATGCCGGCAGTTGGAGCATCGTGAAACGATCCCTTTGCTTTTTTTGTTCAAATTTTCGTTCCGTTTAGCGCAGCCTGTTGCAGTGTTATACCGTATTTGATCTGTGTTTACTAGCGCTTTCATTTGATCTTAATCGTACACCGGCGACAGAACGACGTGACGGACCGCTCTCCAGTTAACCAACTGGTTCTGTAGTAGGTTGATGCTCTCGGCCCTGCCTCGGAGCGATATACCCCGCGGGTAGTAGGTTGATGCTCTCGGCCCTGCCTCGGCGCAATATACCCCGCGGTATATTTGGGGGCAGTGACTTCGGGATATGCCTGCTGGTCTGCGGGTCAGATGGGGTGCTAGCAGCCATGGTCACGCCTCCTTCTAGGGCATAAATACCCGGGGTCAGAGCCCACAGTCATCTCTTGTTTTGTCGTCTTCATAAAGCTCTCCTGGAATTATCCTACTCAGTTCCTGTATATTTTGTCTCTTGGCTTTCGTGTGTCTTGTATTTGAATAAATCGTTATAAGTATCCTCAAAGAAACGACTGTAGTAGGTTGATGCTCTCGGCCCTGCCTCGGAGCGATATACCCCGCGGGTAGTAGGTTGATGCTCTCGGCCCTGCCTCGGCGCAATATACCCCGCGGTATATTTGGAGGCGTGACCATGGCTGCTAGCACCCCATCTGACCCGCAGACCAGCAGGCATATCCCGAAGTCACTGCCCCCAAATATACCGCGGGGTATATTGCGCCGAGGCAGGGCCGAGAGCATCAACCTACTACCCGCGGGGTATATCGCTCCGAGGCAGGGCCGAGAGCATCAACCTACTACATGGGGGCCCTCAAACAAAATTAGCGCTTCCACTGCGCTCTTTAATTAGTCGCGCATACCACGACCGCGTCTGTTCCCACGCATAGAGCGCCACTGAAAGTTTTGCCTATCCGCAAAAGTAGGAGGACGTGAGTGGGAATGAGGATTCCGTTGCTTCGGAGGACCTGCGTTGATGGGCCTGTGGAACCGTTCGCGAACCATAGATGGTCCCGTAGGAGCTTGCAGTTGTCCAGAGAGTAGTCGTTTGGGTTCCGTGAAGCGCTTAAATTCCGGCAGTTTCAGCATCGAGCTGTATTGCTTCAGTGTGGCTCCCCAGAAGCGCTTAGCCGCGCTCTGAGTAAAATGAGGTCCCGTGACCAGACTCATTTTGTCCGCCAGAATCTTGAAAGGTGCATCCCTCATGTTCTCCTCGGATTTAAGTGGCAGCAAGCAGCAGAATCGTCGTTTCAAAGATGGCCTCTGCATAACAGTTTCTTCGATGAAATCCCGTAGTAAATCTACGGATTTCCCCCAGTTCTGGCCATCCTTTGGTCCTGGTAATGCCACAAATTCTGTTCCTTTAGATACTGCTTGAAGTATCAAGCACCATGCACTTCTCCAGTGGTGTGGTTCCACATATTGGTTCGACGTCACCATCACAATCGCTGACCACTCTTCTTCGAACCATTCCGGTTGGAGCAGATCTGGGGAGGCAGCTACCTTACCCGGGGTCAGAGCCCACAGTCATCTCTTGTTTTGTCGTCTTCATAAAGCTCTCCTGGAATTATCCTACTCAGTTCCTGTATATTTTGTCTCTTGGCTTTCGTGTGTCTTGTATTTGAATAAATCGTTATAAGTATCCTCAAAGAAACGACTGTTCTGATAAACATTCCCTCTGATGTTAACGTTCACCGAAGTCCTCGTGTCAGAGAAGACGTCGGCTCTAGCATGCACCTCGAATCGAGGTTCTAGGTCTGAGCTTCCGTCTAGGCCGACCAAGCTTCCCATCCTTCCGAGCTGTGGTACCAAACGTGTCCGAGAACTACAAAGCACTGCGAATGAACCACCGCAAGTGATTTTATAGTCCAGAGACGCATTCGAATTGTCTTCACAATATCACACAGAAGTAGAATGCGTGGCGCTTTCCAAAAGGGATTGATTAGCGTCGTCCGCTCTTCTTCTAATCCTTTGATAATATGGCCATTTCTTTCGATGGACCTTCGAACGCATCTGGCTGCCTCATACAAGCAGACGAAAGTCGAACAACTGCCTTCCACTTCAAGGATCTCTACTTCATTGCTCAGCTCTTGACGAGGTTGTTACACGGCTTAATTTGCTTGTGTTTTACGTGAACCACGCTCTTCAGAGTCGAAAGGGCAAACCAATTTTCTATTAGGTCACCACTTATTGCCCCTTTCTTCTATGCCAGAAAACATGGTTAGTTTGACAGGAGCCCAATAAGCGCAGCTCACCGTGGTTCACTGAAGGAGAAGGAAACCGCCTAATGTAGGTGGATACGGAGCGGAGGTTTGAAGCCCAGGATCCCAAGAGTGTTGGCAGGAGGTACAAACATCTTGACACTCTCTGGATATGCTCCAATGAGTTCAGGTCCTATATCACTCTCGCATTTCGGGATAGGCTATCGTCCCGAATCCCTGGTTGGTCCTGAAGAACTTCCACCGACCCATGGCTGGACCAGTAAGATACGAAATTTTGATTCCCCAACTCGCTTCGTTTTTAAGAAGTGGCTCTATTTCGTGGCATTAATCTGGCACTGGAGGCTCTTTAAGTACAAGTCACACAAAGGCGTGCAACAACATCTTGAAGCGCTTCAAAATGAAGCGAAATTGCTTATCCATCCTGACCTGAGCCAAGAATCGAGAATCTCCTAATGAATCAGATCAAAGGAGATGATTTGGAATAGCCTTATATTTGGATCCGACGTCTTTGATGAAGAAAAGCTCGAGAAAGACAACCCCGTCAGAAGAAGTTCTGTGATGCATCTCAACGTCTGGAGTTAGATGGCAGGGCCCAAGGAGACGATACCAAACAGATAACTTCTATATCGTTTCTTCCCGTCCATTGTATAGCGCGACTGTTTCCCTTTCCTGAGATTTCGAAACAAACACGCTGTTGCTATTTCGACACCACGATCGCCTCCTCTAGACGGTACGCCTCCCTGTTCCAATCGCACACATTCAGCTCCACTCTCACCTGTTTGGAAAACTACTGTCCAACATAGTGGGCCGAGCTGGGGATTTGATAAGCAGCTCTCCTTGTGTCTTCTTCACACGGCTTTCGTTTTTGGCACTCGCTGAGCACCGTATATCTTCTGTATCAAGGGCATTTTCTGCAGTAGCCTCGATTTCGGTGTGATCTCTGTCCACGACTACTTCTATCTCTCCATAGGTGCTCCTGGTGTTTGCTTTTCGGGCGCTTCCAGTTGTAGAACCAACCTGATCCTTCAGCAGATCATTCTGCCTGTCTTCGTCGGTGCACTGGCATCCTCATGCCTTACCCAGTCCAGCAGGGTCCATCTAACCATCGCCATTTCATCAGCATCCAGCAGTTGCTCCTATGCCTTACACAGATCTCTTAGTACTTACTGCGGAGCGCAACTGACCACCCGTCTATGGGTTTTCCTCCGAGTGGGGTGGAGAACTTGCAGTCAGAGGGTTTTCCAGTGGACTCGCTTGCTGGAATCCACTGAACTAGGAGGCGAGGCACTTATCTGTCGCCTGAGCTATATGACCCACACTTCCTGGGATGAGCCACTCTCGATGTGCCGAAATTCCATCACCTTCACGACAGTGTTTTCCTTACAGACCAGAATGGGTCCACTGCACAGAATGCCCAAAGACTGGCGCAAGTCGCCTGATCTGCGATGAGCAACAGGGGGTGCTATATCTTCACTTTCCGCTGCAGATGCTGCTGTAGTGGCTCATCTGGGGCATCGCAGCAACGGTGTCGTCTTTGAAAAAGATCGCAAGCTTCACTATTGTTCACTCCATAGCGTTTGTGCACTACTTAAACCAAGTGTAGCAGTTCGGTTCTAGTCGTTTTTGTAAACGTAGCTGTTTGTCCTCTGTGTTGAACCGTTGCAGCTTTGGAAAACATGTCCGTCTGTCGGAAAAGTCTTGAAAACAATGCGGCATTTGATTTTTTAGAGTACACTATGACGAGGTACGGCGTATGATAGTGCAGTCGGAGGAGGCGCGGATTGTGGCGAGCACTCCGAAGCTTCAAGATTCTTAGTTCGGTTACCCAAGCCTTCTATTCTTTCAGTGAATTGATACCATTTTACGCAATCAAACTGCCCCGCCACATCTTGTAGAGATGGAATGCGTGGCGCATCCCAGAAGGGATTGAATAATATCTTGATCGGGAGAGGCTGGACGGCGGGACGACTTTCCTGCACTATTGTGGATACTCTTTCATGCTCATGGGTTCCCACCGTTGCTTCGAAACAGTAATTAGACCAGCGGCCGAATCAGTCAACGACTAAACCCAGGGTATACGAAGTAGCAGAAACGTATCCGGAGAGACGTACGCATTAACCACATACCTTACCCTACCCACCCATCGAGGTATTCCGCTAGGTGAAGTATACTCGACGATCCTCCTGGTTATATATACGCATGCTCATGAGGGTTTCTCCACCTCTACCCTGGGATTGACGAATCCGACCCCAGACCAGCTGACTGCAAGGCAGTATACAGGGATTAGTGAAGGGGTCTACCATTGTCCACTGCTTCGCATATTTTCAGAATTATTTCGGTACATATCGGTTATATGCCCTGCTGGGTCAGGTCACATCCCCGGAAGCTTCATCAGGGGGCCAAAACGGGCCGACGCCTAAGCCTACGAGGTAGATCTTGTGGTCGTATGGCGAAATCGTGCTTGTCAGGTTTTACATGTACGGGCGGGTTACCCTCACATGTTCGACACGTTTCACAGGCTTACACAGGTTTGTGACCCGCACACACATACTGACAAACGGACTAACGCTTTAAGTAGGACGGCTCGGATCGACCTAGGCGGGAGCCGAGCCAGGAGCTTCAACCGAGCTGCATTCGTTTCTCGCAGCTGCCACGACCGTTCCACGCCCACCTCATTCTCCCCGTTTTTACGTAGTTTAAGGCCTCCATTATACATCCGATACTGAGCGACGCGACGGTGTATAGCGGCCAAGTCGATCGATAGCGTCGCTCGGCGTCGGAAGTATAAACGGTGCCTGTGGATAGTTACACCTCAGCCAAATCATCACTGCGATGTTGAAGGCCATGTAGTCGTTTTTTTCAGATAAAATCTAACATGTTCAGGGACGGTAGGCAAGAACACGAAGTGAAATTACTGCTGCGGGTACAGAGTAAAGACTGTTGTGCATTTCAGCTGGAAAAGGAGCGCGAACCACACAAAATCAACGCTTCTGAAAAGAACAACCTCGAGAAAGTGATGTGGGACACTGAGCAGCAGCTGACCAGAACGAAGGAGGAGGTTCAGAAGTAAGTGTCGAGCGAGAAATTCCGAGAACAAGATGGCTATAGGCCTTGCTGTGCAGCTGCTGCTTGTTTTCCTCTCCTCTTTTGGTTAGCCTAGCCTTTACCTAGTATACGCCCACGCCTGGGTCGGAGTATACTTCAGTTGCCCGTAGGCGCGACGATCTGAAGAATCTTCTTAAGAGGAGTACGGTTTTCAGACGATCTAATTACTCTTTCTGTTACCTGCTACCGCTGATACCTACTGCCTTAATCCCACTTTTCTTGAGCTACCTACTCACAGGGAGCACTTTGCTCTACGATTAGACTTCCGTTTTATTCTCTCTCATTTCTTCCTGGGGTCACCTATGGAAAGGATTGTCCGCTCAGTGCACTAGTGACTCTTTCGCAAGGGTTATACATCTTCCAGGCTGACAGAGAAGCTCGACGTTGTGGCCAAACAACGTCAGACGACTGAAGAAGGGAAGGCCGAAGTCGAAGAGCAGCTGCGAAAGCAAGTGTCTGCGTTTACCGCACTGCAGAGCTCCGTACGTCTTCGTTGAAGGATTTGTCTGCTAAAGCCCTAATCAGGACGACCTCTCAGGTGAACGCATCGAGTCTCGATCAGAGTGCTCTAGTGCGAAGACGCTGTGCGCCGAGCGACTTGCGGAGGTGACACGGCTGCAGGCAGTGGTGAAGAGGTGACTTTGATCGCTCTTCGTGTCCCCTTCAATGTAGCTGAGGTGCTCCAGCCCATAATGTTCTGTCGCTTTCAGTCTGGAGGACAAGGTACAGTCCTTGGAATCGGGGAGTTCGCAGCTCACCCAGAAATTGACCATGGAAGAACTTCATTTTCACTTTGTCCGCTGTTATCTAGAAGGCAGAATGGAATACCCCCTTCTCTCCGACCAGGGTGAGTCCTCGAATTGTGCCCCGGATGCAGTGAGAGATTGCAAAATCATTCACGAGAAGATTTGAAGACTTGGCAGCTCTGTGTTTTGATTCGGATCGAAATACACCGAAAGAGAGCACTGTGTCGTTAAACGCCCGTCTGTCAGGGGGAATTATACTTCAGACGCCGGGCGGCGCGCCTTATGAAATCCGCCCGTATCGATTGGGCGCCGCAAACGATCGATATTGATAGCATTCATAAGGCCACGCCGCTCCTCGACGAAAGTAGAAATCCCGTCTAAACCAAGCTTTTCGCTTTACTCTGAAAGGCGCCGCCCTCTAATCCCGTTGAAGTTTTCGGTTACAGCTACAACAGTCGCTTATGCAGGAGACTACCATGCGCTCCAAGATCGAGGAGGATCTGTGCATAAACGTCGCGAAGCTGCTGCGTAGATTTGAGCAGTGCGAAATCAAGTCAGTACCTGTCAGGTTAAGGCACTCAAGGAGCCTCCAAGATGTTGAAGATTTTAGGGTCAATGAAATTTCTGCGGAGCATGCTGTCCTGCAAGTCATGGTGCACTCTCAGCTCTCAGCAAAAGAGGCTGAGGTGGAAGCGGCTCGAGAAGAGGCTGGTATTTGATGGCGCTCGTTAGGTAGCTCTAGAGTGTTGCTGAGTCTGTCTACTCAGCTGAAGAGAAAACGAATTCATGGGGCGATATTGAAAGCTAATGCACACCTTCTTTCCCTCTATCTATCCTATCTGCACGTTGTACTTTTGTTAACCAGGTATGGATAAGATTTTGGTCGGTTTAATTCCTACACGCTTTCTCGTAGTTGAAGAATGCCGTCATGGCCGAAAAGGAATGGACAGAAAAGAAGCTCAACGCTTTATCGGCACAGGTGCGCGAACTGGAAGAGAAGCATGTGGAGATCCAGAAAGCGACGTGAGTTGCAGAATTTCGGCCACTTGCTCTAGCATTTGCGCGAACGCTTACTGATTCAGGGAGGAGGAGTGTAAGAAGAAGGTGAGCGACTATGAAGCTCACGACGCGAAACTTCAAGAAGAGTTGTCGGCCGCTAATGAGAAGAACGCGCAAGTCAGTCATTTTCTATACTTTCGGCCACTAATGCCAGACTTTCCAAGGATCGATCTAGTCCATTCCACACCCAGTAATTCCATCCTCTTCATGTGACATTGGAGTTGACGAACTTGCCCAGGTGGGGGATTTCGTCAAATCCCCATTAAAACAACGCTGTGATGTATGAGGGCCTGTTCATACTTTGCGACGGGAGCGACAGGAGCGATTGGTCGGCCGGGTAAATCACACGTATGGATTTTTGACAAGCGACTTCCAACAAAAATCAATAGCTATGATTTGCCTGACCGGCCAATTGCTCCCGTCGCGATGTATGAACAGGCCCTAGTCAATTTGTTCTACGACGCGTTGCCGTTCTACGTTTGCCATCTACAGTTAATTTCCTCAGTTAATTTCTACCCGTGATTATGGTTATACTACAGAAAAAGGTCACTATGACCTATTCTCGGATCAATTGTCCTACTGCAGACTGTCGCCTACCACATTCTGTACGACCTTAAGTTTCTTGCTAGAAATGTGGTCTGGGAGCTTAAACACGGGGAACATTTCGTGCTCCGCGGCTAACCTTGCGTCATCGAGCGCACGTCCGCGTTCCAGCGCCACGACGTCGCACGCGGCTAGAGAACTCGAGTTGGAGTTAGGTCCTGAAGCCGCGGCGGGTCATTACGAAGTCTACTAATATCGATCATCTGCGAATCGATATTGGTAGCTGCCATAACCCGGTTGTGCACATTTACCGCACTTGGGAATGACGAACCGCTTTGAAGTCATTTATCGTCGCAGTGAAATGAAGCTGGCCTAAGTATTCTTCAACACTATTTTAAATTACAAAAATAAGGGAATTAGGGGGAAAAACTATTTTCTTGAAAGAGCAGTTATCACCTAGATCTTGGCCTGGATCTACCACAAATGCAACACTAGGAGTCGCTCAACAGCACATTCTGATCTAGTAGTGCCGGGCAACAACTGAAACAGCCCTGCGACTCGTCGCACTAACCGTGAAGTATAAACGGAAACAAGCTGTTTTTAAGAAGATGGGGCTCGAGGCTTACCTCCTTCAGTTCCCTCGTTGCCTGTAGTCCTCAGTTTTTCTCTACCTTCCCCGGACACCGTCTCTGTCTCGAGGCTCTTTCATGAGAATTCCATGCTTTTTTGGCAGCTTCTCTGGCTTGATGGATCCTGCAACGAATACATGAATGGCGAGTTTCAGCCTGATATTTATTCATTTCATACACTCATGGGTGCGCCGAATTGGAAGGACCGTAAAAAAACCCATGAAAAAAGCATCATCACCATGATGTCAAGAACGCATCTAAAAAGGAAAAGGAACGACCACGAATAGAGACACAATTATTCAGAAAACTGAAGGTATTGATGATCACGTGGATATGGTAATCAAATGTAGATGTAGCAGTGTAAATAACGTTAGCGTACTGAATACTGTTAACCCGTTAGGCCACTCGATTCCTAGCTGTCCGCAGCTACTTATCTATCTGGCATTGTGTAATTCGGTTGTCTGCAATTAGCCGATCAGATACATATCTAAGGTCGGCATTTCTCACAATCGGGGCCGTAGGGCCTGTTCATACTTCGCGATAAGAGCGACTCGTCGCCCGTGTAAAGCATGCATATCGATTAAAACCGAGCGCGCGCCGCCGAAAAGTGTTCATACTCGAGCGGCGGCGCTGTCGCTCCAGTCGCTGCTGTCGCGATGTATGAACAGGTCCGTATGGTCGTCTACCCCCGTTAGGGGAAATCCAATCAATATCAACATATCTTATCACGCCCCAATCCCCCATCGGGGTAGACGAGCATACGGCCGCCCGTCGGCAAGGGGTTGTGCCCATCTCGGCTAGAAACTGACGTTCAGTCAAGTCTGTCAAGTCTATTAAGCACTTAAGTCAAACTAGAATCGCAGAGTCTGGCCTTTGGTGTGTTCTGCCCTTGTAGTGAGACACTGCAATAGAGATAAACTACCATAAAGCAACGGAAAGCCTCGCTCGAAATAGACGATCGTGCAGAGGATTAGACAAGGGCTGAACCCCAAAAGATGCCCCTTTAGCGCTTCACGTATCAGAAGACATCCTTTCTTCTTCATAAGTATTCATCTGGCATTACTCTACTAGCTGACGTCCCGACAGATGTGATAACGACATCCAGCCGCCACCCAAGCGTATGCCAGACATGGACGGAATACCGGAGACTGCCGGTAGGTCTGGCCTACAATCTGCAATCGAACAAATGCAGGCGAACGGAATCCAGTTCGTATGGTGCTCCATGCCATTTAGTACTTACTTTCAAGATGCCGGTTCCGCTGTGTGTAGCAAATTCCGGGTGATGCTGTATCACATAAGCATGTCCCCGAAGGATGTGCCGCTTGAACAATCGAAAGACGTAGACATCCAACGGCTGGCAGAGGTAGGTTGCACCAGCTGGATTGGTCATCAGGCGCATTTCCATGGGGCACCGCTGACAGCACATTGGTGTGGTCCTTAAATCCCAGTCCAGCTAGGCTAGGTTTAAATACTAAAGGCATTAATCGTGTACAAATTGACTCCTGTGATCAAGCAAGCCCATAATTATAACGATCGTGTGCAAAAGCATTGGCGACACCGGAGACCGAACCATCAAACCCGCTCGGTGCACCGAGAGGAGACCCGGCTGCCACTACGCCAACCGACCAGGGTGGCAGCAGGGCGCCATGAACGTCGCGCTCACACGTCCACACGTTTTTTTTCGACCACAGAAGAGTATTCCGAAAAAAGTAACTATGGTACTGGATTCTACACACGGGACCCTACATCCCGTAAAAATTGCATCGCAAAAGCTCATCGCCATTCCGGAGGCTCTCCTTGTAAGTGGTTGTCGGGGAGTCACGTTTTAGGGAAGCCCGATACGACACTTGTTTTGCAAGAAATGAAGAAAATTCACAGCACTGAGCCCGGATTCATGAACGACTTTACCCAGGGTTATGTGCTGGTATGTTCTGCCCGTGTAGTGGAGACACGGAAATCGAGATGAACTACCATAAAGTAAAGGAAAGCGTCGTTTGGGGAGAAATAACAGAAGAAGTAATCTACAACCAGCTGAGCAGGTAGCAGGTGTGTAGGTAGGTATGGAATCCGCATTTTACTCTGCAAGAGCCTCATAATAGGTGATCGATCAGAGGCTTAGGAAGAGACTAGGCCCCATCTGATGTTCCTTTAGCGCTTGACGTATCAGAAGGCATCGTAGCCGCTCCAGAAGAAAAACAAAGAAGTCCACTTAGCAGCTACTCTTCTACCTGGCGCTCAGACAAATGGGGGTGATAACGACAGCTTCTGGTTCCTTTCTTAGCGAAAAGGGGGGCGATGATTCTTCAGAAGAGAAGTGACGTGCGTGGCAGGAAACAACGAAGGTGATTTGTGGAGGAATTCGAGCCATGACGAAGCCGAAACGAGAGTGGCAGTATCGATGCGACCGGCGGCGGGGTCCAGGGGTCGCCGGACCCCCTTCAGGCCATTTTGATCGCGGCCGATCGTTAGATCAAACGACCTACCGATGACGCTGCCGGATCGATCACCAGATGTCTTCCGAAGCCAAAGAAACTCCGCACTGCCTCACTTCTCCCTCACCTGTGCCAACAGCTGTCACGATGACCATCCGATGCCTCTTGGCCCTGCCGCGTGCCAGAGTGACCCAGCAGGTCGTCCTCGCTTCACGGACTCGGATGGCGGCCCTTCTCGTTCAGGGCGTTCGTGAAGAAGTCCGACCAATTGTTGGTGGGCGTCTTGATGATTTATAGACATCCCGCGGAAACCGGCGATTTACTGCTCTCCTACCGTGGCTGTCAGAGAAGTGCATTGCATGGCCGGCCGCCCAGTTTTCGACGACTTTTTTCTGCTTCCGTAAAGACGCTTCAATCTCATTTTTATTGATTCTCATGGACTTCTTCGGTTTATAGATCAGCGTTTTTGGATCGTTTACATGTCCAAGCTGCCACACTCTCGAAAACCCGTATCGCACCGTACTGGTACGTTCTGCTACTGAAGTGAAACCTAAAAACAGAGACGAACTGCGATAAAGTAACGAAAACTATGCTCAAAACAGACGATCGCCCAGAGGACTAGGCGGAGGCTAAGCCCGAAATGATGTTCCGTAATTTGGTTAAGGGCTTGTCTGGTAACAGGCACGCTGAGGAATCACCTTCTCCATAAGAAGAAAGAAAAAAGTCCACCTGCACCCCTTGTTAGTCATTACTCTATTGCCTGGCGCCCGACAAATGTGGTGAAAACGACAACCTCTCGTTCCTATTGGTTAATGTTGATTGTTTATACAATGGTTTATATTAGGGGGGGGGGGTGGAGGCAAAAGTAATGAGACTCTCCATGCCGTGCCCATATACGTCGTGACAGGAGTCCGGTTTCGTGCTTCTCGTATTTGTATGTTTCTTTGCTACTTACTGAAGGCCACCTGAGAAGTGACCACTTTCGTCCTCTCCAGAACCATGCCTTAACCCCAGTCTGACGAGTCGACCTGTGTCTCGCAAATCTCGCCCAATTCCCAACCCCGAGCAGCCTGGACTCAATATTCACGCAAGATGAGAAGTACGTCTTCTACCTTAACCCTGCCAAGCAGAGAGTCTGGGTGAGGCCTGGTGACCTGTTACCGACCTTCGTTCGGCGGGATGTTCACGGCGAGAAGCATCTTCTGAGCTTTTGAGTCTGCGCCCATGGACCGGTATACTGGAAGCTGCATTCCAAAAGCACGACGATGGATTTCAAGGCCACGGTGAACGAAATAGAAGAGATGGACCGGCGACTCGCACTTATTCAGTCTCAGCGCTTCAAGAAGGTTCTCCTCATCGACAACGCCGCACCCCATCGGGCAAAAGCGACCACGGATCAGCCTGCTCAGCTGGACTACATTCACATGCCTCATCCACCATATTCGCCGGACATCTCTCTATGCGACTACCACTACTTCTTGAGCCTATAGGACTTCATGGTCGGAAGGGACACAAGGACCCAAGCAGTCCTTGACAACCATGTCGAGCAGTTGATCAACACCAGGCCCAAGTAGTTCTGAAAGGATGGGAGCAGGAAGTTGGCTGATCGATGGCAGCAAGGTCATCGACCTTAATGGTGAATACATTCCTCAGCACCGTTGAGTTGTAATTGAGTTGTAAAGAGATAAGGAAATTTGTTGCATTTGTCCCATTACTTTGACCCACCCTAATACATAGGGAGATGAATACCCTGCCCGTATAGGGAGGAACAACGGGGAAGGCGCCAGTCCATCAAAGCACCGACTGCACAAGCCACGTAGCTGAACGTCAGCTTTGCAGCGTTATGACTGAGTTCAGCCTCCCATCTGCTGCTGTGAAGGAGAGCACAAAATACAATCGAGAAAAGCTCCTCTACGGGATGTAGGTGGGCTTGGTGCCTACGCGATTGAAAGCGCAGAACCCGATTATGCGCCGGCTAGGTGAGAGTGCACAGTGCTATGCGCCTTGACTGGCTGGCTTTCTCGTCACTCCTCCGTGCTCGTCTTCGAACAGCATCTCCCTATGCACCACTTATTGGAAAGCGCTTCCACAGTGTCTATCAGAACCACTGCATTTTAGGAGACGTGAAGGTTTTCCGAGTGATTCCATATTCTTGCACACCTCACTGCTGTGTAAGTGAAGCATTTATTCGGAAGCAGCTATGCCAGTGGCGGCGTCTTACAGCTAGCGTTGTGGTGGCCTGGTTTCCATGGTCCATTATCACACGTAAACGGAACTGTCCTTCTGTATCGATTACCTGAAAAGGGGAACGAACATTTTCGATGAAAAGCTCTCGATGTTGTTCAGTTGGAAAGAGATGGCTTTGGATATACCTTATTCACCGCCACAAGGATAAATGCCGGTGGCACATTCTCCACAGAGCTGCCTGCCATCGTCCCGTATTAGGTGCATCTAGCTATGCGTCGCGATATCGCTTTTTCGACGACAGGTCGCACATCCCTAGAATCATGGTCGATTACATCATGGTACATGGCAAGTACATGGCCCCCACCCAGCTGCGCTAGGCTGTGTTACTGTATACACCAGTACTTTTAGCTGCGAATAAAGTATAGGGCCACCTATACAACTAATTGGCGCAAATAGGGTCGGGAGGGGGGGGGGGGTCACCATGTAGGACAACCCTACACAACGTTTTATATTGCACGAAACTGAAAACATTTGCAGCACTGGTGTGCCATTTCTGATGTAATCGGACAGGTAGTGATGAGTTGTCCGCCAAATCGGGCGAGTTCCTCGTGGAATTTCAGGCGATCGTTGTAGGTCCAAAGGAATGAAACACTCAATTTAACCACTGTGAAATGGCAACTCATGACGCAGTTTGTTGTCTTGTAAACACCGTTCATCGTCTCACTTTTCGCACTGCTATACTATAGCTCCTACACGTCTCCTGCGTTCGTCTACACGAATAGCGATTCTTTTTTCCTTTCTGGAAGGCCCTCAGACACAAAGTGTCGGAGCGTTCTTCAGGAAGCTGAAGATCAAAAAAATTGGAGTGGTCTTAAAAAAGATCTTTGTTCCCACTCAAATTTTACGCTGCTCAAGAACGCCGATCTGATGATAAAATTACGGAGTTAATTGGTGACGCTTCTGGGTCGAAAAATAGTGGTCCTTGAAGCACATGCCATGGCCAGAATCATTGCAAACGTCGATCAAATTGAAGGCTCCGTAAGGCTCACCCTCGAAAAATGTTTATCCTCGCGTAGAAAATATAGTTGACCATACGTTTGCTAGCAACACTCATTTACGTTTTCCGGACTCCTTGAAGACAGAAAGGTGTCGAATTTTGACTTACATGTAAATGAAGCCAAAAACGGATGATGGAATCGTGCCCTGCACCCTAAATGGCCTCCCCTGCATTAGATTTGGGTGAATTCGGTACCTCAGACCTAATCACCCCGTGGACGGTAGAGAGAAGCACACGTGCTCAGTTTCAGAACGGTGCATTTCGATTACCCAGTTCTTCTCACATTCTTCCATCATTGCTGAAGAAGGTTGGATCATCCATGACTATCCTGAACCCATACGTGTGGAGATTTAGGAGAAGACCCCGAAATTCGTGCAAACTTCGCTTGGGGCATCTTTACACTTGGCTGCTCTTCCTCTCCTCCATCTTCCCCTTCACATGTAACGGTCCTTCCTTTCGCTTCCTGTCAGGCTCCAGTGCATCCGCGTCCACACATCGGGGTTCGTTCAGTCGACGCAGGTTTTTCTCGACGCCACGCCTCCGCTGGAGACTGGCCCACTCAGATTGAAGGGAACCACTCGATTCGAATGATTCAGACCGCCCGGAGACGTCGCTCACTGCTCGACGGCGACGACGGCGACGACGGATGGCGCGAAAACGCGACTCTCGCTGAGTGCCGGACGGGCGTGGGAAAGGGATTGCGAAATCAGGGAGCCGACGGTGGCGAGCAGCTCGCGGCCGGCCGCGAGTAACTGCCGTACGGATGGAATGCTAGGGAGAGTACTAGGCGGAGGCTAAGCCCCAAATGATGTTTCGCAATTTGGTCAAGGGCTTGTCTGGTAACAGACACGCTGAGGAGTCACCTTCTCCATAAGAACAAGAAGAAAGTCCACTTAGACCCCTTGCTAGTCCTTACTGTACTGCCTGGCGCACCGACAAATGTGGTGAAAACGAGTACCTCTGATTCCTATTGGTTAATGTTGATTGTTTATGCAACGGTTTATAGACAACAATACGCGGCACACATATACGCAACGGCTAGATTCTCATCTGAAAGTGCAGAAATCCTGTCAGAGTGGTACCAAAGCAAGGAGCTCCAGGAAGCAAACAACGCTAGATGAGGGAACGAGAAGCACATCGGAATGTGAAAACTCGAACGGAAAAGGTTTGCATGACCGCTGTAGTGCCTCGGGCGTTCGGTGATCGGTAGCCGGGTCCCGAGAGCGTAGTGCGTCACTTCGGTGGTGACGTACCTGACGCAAATTCTAGTCCGTGTCTCCCAATCCGTCGTTCCTGTTAGCCAGAGCTCCTGCTGCGCCACCATGCGACACTGGGCCACACAGCGATGGATATCGCTGCTCCGAGTGTAGCATAGCTGTGCGCCCTCTCTCGCACGACGTTGCGCTTCCATTCTAGCTCCGCGGTACATTCGAACAACAAAGTTATCCAGACTTCAACCACATACCATCCTGGACCTTTGCATGTGTCTTGGCGAAAGCCACGACAACCGCATTGGCCTTACGCTAGCCGATCTGGCCATACATCTGCACAGGGAGATGAGTAAATTAAGCAATTCAACAGTAAATTAAATTAATTCATTTAATTAGTAATTAAGTCAAAGTAATCCAAAATTTGGCGCATTTTCATGGAAGTTATTGCACTAATGAAAGCAATGCAACGTAAAGTCTTTAAAACAAACTTTGAACCATTACTTCTCCTCAGAAAATTAAAATTTTACAAAATTTCAAACAATTGTTCACTTACTGGGTGGGTGAACTAAGCCTTCCGCGAAGCCCTGTTCCCTCCTTTGACAAAGGCAGCTCCTAATTCGGCAGTGGCTACGTTTTCGTTGAGTACTGGAAAAGGCTGACTGAAATAAGCTGGAGGACGTGGTGGGCACTAACTTACCCACACATCCACTGGGCGAACCCCACTGGGTGGTGCCTATCAGCTGAAGTAGCTGATAGGCACCACCCAGTGGGGTTCGATGGCAGGCGAACGTTGGTGGCACCTCTGAAAACCGCACTGATGAGCCCTTCAATAACGGTATGTATATCTGGCTGTCTGCGGTTGCATGGGTGAAACAGCTTTTTTTGTTCTTCTTTTCGTTGATTTATCCGGTTGCGGATTATCCGAAATCCGGCTCGACCGAAAATGGCGCTATCTGAATCATCCGAGGATCTGGGGTTTTCGAAATTGTCCCCATCTGGATCATCCGAAGATCCGGGGTTTGAAAAAAAGGCCTATCAGAATCATCCGATTATCCGGAAAATTGGCGTTGGATCCAAACTCTACTGCCCACTGAGTGCTTGGTGACCCGCTCGACCCTTTTTGGGCCAACTAATTTCACTGATCAAAGACAAGAAAGTGAGAATAATTAGTTGGTCCTCCACAATTCATGGCAGCTTCAATAGGTCGGGTTGGCAACGACCAGACATTGTTCTGAAGTGCTCGAGGAGGGAGATCGTCCCAGGCGTGCAGAATTTTAGCCTTAAATCCTTCAACAAATGAGCATATCTTATATAGCATTATCCTCATAAATCCTTTCTGTTCCTGGATATGAAGTCCATAGTGGCCGAGCCTTGACATGGTCGGAATTGCCATCTATCATTGTGGGTGAGACTCTCCGTTTCTTTTATAGCACGTTCCTCAAGTACTCTCTTCTTCTTCTTCTTCTTCTTCTTCTTCTTCTTCTTCTTCTTCTTCTTCAGCGTCTGTCCCGCTTCCTAGCGGGGTCCGCTCTTCTGGTATCGTGACGCCACCTTTCCCGATCCAGCGCTAGATCAGGGTGAACACCAGTAACCTTCATGTCCCTATGTAACGTGTCGGACCAGCGCCGCTTCGGACGCCCTCTAGGCCGCTTTCCTGACACTTCCAACTCAAGGCCTATATTGCGGACGCTGTCTTCTTTCCCACGCAGAACGTGGCCGTACCATCGTAAGCAAGCTTCGCGCATCTTCTCCCCTATCGGCGCGACACCGAACTTCTGCCGAATGACATCGTTTCGAATGCGGTCCATGCACGTGACTCCAGCCGTCCAGCGCAGCATCTTCGTCTTCATGACACTGAGGCGCGTTTCAACTTCCTTAGTGGCAGGCCAACGCTCAGCGCCGTACATCGCTACTGGCTGGACGACTGCTCTGTAGATTTTCGACTTCAAGCGCTCTGGGGCCGGATTCACCAACAATTAAACCCGTGGGTATGCTGGGTATAAGGGTCAGGTAGAGATAAGACAAGAGTCAGAGACGCAGGCTTCATCGTGGGTATCTCTACCCCTATACCCACGGGTTAGTCGTTGATGGATCCGGCCCCTGGTATCTTCTTATCGCAGAACGCGCCAGTCAGCGAACGCCACTTGGACGAGTTGACTTCAACCATCAGTTTGCCGTCAGATGTCACTGCTGATCCCAGCTACGTAAACACCGAAGTGCGTGGGAGGAGATCGATGCCGTTAACCTTGACTGAGCTGGACTCGGGAATGTTCCCAAGTTCTCGCTCTGCTCAAATTCATTGCTCGTTCCCGTGTTTTATCCCGTCCTTTACAATACTAATCATTCATCGCCTTATCGCCAACTTTATGTGGTGCTGCCGATCCCTTTGCTGCTCTTGTACGTACTAACACTGTGGTTCGGAAGGATTTCCTTCATTTGACTTAGATTTGTTCCTCTGTGGTCACGCATACGAACGTTCCTGCTTGATCTATAGTTCTCCTGCCCACTAATATAGTAATGATGTGTCATTTGGGAAGAATCAAGGACTAGCCCAGACCAAGTCAAACGCAGCCGTTAAACAGGGGTAAATTCCGCTCTGACCACAGTGTCGAGCGAGGTGCTGGAAAAGTACACATATAACAGCAGGTTATCCACAGGAGAAAACTGAGTGCGCAGCGGGACCTGTCTGAGTGGGCTAAGTCTCGTCTGTGAAATCCAGCAGAAAAACCAAGCCGAGCAGTACGTTTGCCGTCGAAGGAGAGTCGGCGGTACGTGGAGCGACTGGGTAGAGGCTTTACTTCTACTGAATGAAGTCTCCCCTTGACGGCATCATCAGCCCAGTTGGGGTACGCGAGTTCTCGGAAATTTAGGGCTCAGAATGTTGTTATTACTGTTATTACTATTATTATCAAAAATGGTAAAGGAAATGGTCGGCCTAAGTCAACCTCTTTGTATGATGGGCCATGCCTTCTCCTTCTGCCTATTGTCGGGGAGGCGAATTGAACGCGTATTTGGCCTATACAATGAGCTGCGGCAACCAGCCGATGAATAAGCCGGTCCGTGTTCGACTTTCAATGAACCCTGCGTGTTAGCTTCAGGTCGATGTTACATCTTGTTGAGCTGGGGCCGGATTCATCACCGAATTAGCTGACTTTAACAGAGAATTCACAGCGAAAGCTCAGATAACGCGGCTTATCAAGCGATCTAGTGAGCGATAAGCCGCGTTATCTGAGCTTTTCGCTTACGATTCTCCGTTAAAGCTAAGTAAGTTGTTGATGAATCCGGCCCCTGGTAGCCATGATTGTTAACCGCGACAGTTGGCGCCTTTCCCGACTGCACTAACACGCGTCTAGCTGGAGTTTGGGACATAAAATGAGAGAACGGCTTGAACTAGAGCTACAGATCGCACATCGTTTCCCGCCGAAAGATTAGCGAATAGTAGAGAGAAGGCGAAGAACGGCCCTGTTTAAGCCGAAGACCATGCTATACAAAGTTGTGTTTAGAAAAAAAAGCTTTTTAATTTCTTAATAATCTTTTGCGGCATGTTGCCTTGCGAAGAGCATGATGCCCTGCCAAATTAATGCACATGCAAGTCTTCTAAACTTCACGTTTAGCCATGCAGTACGTAGCCATCAACGATTCTGAGACGAAAAACATTTATTCAAAAAAAATTCTCACTTTCTGCATTCCGCTTCTGCATCTGGAGAATGCAGAAATGCTCCATCCACACATTTGATCGCGTATACAGCGACATTACGACCTGCAACAGTAAGGAGCTTCTTATGGACCTATTCACCAACAACATTAACAAAGATATTCGCTCACTAACCGGCTGTTTGACATCCCGCTGATGCATGGTTTCCAGGAAGAATAAGCGAGTCGTTAGTAGCTCTGTATGGGTATGGGTAGAAATCCGTAAATCCTCTTTCCCTGAGATCCTCCATGTCACACAATTCTAAAATCTGGTGTAGCAGATGGGATAGTTATTGTCTCCGCAAATCTTGCCACTGCGACTTCCGCTGGCTCCGTGTATTCTTAGGCCTCTGTTATACTCCCGCGGGAGCATCCGCGGAACGTCCTTGGACCAAGGGTGCACGGCGGACGGCGGGCGTGGCAAGGCGAGGCGATTGGTCAGGTGAGGAGTCTTGGCGCGATTCCCGCCCTTCCGCGGATGCTCCCGCGGGAGTATAACTCAGGCCTTAGTGCTTGACGAAAAGAACAAGTGTGTGGCAGTGATCTTCATGAACTTACGCCTGCGGAGACCTGCCTGTGGAGCCGTTGACGTGCTCTTCGATGCTCTGCAAACGGGCGTTGAGAAAGGCTTTCCTTTCAATAAGCAAAGGCATACCCACCCGTTCACAGCCAAATTGCCCGAGCAGGCTAACGAAGCCTTTACCATCGAAATATAAACTTTACTTATTTCTACGAAGACATTCAGCTTAACCGGTTTCATGCTGATATCACGGCCGGCTCATCTCGATACCACGGGTTAGTGCATAGAGGTAGTTGCTAACTATTCTACAACAAGTGCTCCGACACGCTTAACGGCGTCTCCCGCACTTGCGCGACCTTGCAATATCACTAAAGCCGCGTGCACACTTCGCAGCCGCGGCGCGGCAGCCGCGCTGATGCATAGCACGGAGGGGCGGAGTCGCACTGTGGTAGCGGAGGCCGCAGTGAGGGCGTGTGCACACTTCTGCCGCTGTTCTGCCGGCAGTGGCAGCGAGGAGTGACTCGGGCATTTCTCACTGCCGCTGCGTGCGGCCGAGGCGTAGTTCCACCGTGCCGCGGTGGAATGTGGGCGGAGCTGGTCCCGCACATGCGGCACTGTTGAACTGCGCCGCGGCCGCACGCAGCGACAGTGAGGAATACCCGGGTCATTCCTCACTGCCACTGTCGCTGCGGCCGCTGCCGGCAGCACTACGGCAGCGAAGTGTGCACACCCCCTCACTGCGGGCTCCACTGCCGCAGTGTGACTCCGCCCCTCCGCGCTATGCTTCAGCGTGGCTGCCGCACTCCCGCAGCGGAGTGTGCACGCGGCTTAAGGGGTCGTTTAGTGTGACGCGATGCCATGTGTAGTTGCCGAATTCGCTCGATCAGTTCAGCCACTACACATCCATCTTTCCCGCCAGGAATGGTTTGAACCATTCCAGCCTGCGCGGCATCCACGGGAACCGGCATCGGACCCGTTGCCTGAAACGGTGCTCTAACGCGACCGCGCAGCGACCGCCGGATTTCGCAAAGGTAGCCGTCACCCTCTAACCGCGCCGCGGTGTCGCAGAAGTGTGCATGGGCCTTAAGGGGTCGTTTAGTGTGCGCGCGACGCGTAAGGCGCCTTTTATACTCCCGTCGCGCAGCGGCGCGTCAATTCGGGGCGCGGCGCGGCCGGTCGCGCCGCACCCGAATTTGACGCGCCGCTGCGCGATTGTAGTTAGAAAGGGGAGCGTCAGCGACGAGCGGCGACCAACTTCTACGTACTGCGTTCCGTGCGCCACAAAGGACGACGGAGGAGACGGTCCATGAGTCACTGAGGAACCAAAACAGAAAGGATTCGTATGGCCGATCAGCGATATGCATCTGGCTAATGTTAGTGGTGGGATTCCTGTGTGGAGCAACGAATCTTCTCTTAAAGCTGGGGTCGAAGTCGTCTGCTCAACCTATGGTTGAAATTGGTGAGTGTGGTATTGAGTCGAGTCCCCTGCAATGCAAATGGCACTAAACGACTCTTTATTTTGCAAATGTGCGGGTTCAAAAGTAAAATTGCTGGAAGGTACTCATTGTCGAGAATCGCTCAGAATTCTCTCTCGTATTGCTATTCCGTGGTCATTGTTCACTGAACATATCTTTAGCGCAGTAGATAGAACTTCGTGAATGTCTACAGATCACCATTCCTTCCTAGGTTACGAAAGGTACGGGTGACTAAGGCAATGGTCACCGAAAACGGATGTCAGGTTCATGATCAGCGCCCTAAATACCACCCCCCCCCGGAGAAGTTTGGTAAAAAAAAACCTTTTCGACCTCTCATCGACCTCTGGAGTCCTGAAAGTGAAATAGGGCCATAATTTTGCTACACCTTCTTTGTTTTGTTAGTTGAGGAGCCAAAACAAGGAGGACATAGCAAAATGATCCATCTCAGTGGTGAATCTCCCACTCCACATCGAGTCTACCGCAGCTGATCGCGCCGCGCCGCGTCCTTCCCTCCAGCGGCGCGATTCGCCGAATACCGTAACCCGAAATTCCGTCAAATGTGGTGTTTTGAGGCGGCGGAGTATGAATGCGATGCGGCGCCGCCGGGCGGCGCGAAAAATCGATAGCTATGTCAACCATCACGCCGCGCCGCGCGGCGGCGCGAGTATAAAAGGCGCCTAACGCGATGCACGTGTAGTGGCCAAATTGATCGAGCGACGCGATTGACCGATTCGGCTGCTACAAATGGCATTGCGTCGCGTGCCGCGTGCACACTAAACGATCCCTAAACGACCCCTAACCAACGGAAAGCCCTTTGGTATACCCCCGCGTCGCGTAGGCGCGGGTCGTACTGTGAGTACCAAATAAGTTTCTGTAAAACTTAAAATCCTGCTGCATACTTTTGCATGAATCTGTTCTTCACCTCCGTAAGTTTATCAAAGCCGTTCTCTCCAGATCGTCCAATAACGTCACTGCTTTGTAATGCTCAGTACGCTGTGGAACGATTATATATAGTAGGATAAGTGGCAGCTGGATCATCCAAAAGGGCAAAGTACTGAGTTGCCAGGCACGTTGCACAACTACAATCCCCATCCCACACTCCCCCTCCTCTCAACACACTCCTCCAGCACCGCATCTCCAGGCACGTTTGGCGACGTGTTCGCCACGTCTACTGAGTCAGCAGGCACGTTGCACAACTATTAGGTTGTCCCATAAGTCCTCGCCGTTTTTTCAACGATTCATTGCGGAATACGCCGGCGGTCTCTTGCATGGCCCTATACAGCCTTCGAAGGAGAATGGTTTTCTCTATCAGACCAAATATTGCATTTTATTTTCATGATGAATTTTGTCAATTTTGAGGGCGCTAAAGTGAAAAATGAAAAAGTAGTCATTTGCGCACTTGTTCTCTCCGCTTCGGTTTGGAATCTTTTGTACAGCTTTTCATAGCATTTGGAAAACAATGCTCTGTACTACAAAAATACGGTCTGGTCCTATTTGCTCACTTGTCCTTTATTGATTTTTAGGCCAGCAAATTGGGACGTCCTAAAGAGAAGAGTTAGTTTTGCCGACAGCTCCTGCTCTGTGGTTGGACTTTTTTGGTTGATGTTATATGTCGTTAGGAAGTCAGTGTCTTGCTCTATAAGTGTCTGCATCGCGTTTATTGATTTCTGTCGAGTATCAACAAAATGCCAAAAAGAGAAAAATTGTCTTCACCAACAATTCCATCTCCTTGTTCAGTCTGCCTTGCTCAGTTTTATACGACACTCGAAAGTGGATGTCTTGTTCTACCAGATTGTATGATTTGTTCCTCGGCCATCTAAATTTTTGCTAATTTTCAGAGGATGAGCACTTTTGGCATCTTCTTCTCTTTGCTTTCAACCAGGCTTCTAGTGCGGCTGTGGCACTAGAACCCTGGTTGACCGTACAAACACTATTTTTCATCGCCAGTTACAATTCTGTGCAAAAATCATTGAATATTTCTGTGTGATGAATGGACATCAGGAACCAGCGAGTGACGATTGCAGCCGGCCTGCTTTCCCGTCATCATTCATTAAACGGACATGAGAAATTGTGTTAGTACGGTCAACCACGGTTCTAGTGCCTTAGCCGCACTAGAAGCCTGGTTGAAAGCAAAGAGAAGAAGGTGCCAAAAGTGCTCATCCTCGTCGACCTGGCACTGCTCCACTTTGATGACCTGAAAATTAGCAAAAATTTAGATGGCCGAGGAACAAATCATATAACCTGGTAGAACAAGACATCCACTTTCGAGTGTCATATAAAACTGAGCAAGACAGACCAAACAAGGAGAAGGAGTTGTTGGTGAAGACAATTTTTCTCTTTTTGGAATTTTGTTGATATTTGAAAGAAATCGATAAATGCGACACAAATTCTTATAGTGCAAGACATTCTCTTCCGAACGACATATAACACCATCCAAAGAAGTCCAACCACAGAGCAGGAGCTGTCGGCAAAAAAAACTCTTCCCCTTCGGACGTCCCAATTTGGTGGACTAAAAATCAGTAAAGGACAAGTGAGCAAATAGGACCAAACCGTATTCTTGTAGTACAGAACATTGTCTTCCAAATGCTATGAAAAGCTGCACAAAATATTCCAAACCTAAGAGGAGAGAACAAGCGCGCAAATGGATACTTTTTCACTTTAGCGACCTCAAAATTGACAAAATTCATCATGAAAATAGAAATATTTGGTCTGATAGAGAAAATCATTCTCTTTCGAAAGCTGTATAGTACAACGCAAGACACCGACGGCGAATTCCGCAATCAATCGTTTAAAAAAATCGGCGGGGACTATGGGACAACCTAATACAACCACCCCCCCCCCCCCACTCCCCATCCCCAAACTTACCCCAACACACTCCTCCAGCACTCCTGTGCAAACAAACAAACACACAGACAGACATACGAACGTCGGTTCTTGCATACCGCCGCCGCTACCACTATACCGCTCCAGTTTTTGGTTTTTGGGCGGAATATGTGCAAAGAACTGTCGTTTTCGCCATTTTCCATAATTCTCTTCAAGTGGCCTATTCAAAAAACTGAAGCCACCATCCGAATCCAATGTGGACGATCTATCTAATGACGTAGGTATCAAAAAGGGGTCTTAGAAACAGTAATTTGAGACCGATAAAACCTTAACCCTGTCGGTGCAATTGCTCCGAGTGACAGAAGGAGGGTCGCAGCCAGGGATGAGCGGATAACAAAATTTTGAAACCCGGATAACGGATAACGGATAATTTTGCCCAAAAATCGGCGGATAACGAATAAACAACAAAAATAAAACTGGGCTTAAACCGCTCTAGTTTCATCAGCAGGCTTTAAATGCAACTGCTTTCAAAATATAAGTCTTTTCTAACGACTTTAGTGGGTTTTTTTTTTGAAACATGGTGCAGTCACTTTAACAAGGCCCTATGGGATTCTCACAAAACTTCAGTAAAAAGAAACGCTTCTTCATTGCCATCCAAACCGATGCTCAGTTCGATTTGCGAACCACAATTCCTTCACCAGGCTCCGCGAACAAGACCACCAAGCTGTGAAACTAAAACTGCTTTGCAAGCTCTACTCTGTTGATTTTTCGCTATGATCGCCTTAATCAAAGTCTGGAAAAGATAAGGAGAGATTGGGAATTTGTTCATCCAAGCACATTTCCATAGTACGATTTACAATCTTTCATATTTTTGCCGTTAAAACGAATGGGAAGTACGAGACAAAGGATGCGTAAAACATCCCAACTAACAGCATGGAAACATTCATAAGTCGCCATTTGAGGGAGAGAATGTGAGACTCACTCACATCTTATTCACTCACATTTCCTTCATTGAATAGCAGCTTGCCGGGATTTTGTCAGTCTCCATTAATGGGTTGTTTTACTGATCAATCGTCAGTTTTTTTTTTGAATTAAGGCTGTGGCCAAATAGAATGATCCTTGGATGAGTGGCTCCTCCGACGATTCTTGACTATTCTATGCTAGGCCGACTCAGCCGAATAAAGTCTGCATAACAGTCTTGGTTTCGCAGCTACACGCGGACCGATACTCTCGTTCGACAGCATCCCAAGATCTAAGAAGAACGTGGAATGAGATGGATGAAATACCGGAGGTACGTACAGAAAATGCCTTTCTATAAACACTCCTCAGCAATTTGTAGGAGCGTAGCTTTCTCCATTCATCTAGATTGAACCTGTGCCCATTTTGCTTGTATTCAGTACTGCTCAGCGGTATGTGTTTGATGCGTTACAACGGTCTATCAGTAAAATCTAAAATACCTTTGTCGCATGCTACCTACATGCTGCAATCGTGGAAGACGACGCTAAATTCGGCACTCAACAATTCATCTTGGGATGTGCCTGGCCCTCCACTTGTGACCGTCAGTAATATTATCAAGGCAGCTTGTATGCATTCTTGGTCTGCACATGGCTTGTGGTGACAAGCTCATGAACAAATCAATCCATAGTAGGTTTCATAGATATATGGTACAAATGAACGACCCTGGAAGGATGAAAGTTAGACGTCCTTCCAACTACGTCACCTGTACCTGAAGCCACCTCACCCTTCTAGATTAAAATGCCCTCGATTGTTGCTCGCGATCCCTCCTAAGAATGTGAAGATTCTACACAGCTATCCAATACCACGTGCGTCCAAACCTCGGTATCAGCTAATTTGTTGTTCGTTATCCGGGTCAAAATTGCGGCGAGACGGTGGCGCGCGATGCGTCACCGTCTCGCCGAAAACTGGTGCGTACCGTCCAAGTCTCGCCCTCCTCCCGCAGTGCAACTGGCTTGCTACCGCACATATAAGTCTTCTAGATTTCACGTTTAGCCACGTCAGTACGTAGCCACCAACAATTCTGACAAGGGAAGGATACTAGGTGGCCCTGGGATTTTGAGATGAGACGTATATCACTGGATGCGGCTTCGAACGCTGATTCCAAATATGTGTTCCATTTCTGCTGTACGCACCTATGAACGGAGTTATGGACCATTTTCACAGCAGGATCCTTCGGCCTCTAGGTCCACACAGAGCGGGCTAATCACAAGAGAGCGAGCTCAAGTGGGGTTGAAATGGCGCTGCCGAGCGAGCAGTGGTGGCGCAGGGGGTAGAGGAGCGGCGTGGTGAGACGGGATGGTTTATGCTTCGACTCCCCTGTCCTGCAAGACTTTTGTACTTCCTAAAAAAGATATGCCTCTATCATCCAAAGCTCTCTATGTCAAATGGTGAAAGTGGGTGATTAATGCCTTGAACAACCCCCTTGGGTGAACTATTTTCGACACAATGGGTCGGTTAGGACAATACTGCCGCCTTATCTTCCAAACTATGTTCTCACCAGCTCTTGTGCTGGCGTGCCTTTTGGAGGAGTTCGGTCCTTCCGATACTTCATGCGTTCCTACAAGGCAAGAGAAGAAGATGGCCAGCAGCTTCGCATCCATCTTGGGAGATGCGCAATAGGGGAGCATCGAGGTATAAAATGAAGAAGGTATCATTGTGAAGTCAGAAAAGGAGGACTCCACATAGTCAGTGGAGGAACATGATGGGGAGAACACTAGCCAGCAGCGTGGATCTTTTGGTTTCGGTGAAATGGAGGTGTCGAAGGAAATGGTGGATTTTGCAATTTTGTATTGTTAGAAAATGCGTTTAAACTTGCAATCTAGTCTAGGTGGATGAAGCGATCCTGTACTATCGTGCCACTGAAAGCGGCACTCGCCTGCTTTCAAGTACGCGGAGTTTCGGTTCATTTCTTCTGATTACCACCTTCTGAATGCGAGGCGTATCGAGCGTGAAATTGAACCTTCCAGAATTTTGTTGAATGTTTTCGCAAAAGAAAATCCCAGCATCTAGGCAGCACCCTCGCGGACCGGGCTTTGCGGATATAAGCCTTAGCAGAGAAGTTATTTAAAAGAGGCCGTTTTGATGAAACTCGATTTAGGAATTTCTTTGCATGACTCCGACCTGCGTAAAATGGCCTTGTCTTCTCGCCATGTTTTAGCAACTATTCATGATAAATTGTATGTTAGTACCAGTATCAAGTTGTCAGTATGAAGGCGAGTCCTTTCTGGTGACCTTTTCCGTTGCGACTTGACATAGAGAGCTTTCGATGATCGCGGCTGATCTTTTTTAAGAAGTGCAAAAATCCTGCACCACAGGGGAGTCGAACCATAGACCTCTCCGTCTCACCACGCCGCTCCTCTACCCCCTGCGCCACCACTGCTCAGCGCAGTTTCAACACTACTTGAGCTCGCTCTCCAGTGATTGGCCCGCTCTGCGTGGACCTACATAGAGGGCAAGCCTGCTATGAAAATGGTCCATAACTCCGTTCACAGATGCGAACAGCAGAAACGGAACACACATTTAGAATCAGCGTTCGAAGCCGCATTCAGTGGTGTACGTCTCATCTCAAAACCCCATGGTCACCTAGTATCCTTCCCTTGTGAGACGAAAATCATTTAACCGAAAACTCTCACTTTCTGCATTTCGCTTCTGCATCTGGAGAATGCAGAAATGTTCCATCCACACATTTGATCGCATATACAGCGATATTACGCTCTGCAACAGTAAGGAGCTTCTTATGTCCCTATTCACCAACAACATTAACAAAGATATTCGTTCACTAACCGGCTGTTTGACATCCCGCTGATACATGGTTTCCAGGAAGAATAAGCGAGTCGTTAGTAGCTCTGTATGGGTGTGGGTAGACATCCGTAAATCCTCTCTCCCTGAGCTCGTCCATGTCACACAATCCTGGAATATGGCGCAGCAGATGGGATAGTTATTGTCTCCGTAAGTCTTGCCGCTGCGACTTCCGCTGGCTCCGCGTATTCTTAGTGCTTGACGAGAAGAACAAGTGTGTGGCAGTGATCTTCATGAACTTACGCTCGCAACGACCAGGCTTTGGGGCCCATGCGCCAATCGAGCACGTGCTTCTCGACGCCCTGCAAACAGGCGTTGAAACAGGCTTTCCCCTCAATAAGCAAAGGCATACCCACCCGTTCACAGCCAAATTGCCCGAGCAGGATAGCGTCAATTCGGTGCCGGCAGGGTATTTATTTCCAGCACTCTTCGTTGCACTGTATCCTGCGTTTGTTTTCGGTATCGTGACTGGATTGCACCCTGAATTAAAGAATAATAAAAGGATAAAGGACTGCTCCCTCAATCCCTTTTGGGATGCGCCCCGCGTTCCACTTCAATTTGAATGCGTATTTGGCCATGCAATGACTTGCGGTGGCCAATCGGTAAACAATTCAGCGCTTTGTCCTTCCCAGACAAGCCTGGTACCAACCGACCCCAGAGAGACGGATGGCTTCGTTGGTGTGGGCAGGGAAACCAGGAACCCGGTATTGGACGCACGCGAGAGCCGGCGCCTCCTCCGACTGCGCTGCACGCGCTATTCACTCAGAGTTCCCATAGAGAATCACTGCAGAATAGACTGTGCTCCTGTTTCTGGCAACTCAGAGGAAACGCTGGGCAACGCCAGGGTTAACGGTTTAGCGATTCAAACGTATCAACATCAACTTTCCTTATAGTCTGGCTTAGCGACTTAGCAGAATTTTGCAGAAACGTATCGGCATTTTTAACGGATTTTTTGAAAATGCATCTAACTGACTAGAAATGATTCTACCATACGGGCACAATTTCTACACCGTAATCTTTTTAGGTGTACGTGCGGTCGCTCTGTCGCGAATGTTGCTCCTGTTAGATTTTTATGTATTACTCTCTGCTTTGACTGGAACTTCACTTCGCCAATAGCCACAACAGTTGATTTTCTTCGTTGTTCGAGAACCATTTCACCAAAAATGTGCACTGAACAGCTGGCACCAGGCAAAGAATGACACAGGAGCGGCGGCTAACGAAACCGTTCAGTACAATGCCGACATGAAGAGTGAGTCCTTGATGACATTGCGAATACCACTGACCGCATTTATGAAGCACGAGAGCGGGAAGATAAGCGACAAGGTTACGGTGTAGATTTTGTGCCCGCATGGCAAAATCATTCTTGTTCTGAATGAAGATCTATATAAAACTTGCTGTCTTCAGTCTACCAATGGGAAGAGAAATTTCTGAAAAAAAAAAATAAAAAGCGTTACTGAAAGCGACTCATGTTAGAGGGAAATAGGATGAAAAATTGCTACACTCGTGGCGGAAGCCACTTCCCTGTATACTTATCAAGTATGCAGTGCGGTAATGCCCGACATAAGTGCTCCGGAGGCTGGAGGTGGAATATGTGCGCATGATCAGCGCCTCGGGTCACGCTTATGCAGCTGACCACCATGGTAGGGAGGGTCAGAACAGGTGCGGGGTCACGTGCACCCCCAATCGAGGGGTTTTGTTCGTGTTTTTCCCACATCCAAGTCTTCCAGACCACTAGGCTTGACAAAGGAACAAACACTTCAATCTACGCATCCTTGCTTCTCGTAGGAAAGGATACGATCTAGTCACAGTCTATAAGATAATCAATTGCATGTTGGATATTCCTGTTCAGGAATTTTATCCTTTATTTGCTCAAATGCTAGAGGTGGTCAGATAAATATTCAAATTCCAAAAGCCTGAATTACTGTAAGGTGGACATTTTCACAGACCGAGCTGGAACCGAATTTCAAAAATTTTCGAAGACAAACATCTTATTAAAATCGCTAAGGCAACACAAAGGACTTGTTGACAGTTATATCCAGGATGTCCCTTAATAGATTATTTCCTTCTGTTGCTGTTGTCTGTCGTCTGCACCTAACAATATGCTTTACTGCTTTAGTCGAGACCGTCGGAAGAAGGGTCACCGATGTCGCGCAAAGGACGTTCGAGCTCAAAAGACATGCCAGCGACATTGCTCAACAGGCGTCCGGATTTAAAAGAGGTATCATCGACGTCGCGCAACAGGCGCTCGGATTCAGAAGGCATGTAACCGATGTCGCGCATTGGGTGTTTGGGTTCAGAAGAGGTGTCACCGATGTCGCGCTAAGGGCGTTCGGGTTGAGAAAACATGTCACCGACCCTGTTCAACAAGCGTCCGAGTTCAGAAGACATATTACCGATGTCATGCAAGGTGTGTTTGTGCTCAGAAGAGGTATTACGGATTTCATGCAAGGACACGCCTTCAGGGTGTTCAGAAAAGGTGTCACCTATGTCGCGCAAGGGGTGTCTGGATCCCGAACACGTGTAATGGGAGCCCACTAAAGGGGAAACCAGTAAGCGGGGGTCCAATGAAGGGTGGGTGAACCAGTGAAGGGGAGGGGTACCAGTAAGGGTACGACCTTTAATCGGAGCGGAGGGGGACCAATAAAGAATACCACTAAGGTGAGGATTAGGGGGAGGGAGGATAGTAAGGGGGGGGGGGAGGGGGAGGGGAAGGTGAACGGGAACCACTGAAGTGGGAGGGTCCTGTGAAGGGGGAACCGATAAAGGGGGAACCATTAAAGGAGGACCAGTGAAGAGGGGTCCAGTGAAGGTAGAACTAGTAATGGCGACCAGTGAAGGGGAGAAGACCGGTAAAGGGGATCAGTGAAGGTGAGACCAGTAATGAGGAACTGTGAAGGGGGGTGGGGGCAGTAAAGGAGGGATCGGCAAAGGGGACCATTAATGGGGGTCAGTGGAGGGGGACCAATAAAGGGTACCACTTGGTGAGGGGGGGGGGAGGTGGGCAAAAAGGGGGAAAGGGGACAGTGAACGCGAACCAGTGAAGTGGGAGAGCCCTGTGAAAAAGGGGGGGGGGGAACCGGTAAATGGGGAACCAGTGAAGGTGGGACCAGTAATGAGAGCCAGTGAAAGCGGCTGCCAAAAAAGGGCGGACCAGTGAAGAGGGGACCAGTGAAGGTGGGACCAGTAATAGGAAGGGGGATCAGTGGAAGGAACCTGTAAGATGGATCAGATGGACCAGTACTTTTTCTCACTATCGTGCAACGTGTATGTGACAGGAGCGTCGTACAACGTGCGTCTAGATCAAGAAGATGACAGATCAAACATTGCCAAGCATACGTTGGACTTGCAGATGACCTTTCAAACGCAGCGAGCGTGTGCGTGTACATGCCTCTCACTCTCAATACTGACTGATGCTCACTAAATTTTTCTGCCTGTCTCTGCCTGCACATGGGTAGGGGATATTGTGTATTGTCGGGGGGGGGGGGGGGTAGGGAGAGTGACTTCGGGAATCGGAGGATTATCGCTGCCATCGGATATTTAGCGGTATAGAGCTCTAACAAGATTATCACAATCCGTTCCTCGCCACGTAGAGGATGTGTACTTCGGAGACTTTTGAAGATTGTGCCTTACTGCCCCGATTTCCCGTAAAACCAGATTTTCACTGTAACGCGAGTAAGAAAGCCTAGGCGGGGGTGTTCTATTCTCGCGGTTTGGGGGCGAAGCCCCAACCAGACGTTTGGCGGCCGCTAAGCCGCTGAACGTCTGGTAAATGTATAAATTGGTAGCAGGTAGCGACGCATTCCACTGTGGGATTAATTAGCTCCGTCGTCTACTGCAACGAGTTGGGATTTGGGGCGGCATTAGATAACAAAGTGCTTAATAAGAAAGATTAAATATTTAAAGGGCTGACCGGAAGAAGGGCAGAGCTCCGACGGGGGGGGGGGGGGGGAGTGAGCCCCGCGCGGATTCAGGCAGATCGCTCCAATCGCTCTTATCGCTTTTGTCGCTCTTGTCGCGAAGTATGAACAGGCCCTAAAGAGGCTGCCCGGATGGCCCGATCGGTGTAGTCTGTCCAGGCTCCGACTCGCTGCCCGAGGATCGCGATTAGGGGCTAAAGATCAGCTTGATCAACCCGTACAAAGACGCAGGCTGACAGCGGTCGAGAAAGGCTGAAAGACTTATTTTAATACTTTAAGCGTATCGTAGGTCGTTCGCCAGTCACTTGCACCGCCTGAAGATGTAAAAAAGAAGGGTAAACAAACAAGAGGTGTTCCACTCTACCACATAACCCACCAAAACCAATTGGGCCGTGATGCAGTACAGATAAGGCGCCAATAGATATCCTTTGGATCAATACCTCTCCGCCATGAAGTCGACTTTTACGGTATGTCAGTGAGGCGGTTTGACTGCGTACTTGGCCTACACAATGATCTACGCTGGCCAGCCGATGGAAGTGTGAGTGCTTAATCCTTTCCAGATATTCTGGTACCAATTCACTGACCCGGCAAGGATGTAAGGTTTGGCTCACCTAGGCGCGAAACCCGGTTCAAGAGCCCTGGGGCCGGATTCATCAACGACTAACCCGTGGGTATAGGGGACAGAGATACCCTCGATGAAGCCTGCGTCTCTGACTCTTGCCTTATCTCTACCTGACTCTTGTCTCATCTCTATCCCTTATACTCCGCAAACCCACGGGTTTAATTGTTGATGAATCCGGCCCCTGATTGGTGTGCTCACCTCCGAGCGCGCTGCGAAGCGACCGTCCTTCATGATCGTTATAGGGGCTTCAAGATTTCTTTATCAGCTCGTCGCTGTTGGAAACACTCTACAGTAGGAAAGTGTTACCTTTGCCTGATGGTGTCTCAGCTGAGGTAAGAACGATGATGGCCAGGAGGTAGTACATGACATTCATTGTACCCTGCAATAATAACGTCAGAGAAGATCATAAGTGGTGTGAACAAGGTGGACAAGAATGTCGAGTTTCGGTAAAACATTCAACGAAAGACTTCTACCGTGAATGGCGAGAGAGAAGAAATTTCGAACTTTTTGCAAACGCGCGATTTTTAGTGAAGTTCAAAAAGTTTGAAATCTTGAAGGGAAAATGACTCATGGTGCAGGAAGACCTGGAGCATTTTTAAATTTTCAGAAATTTTTCAACAGATGTGTTACGCTATGCTATGTTCATTACGAATGCATAAGGCTAACGTAGAAAAAAACCCAACATTTGTTCCAAGATACAACCAAAAATCAACAGAATACGCGCATCAACCATCAGAAAGAAGTCATCCTGATACAAAGCCAGTAATATGTTCAGGGAAAATCGTGACTATACAAAATGGTTCCCACACAGATCTTCATCTGTCCGGGAACTGAATATTTTCAGCACTTTTCGAGTAGAGGCTACCCGCTCTGTAGGTAAAAGACATTGCTCGAGACCTAGTTCAGGACGACGTAGACACAGTTTGGCAGTACCGCCTCTGGTATGGGAAGTGACCATAGACGGAAGTCCCCTGTATTTGCTTTCAATCGACGCTCTCGGTGGTCGAGTATGAACAGAACGGCACTAGTTGAAAGTTCCGACTCCACCAACAAGACTTCAGTCAAAAAATTTTTTGCTGAAACTTCGTCTGCGGAGTTATTTGGGGTGCTGATCACGAATCTGATATATCCGTTTTTCACGATTCGGTCGGAGACCACCCATACCGTTAATAAGGAGGCCAGGCAGGGTCACCGATTTCGCTGAAACTTTGTCTAGGGGGGGGGGGGGGTTATTTAGGGTGCTGATCACGAATCTGACATTCATAAGCGTCAATATCTTATAGCGTCAAAACTTAGCCATACTTAACTCTACCTGCTGTCGCCGGCAGAAACTTTAAGAATGTAATCCTGTGCCTTCTTGTATCTATATTATCCAGCCGAATCGTGGAAAACGGATGTCAGATTCGTGATCAGCACCCCAAATAATTCCCCTAGACAAATTTCAGCGGAATCGGTGACCCTGCCTACAGCACCCTTGTCAACGGTATGGGTGGTCTCCAACCGAATCATTCAAAACGGATATATCAGATTCGTGATCAGCACCCCAAATAACCCCCTAGACAAAGTTTCAGCGAAATTTTTTTTCGATCGAAGTCATGTCAGTGGAGTCGGAACTTTTAACTAGTGCTAACAAAACTACCTGCTCGAAGAAGTAGCTTGCGGGTGAAGTTCGGGTGGATAATGACGATCTCCACTGTTCATTGAACTTTTATGCCGAGCACCTTAAGACAAGTGCTTCTATACCTTCTCTCGTTTCATGGTTGATGACAAATTTATCCGTGAATAAATTCGCTGAATGTTAATTACAGTTTGCTTGTTGACGGAATCTCGACTCCGATGTTGTACGCGACGATAGTTTCGTTGTTTAACTGATGGAATACTTCATCGACAAAAGCTTCGGACATTCGTCGTAGCTATTTGAGTGCGCTGTTCCACTCTAACGTGGGGATGGACCATAAATTCTGCAACAGAAATATAGCGACCTTGCTGAAAGACAATATCATATGCGGCCTTATCCTCGGTGCGAAATTGTCAAAAAATCGATATTTCCAAAATTGCTCGAGATTGATACCGTTGGATAGAGCCTTTCGAACAGAAAGGTACCATCGCGAGTGTCGAAGACTCAAATATGGGAGAGTAAGGGCGCAAGACTGCCGTCTGCCGCTCTAAAATGGCAGATGGGACTAAGGTAGTTTAGGCAAATGGGGGAGTCGTGAGCATGTCAATGTAAAGTGCCTTCAGTTCTCTGCTCGTGCAACGGATTTGCATGCCGTTAGCTCGTCTCGTCCTACCACAGTGGTCGACCGAAATCGGAAAAAATTATGCCGCACAAGCTTAACCTGTATTTGCCGCTCCGCTCTCTCCAGCCCACTCAATTAATTCTGCCGGGCCTATATGCATTGTTCACTGAGCGGGCCATGCCGGCAGTTAGTTCAAAACAGAGGGTGTGTGTCAGTGTGTGTCAGTGACAGCTAGCTTAGCTGCTTAAAAGTTACTTGATAGAACTTCACATTCGATTATAGGGAGTCTGAATATTTGATTAGGTGGTCACTGTTGCGAAGTTGTAATGGGTTACTTTTGTTCGTATGGCTCCTGTTTACCGAAGTTGAACAGAAACAAAACAACACCGGATGTCATACAACCAATCATCCGGCGATTGTGTCAAATCTGCCCTTACGAATAATCATCATTTTCATTAGCGTCTGTCCCGCTTGGCGACGAGGTCCGCTCTTCTGGTGTGGTGACACCAATTCTCCCGATCAAATGCTTGATCAGGGTGCACACCAGCCATCTTTAAGTCCAAATGTAACGTATCTAGCCAACGTTGCTTCGGGCGTCCCCTGGGCCGCTTTACAGGGACCAAGTTCAGGCAAATCTTACGGACGGTGTCGTCGTTAGTGCGAAGGAAGTAGCAGTACAGTCGGATATCGGGGCGACTCCGAATCTTTGTCGTATGGAGTCGTTGCGAATGCGGTCTAAACGCGTAATTCCAGCCGTCCACCGTAGCATTTTCGTTTTACACTGACGCGGCTCGCAATTTCCTTCGTCACGGGCCAGCACTCAGCATCGTACGTCGCTACTGGGCGGACGGCTGTTCTATAAATCTTCGATTTGAGGTGCTCAGGTGTTGTCCTGTCGCAAAGCTCCCCAGTCAGCGAGCGCCATTTGGACCAGGTTGCACTCACGCGTGCGTTCACCTCCAACTTTAGGCTGACATCGGACGTGGCTGTTGATCCACAATACTTGAAAGATGTAACTCGTGAGACCTCAGTACCTAATAGATTCGTGCTCATTCACACCCGTCGTCAAGTACTCGGCCTTGTTGACGTTTAGCTTGAGACCGAACAATGCCAAGCGATCGCACCACACCTGTGCCTGTTGACCGAGTCCGGTTGTATCTTCACATGCAAGCATGACGTCGTCAGCATAGAGCAGGGTCCAAGGTGCCGCCATCTGGACATCTCGTGGGATTGCATCCATCACGACCACGAAGAGCAGAGGGGATAGCGCAGAACCCTAGTGCGCCTCTACAGTGATGGGAAATTTCATCGAGGTGCCTCTGGCGCTCGCACTCGACTCTTTGGGTAGGAGTACAGAATGCGCACCCACTCAATAAGCTCTTCAGGGATGCCATGCTATCGCAACGCGTACCATATAACTTCTCGCGGAACGCGGTGGAAGGCTTTCTACAAGTCCAGGAAGGCAAAATGCACCGGTTTGTTTCTCGCGGTGCTTCTCTAACATAAGACGCACGGCGTGAATGTCATCAACGGTGCTATAGCGAGAGGCGAAACCACACTGATTCGTGGAAAGCTGGACGACATTTCGTATACGTCCATCGACAATTCGCTCAAAGATTTTCATACTGGTCGAAAGAAGGCGAATTGGACGGTAACTAGCGCAGTCCGCAGGACTGCCCGAGCAGGGCACCAGCCCTCCGACTTCCACAGGTCGGATAGCAATCCATCGAGACCAGTGGCTTTGCCTGACTTCATCTTCGTCAAAGCTGCTTCGGTTTCGCTCAATGTGATCTTCTGAACGGGACCGAATACAGTAGACGCAAAAGGAATAGCAGAATGGGCAAATTCAACATTCGAGATCTCCTCGAAGTAGTGTGACATCGCTTCAAAGTCCTCTTAAGATCCATCAGAAGATGACCGTTCTCGTCGTTGATGCCAAAGAATTTCTCAGTGTCTGCTTGACGACAGCAAACTTTGGCGAGTTGGTAAAGATTACGCTCACCATCGCGTGTTTCCAGCTTTTCGCTGACATCAGCGTAGTATTAGCAGCGGTCACAGCCTTCTTTGCCGCTTTCTTCGCTTCTCGATAACTCCGCAAATTATGGACCGTTTTATCACCGATGAATGCGTGACAGTGCCGTTTCTTTTCTCGGACTTTCTCTCTGACATCATCAGTCCACAGCCATGCCTGCTTGTCGACCCAGCGTCGTCCAGGCTTCGTTGTGCCGAGTTCGAGGCGTGCAGCCCCCGGTTATCGCATCGGTAGCATCCTTCCAGGTATCGTCAACAGTTATCACCGTCGGCAACCGAATGCGAGAAATAACTGCCGCTTCTTTCTCTTTCAGTCACCACCATTTGATTCTAGCCGACCCGCATCGCTCGACATGTTTACACCTCGGAGATGTGATCTTCAGTGAGCAGATCAGTGGACTAGAATCGTGGCGTGGAAACCGTCTCATACGGCATGGTCTTCGCGTCAAGGCCTTGGTCGCGACGCCTAACAAAAACACATTCGATTTGCGTTTTGGCGTCCCTGCTATAAAATGAGATGAGGTAGGAGTCCTTGAAAAATTGATGATGAAAAAGAATGCAACAAAGTTCCCTTGCATAGAAGAAGAGAACAATAGTTTCAGCTGATACACCAATCCATTGGTGATGTTGTTTTTCTGTATCGTTAACAGCTGTCAAGCTTCATGCAAACAAATTCTGCCATCAGTCGAACACAAACCGCGAAGTCTCGGAAGAGGGCGCAGCGCAATCCATTTTTTGGCAGTCGTCTTCCTGCTCTCTAACACGTCCTCAAAACATCATTTTTTCTCAGAGAATAAAATTCTTATAAGACTTCAAACAACTTGTTCACTTACTGGGTGAATGAATTAAAACTACAAGCCTACAAAAGGAAAATAAAACTACAACTAAAAAGAAAAAAGAAGATTACACTTATTTTTTTTATTTTTAAACGAAATAATTACTATCGAATTTTAAATTTTGTAAGATATGTTTATAAAATTATTATCGCCACCCTATTCGAGAGCCTTCTGTTTAAAGCAGAAGAAAAACAGAAGAAAGCTCATTTTGATCTGAAAGAGTTCGCTTTGATTTCAATAGTCTTAGGCTAGATAAGAAGAGTGTCCAATCTGATTAGAAAAGTGTCCAGTTCAACTTGAAAATGGCACATTTTTAGGGCCGTCCGTTAGAAAATCAGATGCTCCGCTCCGAATTCGCTAATGCTACACACATCAAGAATTCTTCGTAAGGTAATCTTGCCATACAACAGTCGTTGTATACTAGAGTTCCATATTGTAGCATTGTCGCGCGAAAAGAGACTGAAAGCTCCATGTGGTCTTGTGACACAAAATTTCCCCAAAAGCAGCCCTACCGCCTTTGCCATCACATTTGTCATGGTGCTGAGGAAATACCAAATTCTGTTTTCTAAAAAGCTTACTTATCTTCGCACTACGCCTTCTTCCTTGTCGTCATAAAGGTAAGGATAAAGGGCGGCGCTGCTCAATCTCTCTTGAGATGCGCTACGCATTCTACTTCTACAGCATGTCGTGTACGCGATTTGAATGAGTATTTGCCCACACAATGACTTCCAGTGGCAAGCCGATGAACAAGTCAGCCCGTTACCCTTCCCAGACCCAGACAAGTCTGGTGCCAGTCAATCCAACGCTATCCTGGAGGGATGGAAGGCTTGGTTGGCCTCGGCGGTAAATCCGAACCAAGAACCTGGTATCTGAGCTGCAGCCATTTTGAATGCATGAAGAACAACCACTCGTATTGTGGTTGTGTGGATCTAATGTCGTAAGTTTAGCACTGTCCGCTGCGGATCGTCGACATCTACCACTGCTGTGGCACGGACTAAACCTTGATCAAGGAATCATCTGTAAAGCGTCAACTTGGGAAGGAAGAACGGAGTTAGAAGCAGAACGAATTTCTGAACATGTCGTGCAGTATTTATACCGTAGCCTACGCCATTCAATGAATCCGAGAACAAATTATAGAAAGCCAGCACGTATTTAGAATAATGTTTGGATAAGTCGGCGTTAATTAAGAGCTGGTGCGCCCTTTGCACTTCGCTGAACTTAATGAATTTGTGAACTGTAGTGGTGTGCTATAGTGCGCTTCTAATAATGTCATATGTTTTTTGCCGCTGTGTAATTCCGGTAGACGGGCCGCTCAAAACTTGTCCTAAAAGGACACATAACAGCGCTCCACATTTGCTGCAGATAAGCTAATTGCGAAATTCACTACAGTGCACCGCTGCTCGTCAGTTGCACAAAAGTAGTCCGATATCTCTCAGTATGAAGAATGAATATGATAGGAGGAAACTGGAAAGGAGGAAGCTGTACGTCAAAACGCAACGCAGTGCCGTTGTTCATTACTCTCCGGAACACGACTCAAGCGATAAGTGATTGAAGCTCTACGGAACCTTAAGCCAGTTCACGTTTTCTGGTCAAAGTGGCGGCGGCCACAATGAAGTCTTCGAAAATTAAGTGGTTATTGATGCGTCTCACTTATTCCCGCTGGGATAGAGCCGAGTAGTCTTGCAGGATGTCCAAAAATACCGGCCTCCCACCAAAATGTTGGTTGGATTTCCTCGTGAAAGCTCTAAAAGAGAGATTGGCTACAAAAACATCAGAATTCGAATGGAGGGCATTCTGTCGACGTTATCTAATTTGATCTGTCAAAAGCCTTTGACAAAGTTTCTCAGTTGAAACATTTACATAAAATTAATCATTGGTAGTCGGGGAGCTTTGTTATACACTTCCGCCCATAGAAAATAGAAGTATGTTTGCTAATATTGGAAACTCGGCTTCTAAAAGCTATCCATGTATTAGGTTGTCTGGAATGTTCCCAGCGTTTTGAGTGCTTCACTTTGAACTACAATAACCTTCTCAAATCTTATCGGCTTTAATCGAAGTGGACACCTTTCGTATCACCACACTTTTGCCAACGGGCCGCCAGTCGAATTATTCCATCAGTAAAAAATTAGGTGGTCGTGATTCGACAAAATCCACGAAAGCTGTTTTGGCTCCGTCCTGATTGGTGAAGGTTTTTACCAGCGAGAAGTTCCGAAAGTGTTTGAAAAGGTGGTAGTTGGTTGGCGAGACGTCTGGAGAATATGGCGGGTGAAGCAGAACGTCAACCCTTGATTCGTTTTATTTCCGAATAGTGATTTGTGAAACGTGTGGGCGGGCGTTGTCGTGCAAAGGAATCGGCCCCTTCTGTTGACCAACCCTGGCTGAAGTTGACGCAATTTTCGGTGCAACTCGTCGATTTCCTTACAGTAAGACTCTGCAGTGAACGTTTGGATTGGTGACAAAAATAATACTATTGAAAAGAGATGTTTCTTGCCTTCAAAATTGAAAACATATTCGTCACTAAAAATACAGTTACATATATGTCGACTACATCAAGGTTTATGGAATCTACGATCATCAAAACAAGACAGAGATCTGCCGTGCTTTATCGCAGTCTATCAAACGAACTATGAAGTGGGCTTCCGCTTAGAAGATCCTGTGAACATCTCGAAATCACTGGTTCTCCATACTAGCAAAGCGAGCGTTTCGTACATGTATTAAGAATTCTGTTTAAAACTGCTACAGAAGTGCGTAATCTAGAAATCTACATGGATCGCCAACTAAACTTCAAATCACTCCGTGAAAGAGGTGTTCTCCACTATTTTTTGCACCCTTAGAAATGTTAAGTGCAACAAGCGTCTTTTCTAATGAAATTGTACAAATCGTATGTTCTGTCAATCCCTGAGAATGGTTAGAAAATTTGGAGACCATTCACCAGAAAATTGCAACTGAATGTTGGATAGATTCAGCAGGCTTCCCCAAAGTGTTAATGTGAAGATGCTCACCACCCGCAGCAACTTCTCTGATGCCTAGTTATTGGGAGAAGCTAAATTAGTTTGTCTAAGAAGCCTTCTTTACATGCACACCTTAACCAACCTTTATTTTTGTTTTAAAGTTCCCAAAAGTAAACTGAGAATAATACCCTCATGACACTGGATATTTAGTCTCTGTAATGCAAGTATCGGAAGGTTTTCTGTCCAGTTTTCAGAATGTTCCCGTCGCATGCATATGTTCAAGTTTTTGTTTCACTGGGGTGGTCGCTGGCTCCAGATGTTGCCAAGTGACATACTCTTCCTCTTCTTCAGCGTCTGTACCGTTTCGTAGCGGGGTTCGCTATTCTGGTGCTATGACGCCGCCTTTGCCGGCATCTTATCAGCTATCGGTGTGACATCGGAACTTCTGCCGAATGACGTCGTTTCGGATGCGGTCCATGCGGGAGGCTCCGGCCGTCCAGCGCAGCATCTTCGTCTCCATGACGCTGAGGCGCGTTTCAACTTCCTTGGTCGCAGGCCAACACTAAGCACCGTAGCATCGCTACCGGCCGAATGACGGTTCTATTTTTGACTTTAAGCGCTCTGGTATCTCACTTCGAAGAGCACGCCAGTCAACGAGCGCCACTTGGACTAAGCTGCACTCACGCGTTAATTCACTTCAATCATCAGATTGCCATCAGATGCTAGTGCTGATCCCAAGTACTTAAAAACCGAAGTGCGTGGGAACTCGATGCCGTTAACCTTGATGGAGCTGGACTCATTAACGTCCGTCGTTAGATACTAGGTTTTCTTCACGTTCAATCTAAGTCCAAACCGCTCCAAGCGATCACACCAAGCTTGCACCTCTCGCTAGAGTTCACACTCATCTTCGCAAACGAGCATTACGTCATCAGCATAAAGCAGTGTCCAGGGGACTGGCTTCTGAAGATCTCGTGTAATGGCGTTCATCACGATAACAAAAGGTGTGGGAAAGCGCAGAACCCTGGTGTAGAGAGATGGGAAACTCCATCGAGGTTCCGGCTGCGGCTTGAACTCTACTCTTTGGACAAGAGTAGAATTCGCACCCACTCTATGAGCTCTTCAGGAACTCCATGCCGTCGAAGGGCGCACCATATCACTTCACGCGGTACGTGGTCAAAGGCCTTCTCCAAGTCGAGGAAAGCGATATGCACTGGCTTCTGTTTCTCGCGGTGCTTCTCTAACAGGAGGCGAGCAGCGTGAATGGCATCGACGGTGAAGCCACGAAGTCGCACTGATTGCTGGAAAGCTGGACGATGTCACGAATTCATCCGTCGACAATTCGCTCAAAGATCTTCATGCTGTGCGAAAGCAAGCGAATCGGACGGTAATTGGAGCAGTCTGCAGGACTGCCCTTCTTCCAAATCGGAATCGTCGTACTTTGGCTTAAACAGTCAGGTACTTTCTTCTCTGCTACAACCTGATAAAGGACTTCACCAACCACTCAGCCGGGTACCAAAACTTTGACTTCCACAGGCCAGCCGCCACGTCGTCGGGCCCAGTCGCTTTGTCTGACCTCATCTTTACAAAGCCCCTTCTGTTTCCTCCACGGTGGTCTTCTGGACGGGGCCTTAAAGCCTCGTAACTGCAGCAGGACCACTTCGTCTCCTGCACCGCACAGAAATCATCTCTTCTTCGCTCCAGTGCTTCAACCAACTCGCACGAGCGGCCCGTCAACGTACCCACATTCAGCGTTGCCACGCGGGTCCTGCTTAGCTACGGGAATTCCGGACTAGCTCAGTTGCCCCCCGATGCCGTCTTTGCATCAGGGACCCTCGCATACTTTCCACACTCGCCGGGATCTGCGAATGCGCGTCGGCTCCCGCGGACGCCGTAGCATTTACTCGAGAACTCTTAAGCGTCATTAACCATGTGATGCGACAACGGGTATTCGTAGACCGGTCTGTCACAAGGGCCTGTCGCCTGAGTCGAGTGTCCGTGTTCGGCTTAGCTCGTAAAGCGAACAGTTTCCAGTGGCACTAGTGGAGGAGCGGACATCGCCACCAAATCTGCTCTTCCGAATGACTGATTTAATCACTTTTCTGACACAGGGCACTCAGGAGATGCAAGCAAACTAACGCCCTGCCTGTGCAGCAGAGTCAGCTCAATTTCGATAAACACGCAAAGCGTGCTTTGAAAAGTGCAACGCAAGCTCTCTCAACACAAAAAAAGTTACTAATAAATAGCTCTATAAAAGTTAGCGCCTTTCGGAAGGCAATCATTCAAAGCTATCAAAAGGTCGGCTCCACACAACAGCGAAATGATTCTTCGAATCGCCGCGGTGAGTCCCTCGCTTATAATGGTGCCAGTTGGTTGATGTTCGCCTCCCGATGGAGCCATTCAGGTACTTGTCTTCGCATCTCTCAGCGTCAACACGGCGGATGTCAGTAAGTGAAAGAAAAACGTTGCCGTCAGCTAGAGCTTCACAACTTTGTGGTATCGGTTTCTTTACCTTTACCCCGATTCGTTATCTCGGGATAAAGGTAAAGAAATCCTCGTGGGTATATGGAGATAGCATCAGTATATCCTCGAACGGAACAATACCTCTCATAACTAGTGTCGCATTTCGCGTCGCTGACGTTATGTAGCGTCGCAAAGCATCGGAATCGTTTGCAGTGAATTTACTGAAACGCTGACTACATCACTGAAATCGTGTCATCGAGGAGATCTTGAAAATCGAAAGAGGGTTGATGTAGCATTTAATCTGACCTAGTTACGATGGCTTAAGTGGATTTTTGGTAGCTTTCTTCAAAACATTTTCAAACAATGTGGATATTTGGAATACCCACAATGTCATCTTTACACTGATCTAAAAATCAGTTGCTGGTTTCCGAAAAAAGTTGTTCGGTGACCTGTATATTTGCCGCCGCGGCCGTCTTGCTTGATTGAGATAGTTACGCCCACGGGATACAGCGCCTTAATTGCTTGGAAACCTACATCCTTGCCGAATTTTTTCTCGGAACATGGATAGTTTGTTTCTGGTTTGAAATTTGTGTTCGTAGTGCGCTGTCCATCACTTTGATACCAAGTAAGCCTATCTTCGATCAACTCCAGTTATCCACCAGTTATAATGATAACGATTTTCTTTGAAATCGCTTCCTCGTATAAATATCTCAAGCAACCAAGACGGTCGCCGCGGCAAATAAACATCAGTATACGTCACCGAACAACTTTTTAGGAGCCACCAACTGATTTTTAGATCAGTGTAAAGGTGACATTATGGAGATTCCAAATATCCACAGTGTTTGGAAGAAAGCTACCAAAAATCCACTTAAGCCGTCGTAACTATGTCAGATTAACTGCTCCATCGACTCTGTTTCGATTTTCGAGATCTCCTCGACGACACGATTTCAGTGATGTAGTCAGCGTTCTAGTAAACTCACTGCGAACGATTTCGACGCTTAGCGACGCTCCTTCGCGTCGGCGACACGAAATGCGACACGAGTTATAAGCGGAATTGTATGTGCATGATGAATGCCTCATCATGGGTATGTGTTGTTTTTAGCGCGCATACCCTGGGTTTAATCGTTGATGAATCTGGGGACCTTGGCAATGATTCAGTACCCTGAACTAGGATGAAATGTCTATTTTGAGGCCATAATATTAGGCATGGGCACGTGGTAGCGCAGCGGGATGAGGCACCGGGTGTCGCATGCACCCGATCCCAAGCACCCAGTTCGAATTTTCCGCCCATGCCAACCAGGCCTTCGACCCCTCACGGGTCGGGAAATTCGTGCTCGACTCGTGTGGGCAGTGAAAAACACTGACCTGTGTAACGGCTACCCATTGTCAGTTGTTTTGTGGGTCAAAGACACATTCATAGTGTGGAATGGTCTTTTCAAGGTGCTTGTACGAAATCCCGTCGAAGTAGAACGCTTGGCTCATCCCAAAAGGGACCGATTAACGCCGTCCTTTATCTTTTTTTGAATTCTTTATAAGCTATCACAATCAATTTCTCACTCATGTTGACTGCTTCATGTCCAACGGAAATATTTCTCTTCGCAGATGACCAATAATGCAAAATAGGGTATTTTAACAACTTTTCTGAAAAAGATATGTTCTTCCTTGAATTGTTTCCACTTCGCCGCCTTCTAGTTCCTTACCATTACTTCTCTAGCGCTCTGATCGCCTTCATCATTGTCGTTTCCCCGTCGCTGATCAATCAGATCATCAAGATCCAACCACCACCTGGGGGTCGATAAACGACATCGGACGAAAGTGAGGGGTGGGCAAAGTATATCCAGCGAAGATCAGACGCAATCTCCCGAGCGATTCGGGCATATTTACATCTAAAACTCGGTCAATCTAGTTCTATCTAGTTCTAACTGCCCTAAATGCTTTCAGATATTTAAGGAACAAAACACTTTATTTCCCCATCCTGAATCACCAATCATCCAGTTTGACGTGAAAAGTGTCCACTTTCGCTTGAAAAGGGCCCAATTTGGTCTGAGATGTGTCCAATTTCACTTGAAATGTGACCAATTCGACGCGAGAACTGTGTGTTTGTGTTTATTTTCCTCATTACCGTGAACTTTTAATAAGCAACAAACTTGTAACAATTGAGGCAAACGTATGCCTAACGATTACTTTCAGCGAAATGCGGTTTGACGGGAAGATGGCAACTCCCTCTCATGCGACTATTCCACGCAGGCATGAATTTGGTGAGCTGACGGTTTCCTAGATCACTCTTTAACTGGGCCCATTGATTCATTAGCGCTTAATTATTGGTTGTAACTGCACAGATAGTCCTGTCAAAGCAAAAGGCTAAAAAACTGCTTCTCGATAACGCTAGGAGACCGATAAACGACAAGTTCAGTCACAAATTTTGTAAAGTTTGAAGAGAATTTTGAAGTGCAAATTTGTGACAAGAATCTATAACGATTTTGCCTTAATGAAATCTCGACGTGTCAGCAAAATTCTTCCAGTTATTCCCCATTATTTCTTTGGCTTTTTCTTTTACCCATGTATAACAGAAAATTTTACAGACACGGGATTGCAAGATAATTGAAGATGCTGGTAAAGTTGCAATTGCGGACCTAGAACAACAAGGTTCATCACCCACCAACATGGATGAATACTGTAAATTTACGAGAAAATCGTAGGTTTTTAGATACTTATCGCCTATTCTCTACACATAGCTATCTACCGACACTGTCTTGATATGCATAGCGAGTTGAAAAATGACGAGAAAGGCTCGTCCTTTAGAAAGGACTTATCGCCGCACAACCAGTGCCTAAGCGGTCGTTTCGAAAGGTTTTGTGGTTAAGGAGTGGGTTCAAGCTCATTTTCTTTAGCAAAAAATCACCGTACTGGATGGAGTTCGAGTTCAGCGATTCTTCCCTCTGATTGGCGCAACTACTCCTACTTAGGGCATGTTCATACTTCGCGACGGGAGCGCAGCAGCGACGCGAGCGACAGGGCAAAGCATATTTATTGATTAATGCCGAGTGATTGCCCGGTAAAATCGATACGTATGCTTTGCCCTCTCGCTCGGGTCGCTGCTGTCGCTCCTTCGCGGAGTATGAACAGGGCTCTAATATATCAAATCATCAATAACGAATTATTTGTTTAAATAAATAATACGAAAAAGAGTACTCGAAATGCTTCTCAGCTGTCATTTTCAATCGGTATATGCGAATTCACCAAAATAAGCGTTCTAACGATAAGAGAATAAGTAATAGTAATCCGAACTGCACATAAACACTAATGGGAAGAGTGAAAGCGCTCAATTACCTTTATCCTCTCAGCATCTCTTCTCTACTTCCGCTCGCAGGGTGAAATTTGAACAGAACAGGCATTGTGCTGTCCAGCAGACCCGCAGCCCAAACAGAGAAGCGCGGACGAGTTTCTCGCGTCGAATTCGAGCAATTCGGACGAGTTCCTTCTACCGCTTGCAGTCCGTCGTTGTGGGACCCTTTCTTAAGCTCTCAGTCTAACACATGGTTGCATGAGAGGCGCATTACAAACCCTAAAGCCACAGATTAAGAGGAACTGAAAGAACTTCTAGACCGGTCTTTAAACGTAAAAACAACTGTCTGCCAGAAATAGAAAAACAGCTCCAAGGGGGAAGACAGCATGGGAGGGGCAGCGCGCCGGCTGGACACAGCGCTTTATCAACGAACGCGCGTAGCCCCGAGTGACGTCGGTCGAAATTACGCCCATCCAATCCAGTTCACTCCCATGTTCTATAGAGCCCTAACAGCGGGCTTTAATCTTGTACTCGAACCTGCTCAAGTCATAGCAGCTGAAGCGACTTTCGCCAGACGTTTTTCCTCGCGAGGAGGCGTTCGTTAGCCCTAGTTTATACCTGCGGCGCTGCTCGGCGCTGCACGATGGTCGGGATAGATATCGACCGGACGGCGCGAAAAATCGATATCTATGGCTTCGTGGTGCCGCGCCGCGTGGCGGCGTAAGTATAAACTAGAGCTTAGGCCCCGTTTATACTTCGTCGTGGCGCGACGCGATGGCCAAGCAATGAGGCCAAATTGATCGATCGCGTCGCACAATCAATATGGCCGATATGCGTGGCGTGGCTTCGCTCGGCGTCGAGGTATAAACGAGGCCTTAAGTCCGCATTTCACGGATCTTTTTCCATGGACTTCTGTTGTGTAGTTGCGTACACTACACTGCGCAGTCGCTGCTCCGGCTCTCGTCGCTCTTATCGTCTGTTCATAGTTCCAAGGCGTCGCTTATCACTCTGATCGCTGTCGCCGCTTTCGTCGCGGAGCATGAACAGGACGTCGTTCATCAATTACTCTTTCACCTAGGCATTATGAGTAGATTGATGGACTATCTTACTATACATACAAATCATGCAGATCGATTGCACTTATACTCAAGCAAATAAATAGACAGAAAAAAACGTTGCCACCCTCCCGAGCGGCAACTCCGAATAACAGATCGTTAAATTCATCGGCAGAATTTTGTATTTTGTAATTTATTATGTAGAATTTTGAGTATCAGAGAAAGTTTCGAGGAAGTTAACCATGTGGCGGACAAGTCGACGTTTTATTCTGTCGTCGCCTTTCTCAGAAACGTTCCACTCCATTACTTCTTTTAAGGAAAATAACGGGGAATAGTGACACATTCGAAGACAACGTCGCAGATCTTTTCTCGGAGTTGCCGAAAGAGGCGGTACGTTCTTTTTCACAATTTTCGCAAGTATCACTAAGCTCTACACTGCATGATTACATTCCAGATCACGAAAGTTGCCGAAAAGCATCATCGGACGAAATACGGCTGCTCTGCGTTCAAAATCCAACGAACAGAGGGCGGCGACCGATCCAAAGCAGATTACGAGCTGGTGTGCCTGTACAAGTAACGGCTTCATTTATGGCATTCCTTCACGATTCACTAAGCTTCTAGCTGAAGCATTTTCAGGAAAACTAATGGAGCACAGTGCGAATAGTCCTTCTAACCATAAACCCAAACAACCGCACACGGAGCAGTTCAATGGTCCACTTCGGATAAATGTTACTCTTTCCAGCTTCATGCAATGATGACAAGAACAGCAAATTTCGATGCGCGACCACCCTTTCTTTTGTTCGTTCCTTTCAAGAATAAACTGCTCTTTTGCTCTTCTTCGTCGTAGAAGCAGTCTGCACTATAAACCGCTACAATAGAGTAATTCTAATTCAAGCGCGCAATTATTAACCCCACACCCTACGTATTATATTTTCGTGCATTTTTCTACTATCCACTTGATTCCGGGAGCGTGTAGGGCAGTCAGGGGTGTCGCGTGCAGCCGATATCAAGTTCTTAGTTCGGATTTCCCGCCCAGGCCAACAAAGCCTTCCAACCCTCCGCGGTCGGTGACTTAGTACCAGACGTGTCTAGGAGGGATAAAGCGCTGACTTGTCCATCGGCTGCTGGCCACCGCAAGTCATTGTATGCCAAAATACGCACTCGAATTGCCTCTACGATATCCCGTAGAAGTAGAATGCGTGGCGCATCGCAAAGGGATTGAGTCGGGACTGGTTGCCCGTGCAAAGAATACGCATCGATTTTCATTAGGGAGTCGAGTCGCGCAGGCGCTAATCGATTCGCACTCTTTCCACAAGCCACCCGGACGCTTGCGTAGCGGATTATGATGAATAGGTCGTACGGTGAAGCAGTTTTCGTACTTATGAAGCACCGTTCCCGTGGTCGCGCCGTGATATCGAGGGGCGGAGAATGGGCGGGCCTTTTGTAGTCGTCGACCAATAGCGCATAGGCAGAGACGCGGACGCAAGTTGCCAACGTGCTGAATTCATAGCAGCCGTACCAGCTGAACGGAAGCGGCGGTACGAAGAAGTGCGGCTTTCGTAGTGGGCACGAGCGCACAAAACTGACCGGGGGATGGAACTCCAGGGTGAGGCAAATCTAACGCACTCGTATTATTCCCCTCTCTTAGGGAGGAATTATACTTCAGACGCCGGTCGGTGCGGCTTATGGCCTATGTCATACCATCGCTCTTCGCTAGCGAAGGAGATGGACAACTAACATAATTGGGGAAGGGACGGTATCAGACGTTGTGGAGGGGCAGACGCCTGTAGCAGTTGTCCGATCCACCGCTAGCGAAGCCTCGCTGGCGGGGTGTCATACTTTCGAGCGATACGGCATCGCTACTGATGCGACCGCGTCGCTGAGCTGAGCAGAGCGTCGGGCAGCATCGGTAGCGATGCTACGACGCAGTTGCACACAACGCTATTAACTGCGCGCCTATTCGCTAGCTTCACGCTAGCGAAGAGACTTCGCTCATCGCTCTGTTCGTCGCCTTCGCTCGGGGTGAGCGAAGGTATGACATAGGCCTATGAAATCTACCCGTATCGATTGGGCGCCGCTAACCATGGGGGGGGGCAGTCGTTCGGTACACGCCGCCCACTTCCCGCCCTGCTCGCGCCGCCCTATTTGGACAAGTTTGCGGCGCGCGAAACCGTCGTTAATTGGCGTGACGTCGTCCAAAAACCTAAAAGCTGATAGGAGACGATTGGAAAGCGCATCTCGGGGAACGCTGAAGTCATTTTCCAGTCAGTTCGGTTATGGATGCAGTTGAGGAAAGGAGAACATCGCTCTTCTCTCTGGATTCTCTAAATTTTCGCCACAACTAGAGACTATGGGTGATTCCGGTCACTAGTCAGTGGTCTCTGCATCGAAGGCCTGTCTGAAATTATGCGCAAAACAGGCCCACTGTCCTCTCATTTTATAGGATCAAACAATCCAATTCTCCTGCAAAAACGAAACATGCTTCTCTACTGTGTGAAGGGTGCAGATTCTCGCAGTACTATCGATTTCCCCGTTCAGACCTACGCCTGAGACCCGTCCCTTGCTAATAATAGACGAATGAAAAATAGTAACAGAAAACGCTGAAAACTTTCCGGACAACCTCATACAGTGCGATGGAGGTGCAGGTGGCATGTAAGCGTTTGTTAGAGCAGAGCCAGCGATCTGTAGCAAAATGCTTCGCTTCACCATAGCAACCCTTCTCGAGCTGTTTTTTGTTTGTTTGCAACACAGTTCTGTACCTAAGCGCGGTTCTCGTTGCTTTCGGAATCGTTGGCCCAGTGCTACTCAGTAGGTGACACAGTGAAAATTTCTGCATGAGAAAATCCAGTGAAAGCTGCCTTACAATTGCTCTGCAGACGTGATATTCTTCTTCGATACTCAGCTTCATAAAAAAAAATCAAAGTTAGGAGCAAAACGATCGATAGAAAACCACATTTTAGATACGAACTGCGGCCCTGGTGGAAATTGGCAGATTCCGATCATGGAGGAATACCACAGAGGAATGAATCTGGTAAAGGAATTCCAGCCATTTAGTCCTAGCTTTATTGATCATGCTCATTGTTCAGAAGTTTGAAAGGTCTTAGAAGCAAATTCTGTTTCGAAAAAATTTCTCGGAGTTCTTACGCTTTCAGACTCTGGATTGCGGCACTGTTGGACTAGCCGTGGGTGCGGCAGACAAGGAAAACAAGGACTCTGCGCAGCATCTATGCGCTGTCGATCGAAGCAGATACTGCAGATTCACGTCGTCGTTCGCGTGGGAATTCTCACATTATTGCCTTGTCTTCATCCCTCCTGATTTAGCCGCCTGTTTTTATTGTTCACACTGAAGGAATGATCTTGAAACTGAAACCAAATGACAACTGAAAGACATTTCGATTCAATTTAGGTTTTTGAACCTCGGAGGATGAAGGCAAAAACTCCATCGTTCCTTTTTTCCTCAATTCGACCGATTGTTACCATCATTTTGAGTTGAATTTCGCACTACAACATACCGAATTTGAAATTTTACTCGTTTTTGAAACTTTCATTTTAAGGCGGATCGAGGAGCCCTGGTTTAGAGTCGAAGAAGTGAACCACTTGTTCAGTCAGCTTCCAAAAGACAGGGTAACATGCTTCCGGCAGTGCTCCAAAATTTCTTCGTGATTTCGCAGCCTCGTTCCAGATCCAAAGAGAGGCGAAGCGGCATAGTGGCACGAGTTATGGCTGCTCCGCCGTCAGCTATTCATATGGAATCGGCAGATACTACACTCTCATATGCCTATATCGGTAATATCCTCCAAAATCATCGACAAAAACGGTAGAGGTCGACATTCAATTTTTCAGGAGGATAACTGGGAAGAGGTGCTAGAACGCACTTGGACAGCGTCGACACCACTTCATCTGACGAAGGAACTCGAATGGAATAAATGTTCGTTGAATCTGCTTGGAGACAGCCCATCAGATGAAGCATGATTTGTGTTTTTTTTACGCACTTCGTATTTAATCTCCATTGCTTCAGCACTAGTTGATTTGGAGATTACTTGCAGCAACAAAAAGAACTTTTAAACAAAAAATTTAAAAAACAACTAAATTCAAACCGACCGACAACGCTACAAAACAGTGTACTGATGAATATGTACCAAAGATTACATAAATAAAATTAAAATGGACGGAATAGATAAACGAAGATTAGAGAGCCGCAGCGAAGCTCTTAAAGAACATCTAGCTTAGAAGAGCGGGATGGCTAGACGGATCTATCCTAATCCGAGGGGGGGGGGGCACATAACTGAAATGTAAGTAAAAAATCGACTTGGGACTTACCGAGCGACTCCTTTAGAGCACCATAGAACCTAAAACAAAGGAAAAAACGAACGGATAAATAAAAAAATAAAATCGCCGCGGTTTGACAACCGTACCGGCGGGCAAAGAGCGACACAATGGAGTCGTGCCGCGTGCTGACCACCGCTTGACATGTTAGAACCAGGATCTAACATGGTGAGGAGGGCACATAAAGCCATCTAGCGCGTGCTGACCGCCGCCTGACATGTTATAACCAGGATCTAACATGGTGAGGAGGGCGCATAACTTCACCCGCTTACAACCGCGGCGAAAACATTTATTTTTTCGTTTTTTTTTTGCTCGTGAATTTTTCTGGTTTAGGTTCTATCGTGCTCTGTAGGAGTCGCTCGGGAAGTCCCAAGTCAATTTTTTACATACTCTCTAGTTATGTGCCCCCCCCCCCCCCCGACTAGGGTAGATCCGGCTAGACTTTGCCTAGAATTCCACGAAAGGGAGGCGCTCGCAATTCAATAGGCACCCCTCAAGTGCCTGTACAACTGGAGCTGGGCTCAATAGTGGGTAAACTTCAATGCTGGGCATTCCCCAAATGTAGCTGCTGTCTGATTTTGACCTGTAACTGACTGCCACTGCCACCGACCCATGGAGGGCTTATTTGGCTTGGGCGGGAGATCCGAATCAAGAACATTGAATGGAAGTGCACGCAACAGCTGCCGTCTTCTCCAACTGAGCTACTTCTCGTCCATAATATCACCCTGGACCTATAACCACTGTATCATACGCGCTACAAATGGCCGCACAGCGAGCATCCTACTCGTCTAGAAATTCTGTATGCGGCCGGAATTGAGCCCTGGTAGCGTTATCACGGGAGTGGGACTACACTCGATACCTCTTAACCTGAGTTGGATTGCATTTATGTGAATGTAGGTGAATCGGTTACCAAAAAGATCCAGTTTAAATCGACAGTCGTGCTTTATCCGGAGACGCTATAAGCATAAGAGTCTGTGAAATGAATTCTTCTCTCAAATAAAGCCGTAGCTTTAATAGAGGACTTTACCTTTAGCCAAAATAAAAAAATAGTCCAATTTTCGTAAAATTTCAATTACTGTAGTTCAAGGCGCAAGAACAGTCTCCGTAGGTTTCAATAGAATCTACAGATTTTGCCCAAGAATTCTCAGAATACAAACACAACTATGGAAGGACAACCACTGCTCAGCTTAATGGAGCTGCACTTAAGCAACCAGTTAAGGAAAAAAGAGAGTAAACTCCCCTCTGTGGATTTGCCCTTCCTTGACTAGTGACAAGATAGCCCTTGCTCAAAAGCTGTGAAGAAAACGAGCAAAAAACGATCCGCAAACAAGAAAAAAGAGCGGTTGATGTCGCGAAAGTAGGCAGCACTGTGAGGCCGAAGAGTGCCAGCCAATAGGGCCGCGCTATATGGGCGTGACGTGCCATTCAGAAACGGCATGCACGGTAGTTACTCTGGGATCAGATTTATCAATCGCTTACCGCTCTCTTACGGTGAAAATACCGCCAAATCTCCTGATACGACATTCGTCAGCATCAGATTTGGCTGTATTTTCACCGTTAGAGGGGGTAAGCGGTTGATGAGTCTGGCCCCTGGTGTGCCGGTGTATGTTCGGTCAGTGCTCTGCTTGTTTATGATTTGATTGGATTAGCTGGGGCGCCGCCCCTCCCAATGCTGCCCACTTTCGCGACTTGTATCAAAAGAGCGCCGATATTCAAGCGGTCAAAGGAGCCGTTCTCAGCGGGACAAACGGTACAGTTCATCCAAAGGTGAGAAAGATGCCGGAATACTCACGGGGGAGTGACCGTCCGAATGCAGTTCCAGGATGCGCGAATCAGGCGGACATGTGGCGGGGTGGTCTCAAACGCAGTAGACGAATTCATGGACGTTCCCTTAAACGAGACGTTTAACCAGCGCTGCCGGAAAACTGGTCTAAAACGATGGGAGCAGTACGTTGGAATGGTAGAAATAGCAGGAGAAATGGAGGGTAGAGTCCATCGGTGGAGAGGAAGGGGACGATGTCAGGTCAAGTCCCCAGGCTCGTAGACGGCCATCGGCTGTGTCAGATCGATGGTGTAGGGCAAACGAAGTGATCGCTCGATCCTTCGCCGTCGCTGCCGCCCTCTTTGACGAAGTTCCCGCCACATCTCGAGGTCCTGGCATATCTTTCAGGAGCCCCACCAAAGTCAAGCACCGTTGAATGCGACAGTAAGATCCCAATGAGAGTACACGCTTCTTCTATTGTATCAGGAACGCAAAAACGGAAATTTCTCTACATTTTCACGTCGCCACACGACCTCACAACCCAGACGTCCTTTTTTAAACTCAAGGTACCTTTATTTTCCCTTCTCAATGCCAACTTTGGTGCATGCCGTTAATTTGGCCTACCTAGGGAGGAGGGAACAGGGAGCATTACCAATCAATCGATTCGAGATGAACTGACGCGTCAACCGTGACTCTGATTCACTGGAACGTGCTCTGATTGGCTGTTTTGTTTCCTTCCCCTGCATGCAGGCCATATTAGCGACATTTTCACAATATGTAACTAGAGCGAATGGACAGAGTACGTATAAAAGCAAGCATTTCTCTGTAAAACTCAAAGGGATTCCCCTGAAAACTTTCTTTGGAGTAAAACACTTCGTTGCCCACAACAGGACAAAAACGACGTCAGCTATTTCATCTGGGGATGCGCCACGCCTTCCACTTCTACAGGATGTCGCGGAGACGATTTGAGTGCGTATTTGGTCATACGATGTCCAGCAGAGGCCAGCCGATGTACAAGTCAGTGCTGTACCCTCCCCAGAAAAGTCGGGAACCATTTCAGTGACACCAAACGCACGGAAGGCTACGTCAACCTGTACAGGATCCTAGCCAAAAACTCAGATTCGCCATGCCCTCGACAGCTCCCAGGAGTGCGCCGTTGCCCACTTTTAGGCTCCGGAAACTGCTCGCTTGACACGCAGCGAGGAGCTGACTGGTTCTTCATAGCTAAAGTTAGCAGTATTGATCGATATTGATTAAGCAATCGATAGTGCTCATTCATTGTGAAGCCTCCCCACTGACCGTGTAGATGAATTCTAAAAATTTCATGGCAAGTTACACTGAATTTTTCTTGAAAGAAAATGTTATTGAAATCTTCCTCGGGAGACTAATTTAGTCTGAAAGACGATCACTTTGATTTAGAAAATGAGAAGAAATTCTCACAACGATAGCTGGATGCGCTTAGTTTATGTAAATATTCGGAACTAGTCGCCGATGTGGCCTGCACGTGGAAGCGGAGACGTATCAGCCACTCAGAGCGCCGATCGTGCCAAAAAAGCTGAGCCCCGGCCGAACTTCCGCCTCCTTTGAGGCCCCGATCGGTCTTTAACGTCTCCTTCTCACTGTGTAGGCCACATTAACGACAAGTGACGTCTAGGGCGTTCGGTCTGATTTCAAAAGCGTCAGAACTGCTCAGAGGTGTCCAATCTGACGTGAATATTGTATATCTTGTATGAATCGACATCTGGAGATGGAGGCGGACGTACTCTCCCACATTGACGCTGTACAAACGGAGATTCGCAGGGAAGAAGTGCCCCACAGCGACCACCATTTATTGATCGAATATATTTATTAAATTATCTGCAAGTTGCACTTTCAACGACAAACAAACACAAACATGAAACGTTTACCGACTGCGGCGTCGAGAAAGAAAAAGCGAAGTGTATGAGCCTGAAAGCACCACTGGTGTACACTAAAATACGATGAATCTCCTTCAACCACATCGCTCCTATAACCATCACATTAAACCCTCCTCGTCATGAGATGCTGAACAGTTTTGGGTGAAAAACTACGATTCATAACGAGTTGACGGCCTGGCTGGCGGGCATAGGGGGGAGGAGCCAGCCAATCACTGCAGAGCACTTCTCCCATGCCCGCCCAGGCCGGCGGTAGATTCTACATACTACATACATGCACATGGCTGAGACCGTCCTGCTGCCGTTAATTTTGCGTGGGCGAACGGACAGAAGCACAGTCAAGCCCTTAACAAACAGCAGGATTTCCTCCCGTGGAAAATTCATCGATAACTAGCACCGCTCAGTGCAGAAGTGCACAATCGCCATGGAAAAGGCTTCAGCTCCAGAAGCTCCAGAGAAATGGCGAATTGTTCAGCGTTCGTTTTCGCCGACGCTGGTTTCGACGTGTGGGTAGCGAATTCGCGTGGCACACCACCGTCACAGAAGCACATCGGCTTCGGTCCAGACGAGGCACGATTTTGGAACTTCACGTTCGTTTCATCTTCACTCACTGCCGTTTCCTTCAAGGCCGGAAAATCTTCGTTTTAGATGGGTGGACATGTCTCACATTGACCTGAATTCTACGATCAATTTCGTGCTGCGAACTACGAACCAGGTAGGAATTAAAACCGCATGAACGCCTATTTTTATAAGAAACAACTGCTAAGCTGAATCTATTAGTTTAAGCAATGCTCACCGCAGAGCATAATTCATGAAATGAGTTTTAAGTTTTTCTTGGGAAATTTGCTTTTTGCCTATTTTTTCTTGCTTCGACGCTACTATTATTTCCAGTGTTGCTGTTCGCTTCCCTTAACACGTAGATTAATATACGTCCGCCAATGAATAAATAGGTTAATAAATAATAACCATGCGAAATAGCTACGGTGTGAGTATTTGCTTGCGATGACCGAGTTCTGATGTATTTTGAGCGGTCGTGGTTATCAACAGTAAACTGCTGTCCTACGTGTAAATACATATGTCCGCATGTTGTGGCTAACATCTTTCCCAGTGAACTCTATGGAGAGTAGTAATTGTACGACAAGCCGTAAATCGCCACAGATCACAAGGATTTTCAAGGACAGCCTCTACTACGTCGGCCACTCGCAGGGCACTGTTCTGATGTTCGCGAAGCTTGCCGAAGACCCTGACTTCGCTCCTAAGGTCGGTTAGCTGCTGATCTGTTGCTCATCCTTCAGTCGCCCAACGTGGTTATTAGCACCTGGCCTTCGGACCTTCTACCCTCATCTTCACGTGTTCTAGATTCGCCAGTTCCACGCACTGGCTCCTGTATCGACCGTCTCTCACATCGGAGGACTGTATCGTCTGTTCGGTTATCGGCTTATGGACATAGCTGAGGTCCGTTCAACTTCTTGATGCTTAGAAGCCTAAAAATTTTGAAACAACACTCGTCTATTGGGTTGGAAACCAAGCTCTCGCAGTTTTTTCTAACATTCTGTTCTGAATTTCGCTGAAGTTTTCCTGCATAATGCTACATGCCATACAAACAAACGTTACGTGGACCAACCAGTAGCACACTCATCAGACTGAATCGCGATTCGTCCAGGATGCTGATAAAGGCTAAGAATAAAATTAGGAGTCGATGTTGTTTTATTATTCATTTATTTATTGTTATTTATTGTTTATTGTTATTGTTTTTGTTATTTTATTGCTTTATTATTCATTTATTTATTGATGTATGTTTCGCGTTTTCCCATTTCAATTTTTCTCGATTTTAGACCTTCAAAAAAGTGACCTTCGCCGACAGCTCCTTCTTTCTGTTTATGTTTCCGGTTTTTTTTGCATAGCGATGAAAATCTTTCGAAAAAAGATGAGTTGCCCTACCGAAACGTTTGTTGAGTTTTTTCGTCCATTTTAATTTGCATTAGTTTTCAGGGCACTAAAGTGAAAGTTCAAAACAAATTATTTTAATCGACAATTCCTACTCTTTAATTAATTTCTTGGACGTTGAATGTTCTTCGGAACAGAACGTTTTGCTCTATCGAATCTCATGTTTCGTCTATTTATCCATGCTGAGTTTTGTCAATTTTTTTTACGAAATATTAAAAATGAGAAAAGTAAATAACACATAAATTTTTTTCACAGAGTGTCATATGCCGTTTGAAAGAGAATGTTTCATTCTATCAGATCATATGCTGTGTTCCTTAATCCTCCCGAATTTTGCTAATTTTTAAGTCATCAAGATGGAGCGAAAAAAAAAACTAAAGAGTAGAAGCTGTTGGTCTTCTGAACACTATACCTTAATGCCTTGAAAATTAACCAAATTCAAAATGAACGAAAAGAGACAAAAACACCCTTGTAGAGCAAATTCTCTTCCTTCGAATGGTTTATAAAGTTATGCAAAAATTTCAAAAAAAAAAAGACGTTAAAAGAACGGCGGGGCTTAGTTCCCAGCCTAATATGTGTGTGTGTTGCCTTCAGTTTCTTCTCCAACGGACTCCCAACTGCCCATTGTCGATACCGAAGTTCGTTCAGAAGATCATCAGCTACTTCTGCAGGTGGGATCACCTCCATTCCTCGTTTATTATGGGGTTTAGGAAAGTCCTCTTCCAGTCTGCCAGTCGCGCAAGGAGTTTGCACTCTGGACATAGGCTTCTTCGACGGTGCTGAGAAGCTCTTCAACAGGGTATGTGCCCTTCTGCCATAAAAGATGCTCCATACATGTTAGCAGTAGTCTTCCTTTCAAGACACGGGTTGGCGTCTACCTCTGCCATATCCCAGCGGCAACGTCCACCAAAAACCTCCTGCATTGGGTACAGGTAAGGAGCAATTGAGGCGCTTAGATTCTTGGTTACCCAATGCTGAATTTTGACCGGGGGGAGAATATTTCAGGTGGTGAAATCGCGAAAACTGCAAAAATTCGACTACGGCGAAGAAGGTAATATCCGAGAATATGGCGAGGTGGGGCTAAAGCTTCTATTATTTCTTCCCCTGACTTTAATTCTTATTGAATATCGTATTATTTGTACTGAAGCAGGCCTGGAGCTGAGCCTAAACCTTTCAGAAAACCCCACCAGTTTACGATCTGCGGAAAATTCGGACGCCAACGTATTTGTACTGGAGCAAGGACGACATATTGGCTGACGTTGACGACATACGGTGAGCATAGATGCTTCGAAGTGACCGCTTCGTCAGTGGATACATTTTTACTTTAAAAAATCACAAAAAGTGTTGAATTAGGCCAAAGACGAGCTATGAAGAATCGCTGTCCTAACATGTGGCACAGACAGAAGGTGTCGCATCGCTTTCGCATTGATCGAATCGATTTTGGGTTCAATCCCACACTCAAACTGCTCGGCTCTTTATTTAGAGCAATAATTAACCACCAAACGTTTTCTCAAGACCTGTTCATAGTTCGCGACAAGAGCGACTGATCGTCCAGGTGAAATATCGATTTTTTCGGCCGTCGCCCGACACTAATCGATATCCATATTTTGCACGAGACTTCTACTCATTCAACACACCATCTTCACGAAGAATTTGACACTTTTGAAATCAGAACACATTTTCGAACTGAACTAGATACTTTTCAAATCAAATTGAACACTCTTCTAAGCAAGCTTGACCTCTGAAATCAAGCTGGACCTACCTTAAATCAAAATGAACTCTTTCCACAATAAAATGGAGACTTTACAAAACGGTTAGGGTTGTTATTATTACTTAACTTCACCGAACATTTTGAAATCTTCTTTTGAATTTTTCAATTCAGCTTTCCCAATAAGAGAATAGAATGTTTGAAATATTATAAAATTTTCATTTTTTAGTAAAAATAATCAATTGAATTCTGTTTTCAAGCACAGGAAAGCAGCAGTCATATAGGCTATTAAAAAACAGATCGCGCCGTGCACTGAGACGTATTTTATTCGAAAAAATTGAGGAACATATACACTATCGATCAAATACAAACTGTGACATGCTAGACGTGTGTGGCCTCTCCTTTTAGTATGCTGAAAATTGAGAAATTGAAAACTTCTGCGCTATGAAACATGCCTAAAAACATTTATTCCCATCAAAAACACGATTTTTTATAAAATTTCAAACGGTTTGTGGTCAAATGTTTGTAAAGATAAATTTTAAAAAATTCAAACAAAGTTATAAAATTTTCCTGGAACAAAAAAATCTAACCGTCTCAGTGAGCCTCTTCTTTAATTTGGAAAACTCTTGATATGAAAGACTTTTAGTTTAACTTTAAAAGCACAAAGGCTGCTTAGAAGAGCGTCAAACTTAATTTGAAAACTGATCAATTTGATTTGAAAAAAACGTACTATTTGATGTAAACTGTCAATTTGGTAAAGAGGTGTCCAATTTGACTTGAAAATGGTCTAAACGCAGACTTCAGTCGGCGCATATCGAAAAAATGGCATATTTTGCGTCTTCTAAAGTCAGTCCTTGTTCTCAATTCTTTGAAACTCGAAAAAATAAATGTTCCAACGATTAAGGCACAAATGATAGGTTTTTCCCAGAAGAACCTGAAACATGCAGAAAAACGGTGGTATGCTAGAGATGAAGCGGTCCCCTGAAGCCTTTTTCTGTGGAATTTAAAAACCACGGCTTCCAGGGAGACGATCTTAACGGCGATGAACGAGACGATCAAAGGCAGCTTCGAACTGCCGCACTACTCACACATCGACTTCGTCTTCGCACTGAATGCGACCGCGGACCTCTACCAGCCGATCGTCGCCGAGATGCTGAGGGATCACAACTCTCTGAAAATGCTGGAGATGAATAAAGTGCACATTTAATGGCCGGTTCGGAATAAATCATTGTGACATATTTCCGAAGCACGGCGCGAACAGCTCGTAGCTACATCAGCGAGCTCCTGGATATTTGGTTATTTACTTATGGTTAGTTCATGCACTCGACCATAGAAGAAGGAACAACTGCAGCCACAGTGAATAGTGTAGAACAGCGCAGTCTCTCTAGAAGCGAAAGGTCGAAGCAAGTCTTTCAAGAAGAAGCATCCACAAAGAGAAACGAAACTACCCTAGCTGCTCACTTTAGGCTGAAAATAACACGACAAATAAGTAAATTTGGAATCGCACGTGGTTAACACTACCAGAAAAATCCTCTGGAAGTTTGTACTCCACTACAGTTTAGGTGACTTACGATTCACGAAAGTTCAAATTTCATTCATGCACACGTCCGATGTCAAATGGCATGCTAATCGATAAAGTCCGAAATTTCGTAAATCGTAGGTCGTCATTACGACAAAATCGCCGTAAATCGTAAGGCCCCGTTTATACCTCGTCGATGATGAGCCGATGAACCCTGATGAGCCCTGCAGTACCGATTTATCCGGCTGTCGGCGGTTGCAAGGGCGAAGCAGCCATTTTTAAGCTATTCTGATATTTTTCACAATGAAATGTGAATAAGGAAAGACTTTAAAAATTCGCTGTGTGAACAAAAATTGAGAAGAGTGGATACGTGCGAATTAGTGCATCAGCCATGATTTTTAATCACAAGGAGACCTTGGGTGGCTACTAGAGGGGAGTTTTTAGAGAGTATTCAGGGGGTCAAGTTCTCGACGATCTTCGCCGACTCCTGCGGTCCATTGGAGTCGAGCGCGAAAAAGAAAAATAGTTTTCCGCATGGTTTGTCTAGGAGACGGTGGTGTGAAATTGACACGAATTTAGGCGAAAAATCGTTTTCAATGCACATAACTAGTGTTCTAGCCTGACCTTCGTGGTGGGCGTAGCCTCCTGGCCTACGTCAGATCTACAATATGGGATAGGGCGCCTTTTCCGAACGTCTGGGATTTTTTTGGGGAATTCTAGGGCTCTTTGACGTACCCGACCCCGAAAATAACTTACCTAATGCGTAAGTTATTTCGGGCCGGCCGCGCACCGAGAGTAGTGCTTTAGAGGCGGAGTGCGCGAGGAAGCGCGAGGGATTTCCCGTGCTGAGCGGCCGGCCTGTAAACAACCTTCCGTTAAGTAAGTGATTCCAGCGGCAAGGGCCGGAGGAAATGGTTTATTTTGGGCGTATTTTGTAGCGTAAGACACTGAAAATCAAGCCGTATATGGAAGCGGCCGTGGCGCATTTACCTGTGTGGGTTTGGCGGGTTGAGATTGAGCTCTTCATGGCTTTTACAGCGATTTTAGTGAACCTTTGCAAATTTCGCTGCGTTGGCGGCCAAAGAACCTCATTTTTTTGCAGGACTCAGTTATCGGATCGGGAATATTCGTAAGACTTAAGTGCAGTGGAACACGGCGAATCCAACGGTATGCAAAATGTTCGTGGAACTTGAGTTTTCGGTCCCTATTGGCAGTTTTAGTCCCAAAAACCGGCAATTTTGCTGTGGGTGCCGCCAAAGGACCCATTTCTTGCCAAATAACCCCGATTTTTGAGGGGTTCAGATATCGGATCGGGGAAATTCGTAAGACTTAAGTGCAGTGGAACACGCCGAATCCAACGGTATGCAAAATGTTCGTGGAACTTGAGTTTTCGGTCCCTATTGGCAGTTTTAGTCCCAAAAACCGGCAATTTTGCTGTGGGTGCCGCCAAAGGACCCCATTTCTTGCCAAATAACCCCGATTTTTGAGGGGTTCAGATATCGGATCGGGGAAATTCGTAAGACTTAAGTGCAGTGGAACACGCCGAATCCAACGGTATGCAAAACGTTCGTGGAACTTGAGTTTTTCGGTCCCTGTCAGCAGTTTTATTCTGTAAAATCGCCAGTTTTGCGGATGGTGCCCCAAAGGACCTCCATTTGCGCGGGATTCAGATATTGGATTGGGACTATTCGTAGGACTTAAGTGCAGTGGAACAAGGCAAATCCAACGGTGTGCGAAATTTTGGCGGGTATTGAGCTTTTCAGGCACTTTTAGCGGCTTTAGGCTATAAAATCGCCAATTTTGCGGTTGGTGCCGCCAAGGGGCCTCCATTTGCGCGCGAAAACCTCATTTTTAGCAGGACTCAGTTATCGGATCGGGGATATTCGTAAGACTTAAGTGCAGTGGAACACGGCAAATCCAGCGGTGTGCGAATGTGCCACCGCAAATCACTCATTGTACGGTCAAATACGCATTCAACTCGCCTCCACGACATCTCGTAGAAGTAGGATGCGTGGCGCATCCCTAAAGAGATCGACTAACGCTCCTGTATATTTCTTATCCCTATCCAAAACGCCTCTAACCTCTAACGCCTCTAACGTTTTGTGCGTCTAAGTCTTAGGTTTGCGGGCAGTATCCTGACGAAGACCTCCAACTCTTCGTATGATAGTATCATTATCAGGGCTTCCACATCTATCGCTGTTACCGATTTTTTACATAGAGATAACTATTTGAGATTGAAGTTGGATAGGTGCCTATGTTAGATGATCTGCGTCATGAATTTCAACACTGCAGCTCTGCGGACAGTTTCAATCTCCCAGAAGACATTTTAATAAAATGATGCACTTAATAAACCGGAGATTTTTAGTGGAAAAATTGAGGTCCAAGCTATGCTTAGATTTTTGCTAAGTTAATATTGTGTAATTTTGACAGAACAAATATTTTAACACATTTGAATAAACCTGGCGCGACTGGTAGAGAGATCATATGTCGTTAGGGGATGTTTCGTTGCGATCAAAACTCTTGTGCCAGGCGGGATTCGAACGTGCCACTTTTATTTTCTGGGCAGCGATGCTACAGAGCCCTACAGAAAGTACGGGTTCGAGTCGTAGCTGGCGCGAGAGTATTGATCGCAACGAAACGTCCTGCAACAACAGAGTGAATCTTCATTTTTGTATTCAACAGCAGGTTCGAAGCTGCTAAAGCAAAAAGATCGTTTGTGATGCCAACCGCCGATTTTTTGAGTGAATAGTGAATCAGCTGAAAAGATAACGCGTGGTAGCGCAGCCCGAGTAGGTGCCGACCGTGCTGTGCACCCGATTCCTGCTTCCGATTTCACCCCTACTCCAACGAAGCCCCTCGGTCGGTGAACTGGTAACAGATTTGTCTGTCTTGTCACGCGACTGCGAATAAGGATAATCGCCGAATATAACGCGAGCCATGCCCAGCGCCGCCCTCTTTCAAGTGCCACTTAGGGCCGGTTTATAGTCCACGGCGGGAACGACTTGTCGCCCGGGAAAGCGGACATATCGATTTTTGCCCTGTGATGAATTTCGGCGCCGGTGTGCGGCCCGGTGCCGGCATAAGGCCCATGCACACTTCTGCGACAGCGCGGCGCGGCCATGATGAAGCATAGGGCCGCGACGGCCGCGGAAGACTTGCCATCGCGAAGCCAAAACGTGGAGCGCAACGAGTGCCAAGATCGATACCTCATCGGACGATGTCGGCGGGGTCCGCTGGACGGCTGGACCCTTTCAGGCCATTTTGATCGCGGCTGATCATCATGATTGGAAACACGGTAACGTATAGGAATTAAGAAAAGGAATTGGAACAACAGGAGGGATAGCGACAGGGCTGGTGTACTCCGAATCCGCTCTTCCGCTATCAGCTCTTCCCTGTCCGTTTTCCACGCCGACAAACGAGAGCGAATCGGGACATTTCTTCTCTTCATTGCTCAGCGATGACGCCGCTAGGTTGATCACTGGATTTTTTCCAAACCCGAAAGAGCTCTGTACCACCTTACTTCACTTCTCTGTGCCAACAGTTGTCACGGTGATCATCCCTGGCGCATGCCAGAGTGGAGCGTTGCCGATACGGAACTCGACGTGATGGCCCTCTAAGAGGTGCTCAACCTTCAAGACCGAACGGTATTCACATCCTCTGACGGATTTGGCATCTTCTCTCTATCTTATTCCTATAAATGTGGAGTAGCCAAACAATAAACACAGTAGACATTCAAGATTTCTGATTGCTAGGGCAAGGTGTTTCTTCCGAACTACTGTGAGGAACTGACAGATACGGTCAGAAGACCAGAGATTTACCTCACAAGGCTGGCGTAAGACCTTGATACATCCGGAAAGAAAGCGCGGAAGTACTTCATCGAAAGGAAAGTACTCCAAAGTTGACGCGGCGGCAAACGATACCTCTGATAGGATGAGGTGGTGACAGATCACCAGGGGCCAGATTCATCAAGCGCTTACCAGCCGGTAACGATATATCTGTTGTCGTGTCCGTATCTCTGTATCCCTTATCTCTCTGTATCACATACTACATAGGCCGGTATAGTGAATCCGCAGTGAGCTGATACCAGCGGTATCGTTGATGAATCTGGCCCCAGAACTGCGACCGCGCGTATTGAAAGCTCAGGAGAAGAAAATCATCCATAGAATTTTTGGAGGATTGTGGTCTTCAATTGACATCTAAGCGGTGTTCCCCAGTTTGAAGAAGACGTCGCTGAGCTCTAGTCACACTCGTCATGGCTCAAATGGAAAGAGCAGCGAATCCTGATAACCTTTAACTACACGAAATGGCTGATGGGTTGCACTGAGCTATGCTGAGATATACTGCGCTATTATTCGTTACCAAGCGCATCTCTGAGCTCATAGCCGGTTGAGGAACGTTGTCTTCTTCTTCAACCACTTCAGAAACCGAGAACGGAGGCGAGGGAGAGCTAAGTGTGAAGCATGGACTTCAGCAGAACTGGATATGTACTTTATCTGAAGGATGGTTCTCGCCGTTGCCGGAAACTGTTCTACAGCTTGTTCCGCACTAAAACAGCAACCCTTTTAGCTGCAGGACATCAGTTCCAGTCCAAGTGCCTTCCAATTTCCACCCGTCCCTCTCGGTCTCTTCAGAAGTGGAAGAAGGTCGGTGTACGTGAAGTATTTCGTCATCCTCATATCAATTCGATCGTGGCTGCTCTGGTCACGATGCCCTTTTCCTGATAACTCCCGCCCTTCAGTTTCGGTATTTCGTCATTACTGTGGCAGCCGTAGCTCTCCTCCTCTGGCTGGTAGAGACTGCTATTCAACACCTTGGTGTCGGGTTTGAGCAGTACACGTCTCGAGGCCTAATTCGGTGTGCTGTCCATTTTCTCTTACGGGGCCATCCGTTGTCATTCGCATGTACTCTGTGAACTTGATTTTGTTGTGATTTTGGATGAAAGCGCTAGAATAGGGGTTGGCTGTTCAAAGGTCTGCTCATAGACCGCGACAATAGACAACAGATCGAATGATGCTGAGTGATTCCCGACAGAGGGTGTGCGCGTAAGCGAAATTTGAAAATTCGCAAATGGCAGCTACGAAAAAAATAGTCGTGATCGCAAGGCGTAAGAGGTATCTGACGTGTAGTGACGCTAAATCTCTAGAATGTTTTTTTCCTTCTAAAGGTCCTTGAAGCAATCCAATATTTGTTTTTGCCGCTATTTTGTCGTTGGTTTTCTACCTAACTAACCGGACATCTCTCAGAATGAACAGAGCACCTTCTAAGAAAGTCTAAATGATTTGATGACTTAAAAACTTCACCTCAAATTAGAACACATAAATGGTGACCAATTAAAAAACACAGCTATAAAATTTGCTCCCGTTCCGCCAACGTTTATATTGCTTGTAAATGCACTTTAGCAGAAGTCACTGTTAAAACTAAAGTATAAATGCAAATTATTGAAAAGCTGACCAGCCCAGCGAAAACAGCGTTCGCTCAAGTTGCACAAGTAACATCGTCTACTGAGCGAACGCATGGCATAACCCCAGCGTATGACGCGAGAAAGGTTTTTTCGCTTTTTTTTTTTGAAATGAACTTTGGTGCATCCTGCTGCAGACGGATAGGAAAAACGCGGTACGATCACATTTTCTGGACTGCACAGTCCGACTAGATATGTTTTACGAGCCCTTTGAAACCACTTTTGGAGTAGCCATTTGCAGGGAGTCTCCGATAGTGAGTAGTCTTACGTTAATTCAGGGTACTGCTCAAAAAAAATGTTGAAAATTCAAGCCGAAAAATATGTTGCGGACGAGTGTATGGCCCAACTACTACATGTTCCACTCGTCAGAATAGTCCGGCTTCTTCGGTGCTCGCAATACGATTACGATTACTTCTATCTATAGTTATGGTCACTGAAAAGAATGTGCGCATTTTTGACATCCTATGGCTGCTATACAGTAGTGTAGACAAAGCGGACTAAATGACGAATATTCGACTCGAACGGAGCATGACGGGAAGATAAAATAACTGAGAAGTAAGCATGCTATCCGGGTGGAAAAAGCTCCTTCCTATCAGCACTACAGCTGTGAACGAAAATGAAACCGAAGGCGTAGTTTGTGAAGCCATTTCCATGTGTTTTGAACAAAAAGCTGTTCTGTGTTACTTCCGTATTTCCATGTCTCGTATTTCGATTTTCGACCATTTTCCAGATGATTCGTTCTTTTCGTTCTTTGTTTTTCTCCAAAAAACTTGTGCACATCCCTGGTCGACACGTATCCTGAATCATAGCTTTTTAGGACATGCTCTATCGTCGGCAGTAATAAATCGTGAAAACATAACTTCGTGGAGAAACGGACGTAGCTACCAACCAATTATGATGATAATAATAATAATAATAATAATAATAATAAATAACAATAGTGGTAATAATAATAACTCTATTACATGGTATAAGGTCCTGTTTATACTTCCGACGCAGGAGAGTGCCCAAATTGATCGATCGCGGCGCTCGATCAATGTGGCCACCATAAGGCCCGTGCACACTTCTGCGACACCGCGGCGCGGCAAGTGGGGCGACGGCGACCTCCGCGAAATCCGGCGGTCGCGGCGCGGGCGCGTTAGAGCACCGTTTTAGGCAGCGGAACCGACGTACCCGTGGATGCCGCGCCCCGAGGGATGGTTTGAACCATTCCAGCCTGCGGCACTCAGCGCGGCGTCGCCGCGACAGTCGCAAGAGTGCGCATGCCCCTCCCCGCGGCACGCGTCGCAGTGTCGCGCCGCGGCCGTCGCGGCCCTATGCTTCATCATGGCTGCGCCGCGCTGTCGCAGAAGTGTGCATGGGCCTATACGTGGCGTCGCGTCGCTCGGTGTCGAAGTATAAACGGGCCTTAAGCCATACATTAGAGAAACACGGCACTAAATTAAAAAGACACCGTGATCAAGAAAGTGTAAAAAAGCAACTTCCTTCCAGTCATATGTTTCAAAGAGCTGAAAACCTGCTTGAAAGCGCAAAAATTGTATTTTAAAGAAAAATATGAAGATTCTCTTCGCTGTAAAAAAAAACCTGACCTTTGTAGTTGTGGGGCACATTTGTCTTCAAAATACAATTTCTACATCGTGGGCAGGTTTTTGGAATATAAGAAGGAAATTGCTTCTTTTCTAAAACTTTGATGATCATGTTGTCTTATTCATTTAGTACCGTGTTTTTTCTAACGGAAATAGATCTTTTCCGAAGCATCTCTGGTTCAAGAAGGTGAGAGAGAGTGTGTGTGGAACTGAGAAACATCTATGTCCACGATTCCTGATAGCATTTTGAAGATAGTGCAGACATCTCTAAGCTTCCTGCGGGATTCCAATGTGTGCAGATTGAAACACCTGTTCCTCATGTTCGATCGGGGCATATCAACCATGGGCGATATTAGCGCAAAGCCGGGAGGCATGTCATATGCATCGCGACATCGCGCCGAGCACTTGGACTCAGATTTCGTGTCACCGACGGTGGTTGAAGTCAGAAGACGGTCAATGATTGACGGCAAGGAGCTTATTCACCTGGGTCGACCCGAGTGACCAGACATGCACGCTGTTTGGGGGAATTATAGTGGCTCGCCGAGTAGCGCGATGTCATGCACAGCGGCCAAATTGATTGAACCACGCGACGCAGTTGATCAATACAGTCAGAATGCATCTCATCGCGTCGCTCGCGAAGTATGAACGGGGCCCTACAACTAGATTGGACTGTTGGGAGTGGCAATCGCACGAATGCGATGTGGGTTGGATGGGAATCATATGCACCGTTGGAAAAGGTCTTTTCTTTAGTTAGGCTGAGGTCTAGAGAGGAGGAGCACAATCGTTCCCTTTTCGTTTTCGAAACCATTCTGGTACATGTTGGGTGTATGCCCTACCGGCTTGAGTAATATTTCCAGCATTGATGTTGATTTTAACATGAAGGGATTGGGTAGATGGTGCAGGTCTGCTTTGTAGCTATCCTTGTACGCAGTCGGATGTACCTTTATTTGAAGACGACTCATGGCTATTTGGTTGAAGAACCGTGTTGATTGCTCAAAGAATATAAGAGATTTTCACACTGGCCACTTTCAGAAATGAGCGAACCTGCCTCCACATCAAGCGGCGGACAACCAGCCAAAGGAAAGGGTTAGAGTATATAATGACCTAGGGAAGCTGCTAAGGAGAAAAACACCTCGAGGACTGATTGCCTATGCTTTCAGACAACTCCTCTCTGATCGAACACTCCACAACCGTGGTGGATGACATCGAAGCGCTCTTCTCGAAATCGGACTTTTCGGACGTGACCTTCGTCGTTGAAGGGGAGCGACTCCATGCCCACAAACCTATACTAGCGGCCCGATGTGAGTATTTCAGGTAAGTGGACGTTTTAGTCTGAATTAGTGATTTATTCGCTCGACGTCAATGCCACTCTGCAGAGCCATGCTCTATGGCGGACTGAAGGAAAGCTCCGAAGCAGAAGTCCAGCTCGAAGGGACAAACGCACTCGCCTTCCGTACTTTAGTGAAGTGGGTGTGGAGCCGGCTGAATAAAGTGGTCGTGGGGAGATTGTAAATCTTCAGGTACATCTACACCGGCAAAATCGAGCTGTCTGCTTTCAAGGTGGAGGAACTGGTGGCGATTCTGCAGCTCGCTCACGAATACCGGCTGCTGAAGATTCAACGCCCAATAGTCGACTATCTGAAGGTCAGTCTCGTTCGATGGAAAAACACGAGTTTGAAAGGAGCTCAAGCCGTGGGAGAGTGGTCTTCAGAACCCACTACTGGAACTTATATAATTGTTAGAGCCCTATCAACTAGAACCACTAATGGACCCTGGAATTTCTCCTGTTGGGCCTTCAAATAAGCTCAAGTACGTTTGCTGTACCAGAAGAATTGGCATTTAATTGGTAATTAATATGGCAAAAATTTGTTGACCATTCAAAGCGTGTAGACGTTTTTGAGGCACCTGATCAATAAGAACCCATATTCTATTTGAGGAAAGCGTACTGGCCTCCGCTTCACAGCTGATGAGAGATATATACAGTTCAATATCAATAGATCCCGGATAGACATATGTGCAGTTCAATACCAATATATCGGACTTTCTACAGTTAGGAATGCGATTGGTGGGCAATCTGAAGACACGTGAAATTGGACCATTTCCAGATCAAATAGTGCAGCCTCTTAAGCAAACTTGACACTCTTAAAATCAGATTGAACATCTAAGCAAGCAATCCAGGTCAAAGCAGGCGTTTCCTCAGTAGTAAGCAGCAGTTGTTCCAACTTTTTTGAACTTTTTAAATTCACTGGACCCAATAAGCGAAAACGCTGTTTGCAAATGCATAACTTTTCCAGAAACAAAACTTGTGTTTCAAAGCTCACTCTAGAAGGCAGAAATGCATCGACTTTATTAGAATGTCAGAGGAAGAGATCGCGCCATGCACTCGTCCAGCTCGCTGCGAGATTTAATGCTGTTCACTTGAAACAGCGAAGTGAGATGTGTGTTTTCTACAACTGTCTTTGCGGTACCGTTGTCAAATGTGAAGGTTCCACTCAAGCACACATTTTGCTATCAATCAAATGAAATTTCCGACATCATGGACGAGTGCATGGAGCCATCTCTTTCTTCAGCACTAAAAAGTCGCTGCCTTCCTGTGCTCTGGAATAAACCTTAAATCAGGAGTTTTCCCTAAAAAATAAAAAATTTTAAAATTTCGAACTGTTTTGTTCAATCATGTTGTGACAGGTGAATTTTAAAAAAATTCCAGGAAAGTAACACTACATATTTCTGAACATATAAGCATTCTATCCGTCTCGGATACTCCCTAGTTTAATCTGGAAGGCGCTCTCTATGAATTTAAAGATGTTTGCTTTGACCTCAGAAGCGTCGTGCTTGCTTAGAAGTGTACAACTTGATTTGAAAACTGCTCAGCCTTACTTCTACCTCTCGTCTTTTGATGTAATAAATCCAGTCAGTGAGTCTATCCTAGTCGGGAGAGGTGTATGATGTTTCGCCTCTCCATTACCCCCTCCCTCATTGAAATTTTCCGAAATCTCCATCTGCAGCTCAGGAAGCACTCGGGATTCATGCGAATTCAGAGGATGTGGTGGCGTATGATGGGATAGCCGATGCAACTGCCACATCCTCATCGCTTCCTCCTGACTGGGATAGATCCTAATTTGTCAATTTGAAGTAGAATAAAGCCTGCTGCCTGGACGCGGAACGTGTTTGCTCGTCTCGCCTCATCCCCTAGCGAAATCTCGTCCGAGACGGGAGCTACACCCGATCGTCCTACCGTAACCGAACGCGTGGCTCCGTCTCCTACAGTAGGGGAGACGACACCTAAAGTAGCGCACACATATGAACGGATCAGCCTCGTCTGCAGGCTCCGCAGTTCATCGCGTCATTTGCTAAGAATCTTACTGTATAGAAATTCAGAATATAATCAACGTGGACATTTACTTCACCATTACGGAGACTTCAACAATGCTGTCTCTCGAGGGATTGATCCAAAGCTGCGAGCGGTTTTGTGACGAGAACGCCGTGGAGGTACTAAAGCGCAAGGTATGTTTGGCTTCTAGCGGACCCTTATATCGTTTTCACGTCGGATTGGACACTTTTCAAATCAATTCGGACGCTTTCCACAGAAACTGGACGCTTCAAATCAAATCGGACACTGTTCTAAGCTAGCCCAAGACTTTTGAAATCAAGGTGAGCTCTTCCAAATCGAACTGACCTTCAGGCAGGTTCAACTACAGACTCTGGAAGACGGTTAGAATTGTTTTGTTCAAGGGGAAATTGGTATAACTTTTTTTGAAGTTTTTAGTCCAACTATCCGAGTGAATAATAGTAAATAATTGAACAAAATTTTTATTCTCCGAGAAAAACAAACTAAATTTTGTCTTAAAGCGCAGCAATCACATAGCGCATTAGAAGATCAGATCGCGCCACGCGCTCGAAAAGCTCGTCACGATTTTTAGTTTTTGATTGATAGTGCATATGCTGCTTACATGAAGCATCAAAGTGAGGATATGTGTGATTTTGCAGTTGTCTATCTATCAGAGCTTAGAAGAGTGCCCAATTTCATTGGAGAAGTGTCCAATTCGACGTGAAAATGGTGTAAAGTAAGGCTGACACTCAATGGTCGCATCTTATTTCTCGCAGGTTTCCATTTCAGGAGTTTACGATGCTGCCTTTGGAGAGGGTGATCGAAATGCTGCGTCGGGATACGTTCTGCGCTCCGGAGATCAGCATCTTCTATGCGCTAACTGAGTGGGTTCGAGCGCGACCCGTAATGAAGGTGGCACCGCTGGACATAGATGAGGCTCTTAGTAGATAATCTTGCCGTATTTAGCCCTCTCAACTGGAGGCAGACTTCAAGCGCTTTGTGGAAGAGAAATGCCTTCGGCTCCATCTCATGAGCCAAGATGAACTGCTGACCACCGTCCGAGGTTCGCCGCTTTTCGAATCGAACCCGAGAGCACTCGACACACTGATCTTAGACGCTCTTCAGATGAAGGCCAAGGGAACGGGCTCAAGGCGTGCTGTTCCGCAAAAGGTATGTCGATTGCACTCCCACAGAGTTATGTTGGACGGTAAACAGTTCACATGAATGGTGACGCAGGGAAAAACAGTACAGGATGTGACGATGTCACACAATGTGCGTTCGCTCGCCGTCGTCGTGTCGTGAGCGTGGGAGGCCTACTTAATTAGGGTATGGTAGTAATAAGGATCCCGAGGAGGGCGGGGAGGAGGAATCTACCTGGAAGAAGGGACCTAGAGGCGGGACCAGGACGGGGAACCAACAAGAAGGGAACCGTAAGGGAGTTCATACGGAGAACAAGGAGTCTGCCATATGCATAGCCTCTTCATGCTTGACACAGCGGTGACTGCGCGCGTTTCTGAGCTTCTGGATCCAGAACACGGGCCCCCTACGTCGCGCAACAAGCGTCCTGATTCTGAATACGTGTCAGCGACGTCTGCCGTGAGCATGGAAGGACCACTAAGGGGGTGGAGGAGAAGGGTAGTAAAGGGGACGTGTAGGGTGGACCAAAAGAGCGACCAACATAGAAAGGAACAACCTGGAGGAAGGACCAGGACAGGGAACCAGCAAGAAGAAACCTGTAGGAGGTCAGTAGGGGAAACGAAGCAGTGGGTCAGGAGTTGGGACTAGGAAGGTGGGGGACTAAGGAGGGGGAGGGAAGACCAGTAAAGGCGGACTAGCAACTAGATCCAGTAAGAGTAAGGGGAGCTTGGCTTTGGAAGACATGTCAACGATATCTGGAAACGCTAGCTGTTGAGCATGAGAATGGTTGCGGAGGAGTAAGCTGAGGGACTGAAGTACTACGCAGCACAAACCAATGAGTTACTGGGCGGTCCGGAGAGAATGTCTATGATGAGCGCACGCAGTGGTAAACGGCTTGAAGCCGATAAAGTACGCACCAGGTCCTAGATGTTAGCGAATTTTATGACTACTTTCCATAGCTCAGTGATGCTGCAAAGTCTCGCGCAGCGCGCAAGTGGGAGCACTTATATAAATATGTACCATTTTCACGTCGAATTGATCACTTTTCAAATCAAATTAGACACTTTTTACGTCAAATTGGGCACTCATCTAAGCTAACCTAAGACTTTTCAAATCAAAGAGAGCTCCTCCAAATCGAAATGGGCTTCCTCTGCACTAAACTAGAGGCTCTCCAAAAATGTTAGAATCAATTTTTGTTCAAGGAAAATTATAGTATAACTTTCTTTGAAGTTTTGTTTTATTTCCCAATAAGGGAACACATAGTTTGAAATTTTATAAAAATTTTATTTTCGAGAAAAACAATGAATTAGAGCTCGTTTTGAAGAGCACGAAGGCGATCATTTTATATTGCCAAAGCAGGGATCGCGCCGTGCCCCCGTCCAAAACTTCGCGATTTTTGTTCGCTTGATAGCAAAATTTCTGTTTGCATGCAGTTTCACACCTGCAAGCGGTGCAACATAAACAATTGTGCAAAACACACACACACATATCCTAACTTTCTTGCTGCGTGTAAGCAGTATTTGCACTATCAATCAAATAAACGTTGCGTTGAACTTTTTGAGTCCATGGCGCGATGGCTGGTCTTTTAATGCGGGAAATGATTGCTGCCTTGCCGCTCCTTAAAGCAAAATTTAATTCACTATTTTTTCTTAAAAATTAGCAATTTATTAAATTATTTTACTCAATTGACAGCTAAGTTTAAAAAAATTCAAAAGTTATTCTGAGTTTTCCTTGATCGAAAAATTATTCTAACCATCTTGAAGAGTCTGCAGATTAACCAGCAAGAAGCTCGTCTCGATTTGGAAGACGTTCAAATTGATTTCAAAGTTCATGGGGCTGCTTAGAAAAGTGTCCAATATGTATGGCGTGAAAAGTATATATCTACTACACTACTATACGACCAGTTGAAGGTCGCTTGTTGCAGAAAATGGTTGACCGCAAGGCTGTGATCAACAAGTCCCGTATGTCCGAGGACATGCAACGAGATGCCATTGACTGCGTCACACAAGCACTTGAGAAGTACAACATCGAGAACGACATTGCAGTGTATATCGTGGAGGAGTTCGACAAAAAGTACAACCCCAGGTGGCACTGCATTGTCGGCAAGGACTACGGGTATTACGTTAGGCCTGATGAGAAACACTACATTTGGTTCCATTTGGGTCAGCTGCAGATAGCTCTATTTAAATCCGGATGATGTATCTTCTCCGAATGATCTATCGAGGTGACCTGTTTTCTGTGGATAATTGATGTGTGTTATAAAGTCTGTTCTTCTTCAGATTCACTGATTTGTAGGCAGTTCCGAATGTGATGCATTTGCATAGCTAAGGCTCGGACAGGATAACCACTCAGAGTGAGAGAAATGAAAATTCAGTTGAAATGTTGGCGCCGAACTGAACTGAGCGCGTCGAGGAGCATCTGGAAAATGGGCAACTTTTCAAGTTCTTTACTTAGAGGTTCCCCAATTCATGCCGTCCAAAGGTTCCTGCGAGTGCTCCTTTTCCTGTGGTCCTGTGGACCTGTCAGCCATCGTGTCTTACTACTCTAAAATCGAAGATGAAACTGCTGGCGAACCACACACCTCGCATCGTACAGGAGGAATACTTGGCACAGTGTCTTGTGTATAACAGCACTGAAGAAGGAGAAGAAGAAGAGCGTCGCCTAGGATGACCGCGCGACTTTTTTGGAGAGGTCCGAGGTGATGGTCCGATGCGACACTTGTGTTGCACGGAATGAAAAAATTTGCCCAGCACTGAAACCGGATGCATGAATGACTTTACCCGGGGTATGTGGGTAGAGGATAGAAATTGAGGCATTATCTGGAATTCACAATGAATTCCAACCGTGGAGGTGGGTGAATGGTGGGGCAGGACTATATCACGTCATGAATACCAAACCTGCCCTCTACCCCCAATCCTCCGTTGGTAAACTTATCCACTTATCCTAAACTTACCCGTTACCTTATCAATCGTGAACCCTGCCTCTGCTGGAGCGATCCGCAACTGTAGTGAGACACGCCTCGTTGGGAATAGACGATCGTCCAGAGGATTAGGCAGAGGTTAAGCCCCAGATGATGTTCCTTTAGAGCTTCACGTATCAGAAGGCATCCTACCCTCTTCATCAGAAAAGGAAGTTCACCTAGACGATACTCTGCTACCTGACGCCCCGACAGATGAGGTGATAACGACGAATTCTGGCTCCCTTCTTAGCGAAAAGGGGCGATGGTTTTTCAAAGGAGAAGTGATGTGTATGCCAAAAAGTCGACCATGGCCAACAAAAAACGATTTGTGAGAGACTTCGAGCCACCACAAAGCCGAAACGAGAGTGGCAGGATCGATGCGACCTGCGGCGGGGTCCCCTGGGTCGCCGGTCCCCGTTCAGGCCATTTTGATCGCGGCCGATCGTTAGATCAAATGACCTATCGATGACGCTGCCGGGACGAGCTCATACGAATTCGGTTTCCAGTGAGTGTGGGAGGTGCCCCGAGCTCCCGCCCATGTGCCACTGAGCGACAATTTTTGGCCAGTTTTGGGTCAACCTTCAGGAAAGACGAGCTGCGCCCCAGTGCTGCCTGTTATCATGGATGCCCTAGTATCGTAGGGGTCAGTTCACAGAGTTGCCTTGTTCGACGTCCTGGCAACGCAGTTAGAGCTTGAGGAGAGAAGGCACGAAACTGCGACGTCACTAGGAGAAGTGTTGCAGTGTGGTCTGTAGGCTGAAATTTAGAAGAGTGCATTGCACAACCTTCCGTGCTATTCGGCGCTTTCTTTCGGTGCTAAACCGCTCCAATCCTCGGTCTTGTCTCGCTGGCAGCAGCATTCTGGACCTTCAATGAGCCCTTCCTCATGCTTCTTGCAGCTCAACTTCCGGCAACAGTCTTCTCTGGATAGGGCAAAGTGCTAACTTGTTCACCGGCAACTTTCTTCTGTGACAGAATCTCGTAGAAGTGGCATTTGTCACTCATTCCAACTGGGGAACGATTAACGCCGCCCTTCTTACTTCATTTTTTGAGTGGTAGCCTAGTACACAGAAGAAGAGGCCATCCGTCGCTGTACCCACCTAGGATGGAAGAAGTAGAATGCGTGGCGCATCCGAAACCGGGATTGACTAACGCCGACCTTTATCTTTCCACAATTCCCATTCCACTTGGCAGATCGTGGACAGCCGCCTGACCGACGACGGCCTACGCCAGTCACGGTGACCAGCATCGATGGCCGTTGCGTGGCGCCTCTTCGGACCACCCGCTGAGTGTTCCAGCGCCGAGCCCGGGTTTGCTGTGCTCCTGCTCTATTCGGTGTTATTGCTTGCTGCCGGATCGTCACAGTCATGGTGTGTAGGTTTCCTCGAAGGGCTTTTACAGCGAGCCTTAGCGTGGTGACCCAAAGAACTGGGGCGTCTTTCAGTCAGCCTTGGCGGTATCGGAATTTCAGACAACGGGTTCAAGCAACATAGAAAGGTAGGGCTATGATGAATTAATCACTTCAGAAGAACCCAGCCATGTATGAGAAGGAAGCGGCTACTTGACCTGTTGGCCTGCTGAAGGTGGGCGCGTGAAAATATATGGGTTTCTGGGATGTTGCGCAAAATTCGCCAACAAATACCGTTTTAAAATTACACCACAATTAACAAACACTGCTGGGCTCGATGGCAGAAGAACTGGCACGGAATTATTCTTCAAGAGAATTCGTCGGCTGGTTCTCGCATCGCACCGGCAAGGCATCCTAAACTATGAGTTGGACCGGCATAGACGGACCTAAGAGCAGGTGGAAAGTATCGATCGGAAGACCAATAACGATCAATAATCCCGATTTTCGCTCGGAGGAACAATGGAAAATGCCTTTTTCAAATTCCGCTACCCCTTCACTAGAATCCCATTCGTACGGCAATTACTCGCGGCCGGCCGCGAGCTGCCCGCCACCGTCGGCTCCCTGATTTCGCAACCCCTTCCCGCGCCCGTCCGGCACTCAGCGAGAGTCGCGTTTTCGCGCCATCCGACGTCGCCGTCGAACGACGTCTCCGGGCGATGTGAGTCATTCGAATCGAGTGGTTCCCTCCAGTCTGAGTGGACCAGTCTCCAGCGGAGGCATGGCATCGAGAAGAATCTGCATGAACTGAAAGAACCCCGATGTGGGAACAGTGATGCACTGGAGCCTGACAGGAAGCGAAAAGAAGGGTTGGTTACTACATGTGAAAGGGAAGATAAGGGAGAGGAAGAGACACCAACTTGTAAAGATGTCCCGGGCGAGGTTTGGACGAATTCCGTGGTCTTCACCTGAACTCATCTGGCAAAGAGGAGCACCAACTGTGAAGAAGTTCGTCGTGGTTGCGCGATTGCGTGACATGACGTAGGCGAGGAGGACTTGATCGGGTGAAGCGCCGCCTCGTAAAATCTCCCGAGAAGCGTAATTTGTCGTTAGTTCAGCAATTTCTGTGTTGAGGCACGTCTCATAATTGAGCCGCTCATAGACTACCCACATTGCTAAGGGTTCATTGCTAAGGAAGAGACAAACCTTTGAGCAGCACTCTACCTACTTCGAGTAGCTGACACCGCGGGAGTTAAGTTACATACTTGGCGTATTTGGATGACTTATCGATTTTTCGGTACTTGTCGAGGTGTTGCCCAGCTGCAATGAATGCGTTGATTGAATTCTATACTCTCCTGAATTAGCTCGAAGCATAGGTGCACTAGATAGGCTACTTCTGTGTTCTATGCCCACTGGGCAACATTCCGCTAAATACCATTTTTCGTTGTTGCTTACTCAACAATTCTCTTCTTCTTCTTCCATTTCGCCCTTCTGCTTCTTTTCCCACAACACTGTCGGGTCCTTATCTCTTCTTAAAGCTAGTCTATCCTAAATTTATTGCAGCTAAGGGACTGTTTATAGTTCGCGAAGAGAGCGACTACATCTCTCATGCAAAGCATACGCATCGATTAACGTCGAGCGACTGCCCAGTAAAAACATCATGCATTATTTCTTCGAGCAAGGAGTCGTCGACTATGAGCAGACCCAACGATAATCTGTAGTCTTGTTCAGAAGAAAAGCAATAAAGGTTGGACCAGCAGTGACTGAGACTTCGGCGCAGTGATCCTTTGCCATCGATCCATATAACTCTGTGGATAAATCGATACAGTCTACCGATTGGTGTCAGAGGCGATCAATATCGTCTAGCTGCTGTGAAGCCTATACATCAGCTGTTACGCTGGCTTTGCCCTCACATCATTCGGTCAGTTCTGGACAACATGTGACAAAACCTATTGGCATTCGGGATGATTGCTTATGAAGCGTTCAAAAATCGATAAATTCCATCGATAACGGTTACGCAGTCGATATTGCTTTCTTGTTTCGAACTCTGCACGTTCATGTGTCTTCATATTTTCGCATTTACCACTTAAAGCGCCAACACAAAGTATGAATCGATACAATCGATCGATACCTATTAGGCGATCGATATGTTTCTGTTGTTGTGAAGCCTGTACATACACCACAAGCCGCATTTGCCTTTATTACGGCCGTCAAATCAAGAATTGATAGCTGTTGGTGGTACCGCTCTCAATAGGTCAACTTTGTTGAAAAATCAATAAGGTCTGTCGATGTCGATGCTATTCTCCAGATGGCTGTGTCTGTCGATGTCGATGCTATTCTCCAGATGGCTGTCTTGAAGTCTCTTTGGGATATTATTTTCATGACATCGTCACTTCGAATGGCTAATTTTGAGTGAAAAATTAGGATTTTGAAAGTTGAGATGAAAAATGGACGAAATTATAAAATTTAAACTTCCTCTTGTTCTGGTAGCAAATTTTATTCATTTCATAAATGGAGTCAAGAATTTAGGTAACCAGCCGGTAAGGAGAGCTAGCGATGAACCGAATCGACCTTCTTCAACAATTATGGACGACTAAAAAAGGTGTTATCGACATATACCGCTCACAAACGGAGCACTGATTCTTCTCTCAGTCGCCCGTTCGAAGAAAGCTGAACGCAGCAACATTTAGGTTTCTCCGGCTGTCAAGCTTCCCCAAAGCCCAGCATATTCAACTGGTTTTCACCCTGAATGGCTCCACATCTCGGTCAGCAGTCCTGATTGACAGGGCTGACCGAGGTGTGAAGCCCGCACTTGGCTCAACGGTGGGGAGCTCCATGGATATGGCTGGCCCGGCCTCCTTCGTGATTTTCTACCTCGAAAGAGCTCGAAAGCCCTGAGTGAGATTTGTTGAGGAGCGTTTGAAATGAAGCGCAGTTGATGCCCTTGTTCTTGCCTACTCCTCAGCACTCCCTATCGCAAGCGATCAATTCCACTCAAATTTTGTTTGAAATTGGTTTCGTCACGTGTTCTGGATTTCGCTGGCTGTTTCAGCTAAATGCACTGCACTTTGACCAAACACCAGGATCAGCGCCTCTATAAAATCGGCTAGAAGTAGAACGTATGGCGCAGTTTAAAAGGCCGATGACCTTCTTCTGGTCCAACCTCATTCCACTGAGAAAGCTGTCAATTCTGTCTGAACGTCATCATATTGGGGTGCTTCCGGCGAATGCAATTCCTTCATTTCCATTTCTCGCTTGCCGGACATGAACGACGAACGTCAGACGAGTCTCCACTCTCCACTGCATAGGATTCGGTGGGGTAGAACTATATCACGTCATGAGTACCAAACGTGCCCTCTACCACCTATCCTCCGTTGGTAAACTTACCCACCTCCATTCATCCGTTACCCGGCCTCTGCTGGTGCGTTCCGCAACTGTAGTGAGACACGCCTCGTTGGGAATAGACGATCGTCCAGAGGATTAGGCAGAGGTTGAGCCCAAATGATGCTTCTTCAACGCTTGACGTATCAGAAGGCATCCTACCCTCTTCATAAGAAAAAGAAAGTTCACCTAGACAGTACTCTGCTACCTGACGCCCCGACAGATGAGGTGATAACGACGAATTCTGGCTCCCTTCTTAGCGAAAAGGGGCGATGGTTTTTCAAAGGAGAAGTGATGTGCATGCCAAAGAGTCGACCATGGTGAGCAAAAAACGATTTGTGAGAGACTTCGAGCCACCACGAAGCCGAAACGAGAGTGCCAGGATCGATTCGACCTGGGTGGCCGGTCCCCCTTCAGGCCATCTTGATCGCGGCCGATCGTTAGATCAAATGACCTGCCGATGACGCTGCCGGGCCGGTCAGACTTCTTCCGAAGGCAAGGGAGCTCCGCACTGGCACTTTAACACCGAGGTTGGTAAAGGATTTCGGGAACGATTCTGATGCAGAGACGTACGATGGCCGCAACAGAATAAGCAGGATAACAGCCCAAAACTCTCCGTAGTGAATTTCGCGCAAGACACGACATCGTAATTGCCTACATTTCCTTCAGAACGGCAGCCCACCAACCGAGAGCAATCACGATCTCAATAAAAAATCAAAAACTTGAATAAGAAATAAACAATTTAAATTGAGGGTAAAACAAGGATAAATTTGTTGGTTTTTAATTATTTGTTTAATTTTGGTCCTTTGCTTTCTCCCCAATTTTTCTTCTAATTAAAAAGTACTATCGCGAATTCAATTCTTGTTTTAATTAAGGCTTTTGTATACCCAATACTTCACTCCTGAAAACGTCGAGTACCCGTTCTGGCACCTGCCGCATAGAGGGGTAGCTATGCCCTGCATAGTCCCCGAATTCAGTCAGTACTGTGCACTTCGCTTCAGATCACCGAAGAGGCGAAGCGGCATGACGGGATGAGCTACGGTTGTTCAACGGTCACCCAACAGAGGGGACGGCCACAGCGACATGAGCCTGCTATGCCTCCATCGGTGAAGCTCTGCAGCACCTCTGGACTTTGAGCCAGGCTTCAGGCCCTCGTGTTTTAGAAGGAAACACGGAATACAGTGTTAGAAGGGGTCCGGAACCGCATCCAGCGCATCACTCAAGCGGCGATGTCCTTGTAAACGATTTCACACATTCTGCGATGTGTTCGTGATGCAGTAAACATCGAGTCGAAATCGTCCTTATTGCTGGGTATCTCAAGGAGTCCTCATATTCTACTCCGCAATCAGTTCTAAAGACTGACGGACACCGAATTTCACCTTCGTCAACTTCAATGTACTACACAGTGTATGATCTACTCTCTAAGAGCGGTTGTCGAGCCTACTGGTTCGTACTTCCTCCCCAGGATAGGTCGGTTCCGAGACACAGGAACTCCTTCACCTTCTCGCCAGCCTTCCTTTGCCAACTTAGGGTTGCTCCGCTGTACTGTTCGGAGCTGCTCTTTGTGATCAGTTGTCAGGCCATTCTCCTCGGGTTTTGCTGCGAGCACTGCAGCTCCCGCGGTGGCCAGCCAATGGACAAGTCATCGTTTGTTCTTCCCAGAGAAGTATGACATGAATGTACCCGGAAGGGTAGAAGGCTTGGTTTTAGTCTGGGTGGAAATCTGAACCAAGAACTTGAAATCGGGTACTCCGAGTACGACACCTGCACCGCCAAAACTACTTAAAGAACAAAAGATAAAGAACGGCGTTACTCAATCCCTTTTGGGATGCGCCACGCATTCTACTTCTACGGGATGTCGTGGAGGCGATTTGAATACGTATTTGGCCTTACAATGACAGTGCTTTATCCTTCCCAGACAAGTCTTGTACCAATTCACCGACCCCGGAGGGATGGAAGGCTTGTTGGCCTGGACGGGAAATCCGAACCAGGAACCTGGTATCGGGTGCAGGCGACAGCCGGCGCCTCCTCCGACTGCGTTACACGCGCCCCCAAAACTGCTTACGTTATACAATGATGTTGATGAGCTGACACCAGCCGTCTTCGTTGTAATTAGTTAATTATTACGCGCCGTATGTTGTTATTAAAAGATTAATTTATTGACGTGTGTGCATTTCAGAAAGAAGGTGTTCTGCTGTCAAGGAATTGAGGGTGGGGTTCAGTTGCTCAATTTCGTACAAGCAGACGAAAGCCCAAGAGTTTCCTTCCGCATCGAGAATCTCTATCTCATAGCTAAACTCTTTACGAGGCTGCTACGCGGCTTAGTTAGCTGACGCTTTATGTGGACCACGTTCTCCAGCAATTATGGGGTAAATCAATTTCGTAATACGCGACCAAGTACCGTTTTCAGTGCCAGAAAGCGTGGTCACCTTGTATTTCACTCGCGTTTCGGGGAAGACTCGTCCCGGGCCTTTGATTTGTTCCGTAGTACTTCCAGAGGTCAGAGGGTGGAGCAGCATTCGTTCCAGCTACGCTTTCAAGAAGTGGGTCCTATTTCGTGGGATCACTCCTCTGAACCGACAGTCGAGGATCCGATTTCGAATCAAATTAGAGAAGATGATTTCGAACAGCTTCACAGATTTTTAAATCTGGCGGGTTCGCTGAAGCAATATGTAGCAGCGACACGACCCAACGTCTGGAGTTGGACGGCAGGGCTGAAGGAAGCGATACTGAACAGCAAACCGCTAGACCGCTTCTTCCTGCACTGTTCTATAGGGCAACCGAGGGTAGCCCTTCAGTGTTGTTATGATTCCGCTCGCTTTCGTGAGATTTCGTAACCGTAGCTGCGAGACACAGTGTTGCTATTTCGACACCCCGATGGTCTCCTCCAGTCGGTAGGCCTCCCTCACTCCCCCAGTCTTACACTACTTCCGTTCCACTCTCACGTGTCTTGATCCTTGCTGGCCAACAGGGGTGAAGATTTGATACGTGGCTCTTCCTGTGCCCTCTTCAAACGACTTCAATTTTTGTGAGTCACGGGCACCGTGGAGCTTATCAAGGGTGCCCGTCGCAGTAGCGTCCATACTTCATTCTACCTCCCCATAGATGCTCCTTGTTCTCGTTTTCTAGGCGCTTCCAGTTCTAGAGCCAAGCTATGGTGATGCTGTTCCGGTCTTTTCGGATCCGTTCGTTCGCTTCTGTATTACCGCTGTCTTTGTTCCTTCAACGTGCGATTCTGACTTCGTCGGTACACTGGCATCTTCATACCTCAATCTCTCCAGCAGCTCCATCTAACCGCTGCATTTTCATAGGCGTGCAGGTGCCGATCCTATGACAATTCTCCTGTGAAATTGACCCAGTAGCCAGGAGCACCTACAGCCGCCACGGATTCCAGAGAATTCCTTCTGCTTAAAATCCACCGAGCAAAGGGGTTCATCAATCCCCTGAGCGCATGACCCACACTTCCTGGGATAACCCACTCCCGATGTGCTGGAGTTCCTTCAACTCGATAACTTCTTCCTTGGAGTCCAGTATTGTTCCAGTGCAGTGGACAAAGGAAGATGAATTAGTAAGTCATGAGATCAGCTACATGCCGTGCTCTGTGTCCTCTTTCCGCTACAGTTGTTCCTTCTGTAGTGGCTCTTCTTGGGTATCACAGCGGCGATCTCGTCCGCGAAAAGGATCTCAACCTTCATTATTCTTCACTTCACAGCGTTTTTGAATTACCCTTGCAAATATTCGCTTCTAGTCGTTTTTGCAAACGTTGTCCTCTATACTAAAGAGCTGTAGTGAAACAGGTTCGTCTGTTGGAAAAGCCTTGAAGAAGACGCGGCAGATGAATATTTAGAAGACCTCATTTCGAAGTGGGGCGTGTGATAGTGCAATCGAAGGAGGCACCGCCCGTAGTGAGCAATATGCATTCAGGGTTCTTGGTTCGGGTCCTGGTCAGGTTAAAGGAACCTTCCATCCTCTCGGGGTCAGTGAATTGGTGCCAGATCTGTCTGTGAAGACTTTTACATCGGCTGGTCACAGCAAGGTACTCCATTCACCAAGTATGCATTCAAAATGTCTACGGTATCAGCTCGGAATACAATGCGTGGCGTATTCCATGCGGGGACAGATTAGAATCCTGATCGGGAGAGGCTGGATGAGGAGATGACTTTCTTCCATGATCCTGCTTTTGCAAACCTCAGTACAGTACTCAGACCAGACTCGGAAGGGAAGGGTCTAAAAGTATGTCTGAATGGGGAGAGCGAGTAAAATGGGAAGATTCGCCATCCCTCAATTAGTACAAAAATGCGTTTCTTTTATGCCAAGTCGTTAAACCCAAGGAGTAGGTGGACCTTGAAGTTACTGTGGAATTAGCGTCTCAGCGCTGTGGGTCTCTTGTACGCGCGCGATCCTATTGCCGACAAACGACTCGGGGCGCAGTGGATAGTGGCATTGCTCCATGCGAGGGAGGTGATAGGTTCGTTCTCCTGCATTGCAGTATTTTTGCATTTCAAGTGACTCGTTGAGATTTGAGGGGTCCTAACGTCTATTCCATTTTCAGACGTTTTCTGCGCATTTTCCAGCTGTCTGCTGCGGAGAGTAACTTTTTCAAAAGAGACCAGGATGTGACGTTAGAGGTGGTTAAAATGTAAAACGAGATTTGTGGACCGCAAATTGACCTAAGCAGCCATCGATACACCCTCTCCCCTCTCCCCTTTGCCTGTCACCTGGAAATCCGAGGTCCGCTGAAGTTTTCGATAAACTAACGCCAACAATGTCGCTGACGGTTGAGTGGTGATCCACCTGCTCACGCTGGAGTGTGGTCCACCTTTAGACAAGGAGCCTTCGAGGGAAGAAATCAAGCTGGCCGAACGAATGGCCAGCATACTTAAGGACTTCGAGGAACGTCAACATAAAGATGATGATAACGAACAGCTGGAAGTGGTGGAAGAAGAAGAGGAAGATTGGGATCCGCAAGGCGAATTGGTAGATGTGGAGAGGCAAGCAAGCAGTGGACACATGACAACGTTTTCGGGTGGAACTCTTGTTTTGGAGGAAGGGGTACGTCCTCAATTGGATTTCGTCTATGAGGCTCATAACCGTGAAGGAAGAAACACCGCGATTTCAGGCCTGGGCTGCTGCGGAGCATCAATGGCTATTCAGACTACTGTACCCCGAAAGAAGACCTTGAGTATTCGGACAAACGTTCGTGTAACTGGCCAGATTCAGCCAGCTGACGTGGGCTTCTTCAGTTACGTGAAGTCGCTTATGGAGCGATTTCATTCTCACGTTATTCTGAACGACCTTCCCTTTGGTACGCAAAAAAGGGCAAAAAAAGGTATTGTGACCAGTGCTTTTGCTTCATGCACTTTATGCTGTGTATCACTGCTGTTGAATGTTTATACATCATTGTGTTGAATACTTCACTCATTGCCTTTTGGTTAAAAATCGGTCAGTAATTAACAAGTCGCAGTAAAGCTACTCTCCACAGCATACAGCTGGAAAATGCGCAGAAAACGCCTGAAAATGAAATAGACGTCAGGACCCCTCAAATCTCAACAAGTCTGTTGAAATGCAAAACTACTGCGACGCAAGAGAACCAAACCTCCCACCTCGCTCGCATGCGCCGTTTGCCGTGGCATCGCGCGCGTACCAGAGACCAACAGCGCTGAGGTGCTGATTCCACAGTAACTTCAAGGACCCCCTACTCCTTGGTTTTAGCGACTTGGCAAAAAAGAAACGCGTTTTTGTACCAATTGAGGGGTGGGGACCAGGGGTGTGCGTAAATACGATTTACGGCTATTTTTGTCAAATTTTTTACGATTTACGATTTACGACATTTTGGGTCGTAAATGGTAAATTTTTGTAAATGTGATCTTTGATCGACAACCAAATGGCGACCAAATTTATGTGGACTGTTGTTGTACAATACGTTTTGTTCACAGGCTTCTCGAATCCGATATTTCTCTTCGCTAACTTTTCCATTTCTCCAACATTGCAAGGGCTCCCGTTTGGAACCGGACAGGTCCACGAGGAGAAACAAGTGCAATTCAATGTTTAAAAAATAAGCTTCTGCCTAGAAGGCTGGGGAGGCTGGGCTCCTCCGTTTCTGGACCAGAGCTAGTAAGGCACATCGCGTTCCTACTGCCGAAGGTTGCTCCATTTCAGCCCATAGTCTGTGTTTTGTTTGTATTTATTTTTCTCATGACTGCCTTATGCAGCGTATTGAAAGAATAAATAACTAAATAATAAAAGGACACTGGAAACAGTTTCTTAGAGAAAGAGAGACGAGTATTCTAGCTCCACGACCTGCTTAGTAATAACGTCGAGTTACTCTGTTGGTAACAGATATATGCTAACCCTACCGAACAGAATTGACGCAAGTCCATCATCCATGATTGCAAGCAGGGTCTAGAAGGTTGCTACACTCATGTGGAAAGGATAACCCACTAATGTCTCGGTATATGTCGCAAAGACGGGCAGCATTGTGATGGGAACGCCCCATCCAATCAGACCGCATAGAATCGGCATGTCATTCAGAAAGGGCGTACAGTGGGTATGTGATGGGCTGGCATATGTTCGGTCTGTGCTCTGGTTATTATTGGCTGGCGCGCTCCCACCGACCAATGCTGCTCACCTTCGCGACATTTACCAATGTTTCTATCGGTTTGCGTTGTGCTTTATAGGGCTGAGCAAATTGATATAAAAAGTGCGGCAAAATCGAGCGCGTAGCTTTACAAGAAAAGGTCGAACTGGTCTTGACAGTTTTGATCTCCATTTCCGGTGGCGTGTTTGAGTCTATTGTATTCGCCCTATCTAATCCGCTTACGATGCTGCAGGTTCTCGGAGAGGAAACGGTGCTGGCGAAGGGTAGCCCGAGCGAGCGCTCGTAGCAGTTGCGTGCCAAAGTAGCCCAATGAGTTGTACTGGCTCGCTCGAGCGGTACGACGAGTCTCTCGCTCTGAGCTTTTCGACTAACCCAATGGTCTCTTATTCGCTGCGACGCTCGGCGGCTGAAGAGCAAGGTCCCGTTTATACTTCGACGCCGAGCGACGCAATGCCATCTACAGCGACCAGACTGTCAAGCGACGCGATCGATCAATTTGCCCGCAATGCATGCCATCGTGTCGAATGGCGTCGGATTGATAGACGAGGCCTAAGGAGAAGAAGGTAAGGGGTGGGGAGTGTGTGTGTGCAGAAGCGACTACCATATCATACGTCCAGGTGAGATAAACATGCGACTGCTCATAGTGCAACCTATACTTCAGTCGAGAAGCGGCGGGTCATTACGAAGTCTACTAATATTGATCATCTGCGAATCGATATTGGTAGCTGCCATAACCCCGTTATGCACATTTGCCGCACTTCGGAGCGACGAACCGCTTTGAACTCATTTATCGTCGCAGTGAAATGAAGCTGGCCTAAGTATTCTTCAACGCTATTTTAAATCACGAAAATAAGGGAATTAGGAAAAAACTATTTTCTTGAAAGAGCAGTTATCACCTAGACCTTGGCCTGGATCTACCACAAATGCAACACTAGGAGTCGCTCAACAGCACATTCGGATCCAGTAGTGCCGGGCAACAACTGAAACAGCCCTGCGACTCGTCGCACTAATCGTGAAGTATAAACGGAAACGAGCTATTTTTAAGAAGATGAGGCTCGAAGCTTACCTCCTTCAGTTCCCTCCTTGCCTGTAGTCCTCAGTTTTTCTCTGGCTTCCCCGGGCACCGTCTCTGCCTCGAGGCTCTTTCATGAGCATGAATTTCATGCTTTTTTTGGCAGCTTCTCTGGCTTGATGGATCCTGCAACGAATACATGAATGGCGAGTTTTAGCCTGATACCAATTTATTTCATACACTCATGGGTGCGCCGAATTGGAAGGACCGTAAAAAAACTATGAAAAAAGCACCATCACCATGATGTCAAGAACGCATCTAAAAAGGAAAAGGAACGACCACGAATAGAGACACAATTATTCAGAAAACTGAAGGTATTGATAATCACGTGGATATGGTAATCAAATGTAGATGTAGCAATGTAAATAACGTTAGCGTACTGAATACTGTTAACCCGTTAGGCCACTCGATTCCCAGCTGTCCGCAGCTACTTATCTATCTGGCATTGTGTAATTAGGTCGTCTGCAATTAGCCGATCAGATACATATCTAAGGTCGGCATTTCTCACAATCGGGGCCGTAGGGCCTGTTCATACTTCGCGATAAGAGCGACTCGTCGCCCGCGTAAAGCATGCATATCGATTAAAACCGAGCGCGCGCCGCAGAAAAGTGTTCATACTCGAGCGCCGGCGCTGTCGCCCCAGTCGCTGCTGTCGCGATGTATGAACAGGTCCGTATGGCCGTCTACCCCCGTTAGGGGAAATCCAATCAATATCAACATATCTTATCACGCCCCAATCCCCCATCGGGGTAGACGAGCATACGGCCGCCCGTCGGCAAGGGGTTGTGATCACCTCGGCTAGAAACTGACGTTCAGTCAATTCTGTCAAGTCTATTAAACACTTAAGTCAAACTAGAATCGCAGAGTCTGGCCTTTGGTGTGTTCTGCCCTTGTAGTGAGACACTGCAATAGAGATAAACTACCATAAAGCTACGGAAAGCCTCGCTCGAAATAGACGATCGTGCAGATGATTACACAAGGGCTAAACCCCAAAAGATGTCCCTTTAGCGCTTCACGTATCAGAAGGCATCCTTTCTTCTTCATAAGAACTCATCTGGCATTACTCTACTACCTGACGTCCCGACAGATGTGATAACGACATCCAGCCGCCACCCAAGCGTATGCCAGACATGGACGGAATACCGGAGACTGCCGGTAGGTCTGGCCTACAATCTGCAATCGAACAAATGCAGGCGAACGGAATCCAGTTCGTATGGTGCTCCATGCCATTTAGTACTTACTTTCAAGATGCCGTTTCCGCTGTGTGTAGCAAATTCCGGGCGATGCTGTATCACATAAGCATGCCCCCGAAGGATGTGCCGCTTGAACAATCGAAAGACGTAGACATCCAACGGCTGGCAGAGGTAGGTTGCACCAGCTGGAATGGTCATCAGGAGCACTTTTTTCTATGGGGCACCGCTGACAGCACATTGGTATGGTCCTCAAATCCAGCCCAGCTAGGCTAGGTTTAAATACTAAAGGCATTAGTCGTGTACAAATTGACTCCTGTGATTAAGCAAGCCCATAACAATAACGATCCTATGTGTGCAGAAGCATTGGCGACACCGGAGACCGAACCATCAAACCCGCTCGGTGCACGAGGCGACCCCGCTGCCACTACGCCAACCGAAGAGGGTGGCAGCAGGGCGCCATGTACTTCGCGCTCACAGGTCCACACGTTTTTTTTTTTCGACCACAGAAGAGTATTCCGAAAAAAGTAACTATGGTATTGGACTCCTCACACGAGGCCCTACATCCTGTAAAAATTGCATCGCAAAAGCTCATCGCCACTCCAGAGGCTCTCCTTGTAAGTGGTTGCCGGAGAGTCACGTTGTAGGGAAGCCCGATACGACACGTGTTTTGCAAGAAATGAAAAAATTCACAGCACTGAGACCGGATGCATGAACGACTTTACCCAGGGTTATGTGCTGGTATGTTCTGCCCGTGTAGTGGAGACACGGAAATAGAGATGAACTACCATGAAGTAAAGGAACGCGTCGTTTGGAGAAGAATATCAGAAGAAGTAATCTACAACGAGCTGAGCATTTTACTCCGCAAGAGCCTCAGAATAGGCGATCGATCAGAGTCTTAGGCATAGGCTAGGCCCCATCTGATGTTCCTTTAGCGCTTGACGTATCAGAAGGCATCGTAGCCGCTTCAGAAGAAAAAGAGAGAAGTCCACTTAGCAATCACTCTTCTACCTGGCGCTCCGACAAATGGGAGTGGTAACGACAACTTCTGGTTCCTTTCCTAGCGAAAAGGAGCGATGATTCTTCAGAAGAGAAGTGACATGTGTGGTAGGAAACAACGAAGGTGATTTGTGGAAGAATTCGAGTCATCACGAAGCCGACACGAGAGTGGCAGGATCGATGCGACAGACGGCGGGTCCACTGGGTCGCCGGACCCCCCTCAGGCCATTTTGACCGGGGCCGATCGTTAGATCAAATGATCCATCGATGACGCGGCCGGGCCGATCACCAGACTTCCTCCGAACTCGAAAGGGCTCCGCACTGCCTCACTTCACCCCACCTGTGCCAACAGTTGTCACGATGACCATCCGATGCCTCTTGGTCCCTGCCGCGTGCCAGAGTGGCCCAGCAGGTCGTCCTCGCTTCAGGGACTCGGATGGCGGCCCTCTTTTCGTTCAGAAGTCCGACCATGGTGTTGGTGGGTGTCTTGATGACCTCCAGACATCCCACGGAATCCGGTCATCTGCTGCTCTCGTACAGTGGCTGTCACCGAAGCGCATTGCATGGTCGGGCTCCCAGGAAGCAGTCTATCCAATAACACATATCCCCCCTCAAATTCATGTCAGTCAGATTCTCACATGATGACGCTGAGGTTTCTGTTAGAATCAAAGGAAACGTCTTCTACGCAGAAGCCCTCAGAATAGCCACTGTGCGTTCGAAACCTGATACTTTGCTGCAAAATAAAAGAGCTCTATGATTTGCTCACAGATAACGGATTTAATATAAAACTCACATTTAATAGCAAAAAATGTCTATGAAATAGATAAATACAGTGCGTCCCAAAAAAGGTATACCCTGTTCGGAAGGTGATAACTTTTCTATCAGTGAATGTCACAAAGAAGTTAAGAGCTCACATAAAAGCGCAAGAAAATAGAAATTTATTGTATTTCACGAATACAAAATACAGGACAGCAGTGAGGAATTGAATTCTGTCAAAGGAAAAGCATTCTATAACGAAGGGATTGTTCAGTTTGCCTATGAAAGTCTGGATGTATCTTTGTCCATGTGTAGATGTTGATATAGAGATTATTTCTATGCATTCATGTGTGCAGCCTGAAACCTATTTCCTAATAAAGTTCCAACGGAAAGTTGGTTTAATAGAATAAATCGGTACGCTTAAATTTGATAAATAGAATAATATAACCGACTAATAATTTTCAACAAAAAATGGCTGCATTGTGATCAAATATCAATCATCAAAACCAATTTGTCCATTTTGATAGTAGATTCACTTTTAGCAAGACAGAGGTGCGTCAAATGTGGATGTGAGCTGCGCTTTCCTATTTACATTCATTAGATAGCCAAAAACAAATAAAGACATCAATCAATATAGAAAAAATAACAAGAAAACGATTTAGTTCTAATATTAATTTCTATTTTTTCTAATTCTAATATCAACAATTCAAATAAATATTCATTCACTATGGGTAACAGTGGAGACGAACAAAATTGAACTCTTCCTAGGAAGGTGTGACGCCTTCCTCCTGACTGACGACCACTCTTGAAGAAGGAATACGCATCTTTTGAAAAATTTCACCTCCATTTATGGGAAAAAGGGTAAACCGACAGGGGACATGGACTTGACACGCAGTGTCCGTCGAGCAAAGGTCCCTGTCTGGGAAGCTCGACAAGGGGCTACTCGACATCGAAGATGTAGCGGCTGTCCTCGTCTTTACAGTGCTTGGTAATTCTGACGCTGTACTGATGGCGAGTTTAGGTTGCAGCACGAGAATGCACAACTGCTTCCTCTGTTAGGTGCTAGAGGAGTTGTCAGCTGAATCCCGATTCAGAAGACGATGCGAGCCACAGTCCTGACTTTACACCGCTAGTCATGTAGGATCCAAAGGAACTCAGCACGTCATTAAACATCGAGTGCAGCATGTATTGCTGAACAACGCTGATCATACAGGGAACACGGTGTCCCAAACAAAGTGCGCGCGGAAATAAAAAAAGAAATTTTTTGAGCGTTCGAGGTGCCGATTCACTCTTTTTTTTCACTGCTGAAAAGATCTCATGTAGAAATAGGGTGTCGAAAGGCACTGTCATTTCTTCTCAAAACAGTTACCCAGCAGTTATAGGCGAATTCAGTGAAATTCTGCCCGAGCGGATAGAAGCCTTAGCGACCCTCGAATTTCGTGCCGTCAGTCTTTTCTTTTCTTTTTCTTCGGTGGACTGGACCGCGGAGCGGTGCCACTATTGAGATCTTGTCGAACTGAACAAGATTTCTGACACTGAAGAAGGAGGTGTAACTGGTGGCCTGATAGAGCTGATTTGTCGTTTTGGTTCTGAACAACGGTGTTCGCATAAAGCACAAAACACCACGTAGCTAATTATGCTGTGTAGCAACCTCGTAAAGAGCTTAGCTATGAGGTAGAGGTCCTCGAAGCACTACAGTGAAAGAGGAAATTCTTTGATAATCGTCTGCCTGTACGAAGATGAGCAAGGGAGCCTCTTCTCTCCAGTTAGCACAACACCTTCTTGCTGAGGCGCACATAAATTTTTAAAATGCCCACTCGAAATTAGACGTGAATCAATTGCATAAATGAAATAACAACGAAACACGGCCGGCTTTAGCTCATCAACACCAGCTCAATAAAGTATGTAGTCTAGACGGCGTGTAGCGCAGTGGGAGTAGGCGCTGGCTGTCGCGGGCAGCCGAGTTCAGATTCTTTGCTCGGATTTCCCGCCCAGGCCAACCAAGGCTTCAATCACGCTGAATCGGTGCCAGACTTTTCTGGGAAGCACGAAACTTTGGCGCATAATTATAATGGCCACCAATGGTCCATAGGCCTGATACGCTCTCAAATTTCCTCCACGACATCCCGTACAGGTAGAATGCCTGCTCCAAGGCAGCACCTCGCCTCTCTAGGCGCTGCAGTCTCTAGCGGCATGCTCAGTTTGCCACCCCAAAACGAAGGCACTGCTCCTACTGTCCCTTGAGTGTGTTCATGACGCATGTAGCATAGCCAGACGTGCTTACAACACGGTGGCGGACCGCCTGATCAGACAAGGACGTGTGTTTAAGCAGCACCCGTGTACAGAAGTGAAGACGCGAGCAAATAGGAAGTGCAGAACATATGGAGTCGCCAACGAGCGAACCCGGCCCTTATAAAAGATGCAAGTCAACGACGCCGACCGTCCGTTGTAAAATGTTTGAATTCTGTGTTGTGAGTCCGGTTTCTCATAGCTCTGCCGCGCTGATGAGTGCTCAAACACTGAAGCTGTTCAGGTACCCTTTATCTTCCTGGAAGTCCTCGACTCTGCCTCTGGACGTATGTGACCCGATGAGACGCACTGAATAGGATACCCTTCGTGTGTTCAAGAATAAACCTGGGGTTTCTCCTGTGATTCAAGTTGAAGAACCTCGTGGCGAACTACGGCTTCCAGAAAACTGCGGCTCAAGTGGAAACTGGCAACTTCCGACCATACAAAAATATCACCAGCACATGAATTGGTAAGAAAATTGCGCACATCTCAAGCTAATGGCTTTAGCTAATGTCTATTCGGCATGGAGCAAAGGCCGGAAATTTCGGAACAGAAGCCAGACACAGTATGACACAGACTAAGTAGACGACTAGAGAGGATAACGGAAGCCATGAATCAATCCGTCAGGGATGCGCCACGCATCCTTCTTCTACGGAATGTCGTGGAGGCAATTTGAACGCATATGCGCGTTAGACTTCCGCTGGCCAGAAGTCGGAGGAAAAATTCAGTGTTTTACTCTCTCTAGACGAGTCTTGTGCCAGTTCACCGACCCAAGAGGGTTGGAAGGATTAGCAGGCCTGGACGGGAAATCATGACCAAGAACCTGGAATCGGAGTACAGTCGACAGCTGGCTACTCCTTCGAATCGACTACCTACAGCTTACACCGTACGGTTGGACGACATATGAAGAAGGGGAATGGCTCCTCTCGCGCGGCAAACGATTTTCGGAGATCGACGAGGTCCACCCAATTGCAGTTCGTTTCTCCTTCAGAAATCGGATTGCGATATAGTTGGAGAAGCGTTTGTTGCATGGGATGAGAACGTCAAGCCCGATCAACGCTTAGGTCTCGTAAACAGAAAGAAATACGCCAGATTTTCGACCAATCAGTACGAAGTCTTGTTCTTGTTTTTTCTTTAAAAAAAACTTAAAAATTAATTTAAAAATAAAAATGTTTCATTTTTAATTTTCAATGATCCATTTCATCTATCTTTTTATTGATTATTTAATTTTAATTCTTTTCTTTCTTTCTGGAATTTTTCTTCATACTAAAAAATACTATCGCGAATTCAATCCTTGTTTTAAGGCGTCTGTACATCCAATACTTCACTCCTGAAAACGTCGAATACCTGTTCGGCACCTGGCGCTTGGAAGGGTATGCATGGCTTGCAATGTGCCCGAACTCACTCACAATCAGTACTGTCCATTTCGTTTCAGATCAGCGAAGAGGCGATGCGGCATAGCGAGACAACCTACGGTTGTACAGGTGTCACCTACCAGAGGGGGAACGGCTGCAGCGACACGCATCTGCCATGCCTCTGTCGGTGAAGCTCTGCTGCACTTCTGGACGTAGAGCCAGGCTATTTTGAGTCATCGTGGTTCAGAAGAAAAGACGGCATACAGTGTAAGAAGGGGTCTGGTCTGCTATGCGTTGTTGGACAGTGTATGATTGCCATTTTCAGCTGAATGCTAATGTTTTTCATACAAGCGTCTTAAGCCAAATGCTCCAAGAGCGGTGGTCGAGTTATCCAGAAGAACACTGTTGTGAGAATAATAAATGTCTTTGGTGCCATACTTTTTCCGCGTCGCGCGCGCGTGGGTCCTGAGCAGATTGGCGTCGCGCCCATCGCCGCACTCTACAACACTCATCGCGGCGGCGGAGACTATGCAGAGGACCTAAGCCTGGTACATACCTCCTTCCTCGGATAAGTTTCTGCGCCGAGGTACAGGAACTCCTTCGCCTTCTCGACAGTCTCACGTTGTCAGGCTAAGATGGCTCCGTCGTACTTCGAAGCTGTTGTTTCTCCTCCCTAAACAGCCAATCCATTCCTTTCCAGTTTTGCTGTGAGTACTTCAGCCCCTATCGATCCTCGTCTCGGTGAAGATCTCATGTTTGCAACCAATCTTATTGTCCTCACTGAGGTGTTATTTAGTACTTGATATTTATTAAATGGACACGATTCATGCGTTTCTCGTGGAAATGGGAATACCATAATTCTTACCATTTTTGTATGCATGGCTCATGTCTTAACCCCGTCTGAAAAGGACTATCGTCCTTATTATCTCTTCAAATTAAAGACATCTCCCGAAGACGGGACATGAGGACGAGATGACATAGAATGTGAGGATCACTGGGAAAAGCTGGACAATGAGGCGACTTTCGTATGCTCTAACCGGCACACTCCTCTATGTTCCTCGGTTCAGAGGGGACCATGCCTCGTATAGTCGTCAAATCAGCCGTTAGGCTGGATTTATACTACAGACGCCGGGCGAAACGGCACTATAAATTCTGCCTGTATCGATTGGCGGCACTGGCGATCGATGCTGATGGCCTTCACAATGCGGCGCCGCTCCTCGTCGGAATGCTGGAAAAGGAACACGAGCTGTAATAGAATGGGCGATTGAGAGCAACTAGACGACGAGGCAACTTTCACACGCTCGCTCCACGCGGCAGCGAGGCTGCGTGGGAAAGACTGTGACGAAGCGGGATGACGCAGAGAATACCGATTAGTCTCTCACGCCCACTCCGACGACGCCTTTTCTCGGCTGAGTATTGGTTACCTCGCTTGTCCGACTTCTGGGGCGAGGTCTCAAGCGATGGTAGTTAGTTACTGTTCATAGAACGTCAACCTCTACGCCAAAAGGGGTTACAGGGTAGGTGGGGGGGGGGGGGGGGGGGCAAGGGATACCACAGCCTGTAGGATTGCGGTGCACGCCACAGCCAGTTGCGTCTTCGGCCTTAACCATGGGCCATTATGGCTCAAGGAGGGAGTGGGTGTGGATTGGGACCGTACAGCAGTGCTTGGATTCAAAGGACATGTCATGGTTCATCGCGATGAGAGCATTTTGACTCGGAAGACGTGTCACCGATGTCGATAAATCGATTTCGTCACCAGATAAGTTAGCATATTTAAGAACTGATGACGAGGAGCTTATTCATCTGGAGCGACCCGAGCCACTACATATTTCCGCTCTTTGGTGGGATTTATGGTTGCTCGCCGATCAGCGCAATGCCATGAATTGTGGCCAAATTGATTGAGCGTGATCAGTACAGCCTGTTCATAGTCGGCGACAAGAGCAACGACAGCGATGGGGAGACAGGGCAAAGCACGCGTATCGATTTTTCCCGGACGATCGCTCGCCTAATCGATACGTATGTTCTGCTCTGTCGATACCATTGTGGTGCATGAATAGACGATTACAACCACTGTACATGTCATGGCTTCGCTCGGCGTCGGAAGTATGAATGGGGCCCTTGATTAGACATTTGGGTGTGGTAATCGCACGAATGCAATGTGAGTTGGATACGCTTCGGATAGACGGTTTTGACCTAGTGTCATATCCCATATAGTATTCCAAAACTTTTTTCTGTAGTTAGGGTGAGAAGGCCTAAAGAGGCAGAGTAAGGCCGCCTCGTTTTCGAAACCATTCGGGTGCATGTTGGGTGTATGCCCTACCGGCTTGAGTAATATTTCCAGCATTGATGTTGATCTTAAGGAGTGCGTGGTACGTGAAGAGAGTTGGTAGATAAATAAAGGGTGCACATCTGTTTCACAACTGTCCTTGCATGACTGCTTCCAAGGAAACTAAAGTTTTCCCACTTGTTGCTTTCAGAAATGACTGAACCTGCTTCCACATCTACCGGGGGACAATCAGCCGAAGGCAAAGGTTAGACTATATATTATTATATATATACTATTATACATCAAGTATAGGCGCTATTGTACTTTCAGGACTCCAAAGGTCGAAAAAAATCGCCCAAACTTCGCCCATGAGATTGATTGTGGTGCAGATCACGAATATGACATTCATTTCTGTACTACGCTGGAGCTTGAGCAAAATTGGTGACTAGTCACTCCTACCTACCGTAACCTACTGTACTCCAGCGTAAAGCGAGAAATGGATGCCAGATTCGTGATCAGCACCCCAAATAACCCCCTAGGCAAAATTTGAGAGAAGTCGGTGATTCTGACCTTGGCAGCCTTAGTCGTCCGTGACCTACCGTTGTAGCCCACCATAGTCGGTCGGAAACGGCTGTCCGATTTGTGGTCAGCTCCCAAACAACCCTCCCCTTCTGCTAAGTTTGGGCGAAAAAATGTCCCAACATCTCCTCGACCTCTGGAGTCCTGAAAGTACGATAGTGCCCGAGTATACACCATTTTCACGCCGAATCGGATACTTTTCAAATCAAATCGAGACTTTTCACGTCAAATTGGACACTCTTCTAAGCCTAAGCATAAGACTTGAAGAAGCAAACTCCTCCAAATCGAAATGAGCTTCTACATTAAACAAGAGACTCTCCAAAAAGATTGAATAATTTTGTTCGAGGGAAATTTGATATCACTTCTTCTGAGGTTTTAATTTACTTCGCAATAAAAGGCCACATAGTTTGAAATTTTATTTGAAAAATTGAAAAAAAAACAAAGGTTTGAAGCTTATTTTAAAGATCAGGAAGGCGGCCATTTTCTATCGCCAAAGCAGGGATTGCGCACACCTCCAACCGAAATGGCGACTTTTATTCGATTGATAGCAAAATTTCTGTTTGCATGCAGTTTCACACCTGAAAACGGTGCAACAAAAACAATTGTAAAAAACACGCATATCCTAACTTTCCTGCTGCATGTAAACAGTATTTACACTCAATCAAATAAACATTGCGACTTGCTTTTCGAGTGAATGGCGCGATTTGGGGTAGGTGAACTAAAAGAATTCAAAGAAAGGTCTACCAAATTTTTCTTTCGCAGAAAATTATTCTATCTTAACGAGTCTGTAGTTTAACCTGCCTAAAGGTCATTTTGATTTGGAGTGGCAATCACGTGAATGCGATGTGGGTTGGATAGGATTCACAAGAACCGTTGGAGAAGCCCTCTTCTTTAGTTAGGGTGATATCTTAGGAGGAGGTGCACAACCGTTCTCTTTTCGTTTTCAAAACCAGTCGGGTACATGTCGGTTGTGTGCCCTACCGGCTTGAGTAATATTTCCAGCACTGATGTTGACACTGCGGAGTGGGTGGTGCGTAAAGGTAATGGGTAGATGGTGCTGGTCTGTTTTACAGCTATCCTTGTACGCAGTCGATGTACCCTTATTTGAAGGCGACCTATGTTTATGGATTGAAGAACCGCGTTGATTCTTCCGAGGAAACGAGACTCGCCGATACACCTACAACCGAAAAAAACCCGTCCGAGTTGCCCGCGGTGCAACGCCCACAGCCGCGCGATCCAAACATGGTTTTTATTAACCATGGAACGCCCTTCCTACAGGCTTTATACGTTGGAGCCATTGATGAAGGACATTAACGACGCTACGACGCTCTACGGGATTTTCTGCCCATCAGAAGCCCCCCCCCCCCCCCCCGACCCTATTTGCGCCGGAGAAGCATGCAAGCAAATATCACTAGCTGCAGCGACTGATTAGCAGAGGGATAGGCAACTCGGTCCCGTAAAGATTTCCCTGAATTTCGCTCCGAAACTGCGGTGAATAACTCGAACGTGTTTTTTTTCGGTTGTAAACACTGGAAACGAGACGTTTTTCCACTTGCTGCTTTCAGAAATGAGCAAACCTGCTACCACCTCTAGCGGGGGACAACCTGTAGAAGGCAAAGATTAGAGTATAAAATGATGTGGGGAAGCTGCCAATGGGAAAAACATCTCCAGGACTGACGCCTACTCTTTCAGACCACTCCTCTCTGATCGAACAATCTGCAGCCGTGGTGGATGACATCGAAGCACTCTTCTCGAAACCGGACTTCTCGGACGTGACCTTCGTCGTTGAAGGGGAGCGACTCCAGGCCCACAAAACTGTGCTCGCGGCCCGCTGCGAGTATTTCAGGTCAGTGGACGCTTTGGTCTGATTTAGTGATTTATTCAGTCGACGTCAATGCCACTGTGCAGAGCCATGCTCTATGGCGGACTGAAGGAAAGCCCCGAGACGGAAGTTCAGCTCGAAGGGACGAATGCACTCGTCTTCCGCACTTTGCTGAAGTGAGTGTGAAGCTGGCTGAATAAACTGGTCGTTGGGAGATTTCAGTGCTGTTCGTCTCTTCAGGTACATCTACAGCGGTAAAATCGAGCTGTCTACTTTCAATGTTGAAGAACTGGTGGCGATTCTGCAGCTCGCTCACGAATACCGGCTGCTGAAAGTTCAACGCCCAATAGTCGAGTATCTGAAGGTCAGTCTGAAGGTTAGAACCCTTTCGACTGAAGAACACGAGTATGAGATGAGCGCAGGCTCTTGGAGAGTGATCATCAGAACCCACTACTGGAGCTTATAGTTAGAACCCTATCGACTAGAGCCACCAAGAGGCCCTAGATTTTCGTCTCGCCGAGCTTTAAAATAAGCTCAAGCACTTTTCCAGTAGCAAAGGAATTAGAAATTCATTTCAATTAATATCGGTTTTCTTTAGGGGTAATATCGATTTTCTCTCAAATCTAACCGAATCGACCTGGATGGGATTTGTGGAATTGTGTTAGCCGAATTAACACCGCACGTGAAAATCCAAATTTATTATGGTTCCACTTCAAAGAGCTCGAAAACGGTATACGATAGCTGTTACCTGGCGTTTGTTCGAAAATGTATTGGAAATGAGGATAAAAGGCGCCTCTCACGATGAGGTACAAAATACAAAAACACCAGCACCGATGGGGACCAAACACATCACCGTCCTCCTGTAAAGCGAGACCTCTACCACTGGGCCGCCGCCGCAACTGGCGACACCGCTAATGGCTGCGCTGATTACGCAACGCTCCTCCCATCGCTTCATCAGCGCACGCGAGATGTAGTAGACTACGCAAACTTTCGCCGGTCAGTACTGACTTAGGAGATCCATTCAGCAAATTTGGAGGCTACCCTTATGATCAGTGTTTCAAGCTCTTTCACATGGCATAGGTCTTTTCCCAAAGTTCCACGGAAAGCTGTAATGACCCATCTATGGGTCATTAACTCTCCCCACGATAGCTCGTTGAAAACGCTGTTGCCTTCACTTTTTGGCGATTAAGACGACTGTAATTCGAGAAGGGATAGGATTGTGCATAGCATATTTAAGTCATTCATCGAAAACAACTTCAGTCATCCACATGCTGCTAGCCTACAAATGTCAGGCTTGTGCTTGAATATGGTACCATTGTGTTTAGTGCCAAGTATAAGCGTGAAATCGCTAAGCTATGTAGAGTCTACGGTACGATTTAGTCGCATTTGGTAAGTTGACAAACGGTACTTTGGGCCTTCGTCTCCGAGATTTCCATACTGTATCACCTTCCAGCACTGGACAAGGTAGGATACAAATGCCTAGAGGTTGAACTAACGTAAGATTGGGTCTAGATTGGGTCATCGGACTGGCTCTGAGTTCCTAAAGTTTTCAAAGAAAATCGTCATGCCAAATTCCCTGAAGCAATACAAAAGGCTTATTGACCGGTATCGCTATTTGTGTTATCCTATTCATTAACATGTTCCCTTTCGTTTGTTTTTTGTCTTGTTCTAACCTCTTCTACATGTACAAAATAAATAAATAAATAAATAAATAAATTCAGCACAGCTCAACATTGGGTGCTGCACAGTCCAAGCACGAGGAGCTCTTGGAGGAATGCGGAGAATTAAAAGCGAAGTTGACATTGTTGGAGAAGAACCTGATGGAAGAGAAGGAGCTGTAGGTTTCCACAGCGACTCACTCCGTTGCAGATTCCGCTACACCAGGGGTCGTTGTTTCCTTATCTGCCTCGTTCCAGGTTTAACTCTAGAGAAAAGGCGCTTCAGGAGGAACTGGCGTCGCAAGCTGCCAAGTGGAGGACGGAGGAGCAAGAGCTGACGGCGAAGGTAGGTACAGTACTGGACATGCCACCCCGTCCAACAAGCCAAGCGGCGCGAAATATGTGCGGCGCCAAAGGGCGCTGGAAAGCGCCGTTTCCGCTCGCCACGCGTCGCGTCTGAGGCAAATCGAGTTAGGGCGCCGCATCTTCAACTTCTGCGGCCGGATTCATCAACAATTAAGCCATTGAGTAAGCGGGGTATAAGAAGTAGAGGTAATATAAGAGTCAGGTAGAGATAAGGTAAGAGTCAGAGACGCAGGCTTCATCGTGGGTATCTCTACCCCTATAACCTCGGGTTAGTCGTTGATGAATCTGGCCCCTGGACGTTAGGCTGGTGGAAGGAGCCTATCCTCGCGTTTGGACGAGCACGACCTACTGTTTGGAGCTAAGGGCCTGTTCATACTATGCGACGGGAACGACGGCAGCGGCTGTGAACAATGCATATAGGCCCGGTAGAGTTAATCGAGTGGACGCGAGAAAGCGAAGCGGCCTGGGAGTAGCGCGAACTGTACGACAACTATAGCAAAGCAATTAGCATGCAATGAGTTTGCAATTCCACCGACTGTGGCGGATTTTCCGCGAGTGCTGCCAAATTGCACTCGCGGGCGTGTTTGGAGCGCGATAACTCTGTCAAGTGTGAACCCTTCCGACTGCAGCCTGTGGATTTTGTAGTCAGTGAGAAGGTCTAGTAGCTCGCTAGAACACACCGATGTGTCTTTGAACCAAAACCAAAACAAAACGAACCCTTTGAAGATAATAAAAGTTGTAATATTATGCTTTAGCGCTCACTTTTCTTTATTAAGAACGAACAAAATTACAGTGGTGCGAAAATGCAGGTTAGGCTTGTGCGACCCAATTTTTTCCGATTTTGGTCGACCATCGCGGTAAGACGCGGCGAGCTAACGGCATGAAAAGCGTGGGCGAGCGGAGCACTAAAGGCACTTTACGATGACCCCCTCACAACTCCCCAGCTGCCTGAACTACCTTAACCCAGCTGCCGTTTTAGAGCGGGGACGGCAGCGGTGAACTTTCTTCCTTACTTCCCCAAATCTGAGTTTTCGACACTCATGATGGTACCGTTCTGATCAGCTCGGAAAGTTCTATCGGTTCGCATCAATCTCTACCAATTCTTGAAATATCGATTTTTTGACAATTTCGTATCGAGGATGAGGCCGCCCTGGGCCAAGCCTGTGCGTACGATTACGTCATCGAAAATCGATATTTTCGAATTTGATCAAGTTTGATACCATTCGATAGAGCTTTTCCTGGGTTGAATAGTCTCATTGAGAGTAGTGAGAACTGGATCTGGGCGAGTAGCAGTGCATGAAACTTTAACCGCTGCGTTTACCGCACTGCAGAGCTCCGTACGTCTTCGTTGAAGGATTTACCTGCTACAGCGTACAGGATGGTTTCAGCTGAACGCTTCAAGTCTCCGTCAAAGTGCTCTAGCGAAGGGGCTGTCGAGTGCGACGACGCTGTGTGCCGAGCGACTTGCGGAGGTGACACGGCTGCAGGGGGTGGTGAAGAGGTGACTTTGCTCTTCGGACTCACTTTAGATGTTGCTGAGGTTCTCCAGCGCATAATGTTTTGTCGCTTTCAGTCTGGAAGGCAAGGTACAGCCTTTGGAATCGAGGTGTTTGGAGCTCAGCGGGAAATTGACCGATGAAGAAGAGCGTTTCAAGAAATCGACAAAGGAGAAGGACGATCTCATAGAAGAGGTAATGCGAGCTAGCATTTTATAAGAAATACAGATAAGATAGAAATCCTCAAGGTATTCTGCCTTTGATGGCCACCTGCCGGAGGAGAATGTCAGTCCCTGCGGTTTTTTTCAATAGATGGTACCTGTTAGTTTTGAGTACTTCATTAGTTCTGTCAGATGACCACCTTAAATAGTCGTAATAAATAAAGAACGATAAAGCTGCAATTAGGCATTTCGAACCGTTTAGAGAATTTCGTCAGAAATTTCTAGCCGCCCTACTCAGGAACAGCTGTACTCCTTCACGGCGAGACTTTGGAGTGCGCTGTGAACAATGCTGCTGCTTTGCTCGAACTTCGTCAAGGGGCGGGGTTGTCCGGGGTGCCGAACACAATGCCGAAGTCCATTTGAACGATTACGGCAGGAACCGATAACTGAGGGTGATCAGTGAGCCAACCACCCTCAGTTATCCAAACGGGAGGAAACCTTCACAACGGTATTTTGTAGTAACTGAAGCCGCTTTGCAGCACGGAAAAGGAAGGAGTAGGGATATTCTTGTAGGGAGGGACCCGTTAGAAAAACGTATGGAATTCCAACCGTTTGGTCGGTCTCGAGTGGGAAATTACAAAATGTCCTTTCTTAGGCTGGATCAATTTGTCACCTTTGTAAGGCAAATAGTTCATTTTCAATTCCTCCTAGAAGACGGAATGTAGTGCCTGCTTCTCTCTGACCAGTGCAGATCCGAGAATCGTGTACCTGATGCAATGAGAGATTGCAGATTCATTCACCGGAAGATTTTGGAAACTTGGCAGCTCTGAGTTTTGAATCGTATTTAAATACCGTGAAAGAGAGCATTGTGTCGTTAAACGCCCGTCTCTCAGGGAGGAATTATACTTCAGACGCCGGTCGGCGCGCCTTGTGTAATCTACAAGTATCGATTGGGTGCAGCAAACGATCGATATTGATGACATTCGTAACGCTACGCCGCTCCTCGGAAGTATAAATCCCGTCTGAGCGAAGCTTTTCGCTTCATTTTGAAAGACCTCGACCACTGATCCCGTTAAAGTTTTCGGTTACAGCTACAACAGTCGCTTGTGCAAGAGAGAACCATGCGCTCCAATATCGAGAAGGATGTGCGGGTAAAGTCGGATGAGATTGCGAGGCTGCAGCAAAGAATTGAGCAGTACGTCGTCCGTCCTTGCCTTGTTTAGACACTCAAGTAGCCTCTATGGTGTTAATCACTCAACGATTTCAGGCTGAATGCAAGTTCTGCGGAGAAACTTGCTGCCCTGCTAGCTAAAGTACGCTCTGTGCTTTCAGCAAAAGAGGCTGAGGGGAAAGCGGCTCGAGAAGTGGTTGGTCTTTGAGGACGTTCGATAGGTAACTCTAAAGTGTAGCTATGTCTACACAGCTGCAAAGAAAACGAATTCATGGAACGACATCGATAAGCGCTCATGACGATGTTTTGTTGCGATCAGAACTCTAGCGCCAGGCGGGACTCGAACCAGCACCTCCTGCTGACCGGGCGGGAGTGCTCTGCGCCATTAAACCACCGGCGCTGATCAAACGCAACATCCACACTTCGTTGGACCCATCAGCACTCACCCGTATATCGGGATGAGCCAGTCGCTGGGTGTCAACCAAAGTGATGTCGAAAATGACTTCTTATGTTTCATTAATTCTCGTAGTTCTGATTTTTGCAAAGATGAAGTGCCTAAGCTGTTGTCGTATTAGGAAAAGTGTATTAATTGTAACGGTGCTTATTTCGATCAATAAAATTGCCTCCAAGCAAAGTTATGATCGATCAAGATTTCTAGTCAAAATCGGCCATTTCATATGCAACGACCTTATACCTACTACACTACTATAAGACCAGAAGGTCGCTTGTTGCAGAAAATGGTTGACCGCAAGGTTCTGATCGACGATTCGGATATGTCCGAGGACATGCAACGAGACGCCATTGACTGCGTCACACAAGCATTTGAGAAGCACAACAACGAGAGCGACATTGCAGAATATATCCAGGAGGAGTTCGACAAAAAGTACAGCCCCAGCTGGCACTGCATTGTCGGCGAGCACTACGAGTATTGCGTTAGGCCTGATGAGAAACACTACATTTTATTCCATTTGGGTCAGCTGTGGATAGCTCTATTCAAATCCGGATGATGTATCTTTTCCGAATGATCTTTTGAGGTGACCTGTTTTCTGTGGATAATTGATGTGTGTTATAAAGTCTGTTCTTCTCCAGATTCACTGATTTGTAGGCAGTTCCGAATGTGATGCATTTGCATAGCTAAGGCTCGGACAGGATAACCACTCAGAGTGAGGGAAATGAAACTGCAGTTGAAATGTTGGAGCCGAACTGAACTGAGCGCGTCGAGGCGCATCTGGAAAATGGGCAACTTTTCAAGTTCTCTACTTAGAGGCTCCCCAATTCATGCTGTCCAAAGCTTCCTGCGAGTGCTCCTTTTCCTGTGGTCCTGTGGACCTGTCAGCCATCGTGTCTTACTACTCTAAAATCGAAGATGAAACTGCTGGCGAACCACACGCCTCGCATCGTACAGGAGGAATACTTGGCACAGTGTCTGTGTATAACAGCACTGAAGAAGGAGAAGAAGAAGAGCGTCGCCTAGGATGACCACGCGACTTTTTTGGAGAGGTCCGAGGTGATGGTCCGATGCGACACTTGTGTTGCACGGAATGAAAAAATTTGCCCAGCACTGAAACCGGATGCATGAATGACTTTACCCGGGGTATGTGGGTAGAGGATAGAAATTGAGGCATTATCTGGAATTCACAATAAATTCCAACCGTGGAGGTGGGTGAATGGTGGGGCAGGACTATATCACGTTATGAATACCAAACCTGCCCTCTATCCCCAATCCTCCGTTGGTAAACTTATCCACTTATCCTAAACTTACCCGTTACCTTATCAATCGTGAACCCGGCCTCTGCTGGTGCGTTCCGCAACTGTAGTGAGACACGCCTCGTTGGAAATAGTCCAGAGGATTAGGCAGAGGTTGAGCCCCAAATGATGCTTCTTTAGCGCTTGACGTATCAGAAGGCATCCTACCCTCTTCATAAGAAAAAGAAGTTCACCTAGACAGTACTCTGCTACCTGACGCCCCGACAGATGAGGTGATAACGACGGATTCTGGCTCCCTTCTTGGCGAAAAGGGGCGACGATTTTTCAAAGGAGAAGTGATGTGTATGCCAAAAAGTCGACCATGGTGAGCAAAAAAAAAAATGATTTGTGAGAGACTTCGAGCCTCCACGAAGCCGAAACGAGAGTGCCAGGATCGATTCGACCTGGGTGGCCGGTGCCCCTTCAGGCCATTTTGATCGGGGCCGATCGTTAGATCAAATGACCTATCGATGACGCTGCCGGGCCGGTCAGACTTCTTCCGAACCCAAAGGAGCTCCACACTGGCACTTTAACACCGAGGTTGGTAAAGAATTTCGGGAAAGATTCTGATGCAGAGACGTACGATGGCCGCAACAGAATAAGCAGGATAACAGCCCAAAACTCTCCGTAGTGAATTTCGTGCAAAACACGACATCGTAATTGCCTACATTTCCTTCAGAACGGCAGCCCATCAATCGAGAGCTATCACGATCTCAATAAAAAATCAAAAACTTGAATAAAAATAAACAATTTAAATTGAGGGTAAAACAAGAATAAATTTGTTGGTTTTTAATTATTTATATAATTTTGGTCCTTTGCTTTCTCCCCAAATTTTCTTCTAATTAAAAAGTACTATCGCGAGTTCAATCCTTGTTTTAAGGCTTTTGTATACCCAATACTTCACTCCTGAAAACGTCGAGTACCCGTTCTGGCACCTGCCGCATAGAGGGGTACGTTATGCCTTGCATAGTCCCCGAACTCACTCAGTACTGTGCACTTCGGTGCAGATCACCGAAGAGGCGAAGCGGCCTCTATCGGTGAAGCTCTGCAGCACCTCTGGACTTTGAGAGCCAGGTTTCAGGCCCTCGTGCTTCAGAAGAAACGACGGAATACAGTGTTAGAAGGGGTCCGGAACGGCATCCAGCGCATCACTCAAGCGGCGATGTCCTTGTAAACGATTTCACACATTCTGCGATGTGTTCGTGATGCAGTAAACATCGAGTCGAAATCGTCCTTACTGCTGGGTATCTTAAAGAGTTCCCATAATGTGCTTCGCAATCAGTTCTAAAGACTGACGGACACCGAATTTCACCTTCGTCAACTTCAATGTACTACACAGTGTATGATCTACTCTCTAAGAGCGCTTGTCGAACTATCCAGAAGAAGGCTGTTGTGAGAATAATTATTCTCACTGGGCAAGCCCTGTGCTAAATTGTAAGAGGCAGAGAACACCCAGTACCCGAGTCCATCGCAGGCACGGCATACTTTTTCGCGTGGCGCGTGCTGTTTAGCGTGGGTCCTGAACGGATTGGCATCGACGGCGACGATGACACCTCGCCAGGCGCGTCGCGGATCCAGAGCGATCGATAAGCGATGCGACGAGCATTGAGGACTCCACATCCTTTTGCGCCGCTCCGCAAAACTCATCGCCGTCCCCTTGCCTTCTTCAGGTTGACGGACGTAAGACCTAATCTACACCCTAGTCTGCGCGCTAGGAAACCTACCAAAGTCGATTGGATGACCCAGGTTACCAATATTGGTAGCTTTCGTAACCCCGGCCACCCCTATCGACTGAAGCAGAAGTACCGCCAAACGCACCGTTTATACTCTAGTCGCCGCGCGGCGCGTCACAATTATGACTACGGATATTAATTATACAGCGCGGCCTAATCGATATCGCTAATTCTCATTACGGTGCGCTGCGCGGCGACTGCGGTATAAACAGGGCCTAAAGCATATCTTTAACTTGTCATCTTTAACTTCAGGATTTTTAACTTCAGGATCACTGAATGCCACCTACGTCACTGACTCGTCGGGCTCTTCTGGACCGCGAATGATTCACATGTGTTCGAACGTACTCACCAGCATAGGAAGGCACCGGTGGTGGACCCGCTGAAAGAATAGAGCAGTCATTTTTCGCCCAAATCACCTAATCTTGCCCAAAAGCCAAAATGCTTACCAATGGAGAGGTAGTTTGGGGGACCACCGTTCACAACAGACCGTGGCACAGAGTACGTGTAGGACGTATGCTGATACACCCTAAAAACATAAATTTCGAAAGGGCCCATTGAATCCGCCGAAAAATCGAATTTGAGGGTACGAACCCTTCCGGATGAACGGCACGAGCCGTAGTGGGAATGTAGTAGATCGAACTGTCGTCCTCGAAGTCACAACAGCACTCGGTGCAGCTGATCGTGGAACATCCAGGCATATGAGTCGAGAACAGAAGGCAGAGGCTGAAACTTTTCTCGCTTAATACTATCAAAGAAGACTGCAAAGCATTTAAGATATTTTCCTGATTGAAAGGGACAATGCAGCAATGACGCTCATCGCCTAGTAAAGGACAATATCGGTCGGCAATTCATCGATCGTTATCGATCGGCTGTTCAGTATCGATCGATTCTGCCGACTTCTGGCCGTATTATTCATTTGCGGTTGGGATGCTAATCCAGGAATGACACGCGTCGCCCAGTATAGGGTGCCCCAACCTCAAATGAAAAATACAGCCAGAAATCGGCAGTATCGATCGATACTGAAGAATCGATCGATATCGTTTATGTGTTGTGAAGAATCGATCGATATCGTTTATGTGTACCGGGAATCGTACTCGCACAGTTACCGCCTCAAACGGTTGATTCTAGGCAGAAATCGATAGTATCGATCGATATTGGCTGAACGACCAACACTGTTTACTTGTCGTTCAATCAATATCGATCGATGTTATTGATTTTTGCCTAGAATTAACCATTTGAGGCGAGAACTGTGCGAATATCATGACCGGTAAGCTTACTTCACAGCTCGTGCAGTTCCCGCCTAAAATGGTCAATTCTGGGCAGAAATCGATAACATCGATCGATATTGGTTGAACGATCAACATTGTTGACTTCTTGTGAAGATCGCCCTGCCCACCGACAATCGATACTGCTTACTAGATCGATAATCTGCACATGCTTTGAGTCTGATCTACATGGTGGTTTATCTGAATTCAAGATTAGACGGAGAAATCTGCCCCGAAACAGATAATATCATCGATATTGACCAACAGATCGATACAGTTTAGTTGGTGAGAATCCTGCACACCGACCATCGTGTTAGCTCAATCCCTTCCTCAAGCAGTCAATTCTAGGAAAAATCGTTAAAATCTATCGATAAAATCGATCGATATCGATTGGGCAATCAGAGTTGTTCACTTGTTGTTAAGATTACGCTGCCCCGTGCGCCGGTAATGTGAAGCTTGGTAGCAGCCATCGTATTCGCGCAATCTCCTCCTCAAACAGTCAGCTCTAGGAAAAATCGATAATATCGATCGATATTGATTTGGCGATCAGTGGTGCTCCCTTGTTGTGAACGTTGCACTGTGCGTCGGCAACGTTGATGCCTGTTCAACGGCCATCATATTCGCTAGGATCTACAGATTTTGCCCAAAAACTCTTAGAATACAACCATAACTATGGAAGGACAGCTTAATGGAGCTGCACTTAAGCAACCAGTTAAGGAGAAAAGAGAGTGAACTCCCCTCTGTGGACTTGCGCTTCCTTTGGAAGTGACAAGATAGCTCTTGCTCAGAAGATGTGAAGAAAACGAGCGAAAAACGATCCGCAAAGAAGAAAAAGAGCGGTTGATGCCGCGAAAGTAGGCAGCACTGTGAGGCCGAAGCGTGCCAGCCAATAAGATCGCGCCATATGGGCGTGACGTGCCATTCAGAGACGGCGTGCACGGTAGTTACTCTGGGATCAGATTTATCAACCGCTTACCGCTCTCTTACGGTGAAAATACCGCCAAATCTCCTGATACGACATTCATCAGCATCAGGTTTGGCAGTATTTTCACCGTTAGAGGGCGGTAAGCGGTTGATGAGTCTGGCCCCTGGTATGCCGGTGTATGTTCGGTAGGTGATCCGCTTGTTTATGATTTGATTGGATTAGCTGGGGCGCCGCCCCTCCCAATGCTGCCCACTTTCGCGACATGGATCAAAAGAGCGCCGATATTCAAGCGGTCAAAGGAGCCGTTCTCAGCGGGATAAACGGTACAGTTCATCCAAAGGTGAGAAAGATGCCGGAATGCTCACGGGGGAGTGACCGTCCAAATACAGCTCGAGGATGCGCGAATCAGGCGAACATGTGGCAGGGTGGATTCAAACGCAGTAGACGAAGTCATGGACCTTCCCTTAAACGAGACGTTCAACGAGCGCCGCCAGAAAACTGGTCTAAAACGATGGGAGCAGTACGTTGGAATGGTAGAAATAGCAGGAGAAATGGAGAATAGAGTTCATCGGCGGAGAGGAAGGGGACGACGTCAGGTCAAGTCCCCGGACACGTAGATGGCCACCAGCTGTGTCAGATCGATGGTGTAGGGCAAACGAAGCGATCGCTCGATCCTTCGCCGTCGCTGCCGCCCTCTTTGACGAAGTTCCCGCCACATCTCGAGGTCCTGGCATATCGTTCAGGAGCCCCACCAAAGTCAAGCACCGTTGAATGCGACAGTAAGATCCCCAGTGAGAGTGCACAGCTTCTTCCATTGTATCAGGAAGGCAAAAACGGATGTTTCCTTCATTTTCACGTCGCCACACGACCTCACAACCCAGACGTCCTTTTTTAAACTCAAAGTACCTTCATTTTCCTTCCTCAATGCCAACTTTGGTGCATGTCGTTAATGTGGCCTACCTAGGGAGGAGGAAACAGGGAGCATTACCAATCAATCGATTCGAGATGAACTGATGCGTCAACCGTGACCCTGATTTACTGGAACGTGCTCTGATTGGCTGTTTCGTTTCCTTCCCTTGCATGCAGGCCACATTAGCGACATTTCCACAATACATATTTACCTAGAGCGAATGGACAGAGTACGTATAAAAGCAAGCATTTCTCTGTAAAACGCGAAGGGATTTCCCTGAAAGCTTTCTTTGGAGTAAAACACTTCGTTGCCCACAAGAGGACAAAAACGACGTCAGCTATTTCACCTGGGGATGCGCCACGCCTTCCACTTCTATAGGATGTCGCGGAGACGATTTGAGTGCATATTTGGCCATACAATGTCTAGCAGAGGCCAGCCGATGTACAAGTCAGTGCTGTACCCTCCCCAGGCAAGTCGGGAACCATTTCAGTGACACCAAACGCACGGAAGGCTACGTCAACCTGTACGGGATCCTAGCCAAAAACTCAGATTCGCCATGCCCTCGACAGCTCCCAGGAGTGCGCCGTTGCCCACTTTTAGGCTCCGGAAACTGCTCGCTTGACACGCAGCGAGGAGCTGACTGGGTCTTCATAGCTGAAGTTAGCAGTATTGATCGATATTGATTAAGCAATCGATAGTGCTCATTCATTGTGAAGCCTCCCCACTGACCGTGTAGATGAATTCTAAAAATTTCATGGCAAGTTACACTGAGTTTTTCTTGAACGAAAATGCTATTGAAACCTTTTTCGAAAGACTAATTTAGTCTGAAAGACGATCACTTTGATTTGAAAAATGAGAAGGAATTCTTACAACAATAGCTGAGTGCGCTTTATGTAAGTATTCGGAACAAGTCGCCGATGTGGCCTACACGTGGAACCGGAGACGTATCAGCCATTCAGAGCACCGATCGTGCCAAAAAAGCTGGGCCCCGGCCGAACTTCCGCCTCCTTTGAGGCCCCGATCGGTCTTGAGCGTTCCCACCTCACTGTGTAGGCCACATTAACGACAAGTGACGTTTAGGGCGTTTGGTCTGATTTCAAAAGCGTCAGAACTGCTCAGAGGTGTCCAATCTGACGTCAATATTGCACATATTGTATTCATCGACATCTGGAGATGGAGGCGGACGTACTCTCCCGCATTGACGCTGTACAAACGGAGATTCGCAGGGAAGAAGTGCCCCACCGAGACCACCATTTATTGATCGAATATATTTATTAAATTATCTGCAAGTTGCACTTTCAACGACGAACAAACACAAACATGAAACGTTTACCGACTGCGGCGTCGAGAAAGAAAAGCGAAGTGTATGAGCCTGAAAGCACCACTGGTGTACACTAAAATACGATGAATCTCTTTCAACAACATCGCTCTTAAAACCATCACATCAAATCCTCCTCGTCATGAGATGCTGAAAAGTTTTGGGTGAAAAAACGGTTCATAACGGGTTGACGGCTGGCTGGCGGGCATGAGGGGAGGAGCCAGCCAATCACTGCAGAGCACTTCTCCCATGCCCGCCCAGGCCGTCAGCCCGCTATGTATCGAAAAACGATCACATCGATCATTGGATAATTTCGGGATCGATCGAACGACTCACAAACATACACAAAATGCAATACATTACAAGGCATCGTTATTACTAGCACTAAGCGCACAAGTGTCTCTTGAGCAGTCTATTGCGGTCATCACAGAATGTCGATTTCTTTGGCTAAGTGAACGACACGGCACCCAAACACGCTACTGAGGCCGGCCTACCGGCGGAAGCCGTTCGGCGGGTAGGGGTACATGTACGGCTGCGGATGGACGAACGGTCTCCAACGTTGCTGATGGATGCCGATCGACGGATCTTGGAAGTACGGACCGTGAGGGTGTCGGCTGCGTTGCGGTGACGTGCTGCCCGATGTGATTCTCTGGAATTGTGAAGCTCCACTGATTCGTAACACAGCATGCTCATTCCTTCTCAAAGAAATCGATAATTTAAATCGATATTGGCAAGGCAATCGATAACGTTCAGTTGAATTTAACACCTATTCCAAACGACTTCCTCACAAAAATCGATGATATCGATCGAAACGGTTAGCCAATCGATGTAGTTCAGTTGTTTTGCCCTGTCCAACGCTCAAGTTCAACAAATTCGCATGATTCCTTGTTGAAAGTCAATTTTGGACAGAAATCGATAGTATCGACCGGTAATGATTGAGCTATCGATATCGATCACTTGTTGTGAAGTCTCTCGATTGGTCGTCGTGCTCAAGTGACCACAATTTCACACAACCCCTTACAGACAAAAATCGATGATATCGATCAAGATTGGTTAGTCCAACGATTGTTGTGATGCCCGTCCTACAGTCAACAAATTCGTGTGATTCCTGGCTCAAAAGTCAACTTTGATCAGAAACCGAAAGTAACGATCGGTATTGATTGACCGATGGATATTGATCACTTGTTGTGAAACCTTTCCATCGGCCGTCATACTCAACCACGTGACCTCTACTTTAAAAAAAACCACCACATCGTATCGATCGGTATTGATTGACCGATAGGTGTCGGTTACATGCTGTGATGCTGTGAAGGGTCGCCCGTCATATGTAGGACTGCTACTTCAAGGTCGATATTGATTACTTTTTGTGAAGTCGCTCCATCGGCAGTGACGATGCCTGCCTACCAGCCAATAAATCTGCATAGATGTCAGCTTAAGGGTCGTTTTTGAAGCGAATTCAATGGAATCGACCGATACTGAATGACCATTCTATAACGGTTAACGATATCTAATTCGAAGGATCACCTCTTGACAAAAATCAATATAATCGATCGATAATGGTTAGTCAATCGATCAACTTCACTAGCCGTGGAGCCTCTCGAACGGTCAACAAACACGCACGACTCTCAGCCCAAAGGTAATAAATGGTATCGACCGGTATTGATTGCCCGATCGATATTGACGTGATCTGATACTTGATGTGAAGCCCCTCCACAGGCCGTTGTATCCACATGACCCCTACTTCCTACGACCACTTCCGGACGAAAACCAATGATATCGACCAATATGAAAGCATTTCCCACAAACCCATATTTCCAGAAGCTTCCCTACATGCGATGGACCTGGAAATCCTCCGGTGGCCAGTTCCACAACGGGATCGACCACATCATCTTCAATCGCAACTATTGCCTGACCGATGTCTCCACAGTCCTATGCTCTACACGGACCACCGCCTCTGCTTCTGATTTACCCTGGGACTCACTGGGCTAGGCGGAGCTTCGTAGATGGAATCATCTCGAGAGACCTTACGAGAATTCCGATGTTGTCGTGGAGTGGCTGAGTCGGACGCTGGGACTGAGGACTGAAAAGAATCGTCAAATTGGCCAGAAACCTCGTGGTCGTTCAAAGCCACCTACGTCACTGACTCGTCGGGCTCTTCTGGACCGCGAATGATTCACATGTGTGCGAACGTACTCACCAGCATAGGAAGGCACCGGTGGTGGACCCGCTGAAAGAATAGAGCAGTCATTTTTCGCCCAAATCACCTAATCTTGCCCAAAAACCCAAAATGTTTACCAATGGCGAGGTAGTTTGGGGGACCACCGTTCACAACAGACCGTGGTACAGAGTAGGTGTAGGACGTATGCTGATACACCCTAAAAAACATAAATTTCGAAAGGGCCCACTGAATCCGCCGAAAAGTCGAATTTGAGGGTACGGACCCTTCCGGATGAACGGCACGAGCTGTGGTGGGAATGTAGTAGATCGAGCTGTCGTCCTCGAAGTCACAACAGCACTCGGTGCAGCTGATCGTGGAACATCCAGGCATATGAGTCGAGAACAGAAGGCAGAGGCTGAAACTTTTCTCGCTTAATACTATCAAAGAAGACTGCAAAGCATTTAAGATATTTTCCTGATTGAAAGGGACAATGCAGCAATGACGCGCATCGCCTAGTAAAGGACAATATCGGTCGGCAATTCATCGATCGTTATCGATCGGCTGTTCAGTATCGATCGATTCTGCCGACTTCTGGCCGTATTATTCATTTGCGGTTGGGATACTAATCCTGGAATGACACGCGTCGCCCAGTATAGGGTGCCCCAACCTCAAATGAAAAATACAGCCAGAAATCGGCAGTATCGATCGATACTAAAGAATCGATCGATATCGTTTATGTGTTGTGAAGAATCGATCGATATCGTTTATGTGTACCGGGAATCGTACTCGCACAGTTACCGCCTCAAACGGTTGATTCTAGGCAGAAATCGATAATATCGATCGATATTGGCTGAACGATCAACACTGTTTACTTGTCGTTCAATCAATATCGATCGATGTTATTGATTTCCGCCTAGAATTAACCGTTTTAGTCGAGAACTGTGCGAATATCATTGCCGGTAAGCTGACTTCACAGAACGTGCAGTTCCCTCCAAAAATAGTCAATTCTAGGCAGAAATCGATAACATCGATCGATATTGGTTGAACGATCAACATTGTTGACTTGTTGTGAAGATCGCCTTGCCCACCGCCAATCGATACTGCTTACTAGATCGATAATCTGCACGTGCTATGAGTCTGATCTACATAGTGGCTTGTCTGAATTCAAGAGTAGACGGAGAAATTTGGCCCGAAGCAGATAATATCATCGATATTGACCAACAGATCGATACGGTTTAGTTGGTGAGTATCTTGCACACCGGCCATCGTGTTCGCGCAATCTCCTCCTCAAACAGTCAGCTCTGGTAAAAATCGATATAATCGATCGCTATTGATTTGGCGATCAGTGCTGCTCCCTTGTTGTGAACGTTGCGCTGTGCGTCGGCAACGTTGATGCCTGTCCAACGGCCACCATATTCGCGTAGTCCTCTTCTCAAGCGGTCAATTCTGGGGAAAATCGATAAAATCGATCGGTATTGATTTGCCGATCAGGGTTGTTTACTTGTGAAGATTATGTTGTGTGTCGGCAATCGATAGTCATTAGTGAACCGCCAATAATGCCCATTTGATGAGAATCCAGTTGTGGTGAACATATCTGTCCGATTTCACCACCATAAAAAAACAAACTGAGAAAACCGACAAAAAATCGATAATATATATTGATATCGATTTGGCGATTCTGCACTTGTTGTGAGGCCTGTCTTGGCTATCCATATTCATTAGTAGATCGATAATGCTCATCTGTTGTGAATCTAACCTAATCGTGAACATGCTTGCCCGATTTCTTCACCGAACCGAGAAATCGTGGCCAAAGATCGATAATATCGATCGAAAAATCTTTCACGTAGCGATGCTTGTCCAACGGTCATCGTATCCTCTTCACTAGATTACAATTGATTTACTGATTGCTTGACTACGCTGCTAATTCCCTATAGTGGCCATTAATTTTGCTCAGACTGACACATGGACAAATGGAGTAACTCCCTTAAATGTAGTAGGACTCGGACCACTAAGGATAAAATCAAAAACGTACTTCGGTAGGAAGAAGAGGTAGTGGAGCAGTGTGGCGACGGAGTTCACCATAAGCACCTTCCAGATATGGCTGATGATCGGCGCGTCGACGGCGAACAGTGGCAGGTAGGTGATGACCGGCACGAGACAGGCGAACACCACCGGCAGGAAAGTCGCCTGGAAATCCAGGAATTGAATTTGGTTGCTCTAGCAGCGAACTAGAACACCGGTCGATTGATGCTAGTTAAGTGGCGCTCAAATGAGTTTGGGCACAAACAATCTCCACCCCCCCCCCACTAGGAAAGCACTTAATTATGTGAATGAGCCTCCTTAGTGCCCGTTTATACTTCGACGCTTAGCGACGTACGGTGGCCACATTGGTCGAGCGACGCGATCGATCAATTTTGCCACTCTATGTATATGCCGTAGCGTTGCTCGGCGTCGGAAGTATAAACGAGGTCTTGATGGATATGACATCGGACCACAAAATGGAGAAAATAGAATAGGTTAGAATTAATGACCCGAACAGCATTCTCTTTGGAGCAATCCATCAACAACCAAGGTTTCCCTACCTGGAAGGTGTACTGTATCCGAATTCCTGCTCGCATTTGTTGCTTTCCGGACACAGAGTAGCTGTAGCAGAACGCCAGTACTACGACAGCCGTCAGCATGTTCGCTGGAAGCGAGAAGAGTTCATTAGAGAAACTACAACACCAGGAAGATGTCAAGCCTGTACTGATAGGCCAGACTTACCTGATACTGCCATAGTGATCGTGAGAACGTTCATCGGTACACCCAAGTGTGTCGCATAGCCGATCGTCTCTACTAGCACTGAAATCGTCATCATACACGTGTTGATTTGCCTTTTCCCGTTGTTTTGGTGTTCATAGAAACGCTATTTACAAGGGTTTGTACAAGACCCCGAATGTATGTGAGTGAGCTAATCTGAATGTCTATGTGAGTGGCAGGCCTCGTGGGAGAGCTTGGGCTGGACAGAGTGGAGGAAGCTGCGGGTGGGCGACACTTCAAAGGCGCGACCCCGCTCGCGGTCGGTGCAGTCGTCGAATGCCAGCCGACTATGGGAGGGGAACGTGTTATGCCCGCTCGAGTGCGCGCATAACCCGCTCACCGCGCATAGTCGGCTGGCAATCGACGCCTGCACTGACCGCGAGCGGGGATTGCTCGTTTGAGGTGTCGTCCACTCGCAGCTTCCTCCACTCAGCCCAGCTCCAGCACTCCCGCGAGGCCTAGCCACTATTCGGATTAGTCACCACACCGACAGCCGGCGGATGGAGCGCGGTCCTTCCAAGAAGGATCGCCTGGGTTCGGGGCGCTGATCAGTCAATACACGGAGCGTCTGTCTCTCCCTGTCTCTTCATCTCATCCGTCTATGCTCTGTATGGTTGCCGGCGTCTAATAAATCTGGATTGCTCCACGGTGTGCGCATGGAAGGAGTGCTATGCGTCCGTTCTTGTACGGTTGTTCGGCATTGTGTTGGTACTGCTGTTATGCGTCGTCGATGGGTTATTCGGGTATGCCTGTGAAGGCTCCACATGGGGTTCGCGCGGAGGGGCAGTCAGAATACATATGGGTCCTAGTTCCCCATGGCGTCTGCTGGCTGCGACCCAGGGATGTAGGGGCTCAGTACAATCGGGATGAAAGAGGCGAACAGAGGGAGTCTCCACAACAGAGGGAACGCGGCAGGGGTATGTGACCATTTCACCTCCTCGGGATACGGGCCTTGGCAGCTTCGGATGCACCAGGTTGAGGTTCTACATGTTAACGGTTCAGCCGCTGCACTGGTGCCATCGACTTGCAACAATTTGCTTAAACATGTAAATATTAGAATGAACGTCATTTTATTACTTTTCTTGATTCCTCTCCGCATCATCTCCGTTTGTTGCTTTATTCATTGCTTTTAGTTATTTCTTTGGTGTTTTGAACTAAGGATTTCATTACCCAAGTTTGTGGTCTGCTGTTGATCGGCAGAGTATCCGCATCGCGTTATTAGGCATTACTTGGCGCCAAGATGATGTTCACCTACCGGCTACGCATGTGAAGACCAGTACGCATGTAAGAGCCGGTTGTCCAAGAAGCAGCAGGGAGAGTACGAAGAGACACACAAGCGAGATTCCGAAGACGAACAAGCCAGATGACAGCACCTTGAAAGATCGGCATTACGTCAGACAGCTTTTTACCAGGCTTGGAGAAAGTATAACAGGAAACACACCGAAACATCGTGCTTCAGTGACATGGTGAACGGAGCACGCACGGACATCGGGAGGTGGAAGTCACGGGACTTAGACAGCAGCATATGCACGAGCGACACCCTGAAGGATAGCAATTTATTGCAGCAGCTCTTTAAATGATCACAAGCGTAAATCCAACCTCTCGTCGACGCCCTTCTGCGTGAGTTCAAGGTACATTCGTGAACGAGTGATCTGGCTCTGATGTCGGTCGAAGGTGATGTCGGACGAGAATCGTTTGTAGGGGTCCGTCTCAAGGAACACAAGATTCACTACTGGAACGAAGGTGTCCTGAAACACGCAACAGGAATGAAGGATAACAGGAAACTATTGCATCACTAAGGCCTTTGATATACTTTTGCCCGCTCCAGTTATATGGTTTTCAGGGGCCGGATTCATCGACGACTTACAGCAATTTAACTGAGTAAATTACAGCCGAAATCCCTGATAGCGACACTTGCCAAGCGATATGGTGAGCGATAAGCCGCGTCGTCTGAGTTTTCCGCTGTGCATTCGCTAAAAGTTGTTCGCTGGACGATATGACTCTGGTTTCTTCTGTCACGACTATCTCAGGTTGGTTTGCTCAGGAAGTCTGGTTGCTGGGTACTTCCCCTTTATCGGTTCTGATGATGAGGAGATATTGTACGAGTTATCGTTTTCTTCGTTAACCAACGCCTGCATGCATGTCGGATTGGTTCAGGACCCTATCCGTTGTGTATTTGCGTAGGAAACGTCATATTCGAAGCGTTAGGTGCCGTTTATACTTCGGCGCCGAGCGACGTGACACCACCGTATTGCCGTATTGATTGAGCGATGCAATCGATCAATTTGGCCGCATTATATGCCGCTGCGTCGGAAGTATAAACGGGGCCTTATGCAGAATTTCCCGCCATATTCGAATTCAAACACATTTAGGCGGGAAAGCCTTCGTGCCAAGCGGGGGCTTCCCTGTTGATCGCCATTGCCATGGATAGTAAAGCCGTACTGTTACAAAATGCGATACCTTACCGAGTTAATGTCATAGATGGTGTTCTTCTCGAATTTGGTGAACTCCGCCAACCAACTGATTGCTCTCGATGCATATCCGGCGCTCTGAAACATATCAAATTGTTTTTCAAGTTACTTTTCAGAGAGAAAATTAACAAACAAAATATGATTTTTACAATAAAAATATAAATTTAGTTACAAAATTCAGAATTCCCTAAAGGTAACGATATCGAAAGAAATTTTGGTACTAACCGGGCTTGTGTCCGACCTGTCGCGCCATTCGCCGCATCGCGGCGGGGCACTCAGGCGGTAGCGCCCCTCCACCAACAGCGGGCACACCCCGCAAGTGCGCGCCATACTTTGAATTCAAATGGACCAATCGCGCGAGTGCGCGCCATACTTTGAATTCAAATGGACCAATCGCGCGGGTGCGCGCCATAATTTGAATTCGAACGCGCCATAATTTGAACTCGCGCCTGTGCTCCCACCACGACCGGCCGCCTTCTTGCGTCTCTCTCGTCACATTATCGATCATGGTTAAGAAAAATCCCGTAAGTGTTAATTCTGTAAGAGTTAATGAATTCTCAGTACCATGTTCGAGGCAATCAATAGTAGGATTCCGTTAAGCTGAGTCACTTCGTAGATGAAAGCTCTGATTACAGGAGGCGGCAGCTGGACGCGCGAAGGCTCGTTATTCTGCAACTCCACGGACTCTCCGACCGGCTCGCCACCAGGCCTCTGGGCCTGGCACGACTTCGGCTCCTGCCCCACGACTCCGACATCGTCTACCGACTCCTCCGTGTGCCCGTGTCTATGAAGTGCTCAATAAATCTGTCGCCTTCGAGTCATGTACACTACCGTCGGTGCCCAAACCACACTATTCTAAAGTGGAGGAACCTCCTCCATCTTGGCTCCAAACTATTCTCGATAGATGGGATGGTTTCTTCTTACGATTGGATCGCATGTTCGACGTTGTTCTTAAATTGCAGGAGACACACAATGTTGTTCTGTCAAAATTAACTGCTCTAGAGGAACGCCTTGCGTCGACCGTGGAGCATGATTGCGCATCCCAAGCCACCTTGTACAGCACGTTGGTAAAATTTCATGCTGATTCTAAGCTGGTGAATGCTAAGTGTTGTGGGATCACATGGGTAGGTATAGGAGAACAGATCGATGATCATGCCACCCATGCGTTCGATCGCGAGGCGCTCAAAGAGGTCATTGACGCGTCAGGAGATGAAGAACTAATGAAGGAGTTCTGCGCGAACAATATCAGTATTCACCGGCACCCTAAGGCCAAAGGTGTTACTAATGATCGTCCGCGAATTATTAAAATTTATTTAAGAAATCAAGAACTCAGAGACAGGCTGTTGGTCAGCATGCGATCTGGTCGGCGCTCGCTCACTAAGGACTTCGTACACTCGTACGCAAGAAAGGATTATACGCGGGAGGAACTTGAGCTCGACCGCAGCCTCCGTAAGAAAGCCGGTTTACTAAATCAGAAAGAAGGTATGCTCAAGTACATTGTCAGAGACCTAAGTATTCACGAACTTCGTTATCCTCGTGACCTTCCAAATCAAACCCTTTCCTCTATGCCAGAACCTCACTTGTACAGATCCTCGTCGAACAGTATTGCGACCGAGCTGCCCGCCCCTACTCCGTGCAATGAGCAAACTCACTCCCGCTAGGGACACGAATCGTTCAAGCTCTTCAATCCGATACCAAACCCATTTTCCAAAACTTCCATTGATGGGAGGTCTCTTTCAAAAAAGTTCCTTTTATTCAATGCTCGTTCCATCGCAAACAAGATTCCTGAATTAAACTATCTCTTATCCCATAGCCCACTTGGAGTGTTTATTACTGAAAGTTGGTGTAAGCCGGACAAAATCAATGATGCGGTCTTAAGCTATAACTCCTCGTACACAGTTCACCGTTGTGATAGGTTGGAGAGCCGTCAAGGTGGAGGAGTATTAGTTCTAATCCATAACACAGTCCCTCACCGTTTCGTTATCAGCAAAAATTTTTCCGAATATTGCCAAGTTGTATCAATTGAACTCGAATTACGATGTCAAACTGTTCTTGTAGTTGTCATATACAGAAGTCCGTCTTGCACCTCCTCAGAACTTTCTTCACTCATATCGTACCTTTCTGAAAGCTGTCTTGATTGGAACGGGAACATTCTCATCGTGGGGGACCTCAATTTCCCTCTAATCGATTGGAACACAATGTCCCATAGGGGAAATACTACCCCGCCCTCTTCGACAGCTTTCCTTGATTTTATTAAGTCCTTTGGTTTTCACCAAATTGTCGACCAGCCGACCCACAGCATGAACATTTTAGACATCATTCTTACCACAGACTCATTGCTTGTTAAAGGTTTTTCCATCTTGCCGCCATTTAGTACCTCGGATCATAACTGCATTTCCTTCGAACTTGAAGAAACCAATATAATCTATGCGAAGTCCAAAAGAAGAAACAGAAATTTTGCTGCTGGTGACTATGATGCCATTGTTGAGTCCCTCAGTTCAATAGATTGGACATACATGATCAATAGCCAGCCGGACATAAACGACTGTTACATAGGCTTTGTGAACATTTGTCAGGAACTCATCATGAAATACATACCGTTCTACAAAGGCAATAATCAATATCTGACGTACCCAAATACATCCATACACTCGAAGCAAAACTAAATTTCTAACGTGGTAGAAGAAACATTTTCGGTAACTGCAAAGTGGCAAGTTATACTCGTAGGCTGAGACGCGCCCTCGCTCGCTGTTCTAGGATCGAAGAGGAAAAAATCGCCAAAAGTAAAGATCAGAGGCGGTTTTTCAGGTACTGTAATCAAAAGCTAAAGATGTGCGAATCTATTCCCGCTATTATCGATCACAACTCGAGAGTGTCAAAAAGCTATGGCGAAAAGTCGGAAATGTTTGCCAATTACTTCGAATCGGTATATAAAACTCCAGACCGTGTAGAAGCGGAAGGCTCATTACTGACGGATAAGAAACTTGAGTGGGTTGACATCTCATGCAATATAGTGTATAGCGCACTTCGCCGCCTCCCGAACAGAGTCTCGACTTCTCCTGACGACATTCCCTATATTTTCCTCAGAAAAGCAGCCGTTGGTCTAACGTCCCCTCTAACTGTTCTATTTAACCGCTGCTTGCTTCGAGGCGAAATCCCAGACTTATGGAAAATAGGATTAGTACGCCCAACCCACAAGAGGGGCCCTAAGTATGACGTGTCTAATTATCGCCCAATCTGTTTAACTAGCGCAGTGAGTAAGCTGATGGAGCGTATCGTATGTAAACAGATATTATCCCACCTCTCTAATAATGATCTGATTTGCCCTGACCAGCACGGCTTCCTCAGCAAGAGATCCACTCTCTCTGCCTTGATGTCAACTGTGCCAAAATGGCATAGAGAAACAAACAAGGGAAATTTTGTGTCAGCTTGTTACATCGACTTCAAAAAGGCGTTTGATTCTATTCCTATCCCCCTACTACTACAAAAAGTTGCATCCTTCGGCATAGGTGGATGTCTCCTCAAATTTATTCGTTCTTTTCTATCGGAGAGAGTTCAGTCAGTTATAATAAACGATGACCGCTCGCGAACGTATAAAACACCTAGTGGGGTTCCGCAGGGTTCTTGCCTTGGATCGTTGTTGTTCTTGATGTATGTTAACGATCTCCCTAACGCATTACCCCATGGAGTTTTTTGTTCAATGTACGCTGACGATTCAAAAATTTTCTCAGTAAATGATTGCGCCTTATTGCAGCAAGGCATCGATGCTTTAGCAAACTGGTCTGAAACATGGGGCCTTGAAATTTCAAAAGAAAAGACGTTCGTCATGTGCTTTGGGAAAAATCACCCTATAACAGAGTTTTCTCTTCATAGCAACACCTTAGTGAAGGTCAACAAAATGCGTGACCTTGGTGTCACTTACACAGATAATTTTTATTTTGAAGATTATATAGAGGGAATAACGGCGAAGGCCAGGTGTAGAGCTAATTACATTTAGAGGGCTTTCATTTCGAGAAACCCGAAACTACTCTTCAAGCTTTTTACTGTGTATGTTAGACCGCTACTGGAATACTGTAGTCCGCTGTGGTCTCCACAGAAGAAAAGACTGATAGAAAACATTGAGCAAGTTCAGAAGAGTTTCCCTATAGGTGTTTTAGAAGAAAAGGGATGTCTAGACTTTCTTATAAAAAACGTCTCGAGATACTTGGAGCGCATTCATTAGAATTTCGTAGGAAAATATATGATTACGTTTACATGTACAAGCTCACTACTGAAGAAAGTGATTTGGAATTGTTCGATATCTTTGAAAAGCAACCTATGATGGACGTTACCCGTGGTCACCCTTTCCGAATCATTCCGGATGTGCCAACCTCCTCCGCTTACGCAGGTTCGTTCCTTGTCAGGACTGTTCATGAATGGAATAAATTCGATGCTAAATTCTTCAGGTGGAAGCGATCATGTTCATTTCAGGAGCACATAATCGATTACTTCCAGAGAAGGCTCCTATAACCATTCTCAACTACGCCCCATGCGATCCGGACTTGTATTTCTTCTTTTCCTCCCCTTCCACAGATCCTACTGTTGGGCTCGCTAAATGAACCGCCTAGATCATGCTATAGTGTCATGTCGGATGTATAGCCTTCGACAAGTCTATACAGTGACTTTGCAGGGCGGACTGTGTTTATTTTTCGCACTTGTTTCAAGACTCTGTTTAGTCTGAGTTAAGCCCAGGGACTGCATTTATTATTTAGAGCACATATGACTGAACCCAGTTATTTCGCATCGCTCTCCTCTTGATACGTTAAATCACCTTTTTTTTCCAGTAGTATCATGCAATTTACTATGTGCCGAATGGTAGGCTGGATGGCAAAGAAGACAAGACACTAGCATACTCCGAAAACTTTTATCACCCTACCAATCGTAGCGGTTTTATTGTCAACCAGTCTGAAGTTATAGAAGCAACGAAGGCTGTCACTGAAAGAAGCACTGCCTCGCCTAAGTTCGAAAGGCTATATCCTTCGCTTAGGTGTGACCTGCCCAAAATGTTGCTCGAAAGTGGTGCGTAATAAACAAATTTTATACAAACCATGCTATAACTTGGCTGGTTTTGCAAAACCGCTTCATTCTATGCTGTTTCACTTTTTAACATATAGCGCTTATTTGCCCTCCAATAGTACGTTCGCACACAGTCAATTGTAGTAGCCTATAAATGAGGATAAAAGATAACATATCTTCTCAAAATCTTGCGTGATAATGGTTTCTACGAAATTCATAGCTAAACGTTGATGAAGAATTAAATTAAATCATGGGCCTTTCTCAGCTAACAGAATACTTGCTTCTAATATAACATACGCCTTCATTTGCCTTCATTATTTTGTGCATAGCCAATCATAGTGTTTGTTACATGTTTTGTTTGTCGACTTCCTTTGTGTGTTGGCTTAAATAAATAAATAAACGTAAGGACGAATTGGGTCAATAGCGGCGGCGGCGCAATGCTGCTATTGGTGGAGGGACTTGGCTGCCTGACCGCCCCGCAAGCCCGCTTAGAACGAAATTTCAAGAATCTCTAGTCGAAGTTCACTGCTTCCAATCTTTTCAATGAAAAATAAACGAACCACCGCGCTATCCATCAACTCCAATATCGCGTCGCGAATTTCGTCCTCATCGTAATCGACAGTGTCGTCTATAACGATCTAAACGAAATTCCCCATTTTTCGCTTTTCTACCAGCATTCACAGTCACCAAAACAGTGTCGAACACAATACAAACCTCTAAAAACTGCGTGGTCTTTCCGAACATCTCTCTGTAGTCTTCCAAGAATGATCGCGCTGGGGCGGACGAAGGTAGAAAATGCTCTTCACGCATATCGACTCTTAAAAATTGATGTTTGAACCAGACGGAGACAAAAACCTTTTCAAGAACCAGACATGATCGAGAGCTCACTTCATATTAATGCAGCCCCAGATGGCGAAGATCAGCACAATGGTGCAAACTATGACGATTGGATAGCGCGCGTTCCGCGCGATTAATCGATCACCAAGTGCTCGCGCCACGCTTGGTCGTGTATCGATGAGGCGATCATGAAGTGAGAACAGTGAAGCCGAGTCGAAGTCGCTGAGATTCGGGGCTGAAACATTATAAGATATACAGCCGCAGTGAATCACTTGTAAATGTTAAACAAACACGTTTGGTGCAAAAATAATAGCCGTTTTGAAGCAGGTACTTTGATATACTAGAACTCATCCCTAAGGAAAGCATTTTAATTGGAATCACCAAAGAATCAACGCAATTATTCCAACGAGCGACTAGCTTAGATATTCCAGCAGCGCAAAATTCTGGAGTTCTGCAGATGACGAAGTTGTCGAGTACTTCTCTTGCATCGCCTAGGTTTCGGAGGTGCTTCTCGTGCAGCCGAAACCTAGAAATGCTTGAGGAAGTGAGTCTGTGGGTGAAAGATCTGGCAAGATCTGGAGTCGAGAGTTCCATATCTCAACTTGATCAGGGGCCAGATTCATCAACCGCTTACCGCCTTTAACGGTGAAAATACCGCCAAACCCCGCTGATATGACATTCATCAGCATCAGTCCTGGCGGTATTTTCACCGTTAGAGGGCGGTAAGCGGTTGATGAATCTGGCCCCAGCTTTCTTGTTGTAATCAATGAAACGTGCCGTAGGGATGGAGTAGGATTACACCTTTCTGTTAATCACTGCCGGGTTAGTTCGATGCAATTGTTGGAGCATTTTGTCGAGTTTCTCACAGTGCTTCTCATTCTGATGGTTCCACCCGAAGCTAGGAAGCTCTGGCGGATGAAGATTGCTGACTGAGGCTGCTAACCACTAAGCGGACACTACGACTTTCCTTTGGTGCAGTGCCGGCCTTGGGAAATGGTTCGGAGCTTCATCGAGAGTCAGGCATTGAAACCAACGACATCTTTTGTTGTAGAGAATCCATTTTTCGTCACTCATCACAACGCATTCCAGAAAGGGATCGCTTTTGTTGCGCAAAAGAAGGGAAGGAACACAGTCCAAGACGATGAGATTGTTGATGATCGGTCAACTCGTGCGGCTCCCACTTATTAAGTTCTTTTACTTTTGAAATCCTGTTCGAATGCCGTTGTTGCATGGACAACATACACTGGATCGAAATAGACCATTCTCGGATATGTGATTCCGAATCGTCCAAAAATCCGAGACCCGCGAAATTGACCATATCTGAATAGTACAAACACCCGTGGTCCGCAAAATCGCCGTTATCCGAATCATTCAAGTATCCGAAGATTTTCAATCTTTCAAGCGTTTTTCGAACGTTCAACTCTTCAGCAATTTGTTCTTGTGGATGCTCTTGGATTAGTATCTGTCATTGCCTTCAACTCATTGTTGTCAACCTCCGATAGACGACGGCATCCCTGCCGATCTTCAAGGCTGAAGTCTCCAGCTCGGAATTTCGCGAACCATCCGCGCGAGGTACGTTCAGATGTGATGTCCCGCCCCATGCGTTGGGTTGCTTTCGCAGCACCATGGCTGAGTTCGAACTCGTGAAACAAAACGACGAGAATTTCCGTTTTGTCTTCTTCGCATCCGAACCGAAATCGCCGAAGAAATGGTGTTAGAGAAACGGCTATAAGTTAGATCGATGTTGTTGTGTGGAGCTGGTAGCCAATGCTTTTTTTGCGTTCATTTAAGGTTATAAGTTATTCGACAGCACGAAAAGAGCTTCCCAACGGTGTGTAGCATGACCATATTCGCTTAAGATTTTAGATTAATTGTTCACGCTGAAACATAGCAAGTAAAAAACCGCCATTATTTTAGTTCCAATCTAATAAAAGACCGCGTAACCAGTTATCTCCTAAAAATGACAACTGGAAGAAGGCGTTAAATGAACAGTGGTCGCACAATCCTTCACACAAGCATGTTTTCTAGCCGTAGTTTATACTTGCGCCGACAAGCGTCGCGGCACCACAGTCGCCGTAGATATCGATTTTTCGCGCCGCCTGATCGATACCTATTCCGACTGCGGTGTCGCATTGCGCAGCGACAACGCGACATCGTAGTCGGAATAGGTAATCGATCAGGCGGCGCGTCACGGCGTCAGAAATCAGGGCCTATACTCACATAAAAGGGAAATAATTATGTAATCAAAATGATAGCTTCGAAGTTCCTAAAAATCATCAACCTAAAAAATAGTAGCACACATGACCCCGAAGAAGTTCGAAAAACGGAAGAGAATTCAGCTTCTATGGATGATCACCTACAAAATTATACAATTTTCGCGTCAAATTGGATGCTCTTCTAAACCACATTGACGCTCCTGAAATCAAAGCGAACGTCTTTCAAATCAAGACAACTTCTGTCTTCAAGTTGACTGAATTTAGATTGTTTTGGCGTGATTCATTGAAAGATTAATCTTATTGGAATGCCACTGGTATGTTGATTGATGCTATCGACGGAGAAAAAACAAAGAGCGACGTCGCGAAATAAACCAGCGTCGCCTAGATGAGGATCATCTTGTTGTTCTTCACATTTCTTTAAGATCCAAATTTTCTCATATCATTTATTGAGTGTCGATTCATGCCGTTAATTCGTGTATTGTGTATTTATTGTATACTTGCGACCCGTTCCTCAGCACTGGCTCACCAGCCACGAACTCGTTCCTCATAAATTTCGTCTTCGACATGTTGATCGTTAGTTCAGCCTCAGCTCCTTCGATGTGAAGCTCGTGCGACACTCTTGACACTTGCTCCGTGGACTTTCTGATGAGGACATTATCGTTGTGGTCTCACGTGGTTCAGCTGCCTACCATCGAATTCGATGCCATAGTCGCTCCAATTACAGCGACGGATTCCAGACACGCTGAGAAGAGGTTGGGAGAGATGGGATCACCTTGACGTATGCCTCTTTCTACAGCTACCTCTACTGTTTGAAGGAGCTCCTTTAAAGGAAATCAAAGATTACGATTCTACCTCGGGCGACTGTTGAAGATGAAGAAGACCTCAGACCGCAAATATCACGAAGGAAGAGAGCGGCATGGGCGGCGTACAATTCTGTGAGAGGCGTGGTCGAGAGCTGCAGTGACTGTGAACTGAGAGCTAATATCTTCAACTCCACAGTTCTTCCTGCGCTATGCTACGCTTGCGAAACATGGGTCATAACAAAGGCAGCAGAAGATCAATTACAAAGAGTGCAAACGGCATTGGAAAGGAAGATGGTCGGCATCTCTCCACACCAGCAGCGACTCTCCGTATTGCACAATGAACAGATAGGAGCAATGTCCAGAGTGGGCCCGGGACGTCATTCTTCATATCGATGAAGCGAAACACCATTTCGCTGGACATTTGATGAGACCAAAGAACGGACGTTGGAGTACCGCCACTGTGCATTGGGAACCACACAGCAAGAAACGACCAGTCGATCGTCATCCTCTACGATGGCAAGATTCGCTCGCTCATCGGAACAACATCCGTACCTCTAACACCAACTCGATTATGGTACTCGTCCACTGGCCAACATTGGCTTAAAACAGAACAAGGTGGCGAACTAGCTGGGACCTGAGAGAACTTATTGTACAAAATCTTCAATTAACCAGTTTGAGGTCACCCGTGGCGTGACGGTTGCAAAATTACCGCGTGGCAGCCGAGAGTTTTAAGCTACGCGATCGACTTCAACTTCCTTGCACATTATGAAAGAAACCTCCAAGACGATCAGAATAATTTGTGTTCATGCGAAACTATAACTATAACTATATAACTAAATAACTGGCCCTCAAAATTTTCCAGTTCGCCTAACTCAGTGTTCAACTTGACGTGGTAGTGGTATACATACCAAAGAAGGAGGAAACGGCAAACAGTCAAAAATAAAAGGCCTTAATGTCGCTAATATTATTAAGGAAAACAACTTGAGGAAAACACAGCCACCCACCAGTGAAATGAGTGTCGCCGGTGGTGAAGCACTGATACCATTTCACTCCCTTCGCTTCCCTTCGACCACCAATGTAGACGAAGACGGCCACGAACCTATAAATTCAAAGTTCAAAGTTCAAAGTTCAGCAATATAGTCCGTAAGGTGTCAGCACTGCCTAAACGGCTGTAATAATCACACATTGTACGATGAGGCACGTTTAAAAAGATTTTAGAAAGCGAGAATCTTCGGACCTATTCTAGTCGGGAGGGGGGGGGGGGGGTGGCACATAGCTAGAAGGTATGTAACAAATCGACTTGAAATTTATCGAGCGGCTCTTACAGGACAAGATGGAACCTAAAAGAAACCAGAAAGCGAAGTCTCGGCGGGCAAGTAGCGACGCAATGAAGGCACGCCGCGTGCTGACACTGCCTGACATGTTATAACCAGAATCTAACATGGTGAGTAGGGCGCATAAAGCTGCGTGGTGCGAGCTGATCGCCGCCCGACATGTTCTAACCAAGGCTGACATTGTGAGGAGGCTTGCCTGCTTACGAGCGCGGCGAAAACAAATGTATTTTTCGCGTTTTTCTTCGTGAATTTTTCTAGATTAGACAAAAAAATCTCGTCCACTAAGAGCAGAGCCGCTCGGTAAGTCTCAAGTCGATTTAAAGTTATCTGCCCCCTCCCGACTAGGATAGATCCGAATTTTCCGATATGCTGGACGTCGAGATAACACTATGAGCTCGTGTATCGCGGTGCTTGCTTGATTTCTAGTGAAAATCCCGTTTACATAAAGCCCTCTAGCTGAAAAGGCGTCAAAAAGTTTCGGCACGGCTTAGCTGAAGCTTTTAATCGAGCAACAGGTTTAGATACTTCATATTTTCGTACTTTTTGTATTCGTGTTTGTGTCTTCTGCGCGTGTGATTGTAATTTAGGCCAAAAATAAATAAATACTAAAAAATTCACAATCACACGTGTATTTAATTAATTTAATTATTAATTTAATTTTGAGGTCAATTTTTAATTTTTAATATAATATAATTTTTTAAATATTTTTTTTATTGAAAAAATTTGTGTCTACCCGTTCAAGGTTAAATTGGACGCCTTCAGAAGCAAGATGGTCAATTCTGAATCCATATTGACATTTTCCAAATCAAACCGAGCGCCTTTCAGAGTAAAGCAGATGCACTTAAAGAAACTCAAAGAAATTTTTCCCTTAAAAATTTACTATTATTTCCTTAAAAAGTTTATATTTCCCTTCAAAAACTAAACTTTTCATTTTTCTAGAAAAAGGAAAAGGCGCCATTGCATATTTTTCGCTTCAAAACAGCAATATTTGAATGCGGCAAGGACAAAGATCGCGCCATGCTCTCGCCCCTTCATTCGATTGAAACCGTAGATGCTGCTCATATGAAACTCACAAGTGAGGAATGGGATCTATCCTAGTCCGGGGGAGCCACATAATTAAAAGGTATTATATGCAACAAATTTACTTGAGACTTACCGAGCGGCTCCTACAGAACAACATGAGTCCTAAACAAGAAAAGTCATGAAGGAAAAAAAAAAACGAAAAAGAATTACATTTTTTCGCGGTTGTAAGCAGGCACAGTTGTGTGCCCTCCTCACCATGCTGGGTGCTGGTTATGACATGTCAGGCGGCGGTCAGCACGCGGCATGCGGCTTCATGCGCCCTATTCACCATGTTAGATCCTGGTTATAACATGTCAGCCCGCGGTCAGCACGCGGCATGCCTCTATTCCGTCGCTCGTTGTCCGCCGAGATGGTTGTAAACAGTGGCGATTTTTTATTTTTTGGTTTGTTCGCTCGTTCCCCGTCTTTTTTAGGTTCCTCCTCGTTCTCTAGAAGCTGCACGGTAAGTTTCAATTCATTTTGTTGCCTACTTTTTAGTTATGTGGCCCCCCCGGACTAGGATAGATCCGAGGAATGTATTTTTTTTATCATGTCTGCTTTCCTGTACTTTAAAACAACCTTAAAACCACAATTTTTTCCCGAAAATTAAAAATTTTATTAATTTTAGAACACAGTGTCCACCTTTCTGGTGGCAGATGAATTATAAATTTTCTTTAAAAAAGTAGTAATAACGTTTCCTAGATCAAAAATTATCTTGACCTCAAAAAGAATGCCCGCCTTAAACTGAAAAACTGAAAGACGCTTGTTTTGAAGTGGAAAACGCTTAATTTGGTTTCAGAAGTGCCCGCCTCTTTTGGGAAGTGTCCATGTCGCCTTTAAAAGTGCTCAGTCTGACCTGAAAATGGTGACAACAACATAAACACCACCAGTTTGGAAAACATCGCAACATATTTCACTTTGTAACTTTATTTTAGTTAGAAAATGCAAAAATATACAATAGCAATTAAATCTTTTAAACAATGAATATAATGTATATTCCTCTAAAAGAGCGACTTACATTATGATAAAAAATAAAATGAAAATATGCTGTTACAGGATGTTCTGTTGCGATCAAAACTCTTGCGCTAGGCGGCACTCGAACCCGCACCTTCTGCTTTCCGGGCAGCGATGCTATGCCTTATACCACCAGCGCTGCCCGGAAAGCAGAGGGTGCGGGTTCGAGACCCGCCTGGCGCAAGAGTTTTGATTGCAACAAAACATCCTGTAACAGCATATAGCCTCTCTACCAGCCGCCCCGGCTTAGTCCTAGTTTATACTTGCGCCGCCACGTGGCGCGGCACCATGATCGCAATAGATATCGATTTTTCGCGCCGCCCGGTCGATATCTATCTCGAGCATCGTGCCGCGCCGCCCAGCGGCGCAAGTATATACTTGGGCTTAAGCAAATGTGTTAAAGCATTGTTACTGGGGCAAATGTGTTAAAAAAAAACCTGACTTTTGAGTATTTTTCTCTTGTGTTTTTAAGTGTTATTCATGCCAGAATCATAGAGTTGGCATATCCGCATGGATGTGTTTATAATAAACAAATAAATAATTATGAAAATAAAGACTTACATTATTAGAAAGATGAACAGGATCGCCACAGCGGCCGACATCGTCACCATTGTCGACTCCATGTGTCGTTGCGGTGCGATAGCTGTACCGAGCACTGAAAATACAGTTTCTCGACAGTTATTTCAATATTTTTGTTTTCAATGAAAGTGCAGAACACCAAACCACCGCATAATATGAAAATAGGAACGGGATTCTACAGCAAAGTGGCAGGTATTTATTAACCCTACCAAATTCTAACCAAAATTTCAAAAAGTAAAATCTAAGAAATTTTCAAAAAAAAAAATAAAAGACGTGACTTAGGTCTGTTCAAGGTGTATTGGCAGAGACAGCAAGATCATATTTATTTATTTATTTATTTATTTATACGTCAAATAAACGTGCACAAAACGCCAGAAAACATGATCATATCGGACGAGGCGAGTGCTACACATTCTGACATAAAGATGCAAAGCTCTAATTCTACTCGATCGCTTCCTTGTGAACAGCGCCTTAGCCCTAGTTTATACTTGCGCCGCCACGCGGCGCGGCACCACGATTGTCATAGATATTGATTTTTCGCGCCGCCGGGTCGATATCTATCCCGACCATCGTGCCGCGCCGCGCAGCGGCACAATTATAGACTAGGGCTTACACGTCTTCTTGATCTTCTCGTTGAAATCAATAAATATGAAGTAAGAAAAATCTTGACATTATACGATTAGATCTAGTCATCCGATGTCAAGAAGCCGTTCTAAACACCGTGAAAATCAGGAAATTCTGTAAAAAATAGGCGTAGCAGCTTCAGTGCCGAATCGAACATCAGAGCGCTCGGGAAGAAATTCGCCGATGAGAATCCGTACGTGCCTCGCTCAGAGGCACGACGTGACGTGACGTGGGCGAGCGGCTTCCGAGCAGCTCGGAATAGACCGAGATCACCTACGTACGTATGAACTCTACGGCTTCTTCGTGAAGAAGGGAAGCGGCACGAGACAATAAACGCCTAATAAGTCGTCGCTGGCGGGATGAAAAGCTCGTCTACAGGCACAAAAACATGTTTTGTAGCTTCTGCGTACAGCCAAAGTGCAGACTGGAAGAAAGCAGCCGGGGTAAGGAGCACCGGACCCGCGTAACAACTAAATGTACCACTTTGGGTTAAATTGGATAGATTCATCAACGACCTACAGCAATTCAACGGAGAAAATACAGCCGAAATCCCTGATAGCGCCGCTTACCAAGCGATGCGGTGAAACATTTCGCCGCGCTATCAGGGATTTCGACTGTATTTTCTCTGTAGAAATGCTGTAAGTCGTTGATGAATCCGGCGGCTGGATGCTTCTGAAATCAAAGGGAACAACGTCTTCCAAAACGAGCTTACAGGTTAAACTACAGACTCCCTAAGACGGGTTAGAATAATCTTTTGTTCAAGGAAAACTTGGTAGAACTTTCCTTGAAATTTTTTAGTCCAGCTATCCGAATGAATAATAATTTTACAAAATTCAAAGCGCAACGAGGCAACAACCAACTAGTTAGTGCATTAAAAGACGAGATCGCGCCTTGCACTCGAAAAGCTCGTCGCGATTTTTATTTGGTTGATAGCTCAAATGCAGCCGTGGAACATCGGAGCAAATATGTGTGTTCTACACAACTGTTTTTGTTGTATCAACCGCGACGCCTTGGAAGAGTGCATGGCGCAATCTATGCTTTTGCCAACAAAAAACGACCAACTTTCTGCTCTTCACACTAAGCTTGAAATAAATGTTCTTCCGTAAAGCATAAAAATTCCATAAAATTTTAAACAACGCGTTCACATATTATTTATGTGAATTAAAATTCCAAGGAAAATTACACTCGAATTTTTCCTGAACAAAAAATTATTCGAAATTTTCGGCACTATTGTACTTTACGGACTCAGGAGGACGAGGGGTCGAAAAAAATTTTTCGCCCAAACTTCGCCTAGGGGGTTATTTGGAGTGCTGATCACGAATCTGACATCCGTTTTTCGTTTTATGCTGGATTACGGTAGGTTACGGTAGGTGCGAGTGACTAAGGCTGCCAAGGTCATGGTCACCGATTGCGAGCAATCTCATCCTTCTAAGCCATTCCTGGAAATCGGCTGCGTTCATGTTTAGCTTGTCAAAGACGTCCTTCAGCTCGAAATCGAGCAGTTCTTCCTGGCGGCGGTGGTGGAACAGTGCCTGGAGGGTCATGATGCTTAGATTGCTATCTCTCGATTAGCCTTCGCCTATCAAAGAGTTTCCCGCAAAAATGGTTTCCCGCAGATTTGCGAATTTTCAGGCGATCGCTGCGGGACCACCTGCATGCTGTGCTCACCCGTAGCACCACAGATAAACCCTACAGCCGAAGTTTGGGTGAAATCGGTGACAATGACCTTGGCAGCCTTAGTCACCGGTACCTACCGTAGCCTATCGTAATCGGCCAAAATTTTAAAAATGAATCTCAGATTCGTGATCTGCAGCCCAAATAACTCCCCTAGACCAAGTTTGGACGAAATTTTTTTTCGACCTCTCCTCGTCCTCTGGAATCCGTAAAGTACAATAGTGCCAAATTTTCTACAGTTTCTGGTTTAATATAGAAGAAGATCATCTCAATTTGCTAAAATTCGCTCTGAGTTCAAAAGTCTTACGCTTAGGCTTAGAAGAGTGTCCAATTTGATTTGAAAGGTGTCCAATTCGACGCGAAAATGGCACAGTTGGCATGTTCCAGAAGAAAAATCTGTCTCAGAATCCTTAGAGAGGAGTTGCGTCGGATAGATGACGTCTCCGAATGTCGACTTCTTCAAGGGTTTTAGACCTCGACGCGCAGGGGTACATCCACTGTGTCCCTATTCCCGTCGGCTGTGAAGTAGAATGCAGTTTCTGCTATCGATTAGGCCGGTTTTCTCTAGTATAACACACATTGGTAAGGGAATGAAAGGGAGAAACGAGAAGAAACGCCGAGCTTTTAGTATGTAAAAGAGAAGGAACAGGATATGGAAGAAGACTGCTGGAGAAGAGCCAAGAATTAGGTGAATTACTCCAGAGCAAGTTGACAAAGGAGCACCTTCTAAAACCATGCATAACGAATTACGAAGGCAACTGAGGTGAAATTTATGTGCGCACTAGCTGGCCCACACTATCGACTTTAAGCTTATGCTCACACACCAGTAGTCACATTCATCAACCGCTTACCACCCTCTAACGGTGAAAATACCGCTAAAACTGATGCTGGATGATTGTCATATCAGGGGGTTGGACGGTATTTTCACAGTCAGAGGGCGGTAAGAGGTTGATGAGTCTGGCCCCAGATGGGGGAGATGCACAACCCTTTCACAACTACAGATGCACTATCGAACTAGAGGTTTCAGCCTATGCACAAACAAACGCATAGTCCCACTACTACAGCCGAAACCTGACCTGAAGTAGAAAAACCGGATCTATCCTAGTCCGGGAGGAGCATATAACTAAAAAGTATGTAAAAAAGCGACTTGGGGCTTAGCGAGCGACTTCTGCAAAGCATGATAGAACCTTAAACAAAGAAAAAACGAACTGATAAACAAAAAATAAAATCGCCGCGGTTTGACAACAGTATCGGCGGGCAAAGCGCGACACAATGGAGTCCTGCCGCGTGCTGACCACCGCTTTACATGTTAGAACCAGGAGATAACATGGTAAGAAGGGCGCATAAAGTCACCTAGCGCGTGCTGACGCCGCCTGACATGTTATAACCAGGATCTAACATGGTGAGGAGGGCACATAACTCACCCGCTTACAACCGCGGCGAAAACATTCATTTTTTCGTTTTTTTGCTCGTAAATTTTTCTGTTTTAGATTCTATCGTGCTCTGTAGGAGTCGCTCGGTAAGTCCCAAGTCGATTTTTTACATACGCTTTAGTTATGTGCCCCCCCGGACTAGGACAGATCCGAAAAGCCTTTTGTAGAGTTCATCGATCTTCTGAAACTTTTCTAAGAATTCGATTGTAAAACCTCTGGCCAGTGTTTCACGCACACCGTGGGCATAACATTAAGGATAAAAGGATAAAGGACGGCGTCAGTCAGTCCCTTTGGGATGCACCACGCATTCTACATCTACGGGATGTCGTGGAGGCGATTTGAATGCGTACTTGGCCATACAATGACTTGCGGTGGCCAACCGATGAACAAGTCAGCGCTCTATCCTTCCCCTACAAGTCCGGTACCAATTCACCCACCCCGGAGGGATGGAAGGCTTGGTTAGCCTGGGCGGGAAATCGAACCAGGAACCTGGTATCGGGTGCACACGACAGTCGACGCCTCCTCCGACTGCGCTACATGCGCCCAACATTAGGCTGTAGTAAAATTTATCGCCGAAACGGGCCGCTTACTTCAAACTGCTATAACTCAGCTTAAGAAAACACCAGAATCTATACCTTTTGCCAGCGAACAAGCAGTGAATCTAATGACTGAGATCACAGGAATTAACGAAATCAGGAACGGCACATTCCACATCGGCCAAATTAGTTAACTGTTTCTGACGGAAATGAGAATCAAGAGCTCGGAAAAAGTGATGGTCAGTGAGGGAAAGGTCGGGAGAATATGGTGGGTGAGGGAGCATTTCTATACCTAAATGGGTCAATTTTCGCCGAGTGACTTGAGAGTTGTGTGACCTTGCGTTGCCCTGCAACAGGCATGGTCCTCCTCTATTCACTCACCACTGCCGGCCACAATTTTTGCAACTTCTCCTACATTTGGTGTGAATCACGGCAGTGAGACTCTGCTGTGATTCACACCAAATGTAGGAGAAGTTGCAAAAACTCTGCTGTGACTGTCTGACCAGGTTGCAAAAAGCTGTAATGGATTACGCCTCTACAGTGCTACCACAAAGTGAAGGTCGAGTTCAGGAAAGGATGTTGGACGAGCATCCTTATCTGCCCGGACAAATCCCTGCTTCCTGTTATCGTAATGGGTCCACTTTTCGTCTAAGGTTATAATTCGGCTTACAAAAGGGTCACCTTTAAAGCGAGCGAGCAGATTGGTGCAGGTGTCGAAACGTGCCAGACGCTGCTCATCGATTTAGTTAATGAGGCACCCGGATCTATCCTAGTCCGTGGGGGGCACATAATTAAACAGCAGGTAACAAAATGAATTTGACCTACCGAGCGGCTTCTAGAGAACGAGATGGAACCTAAAAGAAACCAAAAACGAACGAACAAACAAAAAAAAATAATCGCCGCGGTTTACAACCATCTCGGCGGGGAAAGAGCGACGGAATGGTGGCATGCCGCGTGCTGACCGCCGGCTGACATGTTATGACGAGGATCTAACATGGTGAATAGGGCGCATGAAGCCACATGCCGCGTGCTGACCACCTCCTGACATGTTGTAACCAGGACCCAACATGGTGAGGAGGGCACACAAATTTGCCGACTTACAACCGCAACAAATTTAATTTTTCGTTTTTTTCTTTGTGATTTTTCTTGTTTAGGGTCCTAAGTTGATCTGTCGGTAAGTTTCAAGTGAATTTATTACAGATTTGGATAGATCTGAGGCACCCCTTCTAAATCTTCTTCACCACGCTGGTCCTCGCCAAATGTCTTACTATCGTACTACGATGTACGCCAAGGTTCTTTGGTAACGTATGTGAATTCGTCTCCGGATTTGCTCTCTTCAAAACTTCATCGCCAAGCGACGACCTGCACCCATGACCCGGGTTTCCTTCGAGATCAAAATCGCCACAGAAGCGAATTTTTCGAAGCAGAGCCTCACCGATCGCTTGCAAGGACAGCCCGTCCCAAAAGCGCTGCTAAGCGCGGCTACGGGACGCTTCTGCCGGAGAATGTCCCAATTTAAAATCGTAAAGCATGATGACTCGTTGGTCGCGTCGGTTCATGACTTTAGGAGCTCTGGAAAACTCGGCTTTTTCGAAAGAGCTAAAAAACCCACTGAACAGTATGTACGGCCTTCCCTGAGACGGAAAGATTTAGGGTGAAAAACTTAAATATTTATACATACCTCGAAATGTAGATTAATTCTGCGACAGCCTAATACATACAGATGCACCCACCTCAATTGTTGGATGGATGGATTTCTATTCGAATACACCAATGATGTAATACAATGATTGTTGGATGGATGGATTTCTATTCGAATACACCAATGATGTAATACATGGATTAGATAAATAGCTACTGTTTGACAGCATTTGCAAACAGAGAATAGCATTCTGAGAATGCGAGCGTGTCTTAGCCGTCACCTGCACAAAGCTGAATAGACCGAGCACTGTCGCATGGAATAGCAGTGCGTAGGCACGAGTCGATTACTAGTAGATTACTTCATTCATCCAGAAATTCGGTCCACGTTCTGTACGATACCGATTCACAAGGCCAATAGAGATAGTATAATGGGCAAGGGGAGGCTGAATTCAGAAAGAACTCAGCAGCACAAGATAAACCTGGTCCCGTATGAAAACGATGAGACGGCCACCTCTCTCCGTATTTCATTTGCTCCTAAATGTCTTCGTTTTAGAGAATGAAGCTCGCAGACACAAAGGACTCATGCTGGACCAGCAGCAGAGTTCGGGTCCTGTAGCTTGTCTTCATGAAGCTCCTCGAAGCGATCTGTGAACACAACATGTCCCGGACGTCGTGCTCTTCCGGCCTGCGAAACGTTTGTTGACAGGTCTTCTCATTTATAGCCTCCGGTTCGTTAGCATCTCAAACATCTCCGCAGTGTGTTCACTGGGTGAGCGTCTCAGTCAACGGACAGCGACAAATTTAGTTCGGAGACTAAGTCGATGGGGTTCCTCGAAAACGAGAAGAAATGGCGCAATCACAGGATATCGAGGGCCTTCAGGCCACTGAACACCGCTTTGCTACTAGAAGAAAGGCGTCATAGCAAAAGAACACCCTCTAAAACGTTAGTCGTTCCCTTGTGTAAGTCGTGAAACAGAAAACGTGGCTTTGCCTCTCTCTAGCGACGAAGACCCGCTGGTTAACTTTGGCACACGCCAAGGCTGACGGGATATGTTGCGGTGGCCAGCTCTAGCAAATCAATAACCCACAGCGAGAGGTGATACTAGATGAACAAGTGCTCCGACACGCCTGTCGGCGTGTCTCGCACCTAAGCGCTTCGCGCGACCTTAGAGAGTCACTAAGCCAAGATCACTCACTTCAAGCAGCTGCTCTGCTTGTGCAGCCTTCTCGGCACCTTAGCAGTGAAAAGATGTATTTGAAAACCTTAGTAATTTCGAACCTTGGTCTACCTTCTTTAAGATTAGGTGAGTAGTTCTTCGATATGAAGCCGTCTAGCTCTCCCTCCCTCCATCCTCAACGTTCCTTCAACGTCGGCACTATCTTCAGACAGTTCAGAAACGTAATTTATTTGCGTTAATCAGTGCTTCCGTCCTCAGACTGTTGTGGAGCACTCCTTCGGCCATAGTACCCGCGTATCTACCACCCCCCCCCCCCGCCCCACCCCGATCGGTTAAATCTGGGAGAAAACCTAAGGCCATTCGATCGATAATATCGATCGATATTGGCCACCACATTGAAACTTTCCACCTGATGTGGAGCACTCCTTCGGCCATGATACCCGCGTGTCTCCCACCCCGATCGGTTAAATCTGGGAGAAAACCACCGTCGTGTCTCCCACCCCCCCCCTCCACCCCGATCGGTTAAATCTGGGAGAAAACCATCGGTTAGGACCTCGATTAGCCCCAGGGCTGAAATTTCGTGCCGCTTGAACGACATCCGCAAAAAATCGATAATATCGATCGATATTGATTGATCGACTTCAGATTCTTGTTCAGCAACCTCGATTACCCCAGGGCTGAAGTTCCACACCACCTGAACGACACCCGCAAAAAATCGATCATATCGATCGATATCGATTTTCTCCCCTGCTGTGAAGGCCTTCCGTCGATGATCATCTAAATGCCCAGACACGGTTGCCGACGTCTGTTCAGCGACCTCGATTGCCCCAGGACTGATGTTTCAGACCGCTTGGACGACATGCATAAAAAATCGATAATTTGATCGATATCGATAGATGGTGTTCTCGCTTCAAAGGCAAACTTCATAATCATGTTCAGCGACCTCGATTACCCCCAGGACTGAAGTTTCGGACCGCTTGGACGACATCCATAAAAATCAATAATTTGATCGATATTGATCGATGGTGATCTACAGTTCAAAAACGAATTTCATAATCATGTTCAACGACCTCGATTACCTCTAGGGCTGAAGTTGGCGACGTGTTCGGCACGCCTACGGCTCGCCATGCACGGTCGCCGGCGTGTTCAGCTCGTCTACTGAGTCGCCAGGCACGTAGAAGGCGTCTTGGTATTTTCCGCTATTTTCTTGCCTTAATTTGAGCCCCGTAACTTTCCCGCAATTTCCCCTATTTTATGACTCATCGCGTCGATCGATAGTGTGACTCATCGCTTAGCGGATTATTATAGAGTATGATACCGCCCGTCCTGTGTTTGAGGTCAAGGCTGATGCCCCGTTTATACTCCAATCGCGGCACGATGCCAGAATTGTCAATATCGATCACGCCACGCGGTTTATTCGATTTCTCGGAAATTCTCATTGCGACGCGCTGCGTCGCGGTTGGAGTATAAACGGAACCTGACAGGCCTCAACGCACGACGAACGATAGAAAAATTTTAGAAAAAGAAAAAAGCTGAAACTGCAAAAACTAAACCGAGAAAAAAAAACGAGAAAGACTCTAAAACTGAGAAAACTGTACTTCGGTCCATATTGCAAAGAATTCAGGAACACAGAAGTAGACTAGCCACGATGATTTTTGCACTATCGACGTCAATAATGTCGTTAATGTGACCTACAAAGGGGCGGGAACGCACCAGCCAATCACAGCCATCCTTTGCGAAGACCGCACAAGCACCGGCCAATTCAGGGCATCAAACCGTACACGCCTCTTCTGGCCAACATGCCCGTTCCCGATTTGACCCGATTGCTCTGATTTGCCCTTCAACAGCCCTCCACGTAGGCCATATTACCGACTCGTACTTTGTTCTCTGTCCAGCGTTGGCCAGTAGGGATGGCGCGTCACCCAACACTGTATGTGGGGGAGGACGCATGTCATGACCAGGCAATGCGTCTTATTGATTTTCAATCGATATTATTGATTCTTAAATTCTGAAATTGAAAATAAAAAAATTAATTTAATTTTAATTGCAAATTTGAAAAAAAATAAAAGTCAAATTAGAAACTAAATTACTAATCAAAATTGAATTGACATTAAAGCTGAATTGAATTAAATTTAAAAATTAAAAATTTTGAAGTCGGCAATATCGATCGAAACCAATAAAATAAAATAAAAACTTAAAATTAAAAATTATTCAATTGAAAACTAAATTAAAAATTAAATTAAAATTGAACCAAATTAAAATTAAAAAATTAAGCATTCTGAAGAATCAGTAATCGATCGAAAACCATTAAAATCCATTATTGATGACTGGACGCGAATGTGTTGGTTGATCGGTGGACAGACTTCACAAAAGGCAAACGTCATCGATCATTCAGTCGATATCGATCGATGGACAAATCGAAACCAATCGATAATAGATTTTTTCTAAAGATGACCGGAATCATATGAACATGACGACCGGTCGACAGAATTCAGGACACGTAAACAACATCCATCGAACAACCATTATCGATCGATTTTTATCGATTTTGTGCAGTGCTACGTAAGGCCACGTTTATACTTCCGACGCCGAGTGACGCGACGGCATGTAAAGTGGCCAAATTGATCGATCGCGTCGCTCAATCAATATGGCCAGTATACGTGGTGTCGCGTCGCTCGGCGTCGAAGTACAAACGGGGCCTAAGTGCGAGTATAGGAACAAGACGCTCGATGGACACGCTTCCTACCCATAACATCGAAAAGGTGTCCTATTCGAATACTGTTCGAAAATCGAATAATTTTAATCGAATATCGAATAAAATTTCAAATCTTCAAGCAGAGAACCTGATTCGAACAAATTGTTCGGCTATTCGAATATTCGAATAAAAGAAAAATGGAACTTAATCGATTTTCGATCATTCGAAAAAAATTGATGAGCGAGTAAATTCGTTTCTTCAATCGCTCGATGTTTTTCGAGACAGAATAAATTCGCGTTCATTTATTCGTTCCATAAAACTTCTCGAAAGCACAACTATACTTTATTGGTTATCTGACAGGTTTGAATACGAGATTAACTCGGATCCTAGAGCCGTAGAGGTTCCCTCAGGTTTGCCCCACCCGAACTGAGCAAAACCCTGAGAATCCAAATGGCATCCATTTCGTGAAATCAGGGTTAGAATGAACCGAAGCCCATCTCCAGACAATAAGAGCAGCACCGCCTGGCAACACCGCCAGATCGGTTCCGATTGAATGCAGCGAGAAGACACCCATGAAAATTCACTCCTCTCCACCTACGACACGGCAATAAACAGCCATTAAACGCAATCGGAACAGCAGGAGCAGGTCTAGATGACCCTATGGTGACTAGTGATAGCCGCTATGGAAAACTCACAGGTGGTGACGAAGACGATGAGAGCGGAGACGGTGATGCCGGGACCGTCATGCGCCAGGATGAAGGCGAGCTTCTCTGTCGGATGGACGGCCGCCGACGAGTAACGACTCCACGACTGATGCAGGCAGAACAGCCACAGCAAGCCGATTCCTGAACTCACTGATGTAGATCAGAATCTAGAACTCCGACGACGTCAAAAACCTCTGAAGAATGACGACGATGCTGGGCGTAAAGCAGACAATTCATAGGCGCCCATAAAACATTTATGCGAACATTCACAAACGCGTCAAAAAACAAATTTTCCACGCCAAAACACCTCTTTGTTGGGTCTTCTTCGCAGCGATCGAGTGCACAAAGACGCTCATATGGAGCGATTTTCTCACGAAAAGCTAGCAAATAGGGATTCTCTTCAAAAGAAAAGAACCACATCGCAGTCTCCGGATTTGTACGACCGTGTAGGACAGAGAGAACGTTTCGTATGTGATAAGGAAATGACCGAGTTTATTTTTCTTCCAAAATTCTCTTATGACATACACGCAACTTCTGCAACGTATTCCTTATTTTATTAGCCATCGCTTTCGATGTTCAAAAACGATATTTTTCATTCATTTTCGGAAATTTAACTGAAAATGTAATTTAATTTGATTTAAAAATTCTAAAAAATTTTAAAAGTTGAGCCTATGTATCAAAAATTAAGATGTCCTGCCTTCGACCTCGTGATTTCCAGATCATTTCGAGTTTTCTTTTTTCAATTTTTCTCAAATGTTTCGAAAATCTCCGCCCATTTCTGATCTACGCGACACGACAAGCTGGTTCCAACACCTACCAACGATGTTGAAGAACACAGGCCAGATGAGCGGGTCGAAGTGCGCCGAACCGGCCACTTGTACGAACAGGCCACCAGCGCAGGAGACGACCAACGTGAACGCGATCTGCACACCAACCAGCGGCTTGGACTGAAAAATCGATGCGATTCATCTGATTACAGCTAAAAATCTGATTCTTCCACAAATATTTATTTATTTTTTACGAAAAACGGAATCCTTCTAACTTTTTTCAAAATTTTAACAAATATTTTTCACCTCAAAAAGGACATTTTTTAGATTGAAAGCGCACGTCTTTGGAAAAATATACAAAAAATAGGCAAAACAAGTCAGATGCATTGAGTATAAACTGAACAAATTTAAAATTATTTGCTTCTAAATCGTTTAAAATAAAAATTGCCAGAAGCACCATGAAAGCGGCGCTATATCGATCTTTGACGCGGCCTAATCGATATTGATTGCTAGGTAATTGTGCTCTGCGCGACAGCTTGAGTATAAACCATGTATATGACTCACGTCGTTTAGCGAGAGAAATATAAAGCTAATTTTAATTTAAAAAATACCATTTTATAGTATATTTCGAAAAAAATGATCACGTTGTTCAAATAAACACAAAATTCTTATCATTTGATTCCAAACAATATTTCTAGGTTTATCCTGACAAGCTAGAGATCAACGAACTTACTGTTATAGGCAAAGATTGCGCCGTGCACTCGTTCTATACATTACAATGTCTATTAGAATGGTAGAGTAATTGCCGTTCACACGTGTCTAGGAACTGCTAAGGCAGTCACAATAGGAGGAACACACCGCCATTATCCACTGCAGAACTTCAGGTAAGCAGCATTTACACTATCAATCAAATAAACAATGTAATGTTCTGGACGAATGCATGGCGCAATCTTTTCGCAAGAACAATGCCTTGCGTCGTAGCACTTCAGAATGCACCTTAGCCCTAATTTACACGTGTGCCGCTGCCTGGCGCAGCGCGGCACCATGATCAGAACGGATATCGATCGGGAGGCGTGAAAAATCGATATTGATGACGATCGCGGTGCCGCGCTGCCTCGCAGCGCAAGCATAAACTAGAGATTAGGCACTGTTTTGCATAGGAACAGGAATTCTAAGCTCACTCAAAAACGTATAGATACACATTTCTTCTCGTAACGCCTAGAGGGACACCTTCAATGTATGAAGTTTTTCGCACAATTCATTTCTGAAAGTAAAAGATTATTCTGCCTCTGTTCAAAAGTGTTTATTTTGCGTTTAAAGGAGTTATTTTTCTCAAAAAGTTTTTAAAATGAAGAATGCCCAAGTCTCTTACTTTTTTCTACTATATGTATATACCTCTAGTGCCCAGTCGGAGGCTTTTAACGGTGTTCTTGTTGCTAGTTGGCTGTTTTTCCTTTGTGTTTAATTTTTTCTAATTTTTAGGTTGCCATTTCACAGCTCGATAAAGTAAAAAAGTCAATTTTAAGGATAAAATAATGGAACTATACGACAAAGGAAAAACGCCACAAATACGAAAGGCCTTCGACGATGACGATTCAAAAGCGAGTCAGCAAATGTTTGAGAGCGAAAACAGAACGCTGACAATACAACTGCGAGCAACTGGTTAGACAAACCGCCACGGACCAACGTCGTCTTCACCCGGGACAAACAGAACGATTTGGAATCGAATCAGTTATTAGGCCGTAAGGAAAGTTCTATCATTTCCGCGGCTTATAAGGGCTTTGTCGATGTTTCAGATATTAGGAGATCCTCTTCTTGAAGGTCTTGAACTATAGCGTTTGAAATCACTGGAAACAAACCTGACATCACGTTGTTTCATAAATGAAGCCTTTCCAATGTTTTATTTGAAAAAAAAAAACACCCGGATAGGTCTGATGGATACAATTTTCCAAATAAAATTTGACGCTCCTTTCAACTAGCCTAAAGCTTTTGGAACCAAAACAAACTCTTCCGAATTGAAATAAGCTCTTCTACATTAAACTAGAGACTCTCTAATAAGGTTAGAATGGTTTTTGGTTCAAGGAAAATTTTAGAATGACTTTTTTGAAGCTTCAATTCACCTAACCAAAAAGTGAACACATTGTTCAAAATTTTATAAAAAATTTCTACTTTTCAAGGAAAAACAGCGCTTTGAAGCTTACTTTAGAGCGCAAAGAAACAGCAAATCAATAGTGCATTAAAATAATAGCACCGTCCACTTTTCTAGCTCATTGCGATTTTCATTTGATTGATTGGGTAAATGCTGTTTACATGAAACAGCGAAGAGAAAATCTGTTTTCTAGAAATGTTCACATTGTACAGTTTACAAGCGTGTAACCACAAGCGCATAAACAGAATTTCTGCTATCAAACTAAAATCGCCACCTAGAGAAGTGCATGGCGCAATCTTTTCTTTTAGCACTAAGAATTGCTGGCTGGAAAATTTTATTTTTTCACGAAAAATAAAATAAAATTTTTATAAAATTTAAACACCGTGTTCGTAAAGTGGGGCAGGGGAATTTTAAAAAGAAGGAAAGAAAAAGAAAAGAATGAATGAAGAAAAAAGAAAAAGAATAATAAATTTCAAAGAAATTATATCAAATTTTTTAGACAAAAAAATCCAACCTTTTTAGAAAGTCTATTTTAAAGTGGAAAGCTCGTTTTGATCTGGAAGTTGCTCAGTCTCATTTCAAAAGCGCCAAGCTTTCATAAAAGAGTGTTCAATTTGACGTGGAATCTGAGTATATCATGAGCGCACGAAAATTTACAGAACATTCCTTACAAACTAACAGTCTACGGAGTTCCTATTGTTATTAAGCCATGACTTCTTGAAATATTAGGTTGGTGCATGAGTTCTCGGACATTTGGGGCATGAGATATTTATTATCGCAACATACGAACAACAATATCAAATCATTTGAAGTAACCACCCTTCACATCAATTGTCTTTCGCCAACGTGCTGGTAAGTCATGGATGCCCTTTCTCCAAAACGTGGCCGGTTGTGATTCGAAAAATGTGAGCAGTGCCTCCTTGACATCCTCTCGGTTCCTGAATTGCTGGCCGTCCAAATAGCGTTGAAGGCTTGAAAACGAATGATAATCAGAAGGAGCGAGATCTGGTGAGTAAGGTGGATGTGGAAGAGCGGTCCATCCGTAGTCCGCCAACTCAGCCGCCGTCGCTCTAGCAATATGCGGTCTAGCGTTGTCGTGTTGAAAATACACCTTCACTTGCTCTCCTCGTGTGGTTTGAAGGTGGGCCCTCAACTTCCTCAGTTGGTTGACGTAAACCTCTGCCGTCACTGTTGTCCCTTCGTCCAGCAGCTCCCTGTATTCTACGCCGAGAACGCTCCACCAAATGCATAGCATCACCTTTTTCACGTGAAGGTCGGGTTTCGGAACGTCCTCTGCCTCTCCAGTTGCGCCCGCCCACTGTGCACGCCGGTGATAATTAGAGTAGAGCATCCACTTCTCATCCCCGGTGACAAGGTTGTCCAGCCATCCGTGGGTACGTCTGAGGGTAAGGAGAGAAGAGCGACATCGGCTCTGCGATCCATGTCATGTTGTGTCAAGTCGTGAGGTACCCAGCGACCCAACTTTTGCACCTTGCCAGTAGACTTCAATCCTCGAGCGACTGTTGAGTGACAAACATCAAGAGTGCCTGATAGTTCGCGAGTGGTTTGGTATGGGTCCGCTTCCACTCTACTTCGGAGGCCATCCAAATCCAGTGTCATCGGGCGCCCTTCTCGTTCATCATCTTCAACGGAGAATTCACCAACTGCACACTTCGAAAACCACTGCTACACAGTACTTCGAGCAGGAGCACTCTCGTTGTGAACATCCTTCAGGCGACGATACGATTCGTTGGCATTGAGGCCAGACTGATGCAGGAATAACATGACGTGCCGAATATGCGTCTCAGTTGGGATGAATTGCTCAGCCATAATAGCTGACGTTAACAACGCAGAAGTAAATGTTAGGAACAGTTTTGCAGCCCTTTCCTTTCTCTATCGATCGATCATTTACGCGTTGATACATGTGAGAAATTTGGCGGGAAAATACGCTTTAAATTCAGGAGGGATCAAATGCCCGAGAACTCATGCACCAAGCTAATAAATAGAAATTCAGGTTTCTCAACCCAATACATTTGTTCCTTAAATTCCTGTAATATGTCGACTGAACAGCTTCTCGCTTTCTTTCTCCACGCCTCTCTGTGTACCTCTAAACGTCAAAAAAGAGAAATACCTGATAAGCGTTGGCGCCAAACGTCGCCAGGAAGCAGAACAGCGACAGGATGCCGACCGAGACGAACAGCCATTTGTAGCTCTTCGACAGTGACCGGATCACCCACGACGAGAACGACGACGGCGACCAGAACGACAACGAGACATTCGGAGCCGACGTGACGTGGACCAGAAGAGGAAAAATATTTAAAATTCTAAGAATAGGCAAAAACGTTTTAGAGATTAGCCGATTTTGCATCAGATAAAAACGAAGAAGGAAAAAAGTATAGTGAAAGGGCCCAAGGCCTCTCCGAACGTGGAATTTTTCCCCTTCTGAAAGATGGCAAAAGGTCATTCAACAAAATAAATAAAAAACTACATCAATTATCGAACACACTAATAAAAACTTGGTTATAAGTTCTACTCTATTCTGGCATTACAACGATATAAAGTCAATATTCTAGGAGCATCGTGAGCTAATTGTGGGTCTAGGCCCATCTGAGGACTCCGGCCTACCTGCTCGATGAAGTTCTCAGCCCATGCGGCATTCTGCTCAGTTGTGATGGTATCCTTCAGCTTGAACGACAACATCAACGCCTGCGCTCGTGAAATCGCACCGTCCGAATCGGTCTCAACACCTGAAGCCTTCAGTATCCTTTAACGCTCTCAGGACGTTTCATGTACATATACACTCTTCTCGCGCAAGGGGTGACATGAGCACCATCGATATCGATTAGGCAGCACAGCACATAGAATCGATATCGATGGCTCCCATTATGCCGCGCCTTGATGAACTATAAACACCACCGAAAGCTTGCGGTTGAAGCGCAGCAACAGCACCAACCTCCAATAGCTGATCCGAGATAGACTCGACTCAGGTTCGTCGAGTCTTTGCTCATACTGACGAACGTCTCTGGATAGGTGAGTGCTACCTGGAACGAACAGTAAGGAGGGTTGAACGATGCAATGCTTAATAACGGAGGCAGATTATATCCTCTTCTAAGAAAATCCTTAAAAAATATCGATAACCCTTAGAATTATAAAAGCTCACTATGAACTTTCTTTTGAAATCGATTTTTTGTCGCAAAAACACAGCATATGCCTGAGCTATTTAGTAGACAAGCAGCTTTTCCTGGGTGCCTAACCTGCGGACTTTTCTTGACAATCTTGTCGACCATCTCCTTCTCCACTTCACATTCGGCTGGACACGTCTCGATGAACTGAAGCAGAATTTAGGGTTCCATTTCACAGCAGGTACAGGAAAAATTCGAGGAAAAAACAGCACCTCGCGGTTCCCAACTGGGAAATTATCCAGCCGTTTCTTCAGAGCCGAGTAGGCAAGCACAGCGTCTTTTCGCAGGATCGTATCTCTAGACACCCTGGAAAAGGCATCAATTCAAATTTGATCTCAATATTTGCCAAAATATTTTTCAATTCCAATTTCAACATCCAATTTTTCAATTTTATTCAATTTTCACGTAAAATTGAATACTTTTCGAATCGGAACAAGCTTCTTCCAAATAAACCCAGACACTTTCCAATAGGGCTTAGAGTTTAATTCGTATGTCCTAAAAAGTGAGAAAACTCCCTTTCAAAAAGAAGTGAAAATTTTACAAAATTTTGATTTTTCAATCAATAGGTAAAATCAAGCCTATTTCAGAACGCAGAAGATCAACAATTTCGTTGCGATTGCTATTAAACAAACAATTTTGTTATTAAAAATGTGATCGAGCCATGCACTTGTCAAGCTCATCGCGATTTTAATTCGATTGATAGTGTAAATCCTCTTCCTGGTTTCGATTCTTTCTGCCGTGGTTTTCACCAACCCCTCTCAATTAGGAATGCTGTTTTGGGCATATTCGAGCAGTCAGCTGAACTAGAAGACCTAAGGTTAGAATGGTTGTACTCTACGTTGCATATTTTTCAAATTTTCTACTGATTTTTATAATATCAGGTGGATACCCTCCTCCTCCAAGAAGGTTTACATCCAGAATTTTTGCAATCGATCAAAGTAACATCACGACCACCTGTACAAGTGCATGGCGCAATCTTTTCTTTTGAACCGAAAAAGGTGGCTGCTTTCCTTTTTTATAAAATACACTTTAATCCAGCATTTTCCTCAAAAAATAACGGATCGAAGCTTAGTTCATAAATTTTACTGCCCATGTCGCGAATGTGGGCAGCATTGGAATATGGAAGCGCTCCAGGCAATCAGGCCGCATCGAATGAAAACGTGTTGTTCAGAGACATCCTAAATGGCTGGCGTGTTTGGTCGGCGCTCTGCAGGGTTGTGATTGGCTGCAGCGCTCGCTGCTCCCAATGCTGTCCAAATTCGCGACATATACCAATTTTATTCTAAACTTCATAAAATTTGAATGAGTGTATACAGCTATTGAGGCATGTGAGTTAAAAATTTGAAACAAACTCGTACTGAATTTTTCTTAAGCAAAACATATTTTAAGCGCCTTGGAAAGTCTCCAGTTCAATCTGAAAGAGCACATATTAATGTCCAATTTTTTGTTCATTTCAAAAACGTCCAGCTTCCAGTAAAAAGTGTCCAATTTAACACGAAAAGTGACGAATTCGATTTAAAAGTGTCCATTTTCACCTGAAAGTGGTAAAAATCAATGGCCAGCCTGCACTGGACACATTTTCACCAAGAAAACCTCACATCGTTTTCAGCAGCACCGCGTACGTCGACGCGTCCAAGAAGTTCAGCGCCGTGAACGCCGGATTACTGTAGTTGAAATCGCGCTGTGTTCGCTGGATACTGTAGCCGTTGGAGATGACGTCGTTGCCGTAGCCGCCGATCACCGTGAACGGCATCGACACGGTCATCTTCTGGCGATGAAGCAGTGGTCCGATCAGCGACGCCGAGACGAAGATCAGCGGCAGCATCTGAACGGATCGGATGAGCGCGAACGGTGAAATCTGACGGAATCTCGGGGAAACCGCTTTTTACGGAATTTTGGTTCCCATTTATATTAAAAATCGAGTTAATGCAGAGAAATTAGCTATTTTATACCTAACACAACACTGCAAAGTTGGGGCTACACCCCAGAAGTGGAGAACGTTAATCGATCTGGATCGGCTTAGGGTAAATTAAATTAAATTGAATTTAAATTGAATTTAATTTAACTAAATTTAATTTGCGAATCCAAAAGTCAGCATATTCGCGCGATTGCAGCCCTAAACGGGAAACTTTGAACCAAAATCGTTAAAATCAATCGATCATGACAGGATTATGGAACATAAGGCTGAATACCTTTTGTCTGTTTTTAAATCTTTCAAATCAAACACTACACCAGCCAATCGATAATGACTGCGTAATCAATACTGGATGACATGCTGTGAAACATGTAGATCATATGACCGTCTGACTATCAGTTCAAGTGCTCATTTTTAGCCAGAAATCGATAATATCGATCGACATTTAACCACTGATCGATACCGTTTATCCGCATTAAGGCCTTACAATGCCTACGGAATGTTAACATTTGAGGTGCTATCTTCTGGAAAAAATCGATCATGTCGATCGAAACGTTAAGGGTCCTTGCTCGGCCAATAATTTCGCGCCGACATACAGACAGACGCATGGACGGACGAAATAGCCCCTTCATTTAAAAGGGATTCGTGCACCGCCTTTAAAACAGCTGATGGCCCGTGGTGGAGGTGGAAAGCGCAGCGCAACCCAGAGAAATTCGTCAAAGCCATCGGCTCTTTTTTCCTAACTAACCACCTGTTCCCTGTTGGCAGATAAATCCTTAAATGAAATACACTGAAGAAGGTGATAAATCGACGTCAATCGTCCAGATAGATCCGTCCAATGCGATTCGATCCGGAACATCGATCGACTCGCTTTTGTGTCGCTTCCCCACCCCAATTATTGGAAAAAACATGAAATCTGAGAAGAATCTGCAAGTAAATAAAGTCTCGTCGACTTCCTAGTGGGGAGGGGGGAGACGGAGTGACGCCATGTGGCGTCAGCTCTCCTGGCATACGGCGAATCAGAGATGCCACAAAGAGCGAAGATCAAAAACTGAAGAGGTCTCACCACGAAAAGCAGCTTGTGGTTCGCAACCGCCTTCCCCAGATACCATAGGGCACGACGGAGTCCGGCTTCGACGAAGCGCAGCGAGCGAATCCGATACACTCCCGTTGAAAACGCTGAAAACTTCATTCGAGATCGACATCAATTCTACACGGAACTCCTCGAAAAAAATATTTTTGCTTTAGGAACTTACACCTTAGTGGTATTGGTCGCTAATGTGGCCTGCTTTAGCTACCTTTTGGATGCTAACTACGAGATCAGCGATTGCGCCATGGACGCCGACAAAGTAGTACTCGTCGTTAATGTGGCCTACATTCGGAGGCGAAAATGTGCCAGGCTTTCAGACCGCATCAAGCTGGTATGTCACATAGAGAAGCGTTCGATGGTATGCGCCATTTTTGTGAGCATGACACTGAGAACTTGGTGCTAGTCGTTAATTTGGCCTACGTGGGGAGTCAGGCAAGATTCAGCCAGTTTCAGCTAACCAATACACTGAGCGAACACTCGCTTTGAGTGGGACGTCCGTTCGCCACGACCAGATTGGTCTGGCACTTCTCCGCCTCCCAATGTAGGCCACATTATCGACTTGTACCAACTTGTCAGCGTCTTCGTTGCCAGAAAATATAAAAAACGGTACTGGTCGTGAATGTGGCCTACACTGGGAGCCGGGCACGATTCAGCCAGTTTCAATTAGTCGAAACACTGATCGAATACGCGCCATCCAATCAGTACGTCGACCTTAGACGTCCTCTCTGGGTGGTACATCCGTTCAATAAAGCCCGATTAGTCTGGTACGTCTCCGCTTCGCAATGTAGGCCACATTAACGACTAGTACCAACTTGTCAGCGTTGAGCTCGCGAAAATGGCGAGCTGAGGTGTCTTATGTGTCCTATGTGAGAGCAAGAAGACCCTTCTACTTATACTCTCGACAATAAATAACGTAAATAAATAAATAATTAAATAAATAAACTAAGAAAAACAAATAAACAAGCTATGTCTAAACAGCTAAAGCTTCAAAAGGTCAGTCTGGATTACCTCCGTTTCACAAAATAGACGTCGGTACTGGTAGTTTATGTGGCCTACATGGGAAGGCGGGCGCGAGCCAATAGAGCACCGACCTTACCCGCTCTTTTATATGGACGCTCGATCGAAAAGACCTGATTGGTCTGGTACGTCTCCGCCTCCCAATGTAGGCCGCATTAACGACAAGTATCAATTTGTCTGTGTCAAGCTCGAAAAAATTGCGTACGCTTGAATAGCTAAGTCCTACTGAAGCCAGCCTGAATTACATTTATTTCTAGAAAAAAGACAAAAACAGTGCTGGTCGTTAATGTGGCCTACATGGGAAGGCGGGCCGAGCCAACCAGTCACAGTTAATAACAGCATCGACCGAACATGCGCAGGCCAATTAGAGCACCGACCTTACCCGCTCTTTTATATGGACGCTCGATCGAAAAGACCTGATTGGTCTGGTACGTCTCCGCCTCCCAATGTAGGCCGCATTAACGACAAGTATCAATTTGTCCGTGTCAAGCTCGAAAAAATTGCGTACGCTTGAATAGCTAAGCCCTACTGAAGTCAGCCTGAATTACAATTATTTCTGGAAAAAAGACAAAAGCAGAGCTGGTCGTTAATGTGGCCTACATGGGAAGGCGGGCCGAGCCAACCAGTCACAGTTAATGATAGCATCGACCGCAAGGCAATTAGAGCACCGACCTTACTCGCTCTTCTATATGGACGCTCGATCGTAGAGACCTGATTGGTCTGGTACGTCTCCGCCTCCCAATGTTGGCCGCATTAACGACAAGTATCAATTTGTCCGTGCCAATCTCGCAAAAAATTGCGTCCCGTTAAATAGCTCCCATGTAGGCCACATTAACGACCAGCTCTGCTTTTGTCTTTTTTCTAAAACATTGAATGAACACGCGGCAGCCAATCAGAAACCCGACCGATACACGCCCCTCTGAATGGGACGACTGTCTGATACGACATGATCGCGCTTCCGTCAGCCAGTGTAGGCCACATTAACGACTAGTGCCAAGTTGTCAGCGGTGAGTTCGCAAAGAATGGCACAGAGCAGTTTAAGCAGCTAAGCCCTAAAAAAGCCGGCCGGAATTATCTTCAAGAAAATATTAACAAAAAACGATACTGGTCGGTAATGTGGCCTACGTGGGGAGGCGATCGGGCACAAATGGGCCAGTTTCAGTTAATCAGCACACTGATCGAATCCGAGATAGTCAATCAGAAACCCGAGCGATAGACGCACTCCTAGATAGAACGCCCATTTGCAACGACCCTAACTAGTCTAACTCCCGCCCGCCTCCGTAGTCCACATTCGCGACAAGTGTGCATTTGTCAGCGACAAATGGCAGGCAGAGCTCTATTCAAAGCTCTCTTTGACAGCACCCAAAAAAGGAGCTTAGACAGGATCCTGAAACCACTGGAAGGCCATAGCTCGACCCACAGCAGCCGTTCTGAAGTCAAAATTCGTCAAAAATCCCACCTCCGCGATGCTTCTTGCCGTGAGAGTGGGCCATCTCCATCTGGCGAACGTAGTGCGCGATCTGCATGTCGTTGGTGATCCTTCGAACCAGCGCCTGTTCTTTCTCCATTTTGCGCTCTTTTCGCTCCAGTGTCGTCGCGTTCGATTGCGGTTCCTGAACAGTCGGATTCCACGGGCGTTGTCTGCATTGACGATGCGCAAATATGGCGTGTAGAGGTCAAACAATTGCACGAAAACTCGGCGTCTAAAGCTTGGAGGAGCACCTTGGCTAGGAATACCACCTTACCTGCACATCTGCGAGTAATACTAACAAAGCAGGAAAGTCCTTAATTTAAGACATAGTTTTCGCAGGGCTATTAAACAGTGTTCATGCTTCAGCCTTCCCGCCGCGCGACAATATCGATCGCCCGATCCGCCCAATCGATATCTAACCATCCACATACCTCCACGTAACTGGTCTTCTCTTTCAGGGGAGGATGTGTGGGCGACGTCGGATGATGGTCGGCGGAGTCGTGTCGATGCGACTCCGTGCGCTGGCCGTTTCGTCTCTCCGCGTCGCCGAGGATGTTCAGCTCACGTTGATGACGTTCGCGCTCCCTGGCCCGCTCTCGCTTCAGCGTACTCAGCGTGCCGGTGGCGCGCGTCAGTGTGTTCGACTGCGAGCCAGGAGCGTCGTCCGGAACCGAAGGCGGTGGTCCCAGCTGGAAAGGAAGAAATCGGTCACTTTCTAGCGTTATTAGTACACAAGCGGCATGGCTACATAGTTGAGGGAAGACTTGCTGTTTTTGGTCATACCTGAACAGAAAGCTGAACTAAATCAGAACTTCACAAAATAATCGCAGCTAAGACGCAGAGATAATAAAATAAAATTTCATTTGAACAGAAATAGATTTAACAGCTTTATTTTTTGGTACTAGTCGTTAGTATGGCCTACAAAGGATGGCAGCAACGCTACAGCCAGTCACACCCAATCATGACCACTGCCAGTCGATGCTACCCAATTGACCGTGCACGTTCCCGCCCCCCCCCCCATGTAGGCCACATTGTCGACCAGTAGCCCCTTTTTCTTCGTGGATCTATCCTAGTCCGGGGGCGCCACATAACTAAAAAGTATGTAAAAAATCGACTTGGGACTTATCGAGCGACTCCTACGGAGCACGATAGAACCTGAAACAAAGGAAAAAACGAACGGATAAATAAAAAATAAAATCGCCGCGGTTTGACAACCGTATCGGCGGGCAAAGAGCGACGCAATGGAGTCGTGCCGCGTGCTGACCACCGCTTGACACGTTAGAACCAGGATCTAACATGGTGAGGAGGGCACATAACTTCACCCGCCTACAACCGCGGCGAAAACATTTATTTTTTCGTTTTTTGTTTGCTCGTGAATTTTCTGGTTTAGGTTCTATCGTGCTCTGTAGGAGTCGCTCGGTAATCCCAAGTCGATTTTTTACATACTCTTTAGTTATGTGGCCCTCCTCACCATGTTATATCCTGGTTCTAACATGTCAAGCGGTGGTCAGCACGCGGCACGACTCCATTGCGTCACTCCCTGCCCGCCGATACGGCTATCAAACCGCGGCGATTTTATTTTTTATTTATCCGTTCGTTTATTTCCTTTGTTTTGGGCTCTATCGTGCTCTGTAGGAGTCGCTCGGTAAGTCCCAAGTCGATTTTTTACTTACATTTTAGTTATGTGGCCCCACCCCCCCCCCCGGACTAGGATAGATCCGACTTTTGAAATGAAAGTGAACTCTTCCACATCAAAATGACTTCAGATAGGATGAACTACAAAAAAACTGTAGACTCACTAATATGGTAAGAATAATTTTTTATCCAAGGAGGATTTGGTATAACTTTCTCTGAAATTTTTTGGTTTACATGCCCCTCAAAGTGTGACAATTTTATAAAAAATTTGTTTTTAAATAAAAAATAAAAATAAAGTTTCCCTTAAAGCATATTAGGCATCTGTTATACTCCCGCGGGAGCATCCGCGGAACGTCCGCGGACCAATGGTGCACGGCGGAGGCGGGCGTGGCGAGGCGCGACGATTGGCCAGGTGAGGAGTCTCGGCGCGACTCCCGCCCTTCCGCGGATGCTCCCGCGGGAGTATAACTCAGGCCTAATGCAGCAATCATATAGTGAATTAGAAGACCAGCAGATCGCGCTATGCACTCGGAAAGCTCGTCGTTATTCTTATCTGATTGCCAGTGTGAATTTCACTTCAAAAAACCATCAAAGTGAGGATACGTTTTTTACAGTGTTTTGTTGTATCCCTAACATGTGGCCAGTCCATGCAAACAACAATTCGGCTATTAGACGAATAAAAATCGCGATGTCTGGGAAGGGGCATGGCACAATCTCTTTTTGGCACTAAAAAATGGCCGCCTTCTTGCCCATTAAAGCAAACTTGGAATCATAGTCTTCCCTTGAAAATAAAAATTTTATAGAATTTCAAGCAATGTAGTCACTTATTTTGTAGACGAATTAAAACTTCAATGAAAGTTATACTAGAACTTCTCTTGAACAAACAAATATTCCAACCTTTTCGGAGAATGTCTAGTAGAAGGAGGTCATTTCGATTTGGAAGAGTTCGCTTTGATTTCAATGGCCTTAGGCTAGCTCAGAAGAGTGTCAAATTTGATTTCAAAAGTGTCCAATTCAAATTGAAAAGTGTACCGTTTGTAGAGAAGCTTCGCGAATTTTCTACCACAACCGTATGGTGAATCATAGACATGAATCGAAAGCCGGAAGTTCTAGACTTTTGAAGAAAGCCCTAGCCTAGGACTTCCGATCAACCTAATATAAACCACGTTTCCTGTGTGAAAGAAAACAACAAAACAGTGATGAAATGATAAAACGCGGTATAGAACATACCAAATCAAACGCCAAGCAAAAACAACAGCACACAACCCCATACGAAATGACTGGTGCCTATCAAATAAGGGAAGAAGCGTATGTCTGAACGGGGGAGCGAGTCACATAGGAAGAATCGGATCTATCCTAGTCCGGGGGGCCACATAAATAAAAAGTATTATATGTAACGAATCCATTTGAGACTTACCGAGCGGCTCCTACAGAACAACATCTAAACCTAAACAAGAAAAGTCCCCAAGAAAAAACGAAAAAACACATTTGTTGCGGTTGTAAGCAGGCAAAGTTGTGTGCCCTCCTTACCATGTTAGATCCTGGTTATAACATGTCAGGCCGCGGTCAGCACACGGCATGCGGCTTCATGCGCCCTCCTCACCATGGTAGACCCTGGTTATAACATGTCAGCCGGCGGTCAGCACGCGGCATGCCTCCATTCCGTCGCTCTTTGACCGCCGAGACGGTTGTAAGCCGGAGCGATTTTTTATTTTTTCGTTTGTTCGCTCGCTTTTTAGTCCCTTTTAGGTTCCATTTCGTCCTCTAGGAGCCGCACGGTAAGTTTCAATTTATTTGGTTACCTATTTTTTTAGTTATGTGCCCCCCCCCCCCCGGACTAGGATAGATCCGAAGAATCCCCACTCCTCAATTAGCGTAAAATGCGCTTCTTTTTCGCCAAGTCGTTGAACCCAAGGAGTAGGGGTCCTTGAAGTTACAGTGGAATCGGCGCCTCACGAGTTCGAGGGTCTTGTACGCCTGCGATGCCTCTGCCGGCAAGCGGCTCGTAGCGCAGTGGACAGTGACGTTGCTTCAAGGACGGCATTGGTCAATCTCCTTTGGGGTGCGCCACGCATTCTACTTCTACGGGATGTCGTGAAGGCGAGTTGAATGCGTACTTGGCCATATAATGACTTGCTATGGCCAGGCGATGAAGAAGTCTGCGTTTTATCCTTCCCAGTCACGTCTGGAACCAATTCTCCGACCCCGGACGGATGGAAGGCTTGGTTGGCCTGGGCGGGAAATCCGAACCAGGAACCTGGTATCGGGTGCCCAGAACAGCCGACACTCCCTCCGACTGCGCTACACTCGCTCTCAAAATGCATTTTAAAAATTTCCAAAAATGCATAGAAAATTCCTGAAAACATTAAAATGTTCCTGCTGATTTCAATAGATTTTTTTTGTCATAAACAGTCCCAATCAGGAGGATGAGACCTGAAACATTAATGAAGACTAAACGTAAATGTGATCAACACACAGAAAAAAATCTGCTAAAAATTCAGTGAAATTTCTACAAAATTCCTGTTAAGTCGTTAAGTCAGATTTTAATGAAAAATGCCGTTAATTCGTTAATTTCGCTAAATCGTTAGCCGTTAAATGTACACCCCTGCTTCAGCATACAACCAGTGTTAGAAGAAATGGCCGGTCTCTATCGAACAAAAACGCAACACCTTAGATTCCACTCCTCTAAACTGACTCTCATTCAACTTGACTGCAAAATGCTCCGTTACTATAAGGCAGGAGCTACCTGCTCTGACGGTAAAGGATTACGCACGAACCCTGGGCCCGGATTCTTCAACGCGCATTCCCATGGGTATGCTGGGCGCAGGGGGTAGATATACCCACGATGTGGACATACCCACGATTCATCATAAACCTTACCCGCCAAATCGTGGGTATATCAGTGGGTAGAGAAAATATGACGATCGCTGTGGGTACATCCGTATACCCGCGACTCATTCGCGCCCCATTGACAAAACGGCGCTCCAGTGAGACTTCAGTTGTTCTCGCGAGAGGCCTAGTTGTACCTTACCCTTGATTCCTTTCATGAATACGGTTCGTAGTCATTACCCATTGCTGGTAGTGGGTATGATTCCCTTACAGTATCTCTACCTATACCCACTGCTTGATGAATCCGGGCCCTGGTTTTCAGTGGCTTATCTTAAAAACTGGACATCCACATCTGGAGGCAGCGATTTCAAAGAAACCTTTTGAAGTACAGAATGGCTGAGAAGGCGACGAATTCGAAGACGTCAAAACGCTAGATAGCATGCATCATTTCGAATAGTCAAAATAAACGCTAAATTCTCAAGTGGACTAGAAGAAGCTGACGAACGCGGGAGATAGATGCGTTGGTGGGCTTTAGGCTAAGAAACCCACGGCCTGATACGCGGCGCTCAAACAAGTGCACGTGAAGAAACGTCGTTAACCCAGTAGCTGATGCGGCTATAACTCAGCTGATAGGCGACCCTAATTAAGGGAGCACTAAACCACAAAGAAGCGTGGCCTTTCCGAGGTCCACGTGGAAGTTGGTCGGCGGACATGAAAGAAGTCCACTGGTCGCATGGTGATTCATACACTATGGGCACGATAAGTGCACCTTTCTTTGGGTATAAATTCATATAACACGAAGAATTTTCGCCCACACTATTGCAATTCATAACAATTCCTCTTCATATGAAGGTCCATTTTACCTCAACATTCCCTAATCTCTAACATGGATTGAGACAAACACTCATGGTCCCTCGCACCTACGGGGCTTTTCCTCAGACAGGACCCGAAGGTCAGGTTAGATTGAGGGATTATTACCTACCTTTCCATTCGGTTGAGTTCTCTTTTGGATTTCTGTGAAAGAAGAAACCCATGAACCTTTTTGCTGACCTAGAAGCACACTCTCCCATGTTTCTTTCTTGCTAGTGAAAACGACACCAGTTCTCCCATGCACCCCAAATTGAGTAACGGTCCGGAAATCCAGGCTTACCAAGCCTCCCTAGTATGGTGTGAACTATTAGGTTGTAACGAAATAAATGGCACTGAACCACTGTAAATTTAAGCAGTTAATATCTCGGCTTGTAGGCAAGTTTATTAATCGAAATAAAAACCTTCTGATTCTACACATCTTTGCCAACGTGACACAAGCTTTTTTATCCCAGTAGCATCAAAATCAGAAGTTCTGGAATTGACGAAATCTTCGAAGGCACTTTCGGCATCCTGTTGGTATCTGAATATTTCCCCTACCAAGAAGTCGCCAAGATGCATGAAGAAATGGTAGTCTGTTGGGGAGAGGTCGGGAGAAAACGGGGATGTGGTAGAGCTTCAATGCTCAGCTCATTCAATTTCTGCAACGTCATTCGTGCTACATGGGGGCGAGCATTGTCGTGCAGAAGGAGAACTCGCCTTCGGTTTACCAAGGCCGGCCGGACATCCTTCAACTTTTTCATCATTTCTTCGATTTCAATGCAGTACTTCTCTGCCGTGATGGATTCACCGGGAGGGAGGAAGCTGTGGTGAATAACTCCCAGCGAACACCACCATACTGTCACCATTACTTTCTTCTGGTGCAATTCCGACTTCGCAAGAACCTTGGGGCTCTCATCGCTGTCCACCCACTGTGCCGATCGTCGCCTGTTGTCGTACATTATCCATTTCTCGTCACAGGTTACGATGCGATCAAGGAATGGGTTCGTTTCGTTCCGTAGAAGCAGTGCGGACGAGATCTCATATCGTCGGTTTCTTTGCTCCTCAGACGGCTCGTGAGGCACCCACCTTTCCAGCTTTTTGGTCTTTCCAATTTCCTTCAGATGTCGGGCAGCTGTGTTGTGACTGACGCCAAGAACCTTCGCTATCTCCCTGGTACCTTTGTGTGGATCCTCCTCTACCACATCTCTCAGCTTGTCCTCATCAACATCACTATGCCTCCCACGACCTTCATGTCCTTCCAAGCTCTCATCTCCATTCCGGAACTTCTGATACCAACGATACGCCGTTCGAATTGTGGAACATCCTTGACCGAATGCGGCGTTGATCTTCTCGTCCGCCTCCTTAGCTGCAGTGCCCAGCTTGAATTCATACAAGTAAATGCCTCGGATTACCCTTTTGTCCATCTGCAAAAAAGTCAATAAAACTCTAAAGTTTTCACACTTTTTCATAGAAAATTTGCTACTCTCCGGTAGAGCAAGGTTTGCGCTTCTAAATGATATGCCACATGTTACGGTTTGTTCTTGATCAAACGCGTAAAGGCGCGCCAAAAAATGGAGCGAGCCAGTGCCATTTAATTCGTTACAACCTAATAGTACCAGATTGTCCGGGAAGTAGACCAAGAATCCGACGCCGATGATCGGTCATCGGTTTTCAAACCCTGGTTTAAAGGATTATGCGAATAATGGAATTTTTGAAAAGCTTCCATCTTAGCACGATTCAATTAGAGATGGTGTTCACGAGCTCGGGCTTTAAGAAAAATTAGATAAGTGATTTTGATCAGAAATCTGATGTCTTTTATCCGACTCGGAGATCCGCTGAGAGATCCAAAGAGAAATCAGTTATTTCGATTATCCGGAATCCCTCTTGTTAAAGCTACTCTTATCTGAATCATCCCAAGATGAGGGGCTTTCAAAAATCTCATTATTCACGTAATCCTTTGAACCGGGTTTGAAAAATAACAAATTCTAATTATCCTAATCGGTGTCGAATCCAATGACTACCGGGCAACCTAGAACACTCACTTTTCGGCATTAGACGGCAATATGGCGTACCGGTCTACACGGAGGACAATAACGCGCCATCCAAACCGATCATTCACCGCACACCATCCCTCCTGGCGTTACTTTCGTTCAGGCCAGGACAAGAATTTCAGATGGATAACAATCCTGTCAACGATAGCCTAGGTGGAACTGCCTCAAATCTAGCGGCTGGCAGTCTCCACCAGGGTGCACATTTAACGGTTAACGATTTGACGAATTAACGGCATTTTTCGGTAAAATCTGGCTTAACGATTTAACGGAAATTTTTAGGAATTTAACGAAATTTTTAATGGACTTTCTTCTCAGTGAGTTTATCACATTTACCCTCAGTATTCTCTAATGCTGCAGATCTCATCCTCCTTATTACGACTGTTCCCAAAAAAAAAAAAACTATTGAAATCAGCAAGAATATTTCGATGTTTTTATCAATTCAATTCGTTTTGAATTTTTAGAAATAATACATTTTGGGAGCACGTGTAGCGCAGTCGGAGGAGGTGCTGACTGTCGCGTGCACCCTATACCAGGTTGCTGGTCCTTCTTTGGGATTTCCCGCCCAGGCCAACCTTCCATCCTTCCGGGTCGGTGAATTGGTACCGAACTTGCCTGGGAAGGACAGAGCGCTGATTTCTTCATCGGCTGGCCACCGCAAGCCATTGTCTCCAAGGTATCCCGTAGAAGTAGAATGAGCGGCGTATCCCAGAAGGGATTGAGTATCGCCATCCTTTATCCTTATCCTTTAATGTACTTTGAAGCTAGAAATTTCTTCGCCGAGTCCCCAAGCAGGTCAACGAATCCACAAAGATACTGGTCTATTCTTGTAAGATATGCCTATTCTCACCTGGCGCTGCTCATCTCAGAATACTTTTGCCCACCTGGAGCAGTAGAGACGGAGCGAATGTTTTCGGCCGCTGGACGTATTCGACGTATTTTAAGCTATTTCACAAAAACGCTAATAACAAAAACTTGGAAAGCTACCTTTCCTGAAAGTTAACACGAAGACGGCGTGTCACACCTCCTCGGCAGAATGGTACCGTGTGACACGATGTCGTATCACTGTCCCGACGTTGCAAAAATATGATTGGTCCCACGCACCAGGCACTCGAAAATTTTGCGATCGTCAACGTGTTAACATTCCACTGAAGGGATTTTTAATGTATTTTTATCGAATCTTTCTGTACTTAATGGGCTGGTGCCTGCACGGAGATTGCACATGTCCGTAGAACAGTCTAACGAGAGAACTAGGAAAGGGTGGAACTCCGGGTACCTGCCTGATCGCACATTTCAGGATGCCTTATCGATGATCATCTTGCCTTGAATGGTAGTTCCATAGTTATTCTTATTCTATACCCTGTAGATAATTTGTTGCTGAAGGCTTGTTTATTTTTCTATTTACCGGAAATTTAACGAAAATTTTCCGTTAAAAAAATTTCGTTAAGAAAATTTAACGTCCAGAATTTCGTGTGCACCCCTGGTCCCCACCGACCCAAAGTTCGGGAGAGTACTTTTATTGGCTCTCGCTTTCTCGCCTCTTCATATAGTATAGCAAACCCAAAGCGAAAAAAAAAAACAACAACAACATAAAATTACATATTTCTGCCTCCTTCAAAGCGGTTCGTTCCGCCACCTATTTCCAAACGAGCAGATTTTGTTATATCACTTCGCCGGTGGCTCATCAGTGAAGAGAAAGGTGTTATAAGTTTTTTGAATGTGTAAAATTGTCAAGTTTAATTCAACAAAATTCAGTGTCTTTAGACGAAAAATGTTTAAAAAACTTTAATTGTCTATCCTACGTTTTATAACTCAATTTATATATAGTTCATAAATATTTACATATAATTTAGTTGTTTCATATTCAAAATTATGTTAAAATTATGAAAGACGTCACCTCCAAATGCTGTTCGCATTTGCGATCGACCGCCGAAAAAAGCTCAAGGTCAGCGCTAGGGATGCGCCATGCATTCTGCCTCCACTTGAGCTAGTGAAGTCGGCGAGACGGCAGAGTTTGCGCTTCAGATGCAAAGTTTGACCACGGTTTTCCCAGCTCTTAGAGGAGTGGTTATGCTCATTGTGCCATCAGTTGAGGAGAGAAATCAAACGCTTGGCGGCGCCAATTAATAGCATTCTGAGACGCGCCAGGCATTCAACATTTGCGAGTGCATTTCGAAAGCAAACTGAAGAAACAAGGCACAGATTCAGGCACAAAGAAGGGGGGGGGGGGGGGAGAGAAGACGTCAAGAACCTGACGCAATTGTCGAGGCTGGTCGACGTAGAGCATGAGGTACTTAGCAGTTCCTACCTAAGCCATTTGTGCCAAAATTGGCCTTTTGGCCCTGGAGCCCTGCCATGGTCGGCCTGTACAGAACCCAGGCGTGCTCTCTGGGCAACAACTCGACAAGTACCTGATTTAGCTGTATAGCTACAAAAAAATGACGGCAGGGAGCTAAAAGGAGAAGAACCACATGCTCGGCAGTTTCGCATAGACCTGTGCGAGGAGCTAGCCGGAGCATGGATCGAAGGCCCAGTGACCCCAAGTTCGCCTGAGGCCAACAAACCAGCGATCTGGTGACATTCCAACCTAATAAGGTCAGTTATGCGCCGCTATACATTCAAGAACTGTCTCGCTCTAATTTTACTTTTCTTTTTCTCTTTTACATCATTTTTCCTACCTCTTTTCCCATACTGCTTTGCTCTGACCGTAGTTTCTCAACGTTTTCAACTTCCTGCTTCTATTCTCTTGCCTCTTCTCTTCCTTCTTTGTTACTCTCGCACTTCCCCTCTCCTTTACAGTATGACGATCACCTAACTCTAGCCTTTGCTTGACCAGAAATAACCCTACTGTACACAGAATTCGCTATCAGAACGGATAACTCGTATCATAATACAGTGTAATCATTTCGCCTCCTCCAAGAACTTTTCACGATATTTACATAATCATTTTTGTTAATCGTGTCTTTTGGCTTTAATTTACTGTTTTTAGGTCAAATGATTGCTTCAAATTTTGTAATTAATTGGTAACTAAACGATTTCTATGTGCTTTTAAATTCAAAAAAGGTCAGCAGGAGGATATCAACAACTATCGACCCATCATCTTCTCTCGGTTGTGATCTTCACCAAGATACTGCTTAACCGCATAGAGCGCTGCTTGGATGAGTATCAGCGAGTGGAGCAAGCAGGGTTTCGCAAGGATTTCTCCTGCATGGACCATATTCAGACTGTCTCACAGCTCATCGAGAGGAGCCGCGAATACCAAGTCCCACTTGTCCTTGTCTACGTGGATTACCGGAAAGCGTTCGACTCTGTGGAAATCAACGCCGTTTTGAACGCACTTGTGCACGCTGGTATACCATCGCCCTACATCCGACTTCTCGACGAATGCTTCTCGAACACATCGACCACCATCCAGCTGTTCGATCGGAAGCTTAAAATTCCTATCGGGAAAGGAGTACGGCAGGGAGACACGATTTCTCCCAAGCTATTCACAGCGGCACTCCAGGATGCCATGAAAGACTCGAACTGTGACGATAAAGGCTACCTTGTCGACGGTAAACGGATCAGCAACCTTCGCTTCGCCGACGACATCGTTCTCATATCTACCAGCACGGCAGAAGTCGAGGAAATGCTGAACGAGCTCAATGTGGCAGGTATGAAGATTGGATTGGACATGAATATGTCCAAAACGCAGTTCATGGTCAACCAGTGGTGTGACACGGGACTCGTAAGGTTAAATGGAGTCGCTCTGCAACAGGTCGACTCCTACGTCTATCTGGGAAGAGAGCTGAACATGGATAACGACCTCGCTCCTGAAATCGCCCGCAGGAGACGCGCAGCATGGGCAGCCTTCAGTTCGATTCGCGAAGTCACCGATCAGGTCAAGGATCCCGGCCTCAGGGCCTCGACATTCAACGCCTCTCTACTGCCTGCGATGTGTTACGCGACGGAAACCTGGCCCGACAACAAGACAATCGCCAGAGCGATGCAAACTACGCATCGTGCACTGGAGAGATGTCTTCAGCGGACAAGCCTTCGTCAGCAATGGCAAGAAGACCTACGAAGCTCGGAGCTACGGGAGAAGTCGCAATTAGCAGACCCGCTGCAGAAAGGACGATAGATGGAGTCCACGTGTCACAGAATGGCTCCCTAGAGACCATAAGAGACCACTGGGACGACCGCCAACGCGATGGGCAGACTCATTCTCAAGATCTTTCAGAGAGCGGAGTCTGCCTCACTGGATGCAAGCAGCCAGAGATCGAGCGATCTGGAAGAGTTGTGGTCCCCGCTGAGAAGACCCCCAGCCGACAAAAGGACCATCAAAGTAAGTAAGTATTTATTCGGAAGGGTCGCCTGCTGTCACGTGCATCCGATTGGTTCTTGGTTCGAATTTTCCGCGCAGGCCAACCAAGCCTCCTATCCTCCGGGGTCGATGAACTGGTACCAGACTTGTCTGGGAAGGATAAAGCAGCACGCGGATGGCCACTGCAAGTCTTTCTATGGCCATATACGGATCCAAAAGGCCTCCACGACATCCCGTAGAAGTAGAATGCGTGACGCGCCTCAAAACGGATTGAATTACACCGTTCTTTAACCTTATCCTTTATTATAGTTCGGATAAATTCTTATCAAATTATTTATTTGACACATTATTGTTAAAGGATAAAGGATAAAGGACGGCGTTACTCAATCCCTTCTGGGATGCGCCAGCGCATGCTACCTCTTCGGGATGTTGTGGAAGCGATTTGAATGCCTATTTGGCCATACAATGACTTGCGGTGGCCAGCCGATGAACAAGTCGGCACTTTATTCTTCCCAGACAAGTCTGGTACCAATTCACCGACCCGGAGGGATGGAGGGCTTGGTTGGCCTGGGCGGGAAATCCGAACCAGGAACCTGGTATCGGGTGCACGCAACAGCCGACACTTCCCACGACTGGGCTACAGGGTCCAACACATTATTATTACATCACATTGCTTAGTTGTTGTTCTGCATTACAATTAATTATCCAAGAACGTTTTTACCAGTAAAATGAAGATCTTAACCACATCTAAAAGTACAGTTTTATAGACTACATTGCCGACCAGCCCTGACAAACTGGTACCAATCACCGACCCCAAAAAGATGGGAGACTTGGAACGCTTAAGCGGGACGGTTTATAGAAGAACTAATGCGTTCTCCAACCGCTCTACATGCCCAGGTAGGCTTGCTTTCATGGAGAAGGTGAGTGCATGGCTCACCGCAAGGTATCTCGTCTTCCAAGGATGAAGGCAAGCATTTTGAGGTGGCCCCTCGCTGGCCACCGTTCCAGCGGTTCCCTTCCCAGCCCGTGTATCATTCGCCACAGAGCCGTTCTCATTCCGTCGCCGACCTACACCAGCCACAGCCGTCAACCTTTCTCAACATCGTGGCGTGTCATACGTCAGCCGGCCGGCCGCTGTGCGTAATCCGTACTTGCGACGGACGGACGGGCGGACGGACGGATGGCGGTGGCGGAGTAGTTCCAGCGCTCGACAATCCCTAAAAGGAGACGCGGGAGACGAACAGTTGCGCGGCGCTTCAGCGTCCGTCGGCCGGCGGCTGGCTCACAACGGCCGATGATAGAGTGATCTTGACCCAATTCGGCCTCTTATCACACGCCATCAACAGCCAACCCTTAACAATAAGGAGAGCTGCGAAATTCTCGCGCGCCGCGTTCGAAACGTCGCATACCGCTGCTCACCTCATCGATTTCGTATAACGCCGGGTTGAACCAGTCCGATACGAGGAGGAAGTCAATTGTGGTTTCCGGCTGTGCCAGACTGACGAAAAAAGCGCATACAGATATTCAGCTGGCTTGAAGCAGCTCATGTACAGCATTGAAACCTCGCCCGTGAACTTCAGCCCGATACAAGGTCGATGAAATAAAGGGCAATTATTACAAGGACGGCGTTACTCAACCCATTTGGTATGCGCCACGCATTCTACTTCTACTGATGTCGCGAAGGCAATGTGAACGCGTGTTTTGCCCTTTACAGTGACTTGCGGTGACCAGGCGATGAACATGTCAGCGAATTGTCCTTCCAAGAAACTTTCTGGTACCAGTTCATCGATCCCAGAGGGATGGAAGGCTTGGTTGGCCTGGGCGGGAAATCCGAACTAGGAACCTGGTATCGGGTGCAGGTGACAGCTGGCGCCTCCTCTGACTGCGCTACACGCGACCTTGGGCCAAATACACTTTCAATTTTTCTTCGCGACATCCCGTAAAAGTAGAATGCATGGCGCATCCCGCCGTCCTTTAACTTTCATTTCTTCATTTCGTCATTTATGTTTATTTAAAGACACCGCTACTGTTACATGGTATGTTACACGGCTTCGTTGCTTCGTTGACCTGGGGGAAATCCGAACCAAGAACCTGGTATCGAGCGTACGCGACAGTCGGCACCTCCTCTGACTGCGCTACACGCATCCAATAATTTCAACAACGATAATTCTCATTGAAGAAAAAATTAGCTGAACTTTCTTTTGAATTTTTTTTCTCGCCTGCCAAAAAGTGAGCCTTCTTTTTAAAATTTTATAAAAAAATTTCAAGGATAAATAATGCAACAAAGAAAAACAATTGTTTTGAAGTTCAAGAAGGTTGCATTTTTCAACGCTGCGAAATCGCGATTTTATTTTAATTGATAAAAAATTCTGATTGTATAGAGTTTCACATCTGTCATCGGTACAAAAGACATTTGTGGAAAACAAATACATCTTCACTTTTTCTTGAAATAAGTAGCATTCACACAACTAATAGAATGAAATCACGGCAAGCAAGAAAAGTGCATGGAGGGGTGTTAGACTACAAAGCTGTGACACGACATGTCACTCGTTAACAATCGTGTGACACGATGTCATGTCACAGTGCTGCAGTTTTTCGCTTGGATTCAAATCTTTCCAAGGAACTTTTTTGTCTATATATTCTTCAACTTCAGACATTGTTGACATTGACAAGCGCTGTAGACGAAAATATTTTCCGGCCACTGATTTATCGAGCTTCTCGACAAGAAGTGGCGGATCTATTCTAGTCCGGGGGGGGGGGGGGAGGCACATAACTAAAAAGTATTATATGTAACAAATCCACTTAAGACTTACCAGCAGCTCTTACAGAACAACATAGGACCCTAAGCAAACAAAGAAAAAGAAGAAAAATTACATTTGTTGCGGTTGTAAGCCGGCAAAGTTGTCTGCCCTCTTTACCATGTTGGGTCCTGGTTATAACATGTCACGCAGCGGTCAGCACGCGGCATGCGGCTTCATGCGCCCTATTCACCATGTTAGGTTCTGGTTATAACATGTCAGGCGGTGTCAGCACGCGGCATGCCTCCACTCCGTCGCTCTTTCTCCGCTGAGACGGTTGTAAAACCGCGGCGATTTTTTATTTTTTTGTTTGTTCGTTCGCTTTTGGCTTCTTTTAGGTTCCAGCTCGTTCTCTAGGCGTCGCTCGGTGAGCGTCAATTCGTTTTGTTACCTAATTTTTAGTTATGTGGCCCCCGGACTAAGATAGATTCGAAGTGGCTTCAATTATCAAAAAAATTGTAAAAAATCGATTGCTCGCACACGCCAGACAAGCCAAAATCGCGCGCTCGTGACAAAAGATGAAGAACACATACACAAAAAAGTTCCTTCGAAAGATTTGAATCCATGTGAGAAAAAAAAACTGCAGCACTGTGGCACGACATCGTGTCACAAGATCGGTCACGTGTGACATGATGTCGTGTCAAAGTTTGTAGCTTAGCATCCTTCCATTTCTAGCTTGCTGTGATTTCATTTTATTAGTTGTGTAAATGTAGCTTATTTCAAGAAAAAGTGAAGATCTATTTGTTTTCCACAAATGTCTTTTGTACCGCTGACAGCTGTGAAACTCCACACAAACCTTCAAAGAAAGTCATGCTAACGTTTTCTTGATCGAAAAATTATTCTATGATTTTCGGAGAGTCTCTAGTTTCATGTGGGAAGAACTCATTTTGATTTGGAAGATGTTCAGCTTGATCTCAGAAGAACTCGGGCGGATCTCAGAAGCGTTTCGTCTGTTTAGAAAAGCGTCTAACTTGACGTGGAAATGGAAGATATCAAAACGTCCGCGCTCATTTGCGCCCAGGACAAAAACACTATAGTAGAGTTCGCGCAAAATTTTCGAATATCGAATTATACACGCAATTTTCGAGCATTCGAAATCAAATACATTCGAGAATCGCGATTTTTTTGAAGATTCGAATTCAAATACTCAAACTCCTATGTTTTCGAGAATGACACTTACATGTCAGCAAGAAGCCCAAGGTCCTGTGGAAGCTTCAGAAGCTACCATGCTCACAATCAGACTCTGACGTGTCGTGAAAGCATACGATTTCGATGGAGCTGGATAAGGATAAAAGATAAAAACCGTAAAGCGTCAATCAATCCCTTTGCGGGATGCGCCACGCATTCTACATTCTTCTACGGGCGTCGTGGAGGCGGCAATATGAATACGTATTTGGCCTATTCAGTGACTTTCAGCGGTCGATCGAAAAACAAATCAGCGCTTTATCCTCCCCAGACAATCTTGCCAACCAAATCTTCCATCCCTCCGCGGTCGGTGATTTGGTACGGGGTCGATGCGAGGCCTTTGCTTCGGTGTCTTCGCTAGCATTCAGGCAAGATTTACACTTGATCTTTGCGCGGGGCGGAAGTATAACAATGACCTACATCGATCACGCGCGCGGTGTAATCGATATTAATCGCAAGCTGCCGAGCCGCGGGGCGCCTGAAGTATAAACTAAGCCTGGTATCCGTATCGCCTCTCTTACAAAGCTAAATCTCCAGGATGTGGTCTCAAACGCTCGGACAAGTCTCCGATAAGTACCAGTCGTTCCGCTATTGTTTCTCCTTTTTTTTTAATATTTTGCCTCGAGAGCCAAGGACGGAGTCAATTCAATTTTGATTTAAGGAAATAATGGCTAGTTTCGATATTAAACCGCCCCCCGCTGCGGCACCAATACCGCAGTTTTTATCAAACCCCTCGTTGATACGATTTCCAGGAAGAAAATTGTGCACCAGTTGATTTAATACTCAAGAAATTTCTATGACCTAAGGTTGGAGACTGCATATGTAGATACAGAAGCTTTCTCGTCATGCTCATCTTCCGAAACTGCTCAAGGAAGTTCAGAAAGTTCAGAAGTTTCAGAAGTTTGGCCTGAATACCGCTTGGACGAATGAGCTTTTAAATCCCGATTTTCTTTTCCATGCTCCGAAGAAGACGTTTACGCCGCAATCTCAGTGGCAAGCAATCCTTCGCTTCGCAGATAATAAAGGATAAAGGATAAAGGACGGCGTTACTCAATCCCTTTTGGGGTGCGCCACGCATTCTACTTCTACGGGATGTCGTGGAGGCGATTTGAATACGAGTACACCTCTCGCCAGCAACGTTATGTCAAGATTTAACGACAGTCGATAAAGGAATGGCGATCCTATTCTAGGCTGCCTCGATGTGGGACAAGCGCTGAAGTATAAGTACAGCACAGGTAAGGGTTCTTTCGGGTGAATCCGAATTAGTTTCACCAGTCAGAAGAGGTCAGAAAGGGTTGAGCGGACCTGGCGAGGAATAAACATAAGCAATATTGAATTCATGATCGATATCCATGACCTACTCTAATTGTAGATCGTTCCAGAAAATAGGAAGGTAGTAGGTATATACAATTTTCACGTCGAATTGGACGTCGGATTTCAAATCAAGTTGGACACTCTTCTAAACTAGCTTCAAGACTTCTGAAATCAAAGCGAACTCCTCAAAACGACCTTCAGATAGGTTAAACTACAAATTCAATAAAATGGTTAGGATGATTTCTTGTTCGAGGAAAATCTGGTTTACCTTTCTCTGAAATTGTTTAGTTTACCGCCCCAATAGTGTAATGGTTTTATAAATTTTTTATTTCCAAAGCAAAAATTAAAAACTGTCATAAAGCACTGCGAAACAGCAAGCATATAGCTTAATAAAAGATCCGATTGCGCCATGTACTCAAAAATTTGACTTTTAATTTGAATGACAGCGCAAAAATACCACTTACATGAGCCATTAAAATGAGGATTAGTGTGTCCTTTACAGTTGTTTTTGTTGTGTCGTTTACAGGTGTGAAACTCCATGCAAACAGAAATTCTGCTATCAACCGCGACGTCTTGGACCAGGGCATGGCGCTATCTATTTTTTGGCACAAAAAATTTCCGCCTGCCTGCTTATAAAACAAGCTTTAAATCATCCTAAAAAAATATAATCAAAAAATCAAACAATATGTTCATTTGTCGGGTAGGTGAAATGAAACATCAAAGAAAGTTGTACTAAAACATTCCTTGAACAAAATAATATTCTGAGCTTTTTGGAGAGCCTCTAGTCCAATATAGAAGAAGAGCTCATTTCGATTTGGAAGAGTCCGCTTCGTTTTAAGAAGGCCTAGGCCAGCTTAAAAGCGTCCAATTCGACATGAGAGTGATCTACCTTATGGCCGCAATTCCAGAAGAGCACCTTCGAGCCTTTAGGAATGGTGTCGTGGAACTAGGAGGATGGCAACCGTCCGGAACTTCAACAGCGCACTGGGAGAGGACACCGCTTCCATCAGGACTGGTCAAACGCCTTCAAAGCAGGAGACACGGACCTCAACGACAAGCCTTGGCAATGACGCTCCAGACGGTGGAGAATGCCGTTGCTCTCAATGCTTTACGAGAGAATTCGGTGCTTAGGACTCGTCGTCTTGCGAAAGGACTCGGTTGCACCCATCGAACAGTCTTCAGTCGCCACCAGGCCCTCGGCCACCGAAAAGGGTCGAATCGATAGGTTCCTCATGTCTCCCCGGATACCATGCGGTTTACCCAGGCATCCATCTTTCAGTTTCTCTACCCCATCCGCAAATAAAGGAGTTTCTGGAAGGTGTGACCATTCGAGATGAGAGCTGGGTCCTCTACGACTCCAGCTCACACCGTGACGTTTGGCTACTTCGAGAAGAAGAACCGCCAGCAGAAGCCAAATCGGACCTCCACCCACAGAAAAGTCTCCATGCGGCTTCTGTGATTCATGAGGAATGATGCCATTCGAGCTTCTCCCGAAAGGACCACCGTCGGACCTGGTAACATCTAAGCTAATCAGCTTCAGAAACTGCCGGACACTGATCGAGAAAAACGGCCGGAACGAGCTTCTGTCCACTTATTTCAAGACAACCCTCGGTCCCATAAAGAAACCCGTCAAAATTGGAAGAACTGCTGAGCTGGAGCTCGGTCCCTACCCACCATATTGCCCTGCTATGCCCCTCTGACTATCCCTTATTTCGTCAGATTAAGGTACTCCTAGTGAAGAAAAAATTCTCCAAAGTTGAAGATGTTGGAAGGGCTATCAGCGACTTCTCTGACTCTCAGTCTTCCTAGATCCGGGGGTAGAGAATCTTGACTTGTCCATTAGGTGAGAGACCGTAGTGGCTAACGGTGGTAGCTACATATTAGGTTGTCCCATAAGTCTTCGCCGTTTATTTTTCAACGATTCATTGCGGATATCGCCGGCGGTATCTCGATAGCGCTGCACAGTTTTCGAAAGAGAATGATTTTCTCTATCAGAACATGCATTGCGTTTCTTTTTCATCCTGAATTTTGTCAATTTTTAGGTCGTTAAAGTGAAAAGTGAAAAGTGAAAAGTGGCCATTTGCGCAGTCGCTTCTCTCCGCTTAGATTTGGAATTTTTTGCGCAGCTTTTCATGGCATTTGGAAGACAATGTTTCGCACTACAAGAATACGTGCTGGCGCTATTTGCTTACTTGTCCTCTATTGATTTTTAGGCCATAAAATTGAGACGTTCGACTTTTCGGTCCGAATTTTTACCGACAGCTCCTGCTCTGTGGTTGGACTTTTTTGCTTGGTGTTAGATGTCGTTCAGAAGAGGATGTCTTGCTCAGTAAGAATTTGTGTCGCGCTTATTGGCTCATGCTGATTTCTGTCGAATATCAACAACTGAACAAGAAGGAGTTGTTGGTGAAGATGATTTTTCTCTTTTTCGAAATTTGTTGATATTCGACAGAAATCAGCATAAGCCAATAAACGCGACACGAATTCTTATAGAGCAAGACATTCTCTTCCAAGCGACATATAACACCAAGCAAAAAATCCCAACCACAGAGCAGGAGCTGTCGGTAAAAATTCTGACCGAAAAAACGGACGTCCCAATTTGATGACCTAAAAATCAACAAAGGACAAATGAGTAAATAGGGCCAACATGAATTCTTGTAGTACAGAACATTGTCCTCTAAAGGCTGTGAAAAACTGCGCAAAAATTCCAAATCTAAGCGGAGAAAAGCGACTGCGGGGATGACCACTTTTTCACTTTTCACTTTAACGACCTAAAAATTGACAAAATTCATGATGAAAAAAGAAACGCAATACATGCTCTGATAGAGCAAAACGTTCTCTTTCGAAAGCTGTATAGCGCTATGCAAGAGACCGCCGGCAAAATCCACAATGAACTGTTGAAAAAACGGCGGAGACTTATGGAACAACCCAGTATCAGTGATTCCTCTGACTCCAAGTCTCCCCAGTTTCGAAAGGAAATCGCTGGCTTGGCCATTAGGTAGGAGACCGTAGTGGCTAACGGTGGTGGCTCTATTGTTGAGTTAATCGCATTTAATTCCACTTCTGAATAAGAAACAAAAAGCATAAACCCAACACTTTCCGGTCAACCTAATGCCACTTACCCAAGTTAGATGGGCACTACCAAGCACGAGACAGAAACCTGCCTTGAACAGCTTCCTGAGCAGCGTAAAATCGTTAATCGGCGGCGGTGGAACACCGTAGCTCTCGCGACGTTGCTGCATCGTCGGCGGCATACGGTAGGTAGCGTGCAGTCAACAGCAGCAGAAGCAGCTCAACAGCAGCAGTTGCAGTAGGTGGCCGGCTAGTAGCAGAAGGACGACGACGAGCGAGCGACACGGACACCACGGCTGCGCGCAGCCAAAATAAAGACCTCAAAATCAGCCGAAGAAGCGTGCGCGCGGATCGCCCCGGTGATACGCGCGCACGTACCGTGTCAGCGCAGTAATCCGTCGAAAAACTGATTGATTACGGGGAGATTTCGTGATTTTGTCGAGATCCACAGCAACACCTCCGGCAGAAAAACGCCGGCCGCCGCGGCTGATGGTCGCCGTCGCCGTCGCCGGTTAGTCAACGGGCAAACGGCGACGGTGGCGGCGGCGGTCGCTGCTGGCTGCTGACCGCAATCGCGCGAGGTCGCTCGAGAAAAACACCGCTCTTCGTTGCGGAAACTAGCCGAGATTTTGACACAGTCCGTCGGCTACCGTAGCCGGATGGAGCTGGACCACGGGGCGGGGGACGCTTCTGAGCCAAATTCCTCCAAGGAAAGCAGCTCAAGGCTCATCCGTCAATCTCCAGCTTACCCTAGACGCCAATTCAGACGAAGTCAGGAGCCATACGGTGCTCGCTTCAAACCCATGTCATCCGAAGGGCTGTTTCAATTCTTCCGTTCCACGTGCGTTTGTTAAAATTAGCTTTATTAAGCCTGACGTTTCAACGGCATGTCAAGGAGTGAAGAAATTTCGAATTTTCGACGACTGTTCACTCATATCGCCAATTGCATTAGTTTTCCCAACCCTGCTAGCGCCAATGGTATTCCAAATGTGTCAAGAAGAGACAACTCCAATACGAACGCAACTTACCGCTGCTTTACCTGTGCTGAAAGACCGCCCAACTATATGACTGCCATAGAGCAGGTGAAACACGCGCGGTATATAAGAACGTACGAGGATCATGGTGTCTCACAGCTCACCAGCACAGTGGAATAAAGAGCAAAAGTCACCCATGGTGGAAACGCACTCGTTTCTGCTGTTCATCGCTGGATTGCGTTCATGGATGCGGAAGGCCTCCAGGGTCTTCCTGGTTCCAATCTCATTTTCGTGCAGTTGTATCGTGGATTTGATGCTAAAATCGTGTAGGTAGTGGGTCTCTTCGCGGTGTCTACCCGTTGGCCTTAATAAACTTCACCTTCGCTCGCCAGCTAGATGCACTCCGATGCGAACACCTAGCACTCTACTCTGTTTCTCCTATGCATAGCTCACTGCAGGACAGACATTGAATTTGGTATACCACTCTCTTTGACCGCAGTCTCCATTCCTTCCATAAGGGTAACTCACGCAGTCCTCCGTAGTACAAGTGCGGTCATTGTCTGTCCGCAGCTGCCTCTATTACCGCACCTGTACTACGAAGGACTGTGTGATTTTCCCTTATGGAAGGAATGGAGACTGCGCTCAAAGGGAGTGGTATACCAAATCCAATGTTTGTCCTGCAGTGAGCTATACATCGGGGAACAGGTAGAGTGATAGGTATTCGCATCAGAGAGCATCTAACTGGCAAGCGAAGGCGAAGCTTATTGAACCCACAGGCTAGACAACGCGAGGAGACCAACAACGCACAAGATTTTAACATCAAATGCAGCACAACTGCGCGAAAACGACGTCGGCACCAGGGAGATCCTGGAGGACTTCTGCGTCTTTGATCGCAACGATCCAACGATGAATAGGAACGAGTGCATTTCCACCATGAGTGACTTTCTGCCCCGTATTCCATTGTGCTGGCGAGCTGTGAGGCACCATCGTCCGCACTCTCTTGCCTCCCATGTGTGCTTCACTTACTCAATAGCTGTCTGGTAAAGCAGCGGTGAGTTGTGTTCGTTCTGGGGCCGGATTCATCAACGACTTACAGCAACTTGGCAGAGAAAATACAGCCGAAATCCCTGATATTGCTTGATAAGCCACGCTCTCAGAGATATAGACTGTATTTTCTCCGTTGAATTGCTGTAAGTCGTTGATGAATCCGGTCCCTGGAGTTGTTTCTGCTCGGCACCCTTACGATCTCACTGTTTCTAGCAAGATTGCCAAAATTAAGGTAGTTGGCGTTATGAGCGCACAGTCTACAAAAATTTGAACCTCTCTCAGGCTTTCAAAACGGCGATAACGTCGAACCGTCAGGCTTAATCAAGCTTACTTTAACGAACCTGCGAGAAGAACTGAAACTGTTCCATCGAAATGCCCAGATTTCGTAGTAGTCGATCTTCCGATGAGCCTTACTAGGAAAGGTTCCCAACTCATGGTGAGCTTTTGCGATGCAATTCTGACAGGATGTAGGGCCGTGTGAGCGGAGGCCAGAATTACACTGACGTTAGTTTTTGCTGAACGCTTTTTTAAACACCGGAAAAAGAGGTGTAAAAACGTGTGCGCAACACTCATCAACCCCTATGACACCCCACGAAGTGTGCCTCGGTGGAGCAACCGGTAGTAGTGCCGCCTCATAGACGCACACCGGCAGGGCTTCGGGTTCGAGTCCGCGTACTGCCAATATTTTTGCAGTTTTAGTTTGTTGTTATTACGCTTTTTCATGATCACAGGAGTCAATTTTAGACCATCAATGCTCATAACAAACCAAGGCTGTCTATTTGCGCCTTCGTTGAAGCACACATGAAGGAGCAAGTAAACAGCCATGGCATGTTGTAAGCATTGATGGTCTAAAATTGACTCCTGTGATCATGAGCAAGCGTAATAACAACAAACCGATATGTGCAAAAATATTGACAGTACGCGGACTCGAACTCGAAAGCTCGTCGGTGTACTTCTATGAGGCGGCACTCCTACCTACTGCGCCACCGAGGCACGTCTCGTGGGGTATCGTAGGGTTGATGATTGTTGCGCATACGTTTTCACACCACGTTTCCAGTCTCTAAAGAAGCGTTCAGCAGAAACTAACTGTAATTCTGGCTTCTGTTCACACGGCCCTACGTCCTGTCAAAATAGCATCCACCATGGGTTGGGAACCTTTCCTTGATAGAGAACAAGGGCCAAAGGAAGGAAACCTCAAGCCCACGCCGCAGAAAAGCAGAAGAAGATCTCTCGTCTCGTCGTTACGGCTTCATCTGTCAAGGCCCAGGAAATCGCCAGCGCTTGCTAAACAGAGAATTTTCAGCAGAGATTCTTCATAGAACGACCTCTGGTCACGTCTGACGACGCATGTCACGGTAGGGTCACGGTCACTGAATTGCCACATTACAGCATTACTGTATGAGTGGTAACACTGACACGTTACCGATAGGGGTCACTCTGAGCGTCAAGGACAACGTCCGGGTTCATTCAGTGTCGCTGGAATGCGGCACGCCTCCCACATCTCCGTTAGGTAACGAACACCTCGTCAAAAGTTCACTACAGGAAGTGTGCCACCTTACTCAAGACCCCGAAAACCTGACTTTCTTCGCCGACAACCATTCTGGCTGTTTCTCGCTCCTTCATCTTCAACTTTGAGCGCACGATAACGCAATCGGCGAAGAGGCGCCGGCTGTTGCTTGCACCCTGGATCGAGGGGTTTTGGTCCGTGTCCCGCTTCTGCTCAGACTATTGACGCCTTCTATCCTTCTGGAGTCGATGAACTGGCAACAGAGTTGTCTGCGAAGGATAAGGTCCCAACTTGACCCTCTGGTGACTACCGCAAGTCATTGTTTGGACCATATACGCATTCCAATTTCCTCCACGAGCTCCCGTAGAGGTAGATTGCGTGGTGTATCCCAAAAAAGGATTGATTTGCGACGCCCTTTATGATTCAATCTCAACATTAGCGTCGTCCATACAGCAGGCGGAGGAAGCGCCGGTCCTCGTGTGCATTAGGAATGAACATTTAATAACGATTTTAACGAATTTTTTTTTTAATTTTAAAGGAATTTAGCGGAATTTTTCAGACATTCAACAAAAAATTTTCGAATTTTTGCAATTTGCATTAAATCAAAGAAATCCGTCGACAAATTTGCTGTTCTCAACCTAAAAATACATGAATGAAAATTTCTGGGAAAATCTGCACAAAATAGAAAAAATGCTCAAACAACTGATGTTAGGACGAAATAAGGACCTCTTGAGCTTGAAGGCCGTGGCAGTCATCCACCACATTTTCCCCGTTGTTGCCGCTAGTAACCCTCGTATCAAGAAGCATCCACTGAAGATCTCTGGCAAACTCAGGAGCAGGATGGAGTCGAAATCCAAATGTACCATTTTCACCTTTCAAATCGATACAATGACTTGCGGTGGCCAACCGATGAACAAGTCAGCGCTTTACCCTTCCCAGACAAGTCTGGTACCAATTCACCGACCCCGGAGGGATGGAAGGCTTGGTTGGCCTGGGCGGGAAATCCGAACCAGGAACCTGGTATCGGTTGCACGCGACAGTCGCGCCTCCTCCGACTGCGCTACACGCGCCCCTATAAGAAGATTAAAACAAATCCTCGATTTGAAAAATTATTGCGATTCATCTGAGAATTTACAATTTGCCTATCCCTAGAAAGTGAATGCAGTGAAATGTTATGAAATTTATATTTTTTATCGGAGAATAACTGCTGAAGCTTACATTGTGGCCCACATGAAGTATTACGCAGAAAACTATTAGGTTGTCTCGAAAGTCCCCGCCGGCGAAATCCGCAATGAATCGTTGAAAAGAACGGCGGGGACTTATGGGACAATCTAACATTTATATAAAACACTTCCAGTGATTTATCATCTAGAACAATAGAGCGTAGACAACTGCATTTTTAATAAAATTTATTGATTACTGGAAAATTAAAAAAAAATTCGTTAAAGGAATTCGTTGCAAAATTTTATGTCCGAAGTTTCACTCCTGGTTACCTCTGATGCGCATCCGACTCAAGGTCCGGGCCCCGCCCAGGCCAAGCAGGTCCTCTACATTTCTCGCGCCAGCGATTTCTTTCAAGACTTATTCGAAAAGCATAAAACATCGACTTTATTACAGGCACCTCAAGTGACCAGATATAGTGACACGTGGAAAAATTCAGATGTTCTACTTAAGAAACGGGTCCATGTCGCTAGTTCTTGCAGCGAGTGGAAACGCAGCCAATCACAGACCTCTGGCAGGCAGCAATGGGGCTCGAGCGCGAAAGCATTTCACCTGGCTCGGTGCTCTGCCGCGTTCCCGCACCCCTGCTGCCACAATTAGCGACATGAACCAAAAACAACGATGAAGCTCAAAACATACCCGTTGCACATGGATGGTGTGGGTAAAATTATATGGTTCCATTCGCAGAAACTTGTATGAAACAACAACTGAATAAGTGATTTAGCAGCAGCAGAAGCAGCAGAGCAGCAGTATGTGGCAGCTGTCGGCGGCAAAGCAGACCAATCCTGTGGGTTTCTAAGGTGACAACATTCCTGACGATTCGAACAGGTTCAGCTAATGGCTTTGCCGTTATGTTACGAGCTGCCGGACAACGGCCACAGCGGACTGGTCTTCGAGTTAACGAGGAAACCGTTCGCCATTTGGTCCAGCAGAGCAGTAGTGAATATGAATTCTCACAGAAGTTGGGTCGGCTAGACGCCTGGAGCGCCTGTTCTTATGCAAAAATGAGAAAATTTTCAACACAAATCGATAGGATGGCCTACATGGGAGGAAGTGGGGAAGCTACAAGCCAAACAGGCTACGTTGACGTACCACGTAGGCCATATTAACGACTAGTACAAGAAAAAGCTCTCCAGGACGACTGTTGTCGACTCCTCTAGGGGTACGCTATGTGCTCCGTTTCAAGAGTGTAGTTCAAGTATTTTGTACATATTCTATGCATATATACCATTTTCAAATGAAATTGGACACTCTTTCAAACTAGCCTAAGACTTTTGAAATCAAAGAAAATCCCCCTAAATAGAAATGAGCTTCTTCCACATTAAATGAGAGACTTTCCAAAATGGTCCGAAATTTTTTGTTCACGAAAAAATTTTGTATAACTTTCTTTGAAGTTCTAATTGATCTACCCAACAACTACCCAATTGTTTGAAATTTTAGAAAATTCCCATTTTTTGACGAAAACAATAAAGGTTCAAAGCTTGTTCTAAAGAGCAAGAAGGTGCCAGAAAAGCGCCTGCGCCATGCCCTCGTTCAAGACATCGCGATTTTTACTTGATTGATAGCAAAATTTAGGTATGTATAGAGTTTAACACCTGTAAACAATAAAACAAAAACAATTCCAAAAAACACACACCATCCTCACTTTGGTGATTCATGTAAGTGACATTTACACTACCAATCGAATAAAAGTTGCGGCAAACTTTTTTGAGTGCATGGCGCGATCTGATCTTTTTATGCCTTTTTATGCGCTGTGCTTTGAGACAATTTTTTTATTTTTTCTCTAAAAATAAAAATTTTATAAAACTATTACACTTATAGCGCTTCTAGAACACCACGACCTCTATGACCGCGTTGGTTGCCGTTCTTCGTGAAAGCCCTGAACGACGATATGACGCTCTTCGTATCCCTCGAGCGAAGCGGCTCCATTGGTGCACTCTGGCACGCGACAGGGACGAATGGAGACGCTGCTGGCGCCCGCTCGAGCAAGTCGATGATCAGCGGGACGACAGCTGATACAGGTGATTACACTTATTGGGGCAGATAAAGTAAAAAAATTTAAAGAAAGTTCTACGAAACTTTTCTCGAACAAAAAATTATTTTGATCATCTTGGAGAATTGTAGTTTAACCTGCTTAAAAATCATTTCGATTTCGAAGAATTCGCTTTGATTTCAAACGTTTTAAAGCTGGCTTAAAAGAGTATCCAGTTTGATTTGAAAGGTGTCCAAATTCATTGGAAAGGTGTCCAGTTCGACGTGAAAATGGTATATTCGGCCCGCCCGTACCCAATAACGGTAGCCAGCAGACAGATTGGTTCCGATATACCGCAACAAAGGGAGTCAAGACTTGTGGGTCAGGGCCCGGGCTACCTATCTGCCTTAATGAGGACCATATGGGGTACCCCAAGATGGCTCGACGAGAGCCGTCTTTGTGAGCTTATGTTGGTACTGGTCGTTAATGTGGCCTACGTGGATAGGAGGAAACGCCCCTGTCCCTGTCACCAACCTCAATGTGGCGAACAACTCACTAAATTAGTTATTTGGCCGGTTATCCCTATTGAGTTTTTCCAACCTTTAAACAAAATAAGTAAATAAGTACGAGTCGATAATGCGGCCTACATATCGATGAGCACGCACCAACCAGAGAAGGTGTGCACGGTTGGTGCCCTGATTTGCTGCCACGTATTCGGTCAGCGTTCCAATTGGCTGAAATTGGGCTTCCCACCACCAGCATGTAGGCCACATTCACGACTAGTACCAAATTATGAAACTGCTAACTAGCAAGGGATTGAAAAACTCCAAAAAATACACAAATTTTCCCTTTCTTTAATGATGAGCAAAAGGGACAGGTATCATGCCTGCTTTGTCAAAGATCTCACACGTTTCTTTGAAAATTTCTGCTTATCCCCTCTCTTCCCTTACTCACATTCTGTTTTAGTCATATATTTATTATTAAAAAACAACCTCTTAATACATACACAAATGGAATGTTGATACATGTCGCTAATTCGAACATCATGGGTGCGGGAACGCGACAGAGCACCAACCAATCACGGCATGGAACGAACACGCTTCTGCCACTCTCGGGCACCCTCTGCTGCCCAAATTAGCGACATGGACCATTGAAACGTCATCTTCTTTATAAATACACAAATTCTTTACAGAAGGCGTCCCAAAAGGATCAATTAGTGCTCTCCTTATGGAGTGCGCCACGCATTTTACTCCTAGGAGATGTAGTGGCGGCGATTTGAATGCATATTTGGCCTACAAGTCAGTGTTTAAACGGGAGGACCTCACTGACCCTGTAGGGATAGAAAGCCCGGGCGAAAGATACGATTCTGGAATGAGTGCAGCGACAGCTGGCGACTTCTCCGATTGCGCTGTCAGCCGCCCTCGGTTGATTTAGAAGAACAATCGCCTTCGAAAAAACGGAAACATCTGCCGTAGAAGCAGCTCAAGAAGTCCTGAATCGTCAAGACGTCACTACGTAGATTCCAGTCGAGAAGGTGGTGGCCAATCGCAAGACAAATCTCCGCTGACTCTCGGGATGTACTCTGCTTCGGGAAACTCGATTCGTCGCCACTAATTTGACAGTCTCATCACTACCGATTTACTAAGCAATTAGTCGCGCAAATGGTGGGTATTAAGACAGGCACGAAGGAGACTCTGACCTCGCCAACAGACCTAGAAACGCGACGCCGTACAGCACGAGGTGGCAGTGAGAGAAAGCGCATCACAAGGTGTTCCCAGCAGAATCCGAGCAAAACTCTCAGAGAACGTCGATCGATAAAGATTGAATGATCGACGCAGTTTACTTGCACTGGACTTCGCCCCTTCTGAACCGCAAAAATCGATAACAATCGAAATTTGAGCTCTGCTTAACACTATCAAAGAAGACCTCCAAAGTGTTTAAGAGAAAAGACATTTTCGAGGTTAAATGAGATGATCGTGGAGTATGCCCCTCTCCCCGTGGAGTTACACCGTTAAAGGGTAAAGACTGTTCCGAGACGAAATAAAAAAATCCGGCCAAAAATCGATAATCGATCGCCACTGACTAGCAGAGCAATAGCCCGTTGACCTGTTTTGAAGTCTCTCCGCCGGCCATCATATAGGCGAAATCCCCGTTCTCAAACGGTGAATTCTGTGCAAAAATCGCTAGCACCGATCGAAATCAATTTCTTGTTGACCGCTTTCTTCTTGTGAGGAGGACCGTCTCGTCCAATAGCGATCGCTATACCTTAGTGTATTGATAATCCCCAACCGCAGTGGAACTGGTCTTGTGGTGGGCATCCTTGCTCGATTTCCTCTCCAGCGGAGAAATTCTGCAGAGAATTGATAGTGTCGATCCAAATTGATTTGGCGAACGACTTTTTTACTTGTTGTGTGCATGTCCGATGTTCTTAACAAATTATTGATCGATATTATCGATTTTTGTGATCATTTGACCGACTGAGGTGGGAGTCACACGAATACGAAAGTCGATCGATTGTGAGTAGATCGAAAATTTCCACTTGTTTTGTATCTGGTGATGAACAAAAAATGAATAAATAATGCCAATCTTTATCGTTTATCGTTCAGACCAGCCGATTCAAGTAACATGGGGTGTGTTCTGAGCGAAAAAAGCTCTGACAGTCGAACCGGCCTAGCGGCTGGTCCGACAGTCTTCACCCAGGAAACACCGTCTAGGGTCCGTTTATACTTCGACGCCGAGCGACGCGACGCCACGTATTGTGGCCACATTGATCGAGTGACGCGATCGATCAATATGGCCACTATACATGCCGTCACGTCGCTCGGGGTCGGAAGTATAAACGGACCTTAAGAGAGTGCAATTCCATGCGATTCACAACTCATGTGAGCAAAGCTATAAAAATGCATCAATAAACATCAATTTTGACCAGAAATCGACAAAACTGATCGATATTGATTTATCATACGATACTGTCCGCTTGGTAAATTCCCATCTAAAACGGTGAACTTCGGGAAAAATCGAGAAAATCAATCGATAGTTATCGATACCGTTTGTTTGCTGAGGCCCACCAATCTGTCAACAAATATGCGTGAATGTTCACTTTACACAGTCAATTACGAGCAAAAAACCCCATTAGATTGATCGATTTTGTTTACTTGTCCTGAAGCGAGCACTGAGGACTACATATTCAAATGATTTCCACCCAAAATTGTCAATTCCAGATAAACCTTGATAAACTTGATCGATAATGATGAGTTGATCAATACAATGCTTTCGCTTTTTTGTGAAGGCTGTGTCCATCGACCTGATATTTCCCATCGCGAATCCCATCTTAGGCGGTCAAATCAGGAGAAAATCGATAATATCAATCGATAATAAATCGATAATAGGTGTCTGATCAATATTTGGTATGTAATAAAGTATCTAATATCTATCGGCTCATAAGTTTCCCTTAATTATAATATTTTAAAAACCACCCAACGGTACAAGTCATCTACACATACCTTAAAGAACTGGCTGTTGGAAAAAATCAATCAATATCGATCGATATTCACTTACTAATCCATACAGCCTTGGCATGAAAAAAGTAGAAGGTGCAGTTTCAGCTAGAATCTTACATGTGCAGATATCCTTAACAGATCTCACACAACTGACTGGTTTCGTACAGGTTTGTGGCACACGCACATACAGACGCACAGACGGAATAACTCCCTCATACACAGTAAGATGACTGAATCTCCTGCAAAATCATGAAACACTTCGAATCCATGGATTCCAACGGACCTATCCTAGTGGGGAGGAACGAGAAATCATCCAGTTCTTCGTCGTAACTCTTGATTCTTCAGACTCTGCACCCCTTCAGTGAGCGAAGACGTGCTACTGGTAATGTCTAGGCCACACAGCCCCAATCAATGCGGCGATTATCACTGCGCATCTCTCAAGAGTTCGTTCTGAGATTAGTGGAAAAAAACCTGTGACGAACCGGTTGCTCGGTCATGTTCGCACGTCGTTGAATTCGTATGCCGGCCGGACTGTCCGATCCCGACGAGTCGACGCCCGGCTGTCCTCCACCGGCTGGCGGTCCGGATAACATGCCTGAAAAACGGACAGTAGAAGACAACACAAGCAAGGACCGAAGCAATGAGACGACGAGGTGGCTCGGGAAAGGTGTTGGTGAGCTTACAGAGGCGATACGTTCACATTTCAGGGTATCCGACGAGTGACACGCCTACATGAAAGATGAAGGCCAGCGTCTGACGTCAGCCATTACACTTATTTATTTATTATTTTTTATTATATGCTAACAACGTGTCAAAACCAGAATAACTAATAAAAAAACTACTTAAATAAAATGCTATCGAAGAATAAAACCATACAGAATCACACATTATTTTAGAAGACAGAGAATAACCAGTAGCTTGGAGGAAACTGGAAGTCGAGGAGCCCGGAGTGGTCTAACTTGTATGAATTTGGAACTTGTGAATAACCATGACCTTGACTTGGGCCAACCCAACTGTTTGGTCATTTCAAATCGGATCCCTGCTGCCCCTACTCAGACAAATTTGCGTTTGAAACCGTGAACCAACCGGTTTAATACCCGTTGGTTAGTAACCAACCATGAAAGGGTTTGAAACCGAGCACGAAAGATGGCCACGCCCCTCGCTGCACAATAGCAACACGACCTGCGGGGGCGTGGCCACCTTTCGTGCTCGGTTCCAAACCATTTCATGGACGGTTTCAAACCCTTTCAGGGGTCGGCTAGTAACCAACGGGTTTCAAACCGGTTGATTCACGGTTTCAAACGTAAATTGTCCTGAGTACCCACTGTCTACAGCGTTTTGCATAAACTTATTTATGGTAGCCGTTTGTGACGTTTATGTTGGAATGCGCCAAGCATTCCTCTTCCATCGATAATCCGGCTGTTAATAGATGTTACTCCGCTATTCAGGAATGATTTTCTCAGTATTTAAAGGATAAAGGATAAAGGACGGCGTTACTCAATCCCTTTTGGGATGCGCCAGCGCATTCTAGTTCTAAGGGATGTCGTGGAGGCGACATGAATGCGTATTTGGCCATACAATGACTTGCGGTGGCCAGCCGATGAACAAGTCAGCGCTCTATCCTTCCCAGACAAGTCTGGTACCAATCCACCGACCCCGGAGGGATGGAAGGCTTGGTCGGCCTGGGCGGGAAATCCGAACCAGGAACCTGGTACCGGGTGCACGCGACAGTCGCGCCTCCTCCGACTGCGCTACACGCGCCCTTTTTCAGTATTTAGCCATCAATATTTTTTATTATTAGGTTGTCCGAAACGAACTCAGCGTTTTCTATTACTATTTCTTATTCGTCTATTATTTAGTAAAAGCTTTCGTGGATTTTGTCAAATCTCGACCACCTACTTTTTCGCTGATGGAATAAGTCGACAGATGGCCCGTTGGCAAAAGTGTGCTGATTCGAACGGTGCCTACTTCGACTAAATCGGATAGGATTTGAGAAAGTTACTGTCGTTCAAAGTGAAGCCCTCAAAACGCTGAGAACATTCCGGACAACCTAATATTGATCGCAAGTGAGATACTCCGGAACTTTGAGCTATGTTCGAGGACCAGAGACGTCGCCATTTGTGCCAAGTCGTCGAAAACTAGGTGGGCCTAGAACAGGTGGACCCCACGGGGTATAAAGAGAACACCACGACGTCCATCAACGCATTGGTTGTCGCTCTTCGTGATGAAAGCCCTGACCGAACGCCATAACGCAATTCGTGCTCCTCGAGAGAGGCGGCTCTATTGGTGCACTCTGGCACGCGACAGGGACGAATGGAGACGCTGCTGGCGCCCGCTCGAGCAAGTCGATGATCAGCAGCACGACAGGTGAAGAACCCGAGCTAGGCAGTCTTCTCCACATTTTGTACCATTTCTACGTCAAATTCGACGCTCTTCTGAGCTGTCCTAAGACCTTTGAAATCAAATCGAACTCTTCCAAATCAAAATGAGCTACTTCTACATTAAACTAGAGGCTCTCCAAAAATGTTCGAATAAATTTTTCTTCAAGGGAAGTTTCTGTATGACGTTCTTTGAAGTTTTAATTTACTACTCAGTAAGAGAACACATCGTTTGAAATTTTATGAAATTTTCATTTTGCGAGGAAAAATAGTGATTTAAGACTCTTTTTCAAGATCAGGAAAACGGCCATTTTATGTTGCCAAAACAGTGACTGCGCCATGTCCCGTCCGAAACTTCGCGATTTTTACTCGTTTTTTTGTTTTTACTGAAAACAAATTTCCATTTGCACGCAGTTTCACGAATGCAAACGGTGCAACATAAACAATTGTAAAAAAACACACATATCCTGACTTCCTTGCTGTATGTCAGCAGTATCTACACTATCAATCAAATAAACCTTGCGACTTGTTTTTCGAGTACATGGCGCGATCCAGTCTTTTAACATACCATCTGATTGCTGGCTTGTCGCGCCTCGAAACTAAATTTTATTTATTATTGTTTCTCAAAAAATAATTTTTTTTATAAAATTATAACACTTGCTGGGGCAGCTGAACTAAAAAAAAAATTCAAAGGAAGTTCTACCAAATTTTTCATGAACAGAAAACAAAAAAACTATTCTATCTTAGTGAGCCTGTAATTTAACCTGCCTAAAGGTCATTTTAATTTGGAAGAGTTCGCTTTGATTCCAAAGTCCTAGGCGAGCTTAGAAGTGTCCATTTGACGTGAAAACAGCCCTTTCGCTCGTCAGAAGCACCATTTTTACGTCAAATTGCACACGTTTCAAACCAAAATGGACACTTTTCGAATCATATAGGTATATCATCTTACCAAATATCAAATTAAAGACTCTTCTAAACAAGGCTGACGCTTCTGAAATCAAGCTGAACACCTTCCGAATCAAAGCGAGCGTCTTCATGATTATAGGAAAGACAGCCTAAGAAAGTTAGAATAATTTCTTATCTAAGGAGAATTTTTGGATAGCTCTTTTTAACCTTCAATTTATCTGCCCCAGTAAGTGAATACACTGTTTGAAATTTTATAAGACTGTATTTTTTTAGGAAAATTATGACATAAGGCATGGGATCTATCCTATTCCGAGGGGGCCACATAACTAAAATGTATGTGACAAAATGAATTGGGACTTACCGACCGGCTCCTATAGAAGAAGAAATGACCTGATAAAAGAAAAAGCGAACGAACAAACAAAAAATAAAATCGCCGCGGTATTACAACCGTTTCGGCCGGCAAAGAGCGACGCAATGGAGGCATGACCAATGCTTGACATGTTATAACCAGGATCTAACATGGTGAGGAGAGCCACATGGCGCGTGCATACCGCAGTCTGACATGTTATGACCAGGGTCTAACATGTGAGGAGGAGGCATAACTTTGCCGGCTTACAACCGCGGCAGAAACAAATGTAATTTTTCCGTTTGTTTGTTCGTGAATTATTCTACTTTAGGTCATATCTTCTTCTCTAGGAGCCGCTCGGTAAGTCCCAATTCATTTCGTTACATACATTTTAGTTATGTGCCCCCGGACTAGGATAGATCCAAGGAGCGCAAAGAAGCGGCAATTCTTTTTTTAGCGTAATAAAAGAAGAGATCACGCTATGAACTCTACGTCTAGCTCGTTGCGATTCTCATTCGATTTCTAGCGTAAATGCTGTTAACTTGAAAGAGCAAAGTGAATACATAGAAGTATAAGTGTGCTTTGTGCAATGGCATCTGGGGTACCATTTGCAGCCGGATAATTCGACGCAAACAGAATTTTCGCTATCAATCAAGGCAGACCGCCACGTCCTGGAAGAGTGCGCGACGCAATCTCTCCCTTTGGGCCCGTTTGTACTTCGACGCCGAGCGACGCAACACCACGTATTATGGCCACATTGATCGAGCGACGGGGTCAATCAATTTGGCCACAATACGTGGCGTTGCGTCGCTTGGCGTCGAAGTATAAACCGGGCCCTTAGCATTAAAAAATTTGCCGCCTTCTTGCGCCTTAAAAAAAGCTCTAAACCACAATTTTTTAAATACAACTTCAGAGTGTTCTCTCTGGAGCAGGTGAATGTTAAAAGGTTCGAGAAAGTCACCTTGAATTTTCCTTGGACAAAGTATCCTAACCTTATCGGAGAGTCTCCAGTTTAGTCTGGAAGATGCTCGTTTTAATTAGGGAGGTGTTCAAATTGGTTTCTAAAGCGTCATATTTGCTAAACGAGTGTCCAATTTCATTGAAAAGTGTCCGTATTGACGTGAAAATGGTATAGCTGGGATATCAGCCGCCACCCATGTCATCTGTCGTCGCCAGCAACCCCTCCAACCATCCCCCTATCGCGTGCCAGAATAGCCCAGTGGCTCCTCCTCGCTCGACGGACACGAAAAGCATCATATCTCTAGTTAAAAGCTAACACTAAGCAGTCCAACCGAATACAAGCTAGGTGATTTCTGAGAGATCTCGGTGGATCCATTCGACTGCGCCGACTCTTAAAGCAACTGCCAGAGAAATGACCGGCCCACATGATCTTCAAAGAGCTGACCATGTCCCAAGGCCAAGCAATCGCTGACAAAACCCGTGGTAGGAGATTCCCGTCGCCTAAAAGACCCATCTAAACGACCCCTTCTACCACACCCACCCACTACTACCCCACAGTTTAGCCTTGCCAGATGTCCCGATCCGAACAGGATGCAGAAATCACGGACAAAATTGTGCTGGAGGCAAATTATTTCCGCCGCGCAGTCGTCACTCATCACACCTGGACCAGATCTGGCCAGATGTGATGCGCGAGTAACCAGTCAGAGGAACGAGGACTGACTAGCTGGCTGAGCGTCATCGACACCGTCACCACATCCAAACTGCCCTAATTCGCTAGCTAATTAGGTTGGAAATGGAAGCAAGAAAAGGCAGAAGGGACTCTATTTAACGCTTAAATCGACTTGCTTCGCCATAATGATTTCAGTTTCGAGCTCGACGTTCGAAAATCAGCTACGCTGTCGAACAGGCGAAGACGTCGAAAATGCGGACGTCGGGCCGGCCAGACACTAGCTGGACGAGAGCCATCAACGACTAGAGGATTCCGCGGGATGTCAGGAAAACACCAAGACGCCCACCAACGCGCTGGTCGGACTTCTTCGTGAAAGCCTTGAGCAACAGATATGACGCTCTTCGTGTCCCCAGAGGGGGAGGATCCATTGGAGCACTCTGGCACGCGATAGGGTCTAATGTAGACATTTCTGGCGCCCGTTCAAGCAATCCGATGATCAACAGGACGACAGGTGATAAAGGATAAAGGACGGCGTTACTCAATCCCTTTTGGGATGCGCCACGCATTCTACTTCTACGGGATGTCGTGGAGGCAATATGAATGCGTATCTGGCCATACAATGACTCGCGGTGGCCAACCGATGAAAAAGTCAGCGCTCTATCCTTCCCAGACATGTGTGATACCAATTCACCGACCCGGAGGGATGGAAGGCTTGTTGGCCTGGGCGGGAAATCCGAACCAGGAACCTGGTATCGGGTGCACGTGACAGTCGGCGCCTCCTCTGGCTGCGCCACACGCGCCCACGACAGGTGATACAGGTGAAAGATCTGGGTGATGAATAAGGTTGGAGAAGGGGAGTAAGATGTGGGTCCAGTGGAAAGTACTATTTCACGAGCAATAAGTACACCTAAAGCCGGAGCATCGTACCTCTTTAGAGCCAATAAGGAGGATGTTATAAGGAAAGCTTATTCTTCTATTTTTATACTCTTTTCATGTCAAATTTCAAGTCAAAAACTGGATACTCTTCTAAGCAAGCTTGACGCTTTTGGGATCAAACTAAACATCTTCAAAATCAAAAAGAGCTACTTCCTGATTAAAATATGAACTATTCAGAATGCTAGAGTAATTTTTGTTAAAGAAAATTTAGTGTCACTTCCAGCGAAATTCCTTAGATTCACCTACTCGTTTGAAATTTTACAAAAATTTAGTTTTCAATGAGAAATAATGAATTATTTTAGGTTGGACCCGCCTTTAACAGCAAGAAGGCAGAAATTTTCGTGTTAAAAGAATAGTGTGCGCCATGCACTCGCCCAGAGTAATGCGATTTCCAGTCGATTGATAGCGAAAATTCTGTTCGCGTGAAAAAGGTATAGCAAAAAGCAAAAACAAACCTAGAAAATACACATTACATTCGCTTCGCTGTTTCAAGTAAGCAGCATGTACACTATCGATCAAAATAAGGTCACACGAGCTAGACGAGTGCACGGCGTGATCGTTTCCTTTAACACGCTGAGAAATTGCTGCCTTTTTGTACTCTAGAATACGATCCAAACCAAAACATTTCCTTGGCAGATGAAAACTTATAAATTTTTATACAATTATATTTTTATACAATTTTTAATTTTGATTCAATTCCACACAGCTTGTTCACGCATTGAAGAAGGTGAGTTTAACAACTTCAAATAAAGTCATTGTAAATCTTCCACGAACAAAAAGTATTCTTTTCGGAAGGTCTCTAGTTTAATCCGGAGGATGCTCATTTGGTTTGCAAAGATTTTCAGATTGATACCAAAGCATCAGGCTTTCTTAAAATAGTGTCCAAATTTATTTTAAATTGTCCAGTTTGGTAAAGTGACCAATTTTGCTTCAACAGTATCAAATTTGATTTTAAATCTCCAATTTAATTTAGAAGGTGTCTGATGTGAAAAAAAAGATATAATTAATCTCCCTCTATTCACTAAGCTTCTTAAGTAACCAGGATAGCTGTGTCTTTAGGAAAATTTATGGAATAAATGGATGAAGGAAGTTATTCGATTACAAAAATTTGCGAGCGAATGAACGAACGAATTTATTCGTCTTCAATTTTTCCAGTGATCAAAAATCAGTCCCATTTTTCGTTTATTCGAATATTTTAGTAGTCGAACAATTTGCTCGATTCAGATTTTGTGCTTGAAGATCTGAAGTCTTTTCGATATTCGAATAAAATTAGTCGATGTTCGAGAATAATATTCGAATATGGCACCTTTTCGATGTTCGAATTCGAACGAATACTCGACTTTTTAAATCCACCGATGTTTGAATTCGATCGAATATTCGACATATTCGATCGAATTCAAACATCGGTGGATTTAAAAAGTCGAGTATTCGTTCGAATTCGAACATCGAAAAAGGTGATATATTCGAATATTATTCTCGAAAGTCGAACGAACTAGTAACCTGGTTTGTCTCCTGAAAATCTTGGCATGTTTAGAATCCTTTTTAGGAGTCTATTCTATAGAGTACAAGATTAGTTATTTTTATATAAGCCTGAAGGCGTTGTTATCAATGTTATCTCAGGGAAGTTTACGAAAAAAATCAAAACACCTTCCCCGGCTGAATCAAATTCTACGTAAATTAGAGACCTCAAATCAAATTGGGCACTATTCAAAGCAAATTGGACATTTTTCGTAAAAAAATGAACATTAAACACTGTTTCAATGAAAACTGAGGATTCGTAATCAAACTGAACATCCTCCAAATAAAACCGTTTCTCTGATTAATCTAGAGGCCTTCCGAGAAGTTAGGAATAATTTTTGCTCAAGGAAGCTCGCGCGGAATAAAATTGCATTCGATCAGGTCAAAACCTTAACAAGGAAAGGTTCTCAACTCAAGGTAGTCTTTGGCGATGCTATTATGATAGGATGCAGGACCGTGTGAGCGGAGTCCAGAACTACAGTCAGTTTTTGCTGAACGCTTTTTTAAAGACCTGAAAAAGAGGTGTGAAAACGTGTGCGCAACACTCATCAACAACTATGACACCCCACGAGATGGAACTCGGTGGCGCAGTCGGTAGGAGTGCCGCCTCATAGGAGCACACCGACGGACTTGTGAGTTCGAGTCCGCGCACTGCAAGTATTTTTGCACATAATCGTTTTCGCTATCACGCTTTCTCCTGATCACAGGAGTCAATTTCAGGCCATCAATGCTTACAACAAACCAAGGCTGTCTATTTGCGCCTTCACAGGCGTAATAAGACTTTTTACTTCCAGAGAAATGATATGGTGGTACAAATAAAGGCGCAAATAAACAGCCTTGGTTTGCTGTAAGCATTGATGGTCTAAAATAGACCCCTGTGATCATGTGAAAGCGCCATAACAACGAACTGATATGTGCAAAAATGTTGGCAGTACGCGGACTCGAACTCAAAAGTCCCTAGAGTGCTCCTATGAGACGGCACTCCTACAGACTGCGCCACCAATGCACATCTCGTGGGGTGTCATAGGGGTTGATGAGTGTTGCACACACATTTTCACACCTCCTTTTCAGGTCTTTAAAAAAGCGTTCAGCAAAAACTAACTGTAATTCTGGACTCCGCTCACACGGCCCTACATCCTGTCAAAATAGCATCGAAAAACCCACCTTGAGTTGGGAACCTTTGCATGTCAGTACCAGCCGCTCGACGTTTCGAAAAACGAATCGAAGCGATTCAGCTAATCGACCTATCAGTGGTGTCAATAGTAGAACTCATTGGAATCAATCCCGTTCTATTAGGGACTGGAAAGAAATTAAGCGCGTCACAAAATGAAGACTTTTGCAAAAAATATTTCTTTACAATGCCAATGTATGCCTACATTATTTGCAAAAATAATATCAAATCATTACAGCTAAGTAAATATTTCTGTTTGTGTTCCTCTACTCACTCGTTAGAAAACAAGCATAAGAAAACTACATAAAAACTGCTGCAGAGGCCCAAACAGGTCAGGATAAGACCTCACACACACTCATGAAGAATGGTATCAAGAAAACATGGAGAAGTATATACTGAAGTAGCAAAAAAATGTAAAATTCTACTGCTGACACCACTGACAGGCCTATCAGCACCTCAAATGTTGGCGCCAGTCAAACATGAGTGTTTAGGAGCCCCTATAGCAAAGAAAAGAAGTCACCAACGAGTTCAGAAAGCCCAATAAGCCCAACTTGACCACCCTTAATTAGGACGTTCACGTAATTATGGCCGGTAATTAGGTGGCTGACTATAGTGGTGATAAGATACGACGAGTTGACGAAGTGCAGGTGCGCGGGCGACGTCGTTCGTCGGGTGAAGGTCGCCGTCGCAGCGCCGCTACGTTCGCCATCGACGGGGCGGCGCCTTCCTCTACTGCTCCCCCCTTTCTGTATCCAAACAGATGACTCCGGCGCCACCTGAAAGGGATACATTCCTTCTCGATTATCATAGGTGACCACGAGCACCGGCCGACGGGCCGATCCTGCGGAAACCAGGGACGTAAATCCCGTACGGCGGGATTTACGGGCAGACGGAGGTGTGCGATTGACTATCGCAGAGCAGTGGTTGGCAATAGATAGCAGAGAGCTAGCAGGCTCTTAAGAACAGCTTGATTTTCAAAGCTAACCCGACTCTTCATTTATTTATCTATTTGTACGTGAATAATCTGGGCTCTAGTCCTGATCCTGGGTTTGATGTGTAAATCCCTGGTTCGCCGCGATTGAATTACTGACGCTTTCGCGTGTGGTTAGCGAAGACTACCCACTTTCAATCGCCAGTGACTAACCAGGGGCCAGATTCATCAACCGCTTACCGCTCTCTAACGGTGAAAATACCGCCAAACCTGATGCTGGATGATTGTCATAACAGGAGTTTGGCGGTATTTTCATCGTTAGAGGTCGGCAAGCGGTTGACGAATATGGCCCCTGGTTACTCACTGGCGAGTAAAAGTGGGTAGTCTTCGCTAACCACACACGAAAGCGACAGTAATTCAATCGCGTCGAACCAGGTATTACCACTAAACCCGGAATCATAACCAGAACCCAGATTATTCACGAACAAATAAATAATTAAGTAAATAGTAGGATTAGCTTTGAAAATCAAGCTGTTCTTAAGAGTCTGCTAGCTGTGCGGTAAGCGGTTGATGAGTCTGACCCCAGAAGACTATCTCAACCTTAGGTCAGAACGGCTTAGGTGTTGTATGTAGGCAGAATCGCCTCTGTTCGGAAAACAATAAGATGCCAGTACCTCGATCAGAATGCAACTTTGCGCAGAGTTAGAGACGACGGAAGCTGGACCGTCGGTGGCGTTAGGGCGCGTTTATACTTCGACGCCGAGCGACGAGACACCACGTATTGTGACCACATTGATCCAGCGACGCGCGATCGATCAATTTGGCCAATACACATGCCTTCGGGCCGCTCGGCGCCGGAAGTATAAATGGCGCCTAGCCCTCTGCCTTGGCGCAAAGGGCGGACTCAAGTAGGCTGTAAACAGCCGCGATGTTCAAGCAGTGGCGCAGAGGATAGAGGAGCGGTGTGATGAGGAGTGTTTTGTGGTTCGACTCTTCTGTGGTGCAACATTTTTGCACTTCCAAAAAAAGATCCACTACAATCAAACAAAGCTCTCCATGTAAAAAATGGCAACGTACATAGTTGCCAGAAGGGAAACCTGACTCACAGATTCTATCTCGCTTGCGCGTCTCCAGAGGTGGAAGAGTTTCACCTCCTGAACATAGCATAGAGAGCTTATTTGAAGCGCTGATTAGTTATGTAAGGTCGGTTTTCGAAATTTCAAGTGATCACGGTGGGTTTGAGTGAGCATGGGTGAGTGATTTTACTCATCCATACTTACCGTAACCCAGTAATCAATCGGAATTTTTAAGGTGAACGTCATAAAAGTGGTTAGCGCCTTAAATAACCTCTCTGGGCGAAGTTTGGGCATGGTCATCGAGTCTGCCCAAACTTCACCCAGAGAGATTATTAAGGGTGGTAACCATTTATATGAGGTTCATGTTTACAATTTCGATTGATTACGATGGGTTACGGTAAGTAAGGGTGGTTAAATTCACCCATCCCTGCAGTAACCTTCCATAATTACTTGAAATCTCTAAAACAGATCTTCCATAAGTGATCAGCGTTTTAAATAAGCTCTCTAGGCTATGTTCAGAAGACGAAACTTTTCCATCTCTGGAGTCGTGAACGCATGACACTAACTGTGAGCCAGGTCTCCCTTCTGGCGTTCTTTTTCGTTGCAATTCTAACAGAGGGCTTTGTTTGATTGTGGCGAATCTTCAGGGTGTGTCTCAAAAAAGTATAAACTGTTTGAAGGGTAAAAACTTTGCTCACAGTAAAGGTACTGAAGAAGATAAGAGCTCATATGAAATCTTAAGAAAATAGAAATCTTCTGGTACATGCGAGCGGTATGGGTTGTGCCATGCACTCGTCTGAAATTTTGCATTTTACACTCGATTGATTGTGTCTCGCTTAGATACTTGTTATAATTTTTCCACAGTCAAGAGAGTATCGATTGATTTCTGCTTCTTTGAGGGTTTAAAACTCAAAAACACACTGCTTGCGAAAAATGGGGGAGTTCCTTCTAAAAAATGAAGGTACTATTTGAAAGGTTCTAAACATTGCTGCTAGGGAAGCTCTTAAAAATGTTTGAGACTCACATTAAAGCACAGGATAACGAAATGGCGTGCAAATTAATACAGTCAGGATTGCACCACGCCTCCGCCTAAAACCTTCATTTCAGGCTCGATTGATTGTGGGCTGAATGCTTGTTATAATCTCGCTACTACTTGGCCAGATTAACCTATGCTAGCTTCTTTTAATGCTTAGAACTTGACAATCACATGAAAGACATGTGACACTCGAGTTTATTGGTTGCACAATTTAAACGTGAGCAGGAGCCTCATTTTCCAGGATTATGTGGACTTATGAAACAACATTCGAGCTAAATGGAGAGGCTAATCGGAATAACTGCGGCTACTGAGCGACGGAATGCGTTAGAAGGAGCACAGCACAGGTTAGTACGGCCAAGTAGTAGCAAGACTGTAACAAGCATTCAGGACACGCACAATCAATCGAGTCTGAAATGCAAGGTTTCAGGCAGCGGCATGGCGCAATCTTAACTCTTTGCACGCCGCAGAAATCTCGTTACACTTTGCTTTCATATGAGTCTCAAACATTCTCAAGAGCTCCACTACCAGCAATGTTAGAACCTTCCAAACAGTACCGGCATTTTTTTTCGGATATCCTTCATTTTTCGTAAGCAGTAGTGTATTTTAAGTTTTCAACCCTAAAAGAAACGCAAATCAATCGATACGGCCACTTTGTGGAAAAAATTATAACAAGTATCCAAGTGAGACACAATCAATCAAGTGTAAAATGCAAAATTTCAGACGATTGCATGGCGCGATCCATACCTCTCATATGTCAGAAAATTTCTATTTTCTTATGCTTTTATATGAGCTTTTAACATCTTTAGTACCGTTATTATGAGCAATGTTATCGCCCTTCAAACAGTGTATACATTTTTCTGACAGCCCCTGTATTTCAGGAAGCGCAAAATGTTGTGCCACAAGGAAGAGGGAGTGGAACCGCAAACCACTACATCTCACTACGCCGCTCTTCTGTCCACTGCGCCAACACTGCTCGACCGTCGTCACTGTTTCCGCCCTGCTTTAGTCCGCCCTCTGCGCCGAGGTAGAATGCTAAGGCCCCGTTTATACTTCGACGCCGAGCGACGCGACGCCACGTATTGTGGCCACATTGATCGGGCGATGCGATCGATCAATTTGGTCACAATGCGTGTCGTCGCGGCACTCGGCGTCGGAAGTATAAACGGTGCCTAACGCCACCAACGGTCCAACTTCCATCGTCACCAACTCTGCGCAGAATTGTATTCGGGTAGAGACACTTGCATTTTGTTGTTTCCCAGCAAGAGGCGACTCTGCCCATATAGAACACTTGAGCCGTTCCGACCTACCGTTGAGATAGTCTTCTGGTTGAAGGCCCTTTTAAGACCGCAAACGTTCAGCAAACCAGCAGCTTTCAAACTAAACCGCAGTGGATGTGTTGGATCCAAGAGCTCTTCGGGAACACCCGACAACGGTGCGGCTAGCTGAACCACATACTCACTTCAGTCGTCTGACTTGGCCACCTCAGACTTCCCGAATAATCGCATCATCATCCATTTGGGTCACATTGAGTATGGGACGATTTATTACTCACAAGGGAAAGAGACGGCGATTCGGCGGAGACACAGAGAGCCGCGTGCTGCCACTTCGAATTGAGACATATCGCGCGATACTTTGTCGCTTTCGTCGTCGCATTTCGGAGAGGAAAAAAATGAGAACTGCACGAGCCCGTGAGAAGAAACTGCATAAAAATCCCTGCTAATCGCGTCGCTTGCGGAGGAAATACACAATTTCCACGACAAATTGGACGCTTTCCAATCACAATCAGACTTAACATCTTGCAAATGGAAAATACAGCCGAAATCCTTGATAGCGCGGCTTATCAAGAGATATGGTAAGCGATAAGCACCGTTATCTGAGGTTTCCGTTGTGAATTCTGTGCTAAACTTCCGTAAGTCGTTGATGAATCCGACCCCAAGTGGAGTGAAATGCCCCACTCACTAGGATAGATACAAAGTTTATAGTTTTACAAGGAAAAAAGTGCTTCTTATTCTAGGAAATCACTACGGCGCTTACAAGGCAATCCTACAGTCCTCAACAGATCACTTTGAACAACTCCAACTCCTTCTTCGATCTTTCTTGAGAGTTAAATCACTGGTTTATTCATCAGTATAGACCAAATCCACTCACCGGCCACCTTGCTGTACATTGCCTTCGATGATTGTCGCCTCCTGCTGGACACGAATCCATAAAAGGAATCCCGTTCATTTCCGCGAACCGTATAAAAACGCGATCACCGGAGATCGGCGACAATTCGGGCACGACCTCGTAGAGTGCGGCCACTAAAGGTGACCTAATCCAGCTCTTAAACAACGTTTGAAACCGATGAAACTGCGAAGACACAGACACTGAATCGCGAAAGAACGTTAGGAACTCCAAAGGGATTGAGCAACACCGTCATTCGGCTACTCACATTTGAGGGCGCATGTGAAATATCATTGTGAAGCGCAAACCTACTAACCTTAACAGCATCTTCACATCACATGAGCTTGCCAAGTATAGCCAAGCATGTTAAAGGACAGTTCTTCGTCGTCGACCTCAGTCGTCATCTCCGGCACACAGTCCGTAGTACGCAAATGCTCGTGCCGCGCGTCGCTGACACCCATCTTCCTAACTGGCATCGCGTAGCGACGAGAGCCTTGGGGAGATCAACAAATCCCTCAAAAATCAAACTACACTGCTAGGGTAATGCTCTTGGAGGATATCATGCCAGACAGCGGTTGGCCCCGTTTATACTTCCGACGCCGAGCGACGCGATGGCATGTATAGTAGCCAAATTGATCGATCGCGTCGCTCGATCAATGCGGCCACCATGCGTGGCGTCGCGTCGTTCGGCGTCGAAGTATAAACGGGCCCTTCCATGTGAGCGACAAAGGACATTATAGGCACGAAGGTTAAAATTAAAACAAAATATAGTGTAATCGGTGATATCGCCGGCTCTTGCGCACCTAGCTGGTTCAAAATTATGATCCCACCTAACCAGGAAACTATCTCAACGGTAGGTCGGAACAGCCCAGGTGTTGTATATGGGCAGAATCGCCTCTCTCTGGGAAACAACAAAATGCAAATACCTCGACCCCAATACAACTCCGCGCTGAGCTAGGGACAACAAAATTGGTTCGTTGGCGGCGTTAGTCCTATGCCTGCACGAGGAAGGCGAGCTCAAGTTGGCTGGAAACAGCGATTGAGGGAAGTACACCGTCCCTCTACCTACTGCGCCACCGTCGCTCGCTTGTCATTGCTGTTTCCAGCCAACTTTAGCCGGCCCTCCGCCTGCAGTCATAGGGCTAACGCCGCCAACGGCCCAACTTCTGTCGTCCCTAACTCTGCGCAGAGTTGCATTGTGGTCGAGATCTTAGTATTTTGTTGTTTCCCAGAGAGAGGCGATTCTGCCCATATACAACACTTCGGCCGTTCCGACCTACCGTGAGATAGTTTCCTGGTAAGTCAGCCAGGCCCTCCATCTCCACAAAGTCCACGATCAATGTATTTACAGTGTAGAAGTAGACCTCGTGGAGCCCTCCATGACGGTGAATAACACCAACGTCTGAACTTAATACCTTCTTTTGTCCACTCCAATTTGTCGACTTCAAAACCATCGCTCCTTGAATTATTTCTTGAATAAAAAGTTAGAAATGTTGTGAATGTTACGTCTAAAGAGAAAGAAACCAGAAGAATGCCTTTTTGGTATTAGATCCTACCGTTCCGCGAGTCTGTATTGAGCCTGCCCCCTCAAAGAGTACAACTCTAGGTCTGGGGGAGGGAGGGGAGGGTGTTCATCGCGTATACTTATAAATTCTCGATCGAATGGAGCATCCTAGTTGAAAAGGCACAAAAATGTGTAGGCATAACCTATCTCTCTTTTAGGAAATATTTTGTGAAAATGCTACAGTAAGATTCAAAGTGATTTTTAAGAAAAAAACACAAAACACGAATTTCTCTACCGATTTCTTGAAGAAATTGTTTCATGAATACCCTAAGATTATTTTCCAAGTGAAAAAAAATGAATAAAGGTGATGTCTCTGCTTTACAAGGTCGCGTCCTTTCTTCGGATTGGTTTCATAGCATGGGTTTACGTGGTGCAATAGGCGGGATGCCCCTAGCTTTTAGGAAAAAACTTTGGGTTCCATTCGAGGCCAGATTAGGGAGTAATAGGCTACCCAGTGAAAAGAAGCAGATGCTAGTGTACGTATCCTACGCTTTTGTTTTGAATCAAAGGCGAGGAGAATTCAATCCTTCAAAAGCTACCAAGTTCAGTGGTTTGAAATTAGGTGAATTTTGAGAAAAATTCGAGCAATTTAAGGTATAAGATAATCTTGACGCGCCTTGTTCAACGAAAGTCGGTTGTATGCGAAGAGCTTTAGAAGAAACTTAGGTTGAGACTCAACTAGTGGCCGTTGATTCAACAGCGTCCAGTCTCTCCTGCGCCCCGTCTCTTCCGGACCGTCCCGGTCGTCATCCCTGGCGCATAGTCCGTAGTTCGCAAAAGCTCGTGCCCGTGCGTCATTGACGCTCCGCTTCTAAAGGAGGGTTCATACTTCGTGACAATAGCGACTCGTCGCCCGTGCAAAGCATGCATATCGATTAAAACTGAGCGTGCGCCGCCGAAAAGCGTTCATACTCCAGTGCCGGCGCTGTCGCTCCAGTCGCTCTCGTCGCTCTTGTCGCCTGTTTATACTTTCGCGCGCTACGCTCTCGTCGCCCATGAAAAACATGCAAATCGATTAAAACCAAGCGAGCCTCGCCGAAATCTGTTCATATTCGAGCGCTGTCTCTGCACCTCCAGTCGCTGCCGTCGCCTGTTCATACTTCTGCGCGCTAGGCTCTCGTCGCTGCTATCGCGAGGTATAAACAGTCCCTAACTGCAATCGCGCAGCGGCGGAAGTATAAAAGCCGCCTAAAGGCCTGTTCATACTTATACAGCAGCGACGAGAGCGCAACGCGCAAAAGTGTGAACAGGCAACAGCCGTGACTGGAACGACTAGAGCGACAAGAGCGACAAGAGGGACAGCGCCGGCACTCAAGTATGAACACTTTTCGGCGGCGCGCGCTCGATTATAACCGATTTGCATGTTTTGCAAGAGCGACGAGACGTCACGAGACCAAAAGAGCGGACCCCGCTACGAAGCGGGGCAAACGCTGAAGAAGAAGAAGAAGAAGAAGAAGAAGAAGAAGATGATGATGATGATGATGATGATGATGATGATGATGATGACGAGAGCACAGCTCGCGTGGCGTGCGCAAAACCAGCAAGTATGAACAGACGACAGAGCGACAGCGCCGGCGCTCGAATATGAACACTTTTCGGCGGCGCATGCTCGGTTTAGCAGGTAGGTAATAATCTAAAGCAAAAACCTTAAACTACCATGTCCTCACGAATCAAACATACCTTCTCGATCCCTCCTTCAAACACACTTCACATAGGAACTGGTTAACCGCTATCTATCGACTTACCTTAACCTGAACTGCCCGCTTGATTTTGATGTCATTACGTTCTCCAGCTATCTGCTGTCGACACCGTCCTCACAATAGACCTAAAGCCAGCTTTAAGCAATTACCTCTCAATCACGCACTCGTTCAGTAGATCTTGTCTGATCTTGGCCGCATCCAACGAAACTCATTCAAAGCCATTGAATACAGAAATCTTCATGCAAATCGAAAACCGACAAAGAATGAATACACCCCTGATCAGAGGAGAACGAGAGCAATGTTATAACACAGAGTCAGTCATCGAGAAAAAAATGAAACCTGCTTCAAGCGTAACAAACGAGTAACAATTATTATCCATACAAAACCACCGGAAGCCTTTTAGAAAGCCAACCGGTGCGTGAAATGACAACCGGACAGAAACATTTATAGATAAGACACAATCTCTTCACACTACATTGAAAATCCTACTTTAAGAAGTGAATGGAAGATAAAAAATTGGTTTAAAACCAAATAGTAACGTTAGTTACCACCGAGCATCTAAGGAATGAAAGCAGAGCCACGTATCCAAACGCCTGGACGAGTTGGTATGGGCATGGTCGCAAAGAGCCTTCGTTGCGGGACCCACTTTTCCCACTACTGAACCGCTACGGAAACCTTCCTTCAGACGAACCTTATTCTAATGAACAAGGCTCGTCTGAAGGAAGGTGGCGAAACGACCCATAAAAGTCTATTTTTAGTTCTTCATATGCCTTTGAAAGGGACAAGCAATGCTATTTTGGTGATTGCGGGGAGAGGGGGCAGTCGAGACGTGTGAAAAATAGCGTCAAAACTGCATTACACCTCCGATGAATCCTCTGGATTCAGAATTTGATCTCTCACTGCACTTCTTCCATCCCCCAACCAACTATGAACTTGACAACTATGTACGAGCACTTAGTGTGGCTTACATGGTGAAGTGGAACTCGGCGGCCAATCAGGACACCGTCAGTCGGTGGCACGCTGCTTCGATGCAGTCTGATTGGCTTGGTGCGTCCCACTCTCATGTAGACCTCATAAACGACTCTCACCCACTGAAGTGTCCAGTGCATTAGCCATGCGGACTTCATCGTTCATCAAACTTCCAAAGATAGCGACGAATCCCCCGTCAAAATGGAGCAGATTTTCCTACAGTATCAAACAGGAAATTGTGATTGAAGCACCAGGCTAATTACTTGGGAATGCTGTTGGCATCTTGATGTGAAAGCGGTTCAATCCAGCATGGCACTTGAATCAATTAAGAGGATGCCGAGTGGTGCTTACAGTGCTGCCGCTCTAAATGGTCTGGATTCCAGTTCGAGAGTCAGGCTCTGATTATTAGCGTAAATTTACGATCATTCTATGTCTTCTTCCCATATTGATTGCTAATGGCCTTCGTGGAGTTATGGAAACTTCGCACTATACTGAAGTGATTATGCCGTCCATTTTAACCTTTGCTCCATATCTGTTTCCATGCCGTTGTCAAACTTCCAGAAATGGCGACGAGTTGTCCGTTATAATGGACGAGTTTTCCATCCAGCAGCAGGTTTACTCGTTGCAGGGTCATAGAAACGTCTCCCCACATCAGTTAGTGCAACATCGCGGCTGGTGACGTCTATACTCATCTTTTTGGCTTTTCTTCAGTTTTCTTCGCAAACTTCAAAGCCGAAACGATGACAATAGGAATCACCAGCAGCTATCTTGCACTAACCGACGTAGGGACGCGTTTCTATGGCCCTGCAACGAGCAAACCTGCTGCTGGATGGAAAACTCGTCCATTTTGACGGATAACTCGACGCCATTTCTGGAAGTTTGACAGTGGCATGGAAACGGATATGGTGGAGCAAAGGTTAAGGACGGCATATTCACTTTCAGTACAGAGCGAAGTTTCCATAACTCCACGAAGGCCAATAGCAAGCAATATGGGAGGACGACATAGAATGATCGCAAATTAACACTAATAATCAACGCTTGACTCTCAAATTGTAATCCAAACCATTAAGAGCGGCAGCACTGTAAACACCACTCTTGGCCCTCTTCATTGATTCAAGTACCATACTGGATGAACCGCTTTCACTTCTAGATGCCAACAGCATTCCCAAGTAATTAGCCTGGTGCTTCAACCACAACCTTAACTGATCTAGACTCTTTCAAAGTCAGCCTGGATAGGAATCAAAATAATCCATTAATTCAAATAAATTTAGGCACATATTGAGATTTTCACCAATCAGATGCAAAGCTCGCGGCAATGGCCATCGGAGTTGTGACAACACCGTTTGCCTAGACAGTTCAGGCAGCGCTACTGTTTGAAAGGTGATAAGCCCGCTGCCAGTAAAAGTACTGAAGAAGTTAAGAGCGCATACGAAAGCACAAGGGAATGAAACTATTCTGACATATGAGCGGTGAAGCTTACGCCACACACTCGTCCGATTTCTTCCATTTTACACTCGATCGATTGTGTTTCGCCTGAATACTTGCCAGAATTTCTCCATAAAGTGACCGCATCAATTGGCTTGTGCGTCTTCTGACGTTTAAAGCTTAAAAACTCACTACAGCGTCCGGCAAAATGCAGGATATCCTAAAGAAATGCAGGTACTGTTCCGAAGGTTCTTGCCTTGCTACTAGTGAATGTCTTGGAACTGATATGAATGCACAGAACAACGAAAATTCTGTCACGTGCAAATGGTCAAGATTGCGCCATGCCTCCGTCTGAAACCTTACATTTCAGACTCGATTGGTCGTGTATGGCCGGAATGCTTGTTACATTCTTGCAATTAATTCACCAAAATAACATGTGCTGTGCTTCTTCTGAAGTTTAGAACTTGACAGCGCACCATAACTTCATGTGAACCTTAACATCTCTATAACCTTCGTTAGCAGTAATGATATGTGGCTTCATGTGGCGCGTACGTTTTCTAGCTTACTCCGCATTTTGCCCAAGTTTCAGTGCATTGTGAAGTTCTAAACGTAGAAGGAAACACAGCACAGGTTAATGTGGTCAATTAATAACAAGACTGCAACAAGCGTTCAGCCCATGCACAACCAATCGAGCACGAAATGTAAGGCTTCAGATGGATGCATGGCGCAAACCTTGCCATCTGCACGCCACAGAATTCTCGTTATTCTGTGCACTCATATTAATACCAAACCCTTCATTAGCAGCAATGCTACAGTCCTCTGAACATTTCGCCGAAATCTGTAGTGTGTTTTTAAGATTAAAACTTCAAAGCAAGCACAAATCGATCGATACGGCCACTTTCTAGAGAAACTGTGACAATTATCCAAGCGATACACAATCAATCGAGTGTGAAATGAAAGAAATCGGACGAGTGCGTGGCGCAATACCTACCACACATGTGTCAGAAAATTTTCATCTCCTTGCGCTTTCATAGGAGCTCTTACCTTCTTTAGTCCCTTTATTGGCAGGAAAATTATGACCTTTCAAGCAGTGTATACATTTTCCTGGGACACCCTGTAACATATTCGAAGCCATTATCTATGAAGGATTTACCTGTATTGCTAAAGGAGGGCAGAGGGGGAGGGGTTTATACTTCTGCGCCCGCCTAGCGCGGCAGTCTGCATCGATCGCTCACGTTGCCTAATCGATATGGGCGATACCCGTCCGTCGCGCGTCAAGGCAACTATCCTACGGCTACGCAACTGCTCCATACTGAAAGCGATCCACAACCACCCAGTTCAGACTATTTACAAACCTTCTCGAGCTGACTACAGTATTATAATAGGTGGAATAATTGTAAACTTCTTTGAAAGGCATAAATCCACTTGAGCACGTCTACGTTGTTCTTGAAAGCAATGACGGCGTCCCTTTAGCGATTCCAATGAAACTTGTTGTAGTGGAAAAGAAGGTTTCCCTCGATTCCATTCAGTTGCTCCTGCGACGCTCCCTGAAACCAATTATTTGATAAAGCTTACGGTACTGGTCGCTAATATGGCCTACATGGGGTGGCGAAAACGTACCAGCGAATCACAACTGATAAAAGCAGTGAACGAAGACACGCCAGCCAATCAGAGCATCGATCGAACACGTCTCGTTTTGGTGGCACATTCAATGCAAACTCAATTGTGTTCCTCGCTGTCGCCATGTGGGCCACATTCGCGACCACTACTATTTCGACACTATGTCGCTTTTTGTTCTTATAAATGACGCAATTTTTCTTAAAAAAATAGTAAAAAGTAGAACAAAGTCGAGCCGAACAGAGATTTTACCCTGTAAAAAGCGTTTATAACTCTGTAATAGACCGTAAGCGACGTCAAGGTAAGTGAACCGTACGTTCCCAAGCTATCCATAACATGTGTTTACCATATTTTTCGATTAAAAATAACAGCAGCTAACTAACTATCAGAGAACGCCCGGCACTAATGATCGCTGTGGCCAGGAACGTGTCCATGTTCTTCACAGTGGATGAAGGTACATCATTACGGCCACGTAACTCCAGGTAGAGATCGAGGAGCCTAAGATCACTTGGGAAACGTTAAAAATGGGCATTTACTGAGACCTACATATAGTACGAACCTCTGCAAGTTTGCAGCAGCTCCATCTTCGACCGCAGCTTCAGCTCTGGAGGGCGCTGGCGGAACAGACGACGTTACAGTACGTGGGCTCTCATCGGCCTTTGGAGCAACGGCGAACTCTTCTTCGGTGTCTAGAATTGACGTAGTTTTTTCAGTGCAAAGAACCAGGAACCCAGAAAAAAACTGGTACCCTTTGAAAATATTTTATTTATTTTAAATTTTATAAAAAATATTTTCGCGGCGAATACCTAAGGTCTAAGGTATACTCCCACGGGACTCCCCGCAGACGAGCACGAATCGTGCCGGGACCCTACACCTGGCCACTCGTCGAAGCCTTCCACACCCGCCGTCAGCGGCTCGTCGCCGTCAGACGATGAGGGGGCTGGTATGCCGTCCGTTGCAGGACGGCGTCGACGACCGACAGCCTCCAGCGACAGGTGGAAGGCTTTTGAAGGATTGCACTTTTATGGCGACTTGAACAGTGACATTCTCGGGACACTATGGGAGAAAAAGACTCCCTATGCTATGGCCAAAAACACGCACAGGCTGCGGACCACAGGAAAGGCTTGCCCATTACACAAATGTGAGAAAGAAACATGGAAATAAAACTAAAAACAATGAAATAAATAAACTAATAAACTAAAAATAATAAACTGGACTAACCTGCTTCTTCTTTAGGAGTCAGAAAACCTTCAACATCCTCCTAAAAGAAAAAAGTCTCGGCAAACTTTCCATCCAGATGAATTCGAACAGAAGCAGAAACGAGTATCTAAATGTCTGGTTAACTTAGAAAACCCAGCGCTGGACAACCCATATACTTCGCTCTAAAAATATGAATCTAAAGTGGTCCGGAAAACTGTTACACGCATAGAGGAAAGCCTAGGAAGGAGCTCACTCATGGTTAGGTCTGTCTGTGGTAAGGTTCTTCCATATGCTCCGAAGCAGCTCTACCCTGGGTAAGATCACCGATATCTTAGCGAGTGTTTAAAGAGCGTTTAGTGCGCAGGCGAAGCGCGATGCGATGTTATGAAAGCCTCCCATATTGGACTTAAGGCCCGTTTATACTTCCGACGCGAGTAAAGGTGCCAGTCAAACAACAAACAACGGGTTACTTGGATACGCCACGTTTCCGAGTTCTTTCCCATGCCCATATCTGTGTTCTCTTTCGCGTCAGCGGAACCTTGACGGCAAACGGTAATGAATGTAGGGCATAAAATTGATTTTGTACCGAAAATTCTACTCACCGTACTACTTGTTATCCAAAAGTGATCACATAGGGATCCCTTATTTTACAAATTCTAATGTCCCATATAAAAAGAAGTAACCGCTCACCTCCTGTACAGAAGCCACCGATCCCAGCTCCATCTCTTCACTTCCAGGTTCTTTCCCCTCAGCGCATAGAAGGCGAACAGGTGACTTCTTCGACACTGCTTCACTCTTAGCAGCGCCAGAACTACGCTCAGCCTTGCTGCTTGCTCCGCTATACACACTCTTCCCTTCTTTCCGAAGCATTGGCGTTGGCGGCTCGACCGTCACAGGAGACTTCAGGCATCCCCCTTCCACAGAATGCGTCGTCGATGTGACAGGCGAGCGCGGAGTTCTGTCGGGAGTTGGCATCCAGAGCGAGGGCCTCGACTTCTCTGGAGGGTCTTGCAGATCATCCAACGGGAAGATGCCCTCTTCCGTTGTCCAAGGCGCCACGAGTGATTTCAGTTGTTCCTCGAGAGAACCCGAGTTGCGGCCATGACAGCTGACAGGCGCCTAAACACAGGATGCCATACATTATTAGGTAGACTCAAATTCAACTCTGATTTACATTAGTTTCGCTTTAAAGCTAAGCGATTTTGCGTAGAAAAACGAAATTTTTGCTTAAATTAAGGACTCGGGAAGGATCGGCCAGCAAAAATCTACATTTTCAGGCTGCATAACTTAGCGAAGGTGACACTTGCACTCCGAACAAAGTTAGCACTACGGTACTCTGGGTAAGTATGTGGAGTAAATTTCGACATTTAGTAAAATAGGCTACAACAATTTTTACAATTTTTACTTTAAACTTTTCATTCTAAGTCAAACATTTTTCAAGCAAAAATAAATACATCTAGCGCCAGAATAGAGAACAGATCTATCCTAGTCCTGGGGGGGGGACCACATAACTAAAGAGTATGTAAAAAATCGACTTGGGACTTACCGAGCGACTCCTACAGAGCACGATAAAACCTAAACCAGAAGAATTCACGAGAAAAAAATACGAAAAAAAAATGTTTTCGCCACGGTTTTAGGCGGGTGAAGTTATGTGCCCTCCTCACCATGTTAGATCCTGGTTATAACATGTCAGGCGGCGGTCAGCACGCGCTAGTTGGCTTTATGCGCCCTCCTCACCATGTTATATCCTGGTTCTAACATGTCAAGCGGTGGTCAGCACGCGGCATGACTCCATTGTGTCGCTCTTTGCCCGCTGATACGGTTGTCAAACCGCTGCGATTTTATTTTTTTATTTATCCGTTCGTTTTTTCTTTGTTTTAGGTTCTATTGTGCTCTGTAGGAGTCGCTCGGTAAGTCCCAAGTCGATTTTTTACATACTTTTTAGTTATCTTTTTAGTTATGTGGCCCCCGGACTAGGCTAGATCCTAGAGATCTTACAACGAAGACAAATAATTCTCTATTTTAAGAAAAATTGTGTAAAAAAACCTAAGGACACAGTGGTGTACACTTTTTTAACGACCATAGAATTTCCATTCTTTTAGTCGAAACATCCTACAAGGAAAGCCTCCAAACTTGCGGTGACCTTTTGCGATGCAATCCTTACAGGATATAGGGTCCCATGGGTGGAGTCCAAAACCAGTTAGAGTTAAACACGTCCTTCTGCCACCCCACCAATGTGGTCCGCTGGCGCAGTGGATAGCGATGTATTGGGCGCACAGAGTGGGTTCTATGGTTCGGTCTCCGGTGTCGCCAAAGTTTTTGCACGCACGCGTCGTTATTATTATGTGCTTGCGTGATCACACGAGTCAATTTGTACGCGATTAATGCTTTTAGGAACTAGGTATAGCCCTTTTTTGCTTTCATTTGAGTTTCCGTTCTATAGCATTTCCAACTGTAATCTCTATCCTTGTAGGAGGAGTGAAATCAGGATCGAACGCTGACAGAAGTCGAGCGACGACACGTCCGGGTGAAAAATACATTTCAGTGTTGAGTATTTACCGGTATTAAGCCAAACTCATAAGGTTATGAGTGGTATATGTTAAGAGTTTGGCTTGATACCGGTAAATATAGTACTTAACACTAAAATGTCTTTTTCACCCGGACGTTTCGTCGCTCGACTTCTGTGAGCGTTCTATCCTGATTTCACTCCTCCTACAAAAATAGATTACAGTTGGAGGTGCTATAAAATGGAAACTCAAATGAAAGCAAAAAGGGCTATACCTACTTACTAAAAACATTAATCTGTACAAATTGACTCATGTGATCACGCAAGCACATAATAATAACGACCCGATGTGTGCAAAAACTTTGACGACACCGGAGACCGAACCATAGAACCCACTCGGTGCGCACAATACATCGCTATCCACCGCGCCAGCCGACCACATTCGGTGGGGTGGCAGAGGGGCGTGATGAACTTCGAGCTCACGTCTTCACACGACTTATTGCCACCACAGAAGAGCGTGCCGAAAATACTAACTATGGTTTTGACTCCTCACACGGGACCCTATATTCTGTAAAAATTGCATCGCAAAAACTCACCGCAAGTATGGAGGCTCCTCTTGTTAGGTGCATTCTGAAGCGCTCCCACACAAAGAAATGTTCTTGTGAAAAGACTGCGCCGTGCACTCATCCAGAAGATCGCAATGATTATTTGATTGACAGTGTAAATGTATGTGTGTGCCTATCTAAACCTAGATAGTGGAGAATGGTGGTACATCTCTCCTATTGTGACCGCTTTTGCAGTTTCCCAATTTCTACGCATGTAAACAGCAATTAAACCATCTGTCGCGAGCGCGATAGCTCCTCGGTCCGTGGCCGGCCTGGGCGCGCCGTTTCCCACGGTAGATTGCCGATGAGGCGCCATCGATCGGCCTGGGAGCATGGGAAAGTTGGTGACGTGGCACCATCGATCGGCGTGCGCCGCCTCCTCTCGACAGGCGCGTGGCCGCATTCGACGTCCCACGCTCCCGCGACGAGGTCTGGCGACCTCTCGCTCTGCTCCCTATTCCGGATGGCTACCGTGGGGCCTCGTCTCTGCCGTATTCGCTGCTGGCACTACGGACGGGAGCGCCAGGAGAGGGCCGCGGGGTCTAGTGAGCATTATGCTCACCCCCGCGGCCTCAGGAGATCTCACTACGACGGTCACGGAGGACGCCTAGCTATTCTCTACTCTCGCCGCTGAATTGTCGGATGGTTGCTGGTCGCGAAGTGCCAATAAACCTTATGGCTCATACAGTGTGCGCATGGAGGAACGGGATGAGTCCCTTTGTATCAAGGGCATTGGCAGTGTCTATGCATATGTTGTATATTCCCTTGTGGGTTTCCCTGGGATCGGGTAGTCCCCCTGGAGCGGAGTGGGAGCTGAGGAGCCGGGTGGCTCGAGGTCAAGGGAAGAGGCCAGTCCGGACAGCTGCAGGTCCACCAATACGTTATAGGCAATACGTGCGATTGTGACAATACGTGGGAAGTCCCGTGGGGTTAGGTAAGATCTGGGGACGCTCCGCGGCCCTTGGAGCGACACGGAGCCGCAAAGGCACTCGAGGGATGCGGATGCCTCAGCCTGCGGGGCCACCGATCGCAGCACCATCATTCAAACAGACAATGCAGTCGAGTGCGCTGCGCAATCTCTCCCTGTACCACGCAAGCAATGTTATTCTTCTCCAGCGGCCGGATTCATCAACAGACTTACAGCGACTTAAAAGAGAAAATACAGCCAAAATCCCTGATAGCGCGGCTTACCAAGGGAAATGCTGAAACATTTTCGCTGCATTTTCTCCATTAAATTGCTGTAAGTCGTTGATGAATTCGGCCCCATCACATCAGGATTAACCTAAAGACTTTGTTTGAGGTCAACTGATAGGAAAACTGTCTCAATTCAGACAGTGTAGTTTCTTTTTCTGAAGGCGCTCCGTAAAGGCAAATTTGATTTTACTTTTAAACATTTAACTTGAGTTTGCGAAAATTTTCTTTCTTTCCTAAAAAGGATAGTCTCTACTTGACTAAAAAAGTTTGTTTCAACTTTACAGGGTGCGTAAAAAGTATTGACGCACTAAACGTAGGCTATAGAAATAACAGCACAATATAAAATTTAACAAGTTTATATACAAAATGTCAACAATTATCTAGCAAACAGAATGGTATCACTCGTATTCGATATGGGCTCCTTTGCTGCGAATACAGACGCGAAATCGATGAGGAAAGGCGTCGACGTGCGCCGCAAGTAGTCCACGTCGATTTCGTTCCAGGATTTGACCGAGGCGGCCTTCAGTGACCTGATACTTTTGTGGGAAGTAGCGCAGGCCTTGCTCTCCAAAACTCTACATACGGAGTAATCCAACGGATTCAGATCGGGGCTGTTCGGCGGCCATTCCTTTGCCGAAATGGAGTCCTTCAAGTTGGCGCGACACCACTCCTGAACAGTTTTCGCTTTGTCCGCAGGAGCAGAATCCTGCTGGAAGACATATGCTTACTCCCAAAGTGGGATTTAAGCCAAGAAACCAGATGCTTCTTTAGGATCTCACTCAGATAGTTCTGATAGTTTATTTTCACTCCTGGATCCACAAAAACGAGAGGCGATTTGCCGTCGCTTGTGATGAATGCGCAGACCATGATAGTGGTCGGATGCGCCTTCCTTGCAACGAGTCTTTCGCCGGAATTAGCGCTTTGGAGGTCCTCGGAGAGTATTCTGCAGTTTTGCCGGTTAAAAGCAGCTTCAACGCTGAAGAGCTTTTCGTCACTGAAGACGAAGTGGCGACATCCATCGTTGGCGGCGCGCCTGAACAGCTCCTTGCATCTGCGCCCCCTTGTCCGCTTGTTTTCTAAGGACAGCGCCTGGCACTTCTGAAGTAGATACCTACGGAGATTGAGCTTCTTATGGGCAATAGTTCTAACAGATCCTTCGCTGATATTCAGGTCGCTGGCTATTTTCCTAACCGACTGTTGCAGTGGGCGTTTGATTCTCTTCCCGATGATGTGTGCATTCCTTTTCGTAACAGCTGAGCAGGGTCGACCGGATTGACGACGGTCTGATGTTTTCCAGTCTCTTCGAAGAGCTTTACCGCTCTTTGGACCGTTCGGCGAGGGATAGAGAGGGCTTTGACGATGTCCTTTGTGGCAAAGCCGGCGCAATGAAGACAATGATGGATTCTCGCTTTGGATGGGCAACTACCATTGTAAAAACAAAATGGAATGTCCACAAATACGAACACAAATAATGATGGAACACAACAAAAATAACAAATATACCACACGAGAATCTCAAAACTGACCTTAATACCTTAACAAGACCACAGTTGTGACAAAAAGAAGGTTCGTCAATAATTTTTCCGCACCCTGTAGACTAACGTGGCTTGCTAAATTTCCATTTCATTTACTAAACGTGTCCGATTTGAAAATAAATGTCCATTTTAAAATGGAAATGATATACATTAGAGGAAGGGGTAACAATTTCGTAACGCTTCATATTTTTGGAAAAAAATTCAAAACACTCGGATACGACACCTTATACACTGCGACCAGAAAGTATAGGGACACTTAAAAATTGTACTTTTCCTACGCTAATTGATATCAATCGACCTGAATTTTTTACTGAAAAATTCGTTACGGCAAAGAAGTTTGAAGCAAAAGTTTTTAGCAAAATCGGTTTGATGTGAGCTGAATTAGAAAATAAAATATGGAGACACACCATTTTCAATTGACCAGAAAGTATAGGGACACTAGTAAAAAACAACTTCATTGTCAAGATAAAAAACAGTCGTTGATAACTAGTACCTCCGCGGTTCATTGCAACATCTACAAGTCGGGCTGGCATCGAAGCAGCATGATTTCGAAGTGTTTGTAGAGGAAGTTCATCCCAAGCGCGTGGAATTGCTGATCGAAGTCCTTGCAGAGAAGAATATGTCTGGTTATGCTCGTAAATCTTCCTTACAAGGTGTCCCCAGATATTTTCCATTGGATTCATATCGGGAGAACATGCAGGCCAGTCGAGAACTTCAACAGAATTTCTTCTGAGGAAGCCTTTTGTGGATCTGCTGGCATGCGGCAGTGCATTGTCCTGTTGAAAAACCCATCCCTGACCAGCATTCTGTTTAAGGAATGGGAGCAGATGGGTTTCCAACAGTTGCTGGTATTCTTCTGCGTTCATCCTTGCTGACGTGAAGGCAAGAGGGAGCTTTCCTTCGGCGTGGAATGCCTCCCACACCATAACTGTGCCGCCTCCAGAATTCCTTCTTGGGAAATACTCCTTCTCCTTGCGTAAGTCATGCCAGTAGAATCGGTTTCCATCTGGACCATCGAGGTTAAAGCGCTTTTCGTCCGAGAAGATCACCTGAACTATGAAATGTTAAAATACCTAGCGTCAGAATTGACAACGCAAAAAATCTGCCTTAGTTCAAAGAAGTCGTTTGTTCCTAGAGACGAACTCGAGCCTGTTCCTTTTGTGCGTTTCTGTCAAACGTGGAGCAGAACGGAGCTGGGTGTATACAACATTCCCATTGCGTTTTAAGCAGCACCGAATCGTTTCTTTCGAGACTTTCTTACTCAAACTCTTGCGCACTTCCTCCAAACTGATTGATTTATTGGAAACCATTCGCACGATTTGCCTCTTGTCTCGAGTCGAAAGAAGCCTGGGACGTCCTGAAGACTTCCTTGAGTGATATAGATCAGGACTGCGTAGAAATTTGCTAATAACGTTCTTTGATCGTCCCAGTTGAGTCGAAATTTGGCGTATGCTGAGTCCTGCATCTCTGAGGACCTTGATTTGAGCTTGTTCCTCTATTGATAGCATCGATCCGCGACCCATCCTTACAATGAGCAAATTATGAGGCAGTATGTTGGATAGCAAAATAGTTTTCAACAACGTACCTTCCTCCGCGCACCTTATGTGGTGGTGTCCCTATACTTTCTGGTCACTCAAAAACAGGGTCCCGTCACGTGATCCTTTCCCGTCCCTTGCCACCTCGGGCGATTTTGCCCATTTCTTTCGTATATATGTTTTTGGCCGTGAGGAATTCCATAGTATAATTTTCAGATCAATTCCTGCGGGTAGCTAGCAGAATTACGCAATTTGTTGGTGTCCCTATACTTTCCGGTCGCAGTGTACACCAACAAATTGATGGAGTATCATAAAAGGCAGAAAGTAATCGACACCGCCTACCACTCTGTGCGCCTTTAAATCTAATTTAATTTAATTTGAATCCAGATAGCCAAATACCCAGCAAGATCAAAAAAATTGGAATGACTTTCTTTGAAATTTTCAATTCAAACACTTCCAAAAGTGAACACACCTTTTGAAACATTATAAAAAATTTTATTTTTCAGAAAAAAAAAACAATTGCAAAGTGCAGAGAGGCAGCACTTCTTTTAGTGCATCTAAAAAGAGATCGCGCCGTGCACTCGTCTAGCTTGTCGCGATTTTCATTCAACTGATAGCAAAAATTTTGTTGTCGTTGGGTTACTAGAAAACGCACAAAACCTCATTTCGCCGCTTCAAGTTAGCAACATTTCCACTATCAGTCGAATAAAAATCACCTCGAGCTGAACAAGTGCATGGCGCGATGTCTTCTTTCAATGCACTATAAATTGCTGCTTTCCTGCACTTTCACATAAACCTGAAAACACTGTTTTCGCTTAAAAATTAAAATTTTATAAAAAAATTTGCCTGATATAAATCTTAAAATTTTCAAGTCAAAACTCAGACCAAATTTTCCTTGGACAAAAGATTATCTCAACCTTCATCGAAAACGTTAGGTTCTTACTAGAAGACGCTCTATTTGACTTGAAATATGTTCATTTTGATTTCAAAAGCGTCAAGCTTTCTTTAATATTGCCCAAATTTGCTTGGAAAAGTGTTCACTTTGTTTCGAAAAGTGTATAACTTGACTTGAAAATGGTATAAAAAGAGTGGTTTCTTGATCGAGACAGAGAGGGAGAGGAGGTAGCCAAGAGGAATGGAAACATTAGATGCCGCATAGCTTGTGACACACATGGATAGACGAATGGCAACAGCTGACGCCGAGGAACGCCAAGTAGCGTCTGCAGTTTGGGTGAAAACAGCCGACACCACCGTTTGTCTCACTCGCCATCAACTAAAAAACGCACAAAGAAAAGGGGACAAACAATAGTTCAAATCACCTTCGTCTTCGTGGGCGCGCTGGGCAGCACGTCATGTTTCCCGGCGGTACCCTGGTCTTTTTTGTGAATTTCGAGTTCATTCGCCGTCGCACGCGTCGTCCCGTTTGGCTTGTCCACATCACGTTCTGCCACATTCTTTCGCTCCTTTTTTCGGTATTCAGGCTTGCCGTCCTTAGACCACTCAGGATACCGTCGACGGGCAGCTGCCCTTCGTAGGGAGTTGCACTGAAACAGCAATGCTCACGAACACATTTTCAGCCGCTATAGCAAAGTCGGGGTGGGGCGATGTTGAGGTCATCGCATTAGCCCCAGTTTATACTTGCGCCGCCATGCGGCGCGGCCCCGCATCGTCATAGATATCGATTTTTCGCGCCGCCCCGTCGATATCTATCCCAACAATCGTGCCGCGCCGCGCAGCGGTGCAAGTATAAACTAGGGCTTAGGCGGAATTTATACTTCGCTCACTGATCCGTGCGACATTATGAAAGCGATCAATATCGATTAGGCGGCGCAGGCGGTCGATACTGATATCTTTCACAACGCCAGCCGACTTGCGACTGAAGTATAAATCCTATCTTAGATGTTAACAGAAAAATTGACGTAAACACGGTAAAAACAAAATTGAAACAGAAAACATCATCTAGTTTTTATCTACAACTACACCATATGGCATCAGTCCCGTCAGAGTTGCGATTACCTCTCGAGCAGAATACGATTACAGAGGAGTAGAAAAAGTTGAGCAATCTCACCTTAAACATCTTCTTGGCTTCATCTGTGGTTAGTTTCACCTCCGGATCGTTTTCAAGTGCAGCAGCTATCCCGTCTCGGAGCAACAGTTCGCTTACCCACACGTCCATATCGTCCAAACACGCATCCACTATGGTAATTCCATCCTGTGTGAAATGGCATAAATGGCAAAACAACATCAATTGAAGTTCTAAAACTCTTGCTTTCTTCAACACACAATGGAATTATGGAATTGAATATCGCGCTCTTTCTATCTCGGCAGTCCTACTTGACACGGGAGGCACATTTGACGGCCCTTTTCCTCGTCCGCTTGTCCATCCGCGCAAAATTAGCTCATAGTTCATCGCTTAAGCTGTGCATCACACGTAGTCTACAACGGCCGTTGGAAGATTTCGTCACAAGCAATCCGTATCGATCGCCCATCAATCAATACCTACCTATTGCCAGACTGTACTCACACCAAACTCTAGCCCAATGGACTTTTGGCTTAAAAATAGCGCCTACTATACTTACTAAAGGAGCTATTCCGTCTGTATGTCCGTCCGTTAGGCGTGGTTTACACTCGTGCCGCCACGCGGTGCGGCGTGATGGTCGCCATAGATATCGATTTTTCGCGCCGCCGGATCGATATCTATTCCTTCTATGGTGCCGCGCCGCGCAGCGGCGCAACTATAAACCAGGGCTTAATCCGTACGAGCAGAATTAGTTGCGCTTCAAAGGGTTTCAAAACTTACTCGACATTATTGGCTGCCCCAAATATTCCCGATTGCAGCGGCAGCAGGATAAAGCTCTCATAAGGAGAAAATCAATCGCCAACTCCTCATCGATCAATAATATCGATTTCTGATGCTAAATGTGTGTAACAGGAATATGGTGGCCTGCACACATAGTCCAACAAGTAAACACTATCGATTGGCCATCAATACTGATCGATATTATCGATTTCTATCCAGAAATGATCGTCTAAAGTGGAAATCTCACACGCGTGTGGGGCAGTTTGAGAACGCGCTGGCTCTCGTACGCAGCCAGAATCAATTCAGGTTGCCTTCACGACATCCCGTAGAACTAGAACGCATGGCCTATGCCAAATCGAAAATGATTACCGCCGCCCTTTTTCTCTACCCTTATCCTTATGTTGGCCGATGGACCTAGTTCACAACAAGCGAACACTAAGGTTTTATTGGCCAATCAATATTGATCCACTTTATCGATTTTCTGCGAAATGTTAGTTTCCATTACGAGTCACAAAAAGATGTCTTGACTGGTGGACATAGTTCACAAATGAATCGAATCGCTTTGATCAATCTCGATCGATATTATTGTTTTTCGACCAAAAATGGCAGACTAAATCAAGCGACTATATTTGGTTGTAGATACAGTTCTTATCAACTAAATGCTATCTATAAACCCTGATCGATAATATTGAATTTTTACCTATAAGTGGTTGTTTAAAGGGGAGCACGCAGAAAGATTCAACGACGAAGGTAATTCATGACATGTAAATAGCATCGATCAATATTGATCGATATTATCGATTTTTGGTTTAGAAATGACAAAATAGATCACAGAGAATTTCAGGTCGAACAACTAGTTAGCGACAAGTAAACGCTACCGATAAGCCTTGATCGATATTATCGATTTTTATCCAGAAATGGTAGCTCAAAAAGAGCTCTCAAAAAGGTTGGCCGGTGGGTAGAATTCCTAAGCAGTACCGATCTATCTTTGCTCACAATTGACCGTATAAAGTGGGAATCGTGCGAGTACGATGGGGATCGATCGACATGATAGCGAGTGAAGTGTATTGATCGTCAAATCAATATCAATCGATATTATCAACTTATGGAACACAGTCCCGGCCGACTGGGCGGGTCAGACCGCTCACTGGCTGTAGCAGATGAAACAATAAATGACTGCTTACCGGAGCAGTGCCATAAATCGCACACTTGATGAACTCGACTTTTCCTTCATAGTCGTCTGGCTGGCACAACGTGTCACTGATCTCGTCGTATTTATTCTTGAAGAAATTGTAGCGATTAGGGAACGGAAAGCACGGTAGAAGACAGAATAAATGATCAATAGCAGCGCGAAGCAGCACGAGGTCAATCGATAACGATCGCACGAGCTGTCTAATCGATATCGAATGATTCTCATGCTGCCGCGGATTGAAGAGCACCATTACAGTACACAGCGACGGCTGACCTGATGCTGTCTCGTCGTCTGCGCCCTCTCTGCTAGAGATCACGCTTTGCGATGGAGCGCGGAAACTTTCGGGCGCCTTGCTCCCTAGCCCTCCGACATTTGGTCACTTGCCGGACATGACCTGCCTCGTAGAGCATCACACATCAATTGCTTCAACGTTTTGACTTCTTCGGTAGGGTTTTAATTAGAAAACTACCCTGGATGTTTTGAAATGAAGCATTTTGAACTGTTTCCGCAATTCGACTTCTTCGGTGGGAGTTTTAGTGAGAAGATAACTAATGTTTAGACAATTGAACTTCTTCAGCTGGGTTTTAGTTGGAAAATGACTTTATAATCCAGCTCTATGAAGCATTTCGAAACATTACTGATTCCTTACGGATGCATACCCTTTCGAAAACTGCTCCCATCGCTCAGTTGGGAATCCACGGTTTCCATATCGACATTTCCTAATCAAACACCGACAGACGAAGTCGAATTCCGGAAACAATGGTCATTTTCTAATTAGGACCTCACCAAAGGAGTTCAACTGCGTAAACAATAGCTATTATTCTCTAACTAAAATTCCATCGAAGAAGTCGAATTGTGCAAGCACATGATGTAAAATGCTTCATTTCAAAACATCTAGGGCATTTTCTAGCTAAAATCTTACTGAAGATGTCGAAACGTAGAAAAAATTGATGTGTGATGCTCCACGAGGCAGGTCATGACACCGAGAAGTGACGGAAGGTCGGTGGGGCTAGGCGAGCACAGCGCCCGAAAGTTTTCGCGCTCCATCGCCGTGCGCGATCTCTAAGCAGAGAGAGCGCAGACGACGAGACAGCCATTGCTGTGTACTATAACGTTTATCGCGCATTGGATGGCTACAAATGATCCGCCAACCTCGTATACGTAGAATGTTCCTCGAAACCGCGCCAGAAAAGCATTCGTCGGTACTTTACTGACAGAGCACTCATCTGGCAGGCGAAATAGTTCACTCCTACTGAGGCTATAGATCGCGTTGTGGTCGAGGCACACACATCGATACTTCTTCGGCTGATTGGGCTGCAAAATGGGAAGCTAATGCTTTCGGATGTTCTTCTAGCCACGTACAAATAGGGTAATATAGAGCTTCTCGAAAAACGTAGACATCGTTCCATTGGTCACAAGATTCTCATCGTCTCAGCTGCCGTAGAACTTCAAAGCCTATACTAAAGAACAAAAGAAGTCGACAATCTTCATGATAATAAATGATGCACCATTCCACATGCTTACTTGATTAACAGTGACACATAGGCCTGGAGTTTCTCAATAAGATTGCAGGAATTCTTCGCATCAACTTTGCCTAGTCTTCAGTTTGACCTGCAATTTCAACTTTCCGAAATCACTAAACTGTGGGCCAGAAAGGCGCTCTGATGTCACCCAAAAAATGGTTGATTTCTCGTTTAGTGAAGAGCGATCTTGATCCAAACAAAATCGAAATTTTTGTGGAATACGAATTCACTAATTGCGGCAGAATGAGCCAATAATCCACTCATCCACGCAAAACACTATCCAGGAGCGACAAACTTTCCGAAAAGATCGGAAGTGGTGAATACACTATCAATTGGTAAGCTACAACATATTTATTATAATAAATTCTCGTGCCCAAAAATTTGAATGCTGCTCAAGTCAGAAAAAAACCCGCCGCTAAATGCAAAACGAACACTTTTTTGGATGACTTCAAAACACTAATCCTAACTCGGAGGATTCGACAGCAATCCAGGAAAGTCGAAACTGCAGCTCAAACAAACTAAGGGCCCGTTCATACTTCGCGACAAGAGCGACTCGTCGCCCGTGCAAAGCATGCATGTCGATTAAAACCTAGCGTGCGCCACCGCTGTCGCTTCAGTCGCTCTTGTCGCTCTTGTCGCTGCTGTCGCAAAGTATGAAAAGGCCCTAAAGCTCCCGCGAAGCTAACCCAAAGAGTTTGTGAAACACTTCATTCTAAAACTTCAGGTGAACAACGTTCATATTATTACTCAAGTAGACGACGTGACACGCTAGGAGAGGGCATTCGCTCTACCTCATCGACTCCCCTACTGTTGTTACTACGATGTTTTGTTGCGATCAAAACTTCTAGTGCCAGGCGGGACTCGAACCCGCACCTCCCTCTGACCGGGCGGGAATACTCTACGCCATTACACAATCGGTGCTGTTTGATCGAACGCAACATCCACACACCTCGTAGGACCCATCAGCACTCATCGGGATGTAACAAACATCGGGCGTGTGGAGCGCAGTCGGAGGCGCCGGCTGCCGCCTGCACCCGATACCAGGTTCCTGGTTCCGATTTCCCGCCCAGGCCAATCAAGCCCTCCATCCCTCCGGGGGTGAATTGGTACCAGACTTGTCTGGGAAGGATAAAGCGCTGACTTCTTCGTCAGCTGGCCACCGCAAGACATTGTATGGCCAAATACGCATTCAACTCGCCTTCACGACATCCCGTAGAAGTAGAATGCGTGGCGCATCCCAAAGAGGATTGAATAACGCCGTTCTTTATCCTTTATCCTAACAAACATCGCTGTAACAGCTTACAACCTCGATACCAGCCACTTGAGGCCATCAGCTTAACTGGTTCCATGCTGATATCAGCGGCCGGCTCATCCCGATGTACGGGTGAGTGCTGATGGGTCCCACGAGGTGTGGGTGTTGCATTCGATCCAACAGCGCCAGTGGTGCAATGGAGTAGAGCATTCCTGCTCGGTCAGAGGGAGGTGCGGGTTCGAGTCCCGCCTGGCGCTAGAAGTTTTGATTGCAACAAAACATCGTAGTAACAGCTTACATCCTCGGTACCAGAAAATTGAGGCTTAAAGAAACTGACTTGAATCATTTCCCCTACTGTTTTTTGTTTTGTTGTTGTTGTTGTTGTTTTTCTGATTGTTGATACCGCTGATTTCACACAGGCTCGCCTGTGTAATAAATAATAATAATAACTCCCCTACTGGAGATCTACCCTTTTTGCCTTTTAATATATTCTAAAAACCCTTACTACAGCTAAAATGATGAGAATTTTATGACCAACCAGACAGCGAACACATTTTTGGAGCACCCTTTGTGGTGCAACTATCGGTTTTTGCTCAAATAAATAAATGTTTAGAATAACAGCCAGGCTATGATCTATGTGAATTTTTTTTTCTCAAGAACTGTTACTTATTAAGCTGCCAACAGAGCTTAACAAGTTTTACAGAAAGTTCGATTTATGAGCTGAAAAAACCAGGAGCAGTTTAGAAAGACGGCGAAATTGGCACAGACTACACTGAACAGAATAAAATTGAAAAAAACTTACATCTGACTCCAATACTACGACCCGTACGTAAATACCCGAACGAACACCGACCACTGCACAACCCGGAAGTATTTCAGCTACAGGCTCGCGAGTGGCGCTGTCCATGGCATCGCTAAACGACGGTTCCAATCAGTCACGACGCTCTTCCCTTGCTGGAAACACTTAGGGCCTGTTCATGCTTCGCGACACCAGCGCAGCGCGTGAAAGCATGATCAGGCGACAGCAGCGACTGGAGTGACTAGAGCGACAAAACCGACTGCAGCGACAGCATTGGCGCTCGAGTATGAACACTTTTCGGCGGCGCGCGTTCGGTTTTAATCGATATGCATGTTTTGCATGGGCGACCAGTCGCTCTTGTCGCGAAGTATGAACAGGCCCTTAGGAAAGAACACATACATAGACTGCCCTGTTTTTGTAAACGAATGAGCAGTACCGGTCAATGAACTGCATTTATTTGTTTGTTTATTTAAGGCATAGACAAAAGTCTAGCATACAACAGGGTTAAAAACAGTACCGTATAGCAATACGTGATTGTTCGAAGCTGGAAGTCGATATTTATTGGTGACTACATTTCAGGCATAAGCCCTTCTACAGGTCTGAATACAATAATGCTACGTAGCGCATACATACAGTAGAACATCAAGAAATACGAACCTGAAATCCACAACAGGTTAAAAGGTGAAGAGGCCAAGGTCTTCTTGGACGTTGGTTGGCCAGAAATGAAGTGAAGAGGTCTCGAACTCCACTTCCGGCCGACCAATGTCGAAGAAGACCTTGGCCCCTCCCCTTTTATCCGTCGTGGATCCCAGCTCCGAATTTCTTGCTGTTCTACTCTATGTATGCGCTTCATAGCACTATTGTGCTAAGACCTGAAGAAGGGCTTATGCCCGAAACGTTGTCTCCAATAAACATCGACTTCCAGCTTCGAACGGTCATGTCAATCGAGCAAAATACGATCATCAAGTTGTCCAAGTATTGCAAAAACGAAAAAAAGCACGAATCTCACCAAAGCCAACCCACCTCAGCAGATCGCTTATTTTCAGCAGCCTTTCCTCGTCAGTCGTGCCTGTGTCGTCACACAAAATAAAACAACGAGGTCGTACAAACGCCATCACTGCACACTATAAACATTAACGATCTCGAGAAGATTATTTGCTTATAACGCAAAAAAACTAAAACAAAAACATAGCAGATGAGCTGCGCATGATAGTGAAGCAGCTTTAAATAACTATTGTACATTTTCTCTGCACAAAGTGACCTCTATAAAACTAGGAAACACTGTAAAGCCTAGTTTATACTTCCGTCGCCGCGTGGCGCTATAGCGTTCGAACCGCCGATATCGCGATGGACGGATGTAGTGAACCTCCTCTAAGCTCTACCATCGACTTCCCTCTTATGAAGTAATGCACTACCCGATGCAACTTGAAACAGAAATAGAAGAATTTGCTAACTGAAGCAAAGAGGGCATACAAATGACTCGTGCAAGCGATGGCGCCACGCCGCCGGGATTCCGATGCAAACTATGCTGGCATCTTACCCGTTTGGGGTTTAAGGTCCTAGTAGCAAAAAGGAAGCATAATTGGATCTATCCTAGTCCGGGGAAGGGCACATAATTTATTTGTTTAATTATTTATTACAAGGCACGGATAACAATCACATGCGGTAAGATTCTAACAATAACATATAATATAACAAGCAAAAAACAAGCCTAACGAAACCTTGGTGCAATTAAACGTTTAAAAGAGGATAGAGACATATTAACAATGTTCTCGTTCTCAGAAAGCAAGATGTTGAGCTCTCTGATGCTCCTGTGAATGAGGAAACTTGACCTTACCTTTGACCTTGGAAGTGGCAGGTAGAGTCGGAGATGCCCTCTTCTGTCAGTTGTCAAAGGAGCACCAAAAAACCCAATTAGGTCAATGGAAAGTCTTCCTGTCAGAATTTTGAACAACATAACTAAATCTGCTTGCTTTCGTCTAGTGTCAAGGCTAGACAACACAAGCATTTTGGCCCTGTCAGGCCCACTCTGAACATTGCCGTAATTTAGACCACGACACTTTAGAAAAAGCTTACGGGTAAAGTTATTCTGAGCACTTCCAAAGAGTTTTATGTCCTTCTTTTGAGAGGGACTGAAAACTGAGACACCACATTCTACAATGGGCCTTACGTAAGATTTGTAGGCTAAATCAAAGCATTTTATGTAATAAATTCACTTGAGACTTACCAAGCGGCTCTTACAGAACAACATAGGACACTAAACAAGAAAAGTCACAAAGAAAAAAAAACGAAAAATTACATTTGTTGCGGTTGTAAGCCGGCAAATTTGTGAAATTTGAGTGTCCTCCTCACCATGTTGGATCCTGGTTATAACATGTCAGACAGCGGTCAGCATGCAGCATGCGGTTTCACACGCCCTATTCACCATGTTAGATCCTGGTTATAGCGTGTCAGCCGGCGGCCAGCACGCGGCATGCCTCCATTCCGTCGCTCTTTACCCTCCGAGACGGTTGTAAACCTCGGCGATTTTTTATTTTTTGTTTGTTCGTTCGTTTTTGGTTTCTTTTAGGTTCCAACTCGTCCTCTAGGAGCCGCTCGGTAAGTCTCAATTCATTTTATTACCTACCTTTTAGTTATGTGCCCCCTTCGGACTAGGATAGATCCGCACACTTTAATACTATCTGAAAAGTGCAAATTCTTGCTATACAACTCGATCTTCTCCTTCAGATACACCCTTCAGATCCCCCTCCTTTGCAAGAACGCAGAAAAAATAGCTCCAGTTTATGGTGGTCCACAAAAAAGTAGCGAATGCCGGCCAAGGTTTAAGGACTAATTTAAAATGAAGATAGGGAACAAATCTTATGAACAATTAGGACGTACAGCTCGAACATCCTCATGACGACGATCGAACACAGTCTGTCCCGCGATCAGCCACTCCAACTCCTGGTCGAAAGCGCGACGCAGCTTCCCCGACTGCCCCGTTTGGTCCACCTGTTCTGAGGTGGCAGCCGGTGACAGCAACCTGACACGCGGTTCCGATGGACCTACAACACGCAGGATCTGCCGCGTGCGCTGCCAACGAACTGGCAGCAACTCGCTCCGCACCTGGCAAATCAATGAAAATACCGAACAGCGACGGATTGTAGTTCACCAAACGCTTTTCAGGATTGGACAACCCGTGCCAGTACAATGAACCTTCCCTCTTTAACCGCTCGATGAAGATCTGATGCAACCTTTCCTGAACGTGGAGACGTTGACAGGACCATGCACAGACTGCCGGATGTACTAACAAACTCACCACAATTGATAAAACCTTCATATTTGAGAACCGCATTGGAACAACAGTACCGGTGTCACGGCCCGGACATTCCTCACCAGCTGATGTGGCTTGTGGGGGAGCGGTTGGAGAGGTGGCATCTGCACAAAGGAAGAAAACGTCTCTTATAAGAGTCTGCACCCAAAAACCCAGAGATTTCGTCAGTAGGGATAAACCAATTGACTTTGCTTGGTAGCTGTGCGTAGTAGCAGGGAGCCATAGGTATCGATTATGCAGCACGAGTAATCGATATCGGTAATTTCCGTGCAGTATCTACTAGTCTAAACCCCATAGTAATTTACCGAACACAAAACCCGGCGAGTATAGTTATTCCATTGAAACTACCAGTAATTTGAGTGCGAAAGCAACTGCAGCTGATCACTGTTACTCAAACGGTATACCTCTGTTGTCACTGGCATCCTTCGACGTCCTTTCAATACATGTCGTTTCCTCTTCTTCTTCTTCTTCTTTTTCTTGTTCTTCTTCTCTCACTTCCTCTTCTTCACCTGGTCCATCGACATCCTTTAAAAACGAAACAAATATCCAAAATACGCAGAATACACGGATCGTAAAGTGCCATTCGCGCATGTCATTCCATTCCATACAACAACATCCTCTAAATTTAAATAAAAGCCCTCGCATAATGGGATAACAGCCAAAACTCTCCTACAAGCTCAAACAACGGATTGGAGATACAAATCACTATATGCCCCGCCCCTTCGATTAGGATATATCCGAATATACTGAACATTTTCCAAAACAGTAAAAAAGGCTCAAAAACTAAAAACTATTAGGTTGGTGCATAAGTTCTCGGACATTTGATCCCTCCTGAATTTAAAGCGTATTTTCCCGCCAAATTTCTCACATGTATCAACGCGTAAATGATCGATCGATAGAGAAAGGAAAGGGCTACAGAACTGTTGCTAACATTTACTTCTGCGTTGTTAACGTCAGCTATTATGGCTAAGCAATTCATCCCAACTGAGACGCGTATTCGACACGTCATGTTATTCCTGCATCAATCTGGCCTCAATGCCAACGAATCGTATCGTTGCCTGAGGGACGTTTACAACGAGAGTGCTCCTGCTCGAAGTACTGTGTACCAGTGGTTGTCGAAGTCTGCAGTTGGTGAATTCTCCGTTGAAGATAATGAACGAGAAGGGCGCCCGATGACACTGGATTTGGATGGCCTCCGAAGTAGAGTGGAAGCGGACCCATACCACACCACTCGCGAACTATCAAGCACTCTTGGTGTTAGTCACTCAACAGTCGTTCGAGGATTGAAGTCGATTGGCAAGGAGCAAAAGTTGGGACGCCGGGCACCTCACGACGTGACACAACGTGACATGGATCGCAGAGCCGATGTCGCTCTGTCTCTGCTTACCCTCAGACGTACCCATGGAGGGCTGGACAACCTTGTCACCGGGGATGAGAAGTGGATATTCTACTCTAATTATCACCGGCGTGCACAGTGGGCTGACGCAACTGGAGAGGCAGAGGACGTTCCGAAACCCGACCTTCACGTGAAAAAGGTGATGCTATGCATTTGGTGGAGCGTTCCTAGCGTAGAATACTGGGAGCTGCTTGACGAAGGGATAACAGTGACGGCAGAGGTTTACGTCAACCAACTGAGGAAGTTGAGGGCCCACCTTCAAACCACACGAGGAGAGCAAGTGAAGGTGTATTTTCAACACGACAACGCTAGACCGCATATTGCTAGAGCGACGGCGGCTGAGTTGGCGGACTACGGATGGACCGTTCCTCCACATCCACCTTACTCATCAGATCTCGCTCCTTCTGACTATCATTTGTTTTCAAGCCTTCAACGCTATTTGGACGGCCAGCAATCTAGGAACCGAGAGGATGTCAAGGAGGCACTGCTCACATTTTTCGAATCACAACCGGCCACGTTTTGGAAAAAAGGTATCCATGACTTACCAGCACGTTGGCGAAAGACAACTGATGTAAAGGGAGGTGGCTTCGAATGATTTGATATTGTTGTTCGTATGTTGCGATAATAAATATCTCATGCCCCAAATGTCCGAGAACTTATACACCAACCTAATAACTACTAACTAACTACTGAGCAAGTAAAAATGCGGTGCTCGTGCCCTTCTGAAGGCCTATGTAATACTATGTAGCACATACAAACAGAGGACAATAAATACGAATCTAAAATTTATTGATTCATTGAATGATTAGGTCATAGAGGCAATATTCTGGACGGTGGCTGGCCAGAAATGAAGTACAAGCGGTTTGTGCTCATAACGTACACCACTTTAACGTCAAATTGGACACTCATCTAAGCAAGCTTGATGCTTCTGAAGTCAAGCATGACATCCTTTAAACCAAAATGAGCGTCTTTCTTATTACATTGGATTACGGAACGGTAAGAAAAATATATTCGAAAAAATTCAGCATGACCTTCTTTTGAGATTTTTTATAAACGCACAAAAAGAGGGTGGGGTGGGAGGGGGGGGGATGAGTCACCGCGGAATCTCCTAAACAAAAACAAAGCAGGAATAGGGGACAAAGCACCTTTTTAACCTCTCCCCCCCCCCCCCCCCCCTCCCAGAAATGTCCACACGGGAATAAAAGCGAGATAACCAGCTCGACGCACTTTCTAATTATGTATTATAATATTATAACAAGGATCCCTTAATGTTATTATTGTTTTTGCAGGTAAATTGTTATCTTAAACATTATGAGGCAACCCGCTCCCAAACCAACTCGCATGACGCTGAAAACGTGTTTAAAAATATCAGGTTTTCAAGAAGAAAAAAAAAACTCACCCATGGTGTTGGGATTTGAAAGCGGCGCCTTTCGTGCGTCATCATTACTGAAATTACTATGTGAAACGAATATGCATTATTTAGTTGCTTATCAACATCAGCGCGTTCTTCGAAGCCTTCAATGAGAACGGAACAAAGAGTTCACGAAAGAGAAGATTGAAACTATAAGTCTCGATAGACAACGTACGAGACCAATAGCGACAGCCTATGACGGATTCATCAACGATTAAACTCGGGTGTGCACGGAACAAGAGAAATATATCCCCGATGTGGCACTCATTTCACACCTTGCCCACCCAATCACGGCTCTACTGCTGGTTCTCCTGACAAGGCGTTCTTACTAGGGTACCACGTTTTAAATCGTTACCGTAACAACAATCGTTGAGGGACCACCACCACTTCTTCGAATCAGTGCTGGCACCATGCTGACTGCAGGTAATCAATAGTGAAGCTGCAGAACTACGGGAAGGAAAGGCTTCCTACTGTTTGACGCGATTCTGGAACATTTAGGGTGCTGGTTGACAGTTTTACAGAGCTAACCTGCAAAAGTCCTCAGTATCGTCAGCTGAACAATCGAATAGGTCAAAGAACCTAATCCTTTGTAGCGAACCTGGTGATCATGTTTTTGCAAAGCCTTCCCTTTGGACAACCATTATTACTTCCACTGTTTTCACAGAGAATTCTCGAAACACTACAGCAACAGTTTCCTGAGTAGACGTTTAAAAATCGTTGAAACAGCTTTTTTTCCTTTACTTGAACTATTGAGCATATTTTTACAGAAAAGAAATACCCATTTTATTTGTGGAGAGTTGCAGTGATGTAAATGAGCTTTCGTTGCATTCCTGCTATCATCCATACCTTCGAGAACATAGCAAATACGTTTTGGCCTCTAGGAATTTGAAACGAGGTCTAACTAAACATGCCTAGTAAATATGTTGTTTGAACATTTTGGCTCCACAATACTCAACGAACTAGTAGACATTCGAGGTGATTATTACTAGTAATCGCTTTCGAAGGGCGATGAGCAAGAACAGGGATGCCTGAAGAGGATGATGACGTATTTATTGACTTATGCTCACTGGTTCGAGGCAGATCTATCCCGTAGGTGGCCATTTAACCATATTGTTTCGTTCGTGTGGGTCAAAGAATTCGGAGACATTTTGGCGGCTAAGTGTTATGACGATATTTAACCTAACGTGCCGTCGAACATACCACAGTGACCGGAAGAGGTGGTGGTCCCGTAACGATTATTGTTACGGTAACGATTTGAAAACGTGGTACCCTAGTAAGAACGACTTGTGTACTCCTGGAGCCATATTTATCAACCGCTTACCGACCGGTAATGGTGAAACCCCCTGATGACATTCATCAGCACCAGGTTTGGCGGTACTTTTCACCGTTACCGGCCGTACGCGGTTGATGAATCTGGCCCCTGGGTATCCCCGCATACCCAGGAGGATCTTCTACCTTTACCTAAAAAATAATGAGTCCGTCCTCTGAAAAACTCCTCCAACAAAAATGAACATGAACTTGGAAGATTCAGCGAACAAAACAAATCACAGCTCGGATGACGAGTGGAAGAGTCACAGATGGTGACAGGTGACAGTCCGTGAGCGGATGTGACGATGAAGCTATACTTACCATTGATATGGAAGCTAAACAAGAACTAGAATCGCATTTGAAAGCAATCTGCTCAGCGATTTTAGAAAAAAAAGCGCGCCGAAATAGAAATCTGCAACGCACATGGCTTAGTTGTTCCAAAAGGTTGGTCCTAAAACTCAGCAGCAGCGCGATCATGGCTACCAGTAATCGTTCGTGGCAGGACCCTTGCCCTTTTTTTCAGGGTTTCCTTTTAAATGAACCCAACATGGATGCTACCTATAAATAAAAATTTGGCAGCCACTACGGAAGTCGAGCAGCACTCCCATATGTTCGGCCTTGCGTCGAAATTGGGTGCTATTCATATCGAAAGGCTCTCACCAATTTCTGCGGTAAAATCACTACTATTATTTAGTTGACTTATTTAGTTGTCTCGTGCAAGAAATTTGTAGAGAAAACAATATACCCGAATCACACCTGCTCGCATATGAGGTTTCTTCTTTTGATCGTCCTAATCACCCCTAGTCTGCTAGTCCTATGTTATACTTCGGCGACGCATTGGCGACGCTGTGTTGCGCGGCCTGCTACGCACTGCGTAACAGCCCGCGTAACACTGTCGCCGACGTCGCTGACAAGAGCGTCGCCGAAGTATAGCATAGGCCTTAGATTCGTAGATTCGCAAGACCAGTATTGGTTTTTGGACTCTCGACCCTTAGTTGCTGTGATACCATGTATTTATATTTATTTGTTTGTCAATGTCTGTCTTATTTATTTGTATTTTTGCTTATTTGTTTAGACACTTCTAGAAGCAGGCCCGACGCTTTTCAGCGCAAACTGGACACCTTTCAAAACAAATTGGACCCTGTTTAAACCAGATTGGACACTTCCCAAAGCAAGTTGGACGCTTTTGAAATCGAACTGAACATCTAGCAAATCAACACGAACGTCTTCCGAAAGGAACTAGAGACTCTCGGAGAAGGGTTAAGTAATTTTTTTTGCTATGTAGCAAGGCACTATTGTACTTTACGGACTCCAAAGGACGAGGAGAGGTCGAAAAAAAACTTTTTCGACCAAACTTCGCCCAGGGGGTTATTTGGGGTGCTGATCACGAATCTGACATCCGTTTTTGAAATTTCGGCCGATTACGGTAGGTACCCGTGAAAAGGCTGCCAAGGTTATGATCACCGATTTCGCCCAAATTTCGGCTAGGGGGGCTACTTGGGGTGCTGATCACGAATCTGGCATCCGCTTTTCGTTTTACGCTGGAGTACGGTAGGTTACGGTAGGTGCGGATGACTAAGGCTGCCAAGGTCATGATCACCGATTTCGCCCAAATTTCGGCTAGGGGGGGGGGGGGGCTATTTGGGGTGCTGATCACGAATCTGACATCCGTTTGTCACGATTCGGTCGGAGACCACCCATGACGTTAACAAGGGTGGTCCAGGCAGTGTTACCGACTTCGCTGAAACTTCGTCTAGGGGAGCGTTTTGGGGTGCTGATCACGAATATAACATCCGTTTTTGAAATTGAAATTGCGGCCGATTACGGTAGGTTACGGTAGTTATGGTTAACTAAGGCTGCCGAGGTCATAATCACCGATTACTTAGGGGGTTATTTAGGATGCAGATAACGAATCTGACATCCGTTTTTCGTTTTACGCTGGAGTTTGGGCGAAATCGGTGACCATTACCTTAGTCACCCGCACCTTCCGTAACCTACCGTACTCCAGCGTAAAACGAAAAACGGATGTCAGATTCGTGATCAGCACCCCAAATAACCCAACCAGACGAAGTTTCAACGAAGAAATATTTTTCGACCGAAGTCGTGTCGGTAGAGTCGGAACTTTTAACTAGTGCCCGAACACAAACATAAGAGTTGATAGCGTATAACATAGTAAAGGAAAAAACGCAAGCTTCTTTACTCATAGGTCGAGTTTTGAATACTAAAGGTTGAACAAAACGGCCAAATCTTCCATTCACATTACAGTTGACCAGTCTCTGTGTTCAACAAACCCATTTCGTTATTTATTTCTTGCTAGATAACTATCGTCCGTGTTGTTCTAATTGATGTTTTGATTCTAGCATAAGATCTGCTGTTTCAGTGCATGTAGTAAACAAATATAACGCTAGACATGACCATTCAATTAGGGACCACGCCTTAATACTGAACCACTGCAGTCCGCCGTCTACACGTTCCTGCATAGAGACGCGCTATCCCCTCACATTTCTTCACGTACGGAGAGGGTCCGCCTTATCTTATTTTTTGACTGGATCATTTGAAAATGAGCATTTTGAAACTTTTATTGCTCTTCGTTTGTCGCATTATGTTTGCTGTTTGTTTTTGCGAATGAATTTTATGAATTTTATACAACTTTTCGTCGTAGTTATCAGTACTTATGCTACTGATGTTGCTATTTTTTCCAACGTGTGTAATGATATGAGGCAGTTCACTACTATTACTGCCCTCCATTTGCCAGAAATGTATTACAAATAAATTTTTTATATTCACTGGAAGTCACACCATAGTTCTACTGAATGCCAACGCCTCACTTTTGATGCCGACATAAATTTTCAATAAATTTAGTTAACTTCATTTAAAAGAACTCGACATAATATTATGTTCTGCTATGCTTTCATTTTTTTGGGAAATATTTTCCTAGTCCTTTGCTCCGAGTGTTCTGAATAATCTGCAAAGACATTTCTTCCATTATTTTGCAGTTCATAGTGTTACCCATGGTGGCTCACGATTTCGTTGATGTTGTTTCTTTTAAGCTAAGCATTGTATTTGATTGTCATTAGGTTCTTCTTGTTTGGTTGGTTTCTATGGCGCACTTTAGGTGCAGCAATAAATAAACAAATAAATAAATATTACGCTGTTCCATAATTTTCTGAGCTATCGTACCATTTTTATGAAAATTTATTACAACAAGATGATGACAAAGAGTAGTCAATCGACATATTCTCCATCTGTGGCCACAACTTTTCTCCAAGAAGCTCCAGAGGCAGAAAGTTGATTGCATTCTCCCAGAAAGAAGCTGGCCTGCTGTCAATCCATTGGTCGATTGCGCACTGAGTTTTTTGACGGGAGCGAGCATCGTTTGTTCATGAAAAAGTGAAGAAGAGCAAGGCTTCTGAACGCTCCATAATGTCACGGGCTGACATCTGATGAATACACAGGATGAGCCACAATTTCGATAGACTCCTTCCTCGTCGTTCCTGTGTTCCTTTCGCTCGATGCGGTCGTGCGTTATATAATAATACGCGAATAGTGCCGAATCCCGCGTATTTCTCAAGCGGCTTACGCTTCATTCCCAGCATATCTTCAATGAAAAAGTCTGCTGTAATCTTCTGTCCATCCGGTAAAAGAGAGTAGTGCATGACTCCAGTCCGATCGATCTTCCAGTACGCTTCTTGTCCGTAGTGCTGTACATTCCCGTCTGGAAACAATTGAATCAAGTTTTGCACGTTGACATCCAGCAGGCATCTGGACCTAACAAAGCAACGATAGTTTTGTGAGCAGCGGACGCAGACGGTCCAGAAAGAAAGTGATGAAGAAGCAAGCCGCGATTTCGGCAGTCGGCAATTTCTTTTTCGAGAAATTGCCAAAGTCCGGGTAGAAGGGCGATAGAGGTAATCGATATGCTATTGCAAAATATATTTAAATCGCCTTGTTGTACCAAAAGAACATCCCGTCCGGATCCTATATAAAGAAGTCGTAACGCGCCAAACAGTCATGGTTCAAATAGCCCAGAAAATTATGGGCATCCTGATACGTTTCTGTTGATAGGCGGTGATATAGCCGACGTTGTACGTTCACATGTTTAAGACCATGCTGATATTCCTTCAGATGTCGTGGTGGTGCTAAAATTATTGATGATGGAGCAAAGTTATAGTTTTTCTATAGTCCCCTCCCTTGCATGACTCTTTTGTCCATTTTGAGCAGTTTACGCTCACAGCTTTGTTTATTCAGTTTTCTCTTACTGTCATGCATCTTTTTTCACTTCTATGCACATGGGTATCCATCTTATATCAGATACCGACTCTGCCTTATTTTTTGACCGATCTTTTGAGTTGAAGCACTTTACGGATAGTATTTCTCATAGTTTGTCAGATAACTTTTGTCGTTTGCCTTTACTTACTAAGTTTGACACTTTGATGGTCCTTTTGTCGGCTGGAGGTCTTTTCAGCGGGGACCACAACTCTTCCGGACTGCTCGATCTCTGGCAGCTTGCATCCAGCGAGGCAGACTCCGCTCTCTGAAAGATCTTGAGAATGAGTCTGCCCATCGAGTTGGCGGTCGTCCCAGTGGTCTCTTATGGTCTCTCGGGAGCCATTCTGTGACACGGAGACTCCATCTATCGTCCTTTCGTCGAAGCAGGTGTCCGGCCCAGCGATATTTGGACTTCTTCATGTACTGCAGCGGATTTGCTAAATGCGACTTCTCCCTTAGCTTCGTAGGCCTTCTTGCCATTGCAGACGAAGGCTTGTCCTCAGAAGACATCTCTCCAATGCACGATGTGTGGTTTGCATTGCTCCGGCGATTGTCTTGCGATTGAAAAATATAAAATTCGTTTACCTTTCCTTTACAAACGAATTTTATACAACTTTGCACTGCTATCAGCTGCAATCATATAGCGGGTGTTGTTATATCCCTTTTTTAATGTGCGTATTGATGTGAGGAAGTTCACAACTATTACTGCTCTCCATTTGTCACAAATGAATTTCTTATACGTTTCTGTTGTTATAGGCAGTGATACAGCCGATGTTGCCACTTGCACATGTTTAAAAGCATGTTGTTATTCCTTCAGCTGTCGTTCTGTCGCTAAAATTATTGGCTATGCAGCAATGTTATAGTTCTTCTCTGCTCTCTTCGCTTGTGTGACTCTCTGTTGTCCACTTTTACCACATGTTTTGTTTATTCGTTTTTGTTTCTTTTGTTACTGTCCATGTCGTTTCTTCATTTTGACTTTCATGCACAATTATTCCTGGAATAAATATCTAACAGTGTCACTCCAGGGCGGACCTCCACTATATATGTGCCAGCTTTCGTTCATGCCATTTTTCCTCAGACTGACACTTTTCACGTCAAATTGGACACTCTTCTAAACACCTCTGATGCTTCGTGCTTGGAAACATATGCAACATATGCACAACGACCCCTACTTTATGTTTCCCCGTCCTCAGAATTGCTTTAATTGTACCCAAAGAAGGGGAGTGTGGTGGAAAAACACGGTGAAGTGAAACAAACCTGCAACAAATTCGATATGTGTTTATAAACGTTGAATGACACAGCACACTAACCTTACATTATATATAACACTGAATTCATTTACAGCGTCGTAGCGGGGATGGTGCGTATCTAGATTTGATATTATTCAAATGTGGATTCAATCCCAAAGGGGGGGGGGCACTCCGTAATCACTTGTAAATCACTCCTATTTGAGGATAAACACAAACAGCATAACACATAAACGAGCTTACCTGATGCCCTCCCTAGGAAATAGCGGGTGGAATATTGAAAAAATTATTATAAAAGTATGAAGAGGCTCCGCCCGTAATCCCCGATTAAATTCCCGCGCTATCGAATGCGTGCGCGTCGACTCGTTCACCGTGGGCGACACCTAGAGACGACCCGGGACCTACTTTTTGCTTATTACGAGCAGCGCTACCGCAGCCTCTTCTTAGTTTTATAACGAAATGTTTTTTTAATATTTCAGCGTCTGGATCGGATATTTTCAAGGGAGGGGACCTGGTAAGGTAAGGTCGTTCATGTGTTATGTTGCATGCTATATGTACTTATGGGTAACTAGGATTTACAAGTGATTATGGAGTGCCCTCTTCTTGGGATTGAACCTAAATTTGTATATACGGTGCACCACCGACTGGGATTGCACCTGCCTTTTTTAACCTCATTGTTCTTATCCGCATGGAGATTTCTTGCCTCATGTGATCGACAGTGTTCGATATAAGGCTACAATCATCTGTGACGTCGTTCAGGATGCAGCCCCCTCCAACTAAGACTGCTTCTTCACTTCATACCTTTGCTCCTTGTTAAACGCACACAAGCAAAAAAAAATGCGGACGAGTTGTCACGGTACGAGAGCGCCCTCCAACACGCCATTCGTTGGGGGACCAACGGAAGCGCAAATTTCAAAATTCAAATTCGAGACGTTTTCTCTTAGTTTGATGTCTACTTTAGTGTCGGTTGTTGTTTCTTTGTGTTTCATGCTGTCCAGGCTCCCCGCAAACAGCGACTATTCCGAGGGGGTGCACTTGAAAACTCTCGAACGATGAGCGGTTTTTATTACTAGGGCTTTTTCTCTTAGTTTGATGTCTATTTTAGTGTCGATTGTTGTTTCTTTTGTGTTTTAGGCTGTTTTTAATTCTCTTTTCAGGCGCTCAACAACGACTATTCCAAGGGAATACACTTGGAAAACAGGATCTATCCTAGTCGGCGGGGTGGGGGGCGTGTGGAGGGAGGACACATAACTAAAAAGTATGCTAAAAAATGAGTTGAGACTTACCGAACGGCTCCTAGAGAATGAGGTAAGATCTAAAAGAAACAGAAAACGAACGGACAAACACAAAAAAATTAAATCGCCGCGGTTTTACAACCGTCTCGGTGCGGAAAGAACGACACAATGAAGGCATGCCGCGTTATGACCGCCCGCCGCCTGACATGTTATAGTCAGGATCTAACATGGTGAGGAGACTCGCCGATACACTCACAACGGGAAAAAACCCGCCCGAGTTGTCCGGTGCGCAACGCCCACAGCCGCGCGATTCAAACCTGCGGTTTTTCTTAGCCATGGAGCGCTATTACTACAGGCTCTATACCTTGGAGCCAGGGATGAGTGACATTAACGACGCTCTATGGGATTTTCTGCCCATCAGAGCCGCCCCCCCCCCCCCCCGCGACTCTCTTTGCGCCGGACAAGCACGCAAATGTCACTAGCTGCAGCGGCTGATTAGCAGAGGGGTAGGCAACTGCGCGGTCCTGTAACGATTTCCCTGAATTTCACTCCGAAACTATGGTGGACAACTCGGACTCCTTTTTTCGGTTGTAAGTTTATCAAACATTGGTGGGTAGGGCACATAACTTCGCCTTCTTACAACCGCGGCGAAAACAAATGTAGTTTTTTCACTTTTTGCTCCGTGAATTCTTCTAGTTTAGGTCCCATGTTGTTCTCTAGGACCCGCTCGGTAAGTATCAAGTGGATTTGTTACATACTTTCTATGAAAACCGTTTTCTAGATCATTTCTTTGGACAAAACCGTGTCTCACTACTAATTCTGCCCCTAGAGAGTGCAATTAACTCACAATAAACGATATTCTTTGAAGGGGCAGCTGTCTGTCTGGTCTTGACGACTGCATCACACCTTATTTATGGCCGAATACACCAGTAGTGTGGCAGAAACCATACGAGTCGCTAAGAAACAAAGGAATAGCCAGTTTACTCGGCCAAAAAAGCAACGAATATTCCACAAGCAGTACAGAAAGTGTTCATGCATCGGTATTTCACAATATGTACACGACTTCTTTAGGTTGTCAGCTCAACAAAAGCCTCAGCTATGCGAACAAGCAGCTTTCAAACGGGAAACACAACGGAGAATGAAAACAAACGCGAAGGAACTGAACGGGGTGCGCAGAAGACGGAGGCCGCGATGACGGTTGTGAATGGCGCAGTCGATTCGCCTTGGAGCGCGCTTTTGCCAAATGCAGTCGGCGCCAATGTCTGTCTCTTATTACGTAATTTTAGAATACAATCAAGTAGGTGAAGGTTATTATGCGCTGGTTGAGACCTGGCATGGATCCCTGCATTCGAGACTAAGTGTGGCTTCTAAACAATACGCACCACATATAGACAGAGGTGAGATACATAAGGATAAGACGCATGAAAACAAAGACATACAAACACTGCAAAGAAGAAGGTGAGGCAGCAGTAGATCGGATAGATTGCCAATGTGGTAAGAGTGGAAATTCGAAAAGCACCAGCACCCACAGTAGCCGTTCTGCGCGTAAATTGAACGGTTTTAGTGCCCAGTGCAGAACTTTCAGGTTTTCGGCTGTTTCTGATGGGATGTTCCCTGGTTGGGTGTTAGGAAATGTTGCGTACGTAATAGGCACAAATCAACAACAAATTAGAGGCGCTTTTGGGTTAGGAGCTCTGGAATTGTTAGAGTGTTAGTAGGGGTGGATTTAGGGCACATTTCACCAGAAACAGCTACTGAATTTTAAAGAAAAAATAGTGATGCGTGGTGCACTATCTCGAATTTCCATCCTATGATTCAATAAATTCTGAATAAGGTTGCACTGAAGAATCGAAAATCTGAAGGACGATGCGTACAAGTCGCTAATGTGGCCTACACGGGATCAGACCATAGGCCGAATCGCGCTTCACCAAGAAGGGCGTGCACGGTCGGTGCTCTGATTGACTTTGGTTGGCCTGAGAATTCCCGTCCCTCCATGTAGGCCACATTCACGACTTGTACCGGACGATCCTATTCCGTGATTTGGTCCGATCAAACCTAACTGTACACGAATAGAACTGCTAAGTACAAAGCAGCAAATCCCATTCAAACGATTTGGAGAGCATTACCGGAGACGCCTCACCGACTTTTCGACTTAGGTTCCGTTTATACTTCGACGCAAAACGACGCGACGCCACGTATAGTGGCCATATTGATTGAGCGACGCGATCGATCAATTTTGCCACTTCACATGCCGTCGCGTCGCTCAGCGTCGGAAGTATAAACGGGTCTTAGGCCCCGCTTATACTTCGCCGCGGCGCGACGCGATGGCCACGCAATGAGGCCAAATTGATCGATCGCGTCGCACAATCAATATGGCCAATATACGTGGCGTCGCGTCGCGCCGCGACGAAGTATAAACGGGGCCTTAGACGACGTCGATGCGACAGCCTTCGCTTCTATTCTCTTGCGGTTGTCGCCCCAAACCGTCGAAGGATCATCATTACAACAACGATTAGACTGAGAACGGCATTACCTGACGAGGTTACGGTACAACACAACATATAACGAACAAATCTCACTAATAAGAAGTCTAGGAATCGAAGCTAGAAGAACTAGAGTTGAGCCTGAGTGCTCGGCTGAAGCAGCTTATAGATAGCGTTTCTGACGAGGTTAGAGGTTATTCGTGAAGGCGTCCGAGACCGATTGTCCGCATCCGCGCACGATGTCGATTGTGATATGCGTTATTGCATGCACGAGTTGACCGCAAAACCGCAACAGGAACGCGATATTTTCGTGAACGTTCTCGAGCAGCTCGTTGATAGCAGCCTCGCACTGAAAAATTGGCAAATTACTCAACCTACATATTATGGAAATGACAATATTTTAATCTGTCCGTTTGTCTGTTCGTGCCTCCGCGCAAAATTACTTTCACAACTGTCTATTCGATATCATCAGTCTCTGCTCAGCTTCAATGGCTTAAAATAAGAATCTCGGCAATAATGTTGACGGAAGACAGGCCTAACAAAGAGGAAACGGTATCGATTGAACAATGCATGTCGATATCGATATTTGTGAGAGTTGAGCGCGCAGCTTGGCTCCGTCCCGAAGTCAATGCTGATCGATCGATACTGCTCAGTCGATTCATCCTGGTCAGTTATTGAGAAGCCCGCAAGGCGCCGGCAATATGCGCACCATCCCTATGCAAACTAAATAAACCTGGGACGAAAATTTGATTTTATTGATCGGTATTGATTAGTTGATGGATCTTGCCTACTTGTTCTAAAGTACGTTCAAATACAAGCACAATGATCACATTAGAATTCTAATCGTATTCACGCATTTCCAACCCGGATGTGAAGTGACAAGAGAACCGTAGAGTGGGCGAAAGTCGATAGCATTGACTTTCGATTGATCGATAGATTTTCATTGATCGACCGGTCTTGTCTACGTTTTGTGTAGCACAATCTGCAGTTATCGTTTTCGCGCCGATCGATATTGATAGGTTGATTGCTTCTGTTTACGCGCACGTGGCCATTAATTTTGCGCGGACGGAAGCTGACCCAGACGGACACACGGACGCATAAATTTTCTAATGTGATCGTATTCATGTAAGTCCATCTCGGATAGTGGTGTGCTCAGAAAGGGTTCAACGGTGACAAGAGAACTGTAGAGAGGCCGAAAATCAATAGCGTTGACCAGTTTCGGTAGATCGATAGATCTTAGGCGATCGATCGGTTTTGTGTCGTTTTGTGTAGCACAGTCAGTACCATCATGTTCGCACCAATCGATATTGATAGGCTGAACAGCTCCATTGAGGCGATAGGCGTCCACGGCCATTAATTTTGCGCGGAGGAACCAGATGCAGACGGACAAACGGACGCATGGATTTTCTAATGTGATCGTATTCACGTAAGTCCATCTCGGATAGTGGTGTAGTCAGAAAGGGTTCAGCAGTGACAAGAGAATTGTAGAGTGGCCGAAAATCAATAGCGTTGACCAGTTTCGGTAGATCGATAGATCTTAGGCGATCGATCGGTTTTGTGTCGTTTTGTGTAGCACAGTCAGTACCATCATGTTCGCACCAATCGATATTGATAGGCTGAACAGCTCCATTGAGGCGATAGGCGTCCACGGCTATTAATTTTGCGCGGAGGAACCAGATGCAGACGGACAAACGGACGCATGGATTTTCTAATGTGATCGTATTCACGTAAGTCCATCTCGGATAGTGGTGTAGTCAGAAAGGGTTCAGCAGTGACAAGAGAATTGTAGAGAGGCCGAAAGTCAATAGCGTTGACCAGTTTCGATAGATCGATAGATTTTGGGCGATCGATTTATTTTGTGTACGCTTTTTGTAGCACAGTCAGTACCATCGTGTTCGCACCAATCGATATTGATAGGTTGAATAGTTCTATTTACGCGTCCATGGCCATTAATTTTGCGCGCACGGAGGCAGACACGGGCGGACAAACGGTCGCACTAATTTTCTGGAGCCAGGTAGGACCCGAACCTGCTCCATTGTGGGATTCGTTGCTAAAATATTGGCCGCTACACCATGACGAGACGGTGCTGATGGGCCTACCAGGTATGCATCACCAGGTGCACACCCGCTAGACTTCTACTAGGTGCGGCTCCTCTACATAGACGGCCGATATATGTGATAAACCTACATTTCCGACCAGTCCTTCAATCATTTTTGAGAAGATCACACCGAGAGCATGGAAGCCGTTGAACACCGACTGGAAGAAGTGTGAGAACGCTGAAAAGGTCGTGTAATCATCAGAAAAAAGGACGGAGACACAGAGTGAATGGAGCAGGATTGACTAACCATCTCGTAGCTCAGTGGCCAAAACTGACGACTCATGGGAGATTTCATGGAAGAAACCACCCGGCTGTTGATGGTGACAGAGTGCGTCGAACAGCGGCGAGAAGAGCCAGGAAAAGGTGCTAAAACGTTCTTCGAGTGTTAGGTAGAACCCGCAGAGCAGAGCGTTTTCAGTTTCACTTCTTCTTCATCTAACATTCTGGTATTCATCTACGGAAAGATGGTACTAGGAGGAGTCACGACTTGAGTGGGTATGGAAGCGGTTTCGATTCTAAAAAATCACGCGATTTTTGCAGTTGTCGTTTATGTGGCCTACATGGTGAGGCTGGAATGTGTCAGTCAATCACAGCCAATCACGGTACGTCGCCCCCACCATGGTTTGTATGACAGGCGCATTCTGTGCACACGGACTAGCATGATGACCTTCCCACTCCTTTGTAGGCCACATTAGCGACCAGTATCCTAACTTCTGTATTCTTTCGCATTTCCTAACTTTGTATGAAAACTCCAGGCTAGAGTAGGATGCCTTCCAATCGAGTGCCTTCATGTTCGACTCGCCAAGTCGTTCACTCTTGCAACTATGTACTGTATGACATTAAAACGCTGCTTTTTAAGAGGTGATCTCCGAAAGACTACAGCCAAAGCAGAAAAATCAAATTCCAAAAATCAAAAATCAAAATTCAAATCAAAGTGCATCTGCACTGCCGTGCAGAAGTCGACTGCATGGCTCATACTAAAAAGCATAAATAGCGTCGTTCTCTGCAATGATCGCTTAACCCCTTATTTTTTTCAAAAAATATTTTGTGGAAATATTAAAACTCGTGATTTCTGAAGAAGGTTTGGCTAGTAACTGACAAAATTTAAAACAAAATAGATTGAGCTTGACCTATGAGTTTGCGAAGGGGTCTCAAAATGCAATAAAGCCTTAAAAATTTTCATTCAAAAATTCAAAATCTACAAAATAAGTTCATCGACGACTAGATGCTCACCTGCAGAAGAAGCCCTCTGGCTCTGGCATATACAAGTGGCGGAGGTATCGATAGAAGACGATCGAAAAGAAGAGTCCCGCTAACGAAGCGAACGCCAGGGACGAAGTGCGAGCTGCTTCTCTGGAAAATTATATACCATTAGAAGCGTTTACAAAAATTTTTCGGACAGGTCGTTTGTATGGCCTACATGAGGTGTCAGCCAATCGAAGTGCTGAACACCCTCGAGTGAACAAGAGCACCCACCCCACAAATAACTTCTGTGACTCCCGTTCGACGCCACCTGCGTTCTCGCCTTCCCATGTAGGCCACATTAACAACTTGTATGCAAAGCTCTATTTAAGGATTTGACCCAATCCCGTAGAAACACTAGGTATTTGCAAGAAAAAGTGGTGGTTGGCTAAAGGCTTGCAGAAAAACTGTGAAAATTCGGTTCGGCACATCAGAGCAAGTCGGTCTACACCAAAAAAATCGAAGGAAGATTTAGAAGAGGCCCTGAAGGAGCAAATCGCCCTGATCACTCTGACTCACTTGTATTCCGTCGGAATTTCATCCACAACTTCTTTCACGGCACGAAGGCTAATTGGACAGCCACAGCAGTCGATCTCCTTAAATAGTGTGAACGTTTGGGTGAAAATGATGAAAGTATTTATAGAACCAGAAAAATGACATCGAAAATTTAATAATTTTAATAATTTAATAAATTAGTTTTAATTTTCGCATAATTTTTCAGAACATTGAGAAACATAAGAAGAGGGCTAAATGTTTATTTTCTCAACACTGCATTAGCCGAAAGTTTAAAAGTTTAAAAGGATGCAGAACATACACTACATCAGTCCAAATAACCCCTTTCTGGGGTACGTCACGCATTCTATTTGAATTGGATGTCGAGCGGGTAATGGTTCGCCGATTGACAAATGAGTAAGTGATCCACCCAGACGAATCCCGCATCAGTTCACCGACGCTGCGAAGAGATGGAAGTTTTGCGATCCATAGAGTTGTAGGAAATCACTGCCGACAAGGCCACGGAGATGGTTTCGCTCAATCAATGCCATGACTGCTTCATAGTGGTGGGTCTCGTGACGTTCGCCACGCTCCATCACGACTCTTCAAGGACACATCCGCTGGGAGGCGCCCTGGTCCCGACACGGAAGGCATACGGTCGCGCGCACGCGCCTCGACGTAGTATAAACGCCTTCCCGCGCGCACCCGGCAGTCTTCGGCTTCGTCGTCGCACCGAGCGGTCGGTCCGCTCTCCGCTCCGGTACTTCATTGTTTGTCAGCGCAGCCTTCACTCCATCGAGACATCGACTCGACCAGCCGCGCAGGACTCCAGGACGACCAAAACATGACGCATGAGCATCAGCCCGCAGAGACCGAGCCACCGCCCTCGTAAGCGCCGGCTGCAGGGTAGAAGCCAGGAAGGATCTGTGTGTTGCGCGTGGGGCTGACCCGTAGGTAACGTGGCGGGGCTCAGCCTTAAATCGTAGGATGTTGAACTCGTCTATTGATATGCATTGTGTGTATTGGGTTGCTATGAAGCATGTTGTCTATTGCGCACTGTCACTGTGGCTCGAGAGTGGGAGAAGGTTCATTCTGAGCGCAGTGACAAATACTGCAGAAGGTCGGCTGGTTCAGTTGTATCACACCAGTGATGTGAAGATGGGCGAGAGCCGCCGGGGGCCAGCGCAGGTGCAGTCCGCGCGGGAATTGCTAAATATTGGTAGGAGGTGTGCTAAGTCGGGGCAACAAAGGCCTCACCCCTAACGTGGCAGGTAATGTAAGAGCTAGCGCGCATGGGTAAGACCTCGACTCCGGTTGTGCCTTACAGGGCAGCATGAGTTCCACCACCGCAGCCGACTCACTCGGGGCACGACAGTGGACACGTGTTTACATACTCCTCCATATGAGGGTTCAAGAACTTTTTAGGAAATTTGGGTATGTCCTGCTGTAACGCGGCCTGCGCAAATTTATGAAAAAAATCGATCACGACTGTTCTTCTACCCAATAGTTCAGACAAAGATGTGAGGATAACTACGGCGACTCAGAGAAGAACACAGAGAAAAGTAGGAGAGGAGGCGGTAATAGGACGAAGAGCAAGTGAAAAAGCAGAAAAAAACAGTAGAGAGGATGATAAGACTTCGTTTGAAAATCTCAACTTCAAATGTGCAAAAAATAGCGCGAACGTCACATAACGTCGTAAATATTTCAAAAATCAAAACAAAATCTGACAACTGGGCAAGCTGGTCTGATTTCCTTTAGTGAGCATGTTACTTATGGGTTGGCTGTCCTACCCTTCCTCTGGTCACTTTCGCCCTTTATAGCGCAGGTTCATAGATGGTAGGCCTTCTCATCAATGCTCTTGATAACACGAATTCAGTAAGTCTCCAGCTTCTCTCGTCATAAAACCTCGGCATTGTAGAGAATAGTTGTCAATGTTTTTGCTTGTGCCGCTCGAGATTGTTACGGTGGATATTTATTTGCCAGGCCTAACGTTTCGACGCTCCCGCCTTCTTCAGAGGCCTGAACGTGGTGCAAGTATTAGATAAGCGATTTACCCCACCAAACGCTATCCCCAAGTTTCTGCTGCAATTCAAAGGAGCATAGTTCGAGCCCATATGCAAAACGATGTCGTTTTAGTCAACATTCCAAACGACAATATTAAACATCAACTGATCAGGAATAGGCTCTACGAAAACCAGTGCTTATCAGAAAGTTGTGTTACATGTCCATACGGCAAACTCGGAGATTGTTCCCGGGAGGAGCAGTCTATAAGATTGAGTGTCAAACATGTAACTCCACATATATAGGGAAAACAGGGAGAAAACTAGCCATTCGAATTAGAGAACACCTGGCTAATAAACAACGTGGTAACATCAGAACACCTCTCGAAAAGCACAAAGCTGAGCAGCATAACGGTAACGACTTTGAGATAAAGTGCAAGGTGTTGGCGGTAGAAACAGAAATATAGGCAAGGAAGACATTAGAAGCGTTCTGGGCCCGGATTCATGAACGATTTACCGGCGGGTAAGTGCAAAATTTACCCCCACTCCCCACTTACGCGCGATTCATGAATGCGCGGCGGGAAAAATCCGAGGTAAGTGTCGAGGTAAATGCTACCCCGTCAGTGCGTCGGGGAACATTTACCTCCAAGGCGAGGGTTTCGCTCCGCGGCCAACTTCTGACCCAATGCATGCCTCCGCTGGCCCTTAGCCAGCTCTGAGCTGGCCGCCAGCCGCAAATTCAATGCCTAGCAGGGGCGCCTAGTTGCCGTCGCCATGCGCACGTCCTTCGCCGCACTTCGGTAAGTTGTTTTACCTTCTGCTTTTCTCTATTAGGCTTGCATTCCATGATTTTTTGGGCTCTGTGGACCATGGCGGCCCACAATGCCACTTATTTTTAAGTGAATTGCTTCCTTTAGTGGCATTGTGGGTCGGCTTGGGCCACCATGAGCCTAGTCCACCACGCAAATCGTAATTTACGATTTGCGTGGGTTGGCTATGCCTGTCCGCCACCCTAGCCTTCCTTGGCATATGTTGTCTATGGAGGCTACTGTGGTGGATGGCACCATTATTAGTCATGTAGGCCCGCATTTACCATTGTTTCTGTACTTCCTGCTATGCTACTAGTTTCCACCCCTCTCCCTCCCTCCCCCCTCGCCCAACACCACATTTCACATTTCATTTCCTCTAAATACGATGCTGCTAGTGTCGGTGCCAGAGAGGTCCCAGCAGCAAGTGTGACTGCTTGGTTTCGCTGTTAGCTGATGCCAGCGGGCCAGCGGAGGCATGCACATTGGATCAGAAATTGGCCGCGGAGCAAAACCCTCGCCTTGGCCGTCATAAATCATGAAACGGAGGTAAGTTCGGGGAAAGTGGCGGGTAAATGGCCGTCGAGGTAAGTGGGGGTAGAATTTACCTCCGGCCACGTTCATGAATCCGGTCCCTGGATTTTTGCAAGAAATCCTGGCATGGACGACCGTCATGAACGCCCGTCAATTACGAATGATTTTCTGCCGTTTGTGCCAAAATTCGAGCTGTACAATGGAAGGGAGCATGTGCAGGTCGTTATCGTTATCTTATACTATCCAGCACCGCACAGTAAGTCTCATTGGCCCGGTCGTACTAACACAGAGCTGCGAAAGCACTCCATAGGAGGATCAAGCGTAAGTTTATCCCATTTTGAATGGGTTTTCAGGAGTGATTTCTCTAAGGAGGCGAAACCGCTAGAGTGGCGATAGCGTTTGGTGGGGTAAGTTGCTTATCAAATACTTGCACCACGTTCAGGCCTCTGAAGAAGACGGGAGCGTCGAAACGTTAGGCCTGGCAAATAAAGATCCACCGTAACAACCTCGAGCGGCACAAGCAAAGACATTGACAGCTCTTGATAGCCTTCTTTTCAGCGTTTTTCGCTAATTGTAATTGAGTTCTGAACTTTTTTCTGTTCCTGTTTTTCTGGGCAAGGTTTTCGCAGCTTTATTACGACCAATGTTGGCGCATCCTTATGGATGTATTAATAATAAATAAACGAATAAACAAACTTGCGAATGGTAGATGATCACCTAGGCAGAAGACAGAAGACTGAAAAAAATGAATGAACATTTCCCATACCTCAGAAGTCTCGACGACCGCGGGTCTGTCGTCGAGTTTCGTCTCCTCCTGTCGTTCCAACACCACCTCCTGCACGGCTGTGGCTCCACCGGGCGGCATACCGTGCTTCTGCTCTTCGGTGTTCGAGATGACAACTTCTGAAGAGAAGACGTATAGAGGGAGGGCAGTAGACTTAAAGAGAGGACACAAAGTGTAGAGACTGTGAAAATTCACCGGAAAGAGGAGCTCAATTCATTCTATCACAGTGAGAACAGTGAAGACAAATTAGTGAAAAAATTGAATTTTTATACCAATTTTATGTTCCAATTTGGAGAATACAATTCTGACGTTTTCGTTGGATCACTGAATTTAAAGAGGAAGACGTCACGTGCTCCTTTGTAAGGGCAAATAACGATTTTTTTTTTGCAAAAAATCAAACTTTCTTTGTAAAGAAAGCACAGAAAAGCGAAGAACAAGTGCACGATAGGAATTCAGAAGAAAAATTCTCCTGATCGATTTCACTTAACAACGCAGAGGCGGCGGCCGTCGGCGAAAAAAAAACCAGACCATCGCCGAGTTGTTTACCCAGGGTCAGGAATAACAGCCGATTGTTGATGTCGAAGCGATTTACGAGCCCACTTCAACTGGCAACGTGCACTGGGTCTCTGCCAGCAAAGAACGGTTGGCAGTGGAAGTGGCGGAAACAACTGAAGACGTCGCCATGGAGTCTTCTGCCCTGCCACAAGCGCAGGTGGAAATTCGTCGACAGAGAAGACTCCGAGAGTTCCTTGCATTGGAAAGGGTAAGAAGCTCAAGCAGGAGATGTTTATTGATTCTCTCACTTGATCGATTAGTTTGGAATGCGCCATGTACTTCGCAGTCATGGACTTTAGTGGGAATTGGGCGCGTGCAGCGCAGTCGGAGGAGGAGCCGACTGTCGCCTGCACCCGATACCGGGTTCCTGGTTCGGATTTCCCGCCCAGCCAACGATCCTTCCACTCCTCCGGGGTCGGCGAATTGGTACCAGACTTGTCTGGGAAGGACAAAGCGTTCACTTGTTCATCGGCTGGCTACCGTAAGTCATTGTATGGCCAAATACGCATTCAAATCGCCTCCACGACATCCCGTAGGAGTAGAATGCGTGGCGCATCCCAAAAAAGGGATTTAGTAACGCCGTCCTTTATCCTTTATGTGCTAGAGAGGTCGAATGGGAATCTTTAGCTCAGAAAATTCAAAAGAAGAAAATGCATCACTACTTACAGACAAATGTTTACAAAATTGTGTAGATGTGAAGAATTTCCTTGAGCTTCCAGTTTAAGCTGAGTTTTGTATGTGGAAAAGCATTTGATATAAACTTCAAATGCAACTTTCTTCGAAAATGTTCTACACAAGGCAATAAAGCAAAGCTTTGGTAGTCACTGGGGTACATTTTACGCTACCACGAGCACTAATAAGTCAGCTTTCAGTAGTTTTATTCCGCTTCTTCAACATGTGAACGGCCACGCCTCTCACATTTCCGCAATAAGCATATCTTGTCGGATTCGAGTCAACAACACTGACTCAGACCACCGAATCAAATTGAAAGCAATTCGCGTCAGTGGTCTGCGCAGAGATTTATGGATTATGGTAACGTTAAATGTCTGCATTCTCTCCATAAATGCAGGGTGATTCAAGTAAATTTCAATGCGCCTCAAGTGGTTATTTCTGAGATTTTAAGCCGTTACAGTGATATTCTGCTGCGGTCAAACTCTAGCACGAAACGGGACTCGTACCCGCATCGCCTACTTATTGGGCAGGATACTAGGCCATTACACCACCAGCGCTGTTTGGCCGAATGCAACTCAATTTTCAGAGTGCGCCAAGCACTCCACTTCTACGAGATAACTTAAGGGTTTAAAGGATGAAGAACGGCGTTATTCAATCCCCTTTGGGATGCGCCACGCATTCTACTTCTACGGGATGTCGTGGAGGCGAGATGAATACGTATTTGGCCATACAATGACTTGCGGTGGCCAGCCGATGAACAAGTGAGCGCTTTATCCTCCCAGACAAATCTGGTACCAATTCGCCGACCCCGGAGTGATGGAAAGCCTGGCTGGCCTAGGCGGGAAATCCTAATCAGGAACATGAAATCGAGTGCAGGCGACAATCGGCGCCTCCTCCGACTGCGCTCCACGCGCCTAGCTTAAGGGTACCATAACATTTTGCTGAGTAAGGCTGTGATGGTCATGATTGTCGATTTCGCCCGAATTTTTCCCAACGGGGTTACCTGAGGTGTTACGAATATGATCCTAATTTTCGAAATTGTGGCGGAGTGAAGTAGGGTACGGTAGGTGCTGGTGAGTAAGGCTTCTATGCAAGTAGAAGTATTTTTCCACCTAGACGGTTGGACTTATTTTCCAACCTTATATCAGGAGCGCGTGCAGCGCAGTCGGAGGAGGCGCGACTGTCGCGTGCACCCGATACCAGGTTCCTGGTTCGGATTTCCCGCCCAGGCCAACCAAGCCTTCCATCCCTCCGGGGTCGGTGAATTGCTACCAGACTTATCTGGGAAGGACAAAGCGTTGACTTTTTCATCGAATGGCCACCGTAGGTCGTTGTATGGCCAAATACGCATTCAAATCGCCTCTACGACATCCCGTAGGAGTAAAATGCGTGGCGCATCCCAGAAGGGATTGAGTAACGCTGTCCTTTAACCCCTTTTATCCTTATATCAGGTCGTCCGGAAAGTTTTCAGCGTTTTGAGTGCTTCACTTTGAACTACCGTAACTTTCTCAAATCTTATCGGATTTAGTAGAAATAAGCACCCTTCGAATCAACAATCTTTCGCCAACGGGCAACCAGTCGAATATTTCCATCAGCGAAAAAATTATGTGGTCGAGATTCGACAAAATCCACGAAGGCTGTTTTGGCTTGGTCCTGATTGGTGAAGATTTACCAGCGAGAAAGTTCTGGAAGTGTTTGAAAAGGAGGAAGTCGGTCGGTGAGAGGTCTGGAGAATATGGTGGCTGAGGCAGAACTTCGGCCCTTAACTCGTTGAATTTTCGAAGAGTGATTTATGAAGCGTGTGGGCTGGCGTTATCCTGCAGAAGAATCGGGCCTCTTCTGTCGACCATGCTGACTGAAGTTGACGCAATTTTCGGTGCATTCCGTCGATTTCCTTACAGTGGGACTCTGCTGTGATCATTTGGCTTGGTGCCAAGAAGTTGTGGTGGATCAAGCCAGCCACCGACCACCACACAGTGACCATTACCCTTCTTGGTGGAGGTTCGCCTTTGGAAAATGCCTAGGAGGTTCGTCGGCGTCCAACCACTGTCCGGAACGTCTACTGTTATCATACAGATTCCACTTTTCGTCAGTTGTGATGGTTCTATCCAAAAACGGGTCAGTTTTGTGGAGAAGAACAAATCTCGAAACGTGACAATTTTCGCCGCTCTCTAAACTCGTGGGGCACCCTCGTTGTGATCTTTCACCTTCCGAAGGCGCTTCAAAGCATCCGTGACAGCAGTTCTACTGATGTCCAGCTCTTCCGCGATCCCGCGAACTGTTCGGGGTAGCTCACCTCCACCAATTCCTTCAACTCGCCGGCCAGGGGCCGAATTCATCAACCACTTACCGGCTGTAAGTGGCGCAACTAATCACGAAACCCGCCGTTCGGCCGATTGATCAAAACGTGGTTAGTTAAATCCGGCGTATCCGTAACTAGGCTAGAGTGCCCGGTAACCGCTACGGGGGTGCAGCGGTTGCGCTCCACGGCTAAACGGTGACCCAGCCGCAACGAATTCACTTACCGCGAATTTGAATGAATCGCAATTCGCGGTTAGTGAGCCGCTGACGGATAGTAACGGTGACGGGTGATAAGATTTACCTCCGTTCTCGTTGATGAATCTGGCCCCAGCATTGCTCCAGGTCAACCGCTACTCGGGTCACCTTTGAGGCCGAAATCTCCGGTCCGAGATCTACTGAACCACTGGTGCACAGTGCTCTCTCCGACACTAGCAGGCCCCCACACTTGACTGATCTTTCGAGCTGTCTCGGCTACGGATTCTCCCAATTCGAAGGTGAAAAAAAATCTCGTTCGGAATTGCTCCTTGACATACTTCAATAAGGCCTTCAAGAACAGAAATATAAGCTATTCAGTCAGACAGAGCGAAAAACTCTGTACAGAAAGTAGCATTGGTGCGCAATACAAGTCGTATTTTTACCTAATAATATACGAGTGAAAAATAGTAACACAAAATACACAGAACTTTCCGGACAACCTAGTGCTTTAAGATAGAAAGTTGCGCCAAAGTTAACAATTTTAAAGAGGAACAAAAAATGTGAGCGAAATCGGAGATCATTATCCTGACAGCTTTACTCAACCTAATATAAGGATATATATATGCCACAACGCTGATTTGTTGCGATCAAAACTTCTAGCGCCAGGCGGGACTCGAACCCGCACCTCCCTCTGATCGGGCGGGAATGCTCTATCTGACCATCAGCTTAACTGGTTCTATGCTGATATCAGCGGCCAGCTCATCCCGGATACGGGTGAGTGCTGATCGGTCCCACGAGGTGTGGATGTTGCGTTCAATCAAACGGCGCCGGTGGTGTAAAGGCGTAGAGCATTCCCGCCCGCACAGAGGTAGGCGCGGGTTCGAGTCCCGCCTGGCGCTAGAAGTTTTGCTCGTTGATCATCGTTGTGACAGCTTAAAACCTCGATACCGGCCACCTGAGGCTTAAAGATACTGATCTGAAATGTAAGGATACTTTGATAAGCGTATTTAGTCCTCTTAATAAATAGCTCACAAACTGGGACCAATTTGAAGGGACGGCATAGCTTGAGTCATTCCAGGAATCAGAACGAGCTTCAAGTGAATAGCCAGAGGACACCCAAACGAACCACGTAGGTGCTGGTAGCAACGAGATGGCAGAACAGAGCAAACAGACAGATCGGACTCATCGTTTGACAGAGAAAAGCCACTCTGAACTGAAGAGGAGACGGGTCACAGGCCAACGAGGAGCCTGCGGGAGCTGCAATGGGGTAATATGCGTTCAAAATGAAGGATAAGTGGATAGAGGACCGCACCGGTCGATCGCTTTGGGATTCGCCATGCACTCTACTTCAGGTAGATGTTGTGAAGGTAAGAAGTTCCCCCTCTTTTCGTTCTTTGTTCCCAGAGCGTGGAGTAAGTGCTCGTTAGTTGGAATGACTGAACTTCTTCGAAGATTTTTGGAGAAAAATGTGCTGCACTTTGTTTGCCTAAGACGAATGTTAGCTGTCTAACCGTATGAAAACCTTCAGAAGAGTAACTAAGGCAATAGAGCGACTTCAGCAACATCGAGATGCCCGTGATGAGAAACGACGAGACCCGTCCAAGGCCTCTGGTCGATAGAGGAGAGCAACACACGAGGGGCAGAGAGCGGGACGAGAGGGTTCGCGCACGAGTCAACAACTTCCGGCCGGAGGCGGAGCGAGTACGAGCCCCGGCCTCCGCCGTTTGTCAGTGATGCAGGGGATCCTTGGCGGCTGGCCGCTTTCCCTAGCGCAACAATGGCCAGTAATTCGAGAAGAACTTGCTGCTCGAAGCGATGCGGTCAAGTAGGCCGTTACACCAACAGAATACGGTCATTCAAGACATTTGTTAGCAGCTTTCAGCGCTTAGGGCGGTTCAAGGAGGAACTACTCCCTGGGTCACTTTGACATGCGACTGGGGTGGATGGGAATGTGGCATGGACCAGCTTGCTTAAGCAAATCAATAGAGGCCGACGAAGGCGCGAGAATCCCCCCAACGATGAACCTGTGAATCGGCTGTTGGTTAAAATTTCCTCAAGAAGCACTCCACGGGCCGGATTCATCAACGGTTAAACCTGGGGTATATGGGGTAGAAGACGATCCTCGTGGGTATCTCCGCATACCCACAGGGTTTTCTTTACCTTTGCCTTACCGCGAGACTGATCCTGAATCCACTCCCGGAACTATGCCAAAGAACGTCGATAATCAATTCCTGGTTGGAATACGCCACGCATTCTACCCTAGTGAAGGCAGTATGAACGCTTATTTGGCCTATACAGCAACTAGCGCTGGAAAGCCGATGGACCAGTTGGTCTCTTACCCTTTTCCAGTCAAGTCTCACACTCATTCACCAATCGCAAAAAGATTGAAGGCCTGATTGGCCTGAACAGGACGTGAACCAAGAACCTCGACTCTGGGTGCCGACGACAGCCGGTGTTCTCTCCGACTGCGCTAACACGCACCCAATTTTATGTTCTGCTTGAAAATTAGGATTTTAAAGTGTGCTCAGTTGCTTGGTGGGAGTGAACCCTTACTTGCCTAAGCATAGCTTTGGAAGTACAAAGGTCAGCGTTTATCGATCCCTTTGTGGAGTGCGCCATGCACTTTACATACTTTCGTGACATAGAGGCTTGAATGTGCACTAGACTCGAAAAATTATTTTTGCGGTCCAGACCGACGATGAAACTACTGTTTTATCGTACCCAAACAGGCATGCTACCAATTAATAATGATAAGCAACATGTTTGCCCATTCTTAACTCAATAACGTAGAACTTTTGAACCTCGGTGAGTTTTTCGTTTTTTAGGACCCGGAGGTTTTCTAGAATTTTTCTTCTAAATGTCCCACACCGTCAGAAAATTTTTGGAGGAAATAGATTATAAGATAAAGGATAAAGGACGACATTAATGAATCCCATTTGGTATGCGCCACGCATTCCACTTCTACTACATCATCACCTAAAGCCAGCTCGACTGCGTCGTATTTGACCAGTAGAATGCCCTCCGGTGGCCAGTCGATGAAAAAATCAGTGTTTTATCCTCCACAGTTTGGTAGCAATCCGTCGACCCCAGAGGGATGAGGGCTTTGTTGCAGTGGCGGGACTCGAACCAAGAACCTCGAATTGGAGTGCACGTGACAGCCGGCACTTCCCCCAACTGCTCTACCACGCGCCCTCGAGTAATCGATAGGACAAAAACGGTCGTATCCGAGAATCGAGGAATCTTCTTGAAGAAGCTGCTGATGTCACAGCCGTCCGCGAGATTCCTCAGAAATGCTCTGATACAAGGCAGATTTAGCGCACTCGGAGGATGTGCCAGCAGTCGCGCGAAACCCGAATCGATTCAACGTTTGGATCTCACCCCGTGATGCACATGCATGGTCAACGTACCTTTGTCACTTTCTGTAGATGACGATGGTAGATCGATGATCGCACCTTCTTCTATCACAGCGTGCTTCTTCTTGTATGGACGATCGCGACGTGTACGGAAGCACTTCGGAAGCGATGACACCATTCAGTCACCTTGAATTTCATTCTCAGTAGGTTGTTCGACGTGGAATTTAGAACGCAAAATGGCGAACGGAAAATGAATCAAGATGACGAGCTCAACGGTTTCTATATTCTAAATTGAAGTTTTGATAAGCGACTATTTAAAAAATGGAGATCGATATCGAATTTGGTTCTAGTCGCGAATGTGGCCAGCACTGGGAAGTGGGAACGCATCAGCCAATCAGGTTGCATCAAATTTAATTGTCTGTTAGAGAGGACGTGAGCGATCGCTGCCCTTATTGGTTGGCGTGTGTCCAGTCACACCCTACTTGGTTATGATTGGCTGATCCGTTCTCACGTCCAAATGCTGCCTATATTCGCGACATGTACTATTACCAAGTCAACGTTTTCGAATAAAAAAACCCGGGGTAACTGGAAAATTCAAGTTGATTGAACTGTTCTCACATCCCAATGCTGCCTATATTCGCGACATGTACTGCGACGAATTCAACGTTTTCGAATGAAAATAGGTGAAAGAAGAACAGAAGAAGGTTGCCTCGAAGAAAGGAGACTCCTGAAGACGAAGAGCTCAACGGTTTCTATATTCCACATAAAGTTTTAATGAGCGACGAGTTTTATTTTTAAAAATGGAAATCGATATCGAATTCGGTTCTAGTCGTGAATGTGACCAGCATTGGGAAGTGGGAACGAATCAGCCAATCGGGTCGCATCGAGTGGTGGTATCTGCCGCGGAGGATGTGAACGGCCGCTGCACTGATTGGCTGGCGCGTTTTCAATCACTCTCTACTTGAGTATGATAGGCTGACTCGTTCCCACATCCCAATGCTGCCTATATTCGCGACATGTACTGTGACGAATTCAACACCCTCGAATAAGGATGTGAATGATCGCTGCCCTGAAAATTGGCTGACCCGTTCTCACGTCCCAATGCTGCCTAGATTCGCGACATGTACTGTGACGAATTCAACGCCCTCGAATACGGGCGTGAATGATCGCTGCCCTGAATGGTCGGCGTGTGTGTGTTCAGTCACTCCCCTCTTGATTATGATTGGTTGACCCGTTCCCGCATCGTAATGCTGCCTATATTCGCGACATGTGCTGTGATAAATTCCACGCTTCCGAATAAAGCGTAGACAGACAAGAAAAAAATACGAAATCTTCCCGAAGAAAAGAGACTCCTGAAGACCAGAAGCCTCAGCTGTAAGGGACGAGCGTGGGATCAGAAGAAACTGGCACGTCGTACTAGTGCAAAAGGACAGACTGGAGGCTCAACTGCATGTGCGAGGTAATCAACGCGCTCGGATCTGGTGGTCATATTGCGTGTGGCGCACCCCACAATGCCCCCCGTCCGATACGGCTGTCACTTCAGATGCATTCGCTATTGAGGTCGGCGACGAAGGCATTGTTAACGCACGGAAACCGCCCGCAATTCCCGTCACATTCCTAGCCGCTTAAAGCACCGACAGGTAGCCGTAAAGCCATGGAGATTTTACAAATACAATAAAACAGACATATGCGCGAAAAGTGAATTTTTGTAATTTTTTATAATTTTAAAATTTCAAATTTCATTTCCTTGAATCAACCTCATTGAAATTCATGAACAAAATATTCACTCCGGGGAACGTCAAGAATTTTTTTTTCAAGTTTTGGACAGTTCAAGGCAGTTCAAACATACGAAATCGCAATTTTAAAAATGAAGTCACACTTCATAACTTTCGTGAAACGTAGCGCTTCTAAAAATATCTTCTCATTAGATTGCCAAGGCTGCATCCGAACCTTGAATCAACCTCACCAAAATAAAAATAAAATGTATAAAATAAACAGAAAAAATGAAAAAAATATGTGGGATTATATCAAATATAAATAAGATTTAGTACAAATATATACCATTTTTCGCGTCGAATTCGACACTTTTTAAATAAAATTGGACACTCCTCTAAGCTGGACCAAAGCACCGTTTATACTTCGTCGCGGCGCGACGCGATGGCCACGCAATGAGGCCAAATTAATCGATCGCGTCGCACAATCAATATGGCCATTTTGCGTGGCGTTGCGTCGCGCCGCGACGAAGTATAAACGGGGCCTAAGGCTTTCGAAATCAAAGCAAATTCTTAAAAATTAAAAAATTAAGCTTCCTCCAGATTAAACTGGAGACCTTGAAAAATATTTAGAAATTTTTTTGTTCAAGGAAAATTTGGCTAAACTTTCTTTGAAAATGTTTAGTTCACCTGAGCCGGTAAGTATAATAATTTTATCAAATTTTTATTTTTAAGGAAAAATATTATATTACATTTTGCTTGAAAGCAAACCAAAGCAGCTACCATCCAACTTAGTACAAGTAGATTACGCCATGCACTCGACTAGTTCGTTGCGACTGCTATTCGATTGATAAAAGGATAAGGATAAAGGACGGCGTTACTCAATCCCTTCTGGGATGCGCCAGCGCATTCTACTTCTACGGGATGTCGTGGAGGCGACATGAATGCGTATTTGGCCATACAATGACTTGTGGTGGCCAGCCGATGAACAAGTCAGCGCTCTATCCTTCCCAGACAAGTCTGGTACCAATTCACCGACCCCGGATGGATGGAAGGCTTGGTTGGCCTGGGCGGGAAATCCGAACCAGGAACCTGGCATCGGGTGCACGCGACAGTCGCGCCTCCTCCGACTGCGCTACACGCGCCCTCATTCGATTGATAGTGTAAAAAAAGGAAAAGGTGAGGATAAAGAAGACGAAGGAAAGGGGAAGCTTGAAAGGGGTTGCTGTACTGGTCTTCAGATCACCTTGAAGGCCTCCATAGACTCTAAAGTTCCAAGTTTCTAAAGGGATTGTGGATGAAACGTCTTCGAACAGAGAATAGGAGAAGGAATTCTTCTCCTGCCCTGGCGTCGATGATATCCGGCTTGCATCTAGGGATCGCTAAGAGGCTCAACAGTTGCTCACATCACATTGGAGACGAGAGTCAGCCAATTAAACTAATGGCGTCGGCGACTTGTGGGGCGTTGTCCGAGGTCGTCACGGATCCCCACGTCACAACAATTCTCACAGAAAGGGAATGGAATGCTTCTTTTCGGCGCTAGGAAGCCTGGTCTTCTGATATCGCCGCGAGTGTTTCACCACTTTAGCGAACTGATCTGCTCTTAACACGCCCAGTGTTAATCCGGCTTAGTGTTTACCCGTGGGTAAGGAGGCGCTGTCTCGCGTGGTTTATTTGATGACTAGATCGGCTCCTCCTAGCACACATCAGAAACACCGCACCAGCGTCCGCAAACATCAGCTTAGATGTACCACGCCATGGAGACCCATGGTAACACGCTATATATAAAGAGGTGATCCATCAAGCTGTTGTCGTCTGCATGTGCGTCCGCGCAAAACTAATGGCCGCCCGAATGCTTTCACAGCAACTCAGAAGGTATCTTCGAAATCACTGGTGCACATCCTCCTGAACAAGTACACACTATCGATTGATCTATCAGCATTGATCGATATTACGGATTTCTAGGGTGAATCCTCGGCTAGCTATACACAGCAACATATCGATCGATATTTATTGTCCAATCGAGTTTCATGATTTGCTATGAAGACCGCATAGCAAGCTCTGCATGATTCTCAGTTCTAGCGACTACAAGAATTGCGCTAGAAAATCGTTGGATTTGGTCGAAAATCGATAGCATTGATTGGGTCATTTAAATGATCGATTTCATCTGCCTGTTGTATAGACCATTCTGCGCTAATCGTATCCGAATAAATCGAGATTTATGAGATTGTTTCTTCTGTTTCAACGCTGGAAAATCCGCCGTTAATTTAGCACCAGGATACAGTCGGACCAATGCATGGAATTCTTCTATGTCTTGCAAAATCGGACACTAAAAACAAGCAGCAACTATGGATGAGCAATCAATATCGATCGATAACGCCGATTTGCTTCAATAGAATACTGTGTTGTTCTCAATCCGGGCGAATATGATGATCTGCTGAGAGAATTCGCAACAAGTGTGCAATGCTGAATGTCAAATTAATATCGATCGATTTATCGATTTAATCGATTTTCCGCAACGAAAGGCCGGCGGACTACTGGTTAATAGCATACATGATGGATGATCTGCTGAGAGAATTCGCAACAAGTGTGCAATGCTGAATGTCAAATTGATATCGATCGATTTATCGATTTAATCGATTTTCCACAACGAAAGGCGGGCGGACTACTGGTTAATAGCATACATATGAGACGACATACTTAACATAGCCGCTGAAATAACACGGGCTAAAAAATAACTAGAAAATAGCAAAGCTACAGTATGCCTCGGCTTGGTTGGAACATTAGAATTCGTGCCGCGCTTCCCACATCCAAGAAAAACGGAAATAACTTCTGAGACAAACGTAGCGGTGTTACGAAGCCGTTCAGAATACGTAGAATTGGATGCGTAGAACTGCGCTCAGTGAGCGGGATTCTTCTTAATGAATGCAACGGAACTGAATGCAACACGCCCCTATTCGATGATGCCGTGTCCGATTAGGCATGAAGGCACTGGAGCGTGAGCACGTCGTGGCATTGAAGTCTTGGAGCAAAAACGTGACTATCCGAAGAATCTGCAAGAAGTACCTTCACAAATGAGATGCGTCAGAGTAGGTCAGAAGTCAAAAAATCACTGAAGAAGCGCTGCTCTCGATTGGTTTCCTGGCCAGACCGTTCCCATAACCCAATGATCGGGGTGAAGGGATATTAGACAGATAAAACACTGACATAACCATAGGCTGATCATCGCAATATAAATATAAAACACAGGAAAGGGTAGAAGAGGATCGAAGAAGTAAAGATTGATTTTACTATTGATTTTTGATTGATTTTTTAATAAATGAAATGTAGCCACATAACAAAGAAATAGTAAAGTTTATAGTCATGAAAACCTTTTCATACGCAATTATAATGACATTTTTAATTTTAATTTTTGGGAACTAAGACATGCCACAATTTAACAGTCATTGTATAGACCAAACACGCAGACAAACTGCATCCACGACATCCAGAAGCCGGATTCATCAACGCTTACACCAGCGGGTATAGGGTGCAGACATACCAACAACGAGGCATTCATGATAAACCTTACCAGCCACATAGTGGGTATATCAGTGGGTAAAGTATACTCGACGATCCTCGTGGATATATCCGCATACCCGCGAGGATTCCGCGCTCCATCGACAAAATGGCGCTCCAGTGACATCAGCTGTTCTCGCGAGAGGCTTACCTTACCTACCTTACCCCTGATTCCTTTCATGAATATGAATCATGACCGCTGCACACTGCGGTTAGAGGGTACGATTCCTTTACGGTATGTTTAGCTATACCCACTGTTTGGGGAATCCGGCTCCAGTAGAAAAAATGCGTGGTGCACAACCATAAAAGCTTGAATGACGGCAGCTTTTACCGATTTTCAAATTATTCTGGAATTTTCCACAACATTAACTCTGATAGAAGTCTGAACACGAAATAGAGCGGCCTAACAATATCAGTAAAAGTTTACTCTTACTCTTAAGACATTTTTACTCTTAGACAAGCTAAGAGGTAAACAGATAAAAACTCTAGAGGAAAGAAGACCAAGCGTTGGTGCCAGCTGTTCCGTTACAAAGCGCTTATCGTAAGTAAGTAAGCAAACCCTAGCTTCTTCATCGGTCTGGACCATAAAAGTCAATTTATGGGTTTAGTGCGCAGGATGGAAAACGCAAACGTCTCGAAGAATGCTTCAAGAATTCCACACAGATCTGCCTCGTTCTTCCATCACTGTCCCGAAATGCTTGATGCCACCAGCTGAGGAAGTACCTCCCGTTCTGGAATCAGAAGTTGCTCATGCTATCAGAAAGAAGAAACCAGGCACTGTTCCCGAACCGGAGGGCATTTCTGCTGATCTCCTTCGTGCGGGTGGCAGTGCCGTCTGCTCACTTCTTGCCAAGCACTTCAACCACTACCTTCGAGTTGGTAGGATTCCGGACTCATGGAAGGAGTCGAAAACAGTTTTAATCTTCAAAAAAGGTCAGCAGGAGGATATCAACAACTATCGACCCGTCAGTCTTCTCTCGGTTGTGTACAAGATCTTCACCAAGATACTGCTTAACCGCATGGAGCGTTGCTTGGATGAATATCAGCCAGTGGAGCAAGCAGGGTTTCGCAAGGATTTCTCCTGCATGGACCACATTCAGACTGTCTCACAGCTCATCGAAAGGAGCCGCGAATACCACCTCCCACTTGTCCTTGTCTTCGTGGATTACCGGAAAGCGTTCGACTCTGTGGAAATCAACGCCATTCTGAACGCCCTTGTGCACGCTGGTACACCATCGCCCTACATCCGACTTCTCGACGAATGCTTCTCGAACACATCGACTACCATCCAGCTGTTCGATCGAAAGCTTAAAATTTCTATCGGGAAAGGAGAACGGCAGGGAGACACGATTTCTCCCAAGCTATTCACAGCGGCACTCCAGGATGCCATGAAGGACTTGAACTGGGACGATAAAGGCTACCTTGTCGACGGTAAACGGATCAGCAACCTTCGCTTCGCCGACGATATTGTTCTCATCTCTACCAGCACGGCAGAAGTCGAGGAAATGCTGAACGAGCTCAATGTGGCAGGCATGGAGATTGGATTGGACATGAATATGTCCAGAACGCAATTTATGGTCAACCAGTGGTGTGACACGGGACTCGTAAGGTTAAATGGAGTCGCTCTGCAACAGGTCGACTCCTACGTCTATCTGGGAAGAGAGCTGAACATGGATAACGACCTCGCTCCTGAAATCGCCCGCAGGAGACGCGCAGCATGGGCAGCCTTCAGTTCGATTCGCGAAGTCACCGATCAGGTCAGGGATGTTGGCCTCAGGGCCTCGATATTCAACGCCTCTGTACTGCCTGCGATGTGTTACGCGACGGAAACCTGGCCCGACAACAAGACAGTCGCCAGAGCGATGCAAACTACGCATCGTGCACTGGAGAGATGTTTTCTGAGGACAAGCCTTCGTCAGCAATGGCAAGAAGGCCTACGAAGCTCAGGGCTACGGGAGAAGTCGCAATTAGCAGACCCGCTGCAGTACATGAAGTCCAAATATCGCTGGGCCGGACACCTGCTTCGACGAAAGGACGATAGATGGAGTCTCCGTGTCACAGAATGGCTCCCGAGAGACCATAAGAGACCACTGGGACGACCGCCAACGCGATGGGCAGACTCATTCTCAAGATCTTTCAGAGAGCGGAGTCTGCCTCACTGGATGCAAGCAGCCAGAGATCGAGCGGTCTGGAAGAGTTGTGGTCCCCGCTGAGAAGACCCCCAGCCGACAAAAGGACCATCAAAGTATCAAAGTTTCGAAGCAAATAGGTGCGCATTCAGATTGCATGTCCTGTAGAAGTAAAGTGCGTGGCGCATCCCAAAAAAATTAACGTCGCCCTGATACTTTTCTAACAATAATATCTTGGTATGCTCAACGTGATGGGGTAGTCAGACCAAAGAGTGACGTGAAAGGGAACTTGAAAATCGACTTCAGTCGACCAGAGATCACCCTTCCCCGCACGGGAGAAACATGTGTCCATCTATCCGGCGGGCAAACATGACGAATGGCGCAGGCATAAGAGGTGCTTCCGGTTTTGAAGAAACCAGTTGAGTTACAAATTTTGCAGGAGAATATGAGCCGACATTGGCCAATTCTTAAGATGCGCCACGTATTCTACTCCAACGGATATCCTGGAGGTAGTTTAATGCGTATTTGGCCATACAATGACTTGCGGTGGCCATCCGATGGAAAAGTCAGTGTTTCATTCCTCCTTGACAACTCTGGTAACAATTAATCGACCCAGGGCAGACGGTCGCGAATGTGAGCAGCGTGGCGGGTGGAAACGCATCAGCCAATCAGATGCATCGAATAGGCGTGCCAATCAGAGAAAACGCGCTCTGCCGATACCCTCATTGGCTGGCGTGTGTTTGGGGGTGTCACTATTGGTTGCGCTAGACTGGCGCGCTCCATCCCTCCCAATGCTGCCCATATTTTCGACATGGACCACTTGGTTGGCTTGGTAGGAATCCGAACTGAGAGCATTGAAGGAAGGGCTCAATTTGTACATTGCTTGCTGAAAACCAAAATCTTTTTGTTTATCTGTGCCGTTCTTCTAGAGATTGAAAAATCCCCTAGGGTAGAAGCGCAAAGGTCAATTTTTTTCTGACGTTTTTTCATAGTTTAAGATTATTTCATCGTACAGATGAAGTTATGAGAAGTTTTACACGAGATGTGAAGCTCGATAAGCTCGACAGTTCAGTGAACAGGAGAAGAACATCATCAACGCCTTGGAGAATCGCTAGAAGCAGCTCCACGGTCGGCAGAAGGTAAGACTACCACGCCATCGTATTGCGAAGACGAAGTAGAAGCACAGGATGGACCAAGTAAACAGAAGTTCGGCGAAAATTTTCGCCAAATTTCGGATCATCACGACACGTTCTCGAGGTCAATATCGAACCCCGCCAGATCACCACTGTCTCCACCGAGGGGGAAAACTGCTTCGTGGAGACACTGACGGAAGTCCTGACGTCTTCTGAATGTCTAAATAATAAGCAATGGCGTGTCTGGTGTGTATATAGGAGTCGACGAGTCCATGGCGTGTGTCCGCAACCACCGAGCATAATGGCAAAGTCAACAGAGGGCGTGCGAGGGACGTCAAAGCCACAAAGGGAGTCTTCGGTCTCGCTTCGGAGAGTCAAACATCCCTTTAAAGACCGGAAAAAGATCGGCCAAGATTAGTGCAACGGGATACAGTGGAGCTAGTCTGAATGCGTATTAGACCTACACATATATACATATGAAGTTGGAAACTAGGTCCCCGACGTTTTCTCAACATTTTATTCTGAATTTCGCTGAAAGTTTTTTTTTTTGCATAACGCTATACACCAATTGAGAGAAAGAATATGACTCGCTCTATCAGAAAATATGTTTCCTTCCATTTCAAATTTGGTCAGTTATAACGAAATTATCTATACTATATAAGGCAAGGGCCAGGCTGGATGCACGTACAGACGCACGGACAAACGAATTATCTATAGTGCATAAAGCAAGGCCTGGGCTGGATGCACGAACAGACGCACGGACGAACGAATTATCTATACTGCATAAAGCAAGGCCTAGGATGGATGTACGAACAGACGCACGGACGAACGAATTATCTATAGTGCATAAAGCAAGGCCTGGGCTGGATGCACGGACAGACGCACGGACGAGCGAATTTTCTATACTGCATAAAGCAAGGGCTGGCCTGGATGCACGCAGAGACGCACGGACGAACGAATTATCTATATTGCATAACACGAGGGCTAGCCTGATGCACGTACAGACGCACGGACGAACAGATGATTTACGCTGCACAAAGCAAGGGCTGACCTGGATGCATGTACAGACGCACAGATGAACGAATTATCTGTACTGCGTAAAGCAAGGGCTGGTCTGGATGTACGTAAAGACGCACGAACGAACAGATTATCTATACTGTATAACCCAAGGGCTAGGGTGGACGCACGTACAGACGCACAGACGAACGAATTATCTGTACTGCGTAGAGCAAGGGCTGGTCTGGATGCACGTACAGACGCACGTACGAGCGAATTATCTATACTACATAAGGCAAGGGCCAGGCTGGATGCACGTACAGACGCACGGACGAACAGATTATCTACACTGCATAACGCAAGGCCTGGGCTGGATGCACGTACAGACGCACGGATGAACAGAACATCTCTACTACATACAGCTAGGCGCTCTTCTGCCTCACCAGCGGTGAGACAGCTAGATTTCCGATTAAGAAAGAGCAAAGTAAGCTTCTTGGTAGCCACTTGGGGATTTTTGTTGAAAATCTAGAAAATTCTGAAGGACTAGGGTTGGCTGTGGTTGCCAAAGTCACTTCTTAACATCGGCGATAGTAGGATTAGACAGATAGGGTCGGAATCGAGCTCGCAATCAATTCATTTGCTTGCGGAAAACGACGCCTCTTGCAATTGCACCAACCGCGACCCAGTGGTTCTTACTATTAGTTGACTCGGAATAAAGTTACACAGAACCATAATAGGCTATCGAGGATACGGTAGAGTACTGTAGCAACTCAGCGGGAAACCATGGCATCTCCGGCCTAGCACTGACGCCCACGGAACAAGGCTCAAGAGAGCGGTTCCTGGAATGCCAAAGGAGACTGGTCCACGTAAAGGCGACATGGACCGCGACCAGTTCATGAATAGGCGGCCGCGGAAGAGTCTCACGGGGTTTAGAGCACTTCAGGGTGCCTATTCTCCCAGGCAAGCATAGTTTTAGAAGGCGGAGAAGCCGTCCGAAAAGGGAAGTCGTCAATTTTTTGATCAGTCAAAGCTCCCTGAAATCACAAAGAAGATCATTCAGTAGGAGGAGCTAGCGATGAGGTGAGCTCTCAGAAGACAACCGGGTGTGACCTCCACGGAGTATCAAGTTCCTGCTGACCCGCTGAAGAAGTGTAACGACGTCTTCAGAAGTGCCGCGCGACACCCGTTACACGCGGCTTAAGCGAATTAGACACCCTTCTAAGAGGATTGTCTGCGAACCAGGAAAAACCGGATCGAAACGGCGGGAGAGAAGGAGACGATTCCTTCCTATCGGCCTTTCCCACGTCGCGGAAATATGTACATAGTGCCAGCTGCTGGTAGAGGAACTCAAAATGCGGTTATCATACTCTCGCCGGAAGAAAAATCGATCATATCGACTAAAAGCATTGGACAGACCGGATGCATGCATGGACGCACGGACGGTCGGGTCAGTTCAAATTACAAAACGCTTTTAAATAGAATTTAAAGGAAGAGAAAGAAGCATAAACTTCTGGTCATTTAGGAATCTTCCTTGAATATCTTAAAACTTCTGAAGTAGGAAAGCATGGCCATCGACGTCTTCTGGGAGCTGAAGGAGGTGGCAATTGGCATTGCCACGCCTTGCAACTAGCAAAGGACAACCGGCTTAGGAATCAAATTAATAGGCTACCCGCCTGCCTGCAGAGCTTCGGGTGCTAATGAGGCAGTCGAAGGCATTCTTCGGCCTCTGCAGCACGTACGAAGCCCTGGCCTCTGGCTCAATGGGACAGTAGTCGGGTAAGGTGATTAGTGAGATGATTACCGGAGAGGATCGCCAGCCAATCACAGCAGGTAGGCTTGTGCCCGCCCAGGTCAATAACTTGCTATGTGCCTTACCATGCCTTTCTTCAGAATAAAGTTGCCAGAATGGTCTTTATATGTAGATACACAGTTATATGTAACGAATTGCACAAATTTTTAGCTTATTCTAAAAATTAAAATACTTACACGAATGGAAAATATTCTGAAGGGCCAAATCAATTCATTAGGAGGATTGGAATTCCACAGCGGGTCATTGCTCAAGGTTTACCGTGAAATATGCTAATGAATCCAGACGGAAAGTGACAGCATAGGGCGAGTCCGTCAGCGATGTTCAATCACGATAAGAAGACCGAGGAGGCTGAAGCGAAGAGGAGAACTAGGCATTCAGATTCGGAGAACATCTTCTGGAGTGAAGAAGTACCTTACTCGGCTAGAGGCTGAAGCGATGAGGAGAACAAGGCATTCAGATTCGGAGAATATCTTCTGGGGTGAAGAAGTAGCTTACTCGGCTAGAGACTGAAGCGATGAGGAGTATTAGGCATTCGGAGCCGCAGAGTCTTTTCTGGAGTGCGTGAAGAAGTAGCTTACTCGGCTACAGACTGAAGCTCTTCTGGAGTGAAGAAGTAGCTTACTCGGCTGGAGACTGAAGCTATTAGGAGAACTAGGCATTCAGATTCGGAGAACATCTTCTGGAGTGAAGAAGTAGCTTACTCGACTAGAGACTGAAGCGATGAGGAGTACTAGGCATTCGGAGCCGCACAGTCTTTTCTGGAGTACGTGAAGAAGTAGCTTACTCGGCTACAGACTGAAGCTCTTCTGGAAGTAGCTCACTCGGCTAGAGGCTGAAGCTATGAGGAAAACTAAGCATTCAGATTCGAAGAACATCTTCTGGAGTGAAGAAGTAGCTTACTCGGCTGGAGGCTGAAGCCTTGAGGAGAACCAGACATTCAGATCCGGAGAATATCTTCTGGAGTAAGGAAGTAGCTTACTAGGCTAGAGGCTGAAGCCTTGAGGAGAACCAGACATTCAGATCCGGAGAATATCTTCTGGAGTGAAGAAGTAGCTTACTCGGCTAGGGTAGAAGACAACACAGAAGTGAAGTAATGGCTCTTTTACATAGAAGTCAAGCCTGGGCCTTCAGAAGGCGATGGCGGACAGTTCATCTAACCTCAAAGAAGCGCTCAGTGAACAGCGTCAGAAAGCTACAGCAATGCCGCCCCGCGCACGGGTGTCATCGGCCTGACGGACAAAGCCACTGGCGCTGTGTCAGCCGTGGACAGCCTGCCAGCAGCCACACAGCCAGCTGTGCATGCTGCTGTCAATAGTGACCGCCAGCCACCCGTATCCGGGAGCCACTGACCTCGAAGAGCATTATGTTCGGACGACCGCTAGCCGGCAATTTGCGCCCATTATCAGGGACCAGTGCGTCCGCCGCTCCCGTGCGCAGTAATGGACTGGGAGCGGTCAGTCGATTGCCGCTGGGTGCACCTATGGAGGTGTTGGTGTTTGTCATCAGGGTGGAGGGGGGGGGGGATGAAGCTGCCTGCTACGACGTTCTTCTGCAGAATTTCCTATACATAGATGCCTAGGGATTAGGTTGGCCGGAAAGTTCTTTTTATTCGTTTATTTCTGAAACAGTATTCAAAACAGTATTACTTCGACTTGCTGAACGTGAAGAAGACGAAGTTTATCAGCTCTGAGCAGTGCGCTGGATCGATCCTAGACTGTCAAGGGGAAACGGTTGAGAAGGTGGAAGAATTCCGCTACCTCGGAAGTGACCTATCCGAGGAAGGAAGTGTGGACCAAGCGGTCAGGGGACGGATAAACGCAGCCTGGCTCAAGTAGAGGGAGTCCACAGGGATCCTCTGCGACCGTAGATGCTCCAGGACGCTCAAAGGCAAGCTCTAAGTAGTGAGGCCTGCCCTCCTCTACGGCAGTGAATGCTGGGTCCTGGGTAAGGCGCAGGAGCGGCAACTGCACGTGGCGGAGATGAGGATGCTGAGGTGGGCATGTGGATGGACCCGTCGGGACAGGGTGCGGCACGAGGATGTTAGGGCAGTGATGAAGACAGCCCCGATCCAGCTGAAGATGAGAGAGCAGCGCCTGAGGTGGTATGGGCACGTCCTCAGAAGAGCAGAGGATCACCCCACAAGGTTGGCGCTAGATTTCGAGGCACCCGGAAAACGTCCGAGAGGAGCCCCAGGAAAAGATGGAAGGACGTCATCAAGAGAGATCTCGCCGAAGTCGGCGCCACGGCAGATGACGCCCTTGATAGGATGAGGTGGCGACAGATCACAAGAACAGCGGACCCTGCGACTGCGCGGGACTAAACGCTCAGCAGCAGAAGAAGAAGAATTACTTCGACTTGCTTCTTATGTGACGTTCTTCGCTCTGTCTGAAGGACCACCTATGTCGTGTGTTCTTCGAAGACTTATTGAAGTGTGTCGAAAGAGCGATTCCGAAGGATGTTTTATTTCAATTTCGAACTGGGTCAATCTGCCGTCGAAACAGCCCGGGAGATCGGCCATCTGTTGTGGCCGAATGGTGTTGGAGAAAGGACCATGCAACGGTGGTTCGAGACATTCTGGAGACTTCAACCTTGAAGGTGCATCCCGAGGCTGCTGAGACCTACAGCACTCCAGGACGACGATTTGAAGACCCTCGTGGAAGCAGATCCATCCCAAACAATCAGCGAGATTAATAGATGCCTCTTGACGACTCTGCACAAAATTAATAGCCGTTTGCGCGACCGGCTCCACACGTCGATCTGAATGCTGAATCTCCATTCAAAGTTGGGAATCATACGAGTATACAGACCGGACCACCTGGACATGCTCTACAAGAAAGAAATATTAGGTTGGCCCATAAGTCCCCGACGCTTTTTTCAGCATTTCATTGCGGATTTCGTCTGGCGCTGCCTTGCATAGCGCTAAGAGAATGATTTGCTCTACCAGAGCATGTATTGCATTTCTTCTTTCATCCTGAATTTTGTCAATTTTTAGGTCGTTAAAGTGAAAAGTAAAAAGTGAAAAGTGGCCATCGCCGACAGTTCCTTCTCTCACGCTAGGCTTGGAACTTTTTGCGCAGCTTTTTACAGAATTTGGAAGACAATGTTCTGTACTCTCAATAATACGTGTTGGTCCTGCTTTATATAGTAGAGATGATCCGTTCGTCCGTGCGTCTATACGTGCATCCAGACCAGCCCTTGCCTTATGCAGTATAGAAAATTCGCTCGTCCGTGCGTCTGTCCGTGCATACAGCATGGGCCTAGCATTATGCAGTATAGATAATCCGTTCGTACGTGGGTCTGTACATGCATTCAGACCAGTCAGAAGAATTTGTGTCGACTCCATTTTCGAGTGTCATATTAAACTGAGCAAGACAGACTGAACAAGGAGGAGTTGTTGATGAAGATGATTTTTCTCTTTTTGGCATTTTGTTGATATTCAATAGAAATCAATAAACGCGACACATACTCTTAAAGAGCAAGACATTCTCTTTCGAATGACATAAAACACCAACCCAAAAAGTCCAACCGCAGAGCAGGAGCTGTCGGCAAAAATAACCATCCTCCTTCGGACGTTCCAATTTGATGACCTAAAAATCAATAAAGGACAAATGAGCAAATAGGACCAACAAGTATTCTTATAGTGCCGAAAATACATTGTCTTCCAAAGCCTATGAAAAACTGCGCAAAAATTCCAAACCTAAGCGGAGAGAAGGAGCTGTCACCGATGGCCACCTTTCACTTTTTCACTTTTCACTCCGACGACCTAAAAATTGACGACAAAATTGAGGATGAAAAAATGCAATACATGTTCTCATAGAGCAAATCATTGTCTTTCGAAAGCTGTATAGCGCTATGCATGAGACCACCGGCGAAATATGAAATGAATTGTTGAAAAAAAAACGGTGGGACTTATGGGCCAATCTAATAATATCGATCGATTTGTGATTATCGATTGATTTTACCGACTTTGCCTGAAGTTGGCCGCTTAATGTTTGTCAGGCAAGGCAACAAGGATTCCATGTCGATCGGATTATCATGGTTATATAACGGCTCCAGCAAACAGTAGGCTGATAGCCCTGCTACCGTTGGTTGCTGTAGAAGCCTTCGATCGGCCATTAATTCTGCGCGGAAGAACGCACGGACGAACACACACGGAACATCAAGGTAGGCGAAACGAATAACGATTATACGAAAATGCTTCTGTTAAACACTAAAAATCGAATATATTTATGGAAAATCCTGCTAGCTAGCAAGGAATGTTGAGCATTCTATGGATTCACTGTTAGGAATGCGTACACGTATGATGAGGAGAATATCTGGAGGCATTCGTAAAAAAAATGTAACATAAAATATAAAAAACAAAAAATAAGGTGCAGCAGTGCAACATATTCCATCAAACGTCACAGACACTGAGAAGAACAGATCTTTTCCGGAAACTTCGAGTACTGTCATCGTCCGTATAGATCGGAGCACGCCCGTAGATGCCGTGGGCGGTACATACTTGGCCGGCGTCATATTTTCTTGTGGTACTAAAAGAGCTCTTCTAGGCTTGGTTCTGGAGAATGTGAAATGGATGTGAAGCTCGCTCACCACCAATGAAGCACTGTTGTCAATCTGGACGAGCTTCGTCGAGTAGAGTGCCTCCAAGCCGAGCAGTGCGAAGTACTGGTACTTCCTCGAGTTATGAGAGCCGAAGACGCGGATATACCTGAAGGTACACGCGATGAGAATCCACCAGGGCCAGATTCATCAACGACCTACAGCAATCTAACGAAGAAATTACAAATTTAGCGATGTGGTGAAATATTTCACGCTTGATAAGCCGCGCTGTAAGGGATTTCGGCTGTAATTTCTCCGTTAAATTGCTGTAAGCCGTTGATGTATCTGGCCGTAGAATGTTATTTCTCACACTAACTGAGGAACGCTTTCAAGTGTGAGATGTAAATTGCACGCTATCGATCAATATTGATCAGTCGGTGGATCGATTAGGTCGAGCTTTTGCGATGCCGCCTCTGAGTTCGAGTCCGCGTGCTGCTAATATTTTTGCACGTATTAGTTTGTTATTACTATGCTTTCTCATGATCACAAGAGTCAATTTTAGACCATCAATGCTTACAGCAAACCAGGGTTGTCTATTATCGCCTTCATATGTGCTAGCTTCTCAACGATGCGCATCTGCACCATATCATTTCTCTAAAAAGCTTTTAGATGTATTTAGGATGATCTCATATCTGTATTTATAACTTACACAGCTTGGTTTAATTACCCAAGTTTGACGTAAATCGTGATCTGCGAATCGTGTGTGTGTCGTGGTACCGAGGAAAAGGACATAAATTGCACCATCGACTCTTGCTTATGGTGTACTAAAAATGTTGTTCTCACCTCATCGTGTTGTCGGCCGCCGACTACTTTCCACCTTCAAACCGGTAGCCGTATTCATGAAACGACGGAAGCGGGAAGGTAAGCGAGATCTTTCTTTAAAAGGAAATGAAAAGTATTTTTGCTCTTCCCTTTTAGAAATCCGTGGCAGTATCCATGAACGTTCCCGGGCTCCTGGGAAGCGACCTCATCGGGAGCTGGAAATGGTTATTCATGAAACACCAGCAGGTCGGGAAAGCAATGGAACGATAGCGGGAAGATCTCGCTTACCTTCCCGCTGCCGTCGTTTCATGAATACGACTACCGGTTTGGAGGTGGAAAATAGTCAGCCGACAACACGTTGAGGTGAGAACAACATCTTTAGTACACCATAAGCGAGAGATGATGGCGCAATTTATGTCCTTTTCCCCGGTACCACGACACACACACACACACACACGAGTCACGGTTTACCTCAAACTTGGGTAATTAAACCAAACTTTGAAATTTATAAATACACTAGATATGAGGGCATCCTAAATACATCTTACAAGAAGCGAATGTGATGAATAAATAAAGACGAACAGTGACCGTTTTATAAGAAGTTTTTTGTTTGCATAGTGCGACAATCAAAGCTAAATTCTTTTACGATATCTCACGAATCGTCCTATGGCCACGGGATCGCGATAACACCCACCTATGTACCGATATGGCCCTGGTTCGTAATAATCAACCGTATGGTATGCGAATTTGTGTGCAATTACGGTATCATTGGTGGGATGATGTGATATTGTGGCAGTGCAGATATGCATCGTTGAAAAACTCGTATATATAAAGGCGCAAATAGACAGCTTCGGTTTCGGTTTGTTGCAAGCATTGAAGGTCTAAAATTGTTCCCTGTGATCATGAGAAAGCGTAATAACAAGAAACTGATATGTGCAAAAATATTGGCAGTGCGCGTACTCGAACCGAGAACCCCGCTGGAGTGCTCCTATGAGACGGCACTCCTACCGACCGCACCACCGAGGCACATCTCGTGGGGGTGTCATAGGAGTTGATGAGTGTTGCGCACACGCTTTCACACATATTTTCCCAGGTCTTTAACAAAGCGCTCAGCAGAAACTGACTGTGGTTCTGGACTCCGCTCACACGGCTCCCTACATCCTGCCGAAATACCATCGCAAAATCTCAGTTGGGAACCTTTCCTTGTAAAGCAAACAACCATGATGAGCGCTCACCGAACTAGACGGGCGTCGAACACCAGCGTCTCGACGGAGGTCGACGGACATTCGGTGCGGTCGATTACACGCTCCCATTTACACCGATCCAGGCTCACCTAAAGTTCTTGGCTTAAACTGTGATGGTGCTGGAGTTAATACAGATTCATCAACCAGCACTGTTATACAGCACAGCTAAGGAAATAAGGGAGGTGAAAGCGATTTGAGAGAGAAGAAACAAAGGACTGACTCCGCTTTCACAGACGACTAAGTTGATCGAAGAAATCTTGAAACATTTGACAGTAGTCAAATACGACGATTCGCTTGAATATTGTTTCCATGGGAAAGAAGCTGAACTTCCATAGTCAGTGAGGATGAGCAACCCTTTACAATTGTCTCGGAGAGATAGAAGCAAAGGCAGGATCCGAACATCGAATCAATTGGAGGTCCATGCGATTGCCGGCAGTTCCTCCGGTTGCGCTTCTCGCACCATAAACGACCATTTTGGGATGCGCCACACATTCTGCGCTTAGGAGATGTCGTGGAGGCGCTCATTTCGGCCATATAATGGCTTGCACTGGCCAGCTAACGAACAAGTCAGTGTTTTATTCTTCCCAGACAAGGCGGATTCCAGTTCACTGACCGCTAAGGGATGGATGCCTGGTTGGCCAGGGTGATAAATCCGAACCAGAAACTTGGGATCGGGTGCACGCGACAGCTGTCAGCTCAAAAGACTGCTCTACCACGCGCCAGAAAAGCGTTTACTTCGACTAAAAGTATGGCAACGACGACACGGGGAGCTGCCCCTAATAAACACTGAACTAATGCTAAGCCAATGCTATTTTCTCCTTTCTGTCTGTATTCCAGGACTAGTTGATTCAGCAGGTGAGTTGTCACACACTCCTTAGTGGATACGACTTTGCTGGGCGCGTGACGGTGCAGTCGGAGGAGGCGTTAGCCGTCGTCTCTACACGATTTCAGGTTCCTGGTTAGGATTTCCTGTCCAAGCCTATTAAGCCTTCCACACCCCCGCGGTCAGTGAATTGATACCAGACTCGTCTTTAATGGATAAAACACTGACCTGGCCATTGGCTGGCCACCGCAAGTCATGGCAGAGGCCAAATACGCACTCAAATCACATGCGCGACATTCCGTACAAGTACAGTGCGAGGCGTATCCCCAAGGAATTGATTAACGCCCGCCTTCATTCTTCATACACATTAATCCCTCCTCTTCTTCTATTTGTAAGGACAGAGGTGAGGACGACAAATCGAGTAATAAAAAGGAAAGGGTCTGAAGCGTATGTCTGAACGGTGCGGGCGAGTCATCTAGGAAGAATCCTCACCCCTCAATTAGTATAAAAATGTGTTTATTTTTTCCAAGTCCTTAAACCCAAGGAGTATGGTGTCGTTGAAGTAACTGGTAGTGCGCTGGGTGTCTCATGTAGGCCGCCAATGCCATTGCTGGCAAGCGGGTGGGAGCGCAGTGGGTAGTGGAGTTGCTTCATGAGAGGGAGGTCGATGGTTCGGTTCGCCTGAGCTGCGGTATTCAAATGAATGGTTGAGATTTGGGCGTCCTGACCAGGGATGGGCGGAAATTTTGAGAATTTTCCCAGAAAACAGAAAACAGAAAATCGCTTTCGTCAGAAAACAGAAATCAGAAAATTCCGAAATTATCACAGGACCTAGGTATTCCACTCGAGGATCAATTTTTGCAGTTGCAAATGCTTTTGTGTGACTAAAAATGTAGTCATCGGCCAGCGTTTTTGCTTGAAGCGTTTATAAAAATTTCTAGCATACTCCGAATTCAATACAACCAATAAACGGTCTGACTCGGTCTGAAGCTGAATCTTACGAAGACGATGTGCATGAGAAACGGACCAGTTTCTACATAATACCACATTTTATCTCGACGGCACATCTCCGAGTGCTCCAGCTACGTGTATCAGGGTCGCGAAGTCAATATGGCCAGCGACCTAGCGCCGGAGCTGAGAAGGAGGAAACGAGCGGCTTGGGGAGCTTTCAAGAGCGTCGAAGAAGTCGCGAAGAGGACGAAGGACGTCCGACTCCGTGCCGCCCACCTATTCGACTCCACTGTTCTTCCTGCCCTAACATACGCCTCAGAGACCTGGGCTATACGAAAGCAGGATGAACACGCGATCAGCGTCGCGCAGCGTGGAATCGAGAGGACGATGCTCGGAGTGACACGACTCACGCAAGTGAGAGAAGGCCTCCGGAGTTCCGAGCTTCGCCGACGTTCGAAGATCAGAGACGCTGTCGCGTGGGCCAAGTTGTCGAAAATTAGGTGGGCCGGCCACGTAATGCGCTTCGCAGACACCCGCTGGACGAAAGTCGTCACCGACTGGATTTCGCGGGATGTCAAGAGAACACCTGTACGCCCACTTATGTGTTATTCGGACTTCTTTGACTTCTTCTTTGTCAAAATTCTAAATGATCCATATGACGCTCTTCATGACCCTTGAGTAAGGAGGATCCATTGGTTGGAGCACTCTGGCACGCTACGGGGACGAAAGGAGACGATGCTTAGGTGATACAGGTAATACATGAAAAATTTCATGGTTCACTACCGTACCACTACATCAGCGAAATCAAAGGTAACTAAAATTTTTATATTCCTTACTAATTTTTGACAGCCAAAAGCTGAGCAAGGTTCAGTGTTAGAAAAATAGCCTCACGAAAAGCTCAGAAAGCGATTATTGGGGATGACCGGCCAACAATTTCCAACTTTCAAGTATCCACAGTAACTCGACTAACTAACTAACTAGGACAGCCGATTAGTTAATAGATAATTAAATGCTCCTCAGAACTCTAGTTTTAATATCTCAATAATATAGCTTTAATATAAGGGTGTAAGCGATCGTAGATGCGAATTGCTGTTAGAATCGAAAAGAACACGAAACCAAGTTATTAAAGTCGAGAAATGTCCTATGAAGGAACTCCACGTCAGCAGCACTTACATAATTAATCAAATAAACAAAACGGCATAGTTCATGAGTGCATGGCGCAATTTTTACACGAGCACATCCAAAAAACGCCATGCTTACAATTTAAAATACTCTAGAAACATTATTTTGGAATGGAACTCGTGATTCTATTACCCTTTTTGCCTTCTTTTTTTTTTGGATTTCTATGCTATAATTTTGGTCGCCGCACTATTTTCCGTTTTCTGGCCAATTTTTGACGATTTTCCCAGAAAACAGAAAACAGAAAAAATTTGCCCAAAATGGCCAGAAAATCAGAAAACAGAAAACAGAAATTCCGCCCATCCCTGGTCCTGACGTCTAGGCAATTTTTAGACGTCTTCTGCGCTTCCAGCTAGATGCTTTGGAGAGTAATTTTCTTGCATCTTGTTTAATACTGACCGATTTTTAAACACAAGGCAATGAGAAAGGTATACATACAACATAATGATGTGTGAACGTTCAACATCAGTGGTACGCCGGCACAAAGTGTACGAAGCAGAAGGCGGTTTTATCAAAAATCGGCCAGTAATAATAGAGTTACTACAGCTAAATAAAAGTTGAAGGGGAGTTAAGTTACACTTCACATCATGCAGCTGGAAAAGTTTGCAGAAAACGCCTGATAACTGTGTAGACATCAACAGCCCTCAAATCTCGACCAGTCAGTTGAAATGCAAAAACACCGCAACTCGGTTGAACCGAACCTCGACCTCCTTAACATGAAGCAAGTCCACTAGCCACTGCGCCTCGGGCCGCTTGCCGGCAGAGACATCGGGGGCGTACAAGAGATCCCCAGCGCTCGCCGATTCCACAATAACTTCAAGGACCCTCTACTCCTTGGGTTTAGCGACTTCGCAAAAACTAAACACATCTTTATACTAATTGAAGGATGAGGATTCTGCCTATGTGATTCGCTTTCCCCGCTCAGACATTCGTTTCAGACCCTTCCCTTGTAAGTAAAGCAGAATAGGGGCGTACGTCGACGTGGCAGGAATGAGCTCTTTCCAGTTGCCAATCTGGTTGCTGCAGTACGATGCTGTTGATGGTGTAAGCACGGCCGAGTCCGACGACGATCCCCTCTTCCTTTCCGAATTTGTGAGACGCCATACGGCTACCATCACTGTTGGATATTTCTGGAATAAGATGCGATTTTCAGGCTATCAATACAGAGCTGGGTCAACTGGACCTCGTCCATCGTTCAGCAGCGTCTGGGTACATGCTCCGGCAAGAACGGCGGCACCCAGTCTTACCGTGGCGAGATTTTCGTCGGGTACTGGAAGGGGAACACTGAGGAGAAGAATTGCCTGCGGAGTGGAGTCAGCACAAACTCACACAGCGACCCACGAAAACCTGTGGAGATGCCCTGAGACTTCCGCTCCATCGCGTCGTTGATGAACACTTCAAATCTAGGCCAATTCGCAACGAAAAGCGCTGAGGATCGGACAGTGGTAAAGAGCTCCTTCGGGCTCATCAGATGCAGTCGCAGGCAGTTCTTCAGGATGAGGCTCTTGATGAGCATCTCTACAGGAGTCGCCTGAAGCAGAAAAAGTGGATATTTCTTGGGGCGGATCAGCGACGACGACCTTGGGGCTACCTCCATCGGCGGTTGTGCTTCAATCCATCCGCAAATTGCATGGAAGATGTCGATCTCAGCCGCACAGAACGAGTCTCTGCTCAACAACATCGATACCAGCTTCAGAGACAATGTCGTGAACTCCTGAAAATTTCTCTCAAGTGGAGAACATGGAAAACATAGGAAAGTCCTGAGTCCCACACCACAGCATATATACCATTTTCAGGTCAAATTGGACACTCTTCTAAGATCATCTAAGATTTTTGAAATCAAAGAGAACTCTTCCGAATTGAAACAACCTTTATACAGGTTGAACTACAGACTCAATAAAATGGTTAGAAAAAATTTATCTTCAAGGAAAATTTAGAATAACTTTTTTCAATTTTGTTTTTAGTTTAGCTGCTCGAATGAGTGTAATAATTTTATAAAATTTTTACTTTTGGAGAAGAAATAACAAGCTACATTCTGTTTTAAAGCGCAGTAAAGCAGCAACCATATAGTCCATCAAAAAACCGGATTGCGCCATGCACTCGAAAAGCTCGTCGCGAGTTTTATTTGATTGATAGTGTGCTGCTTACATGAAACAACAAGGTGGGGATATCTACTTTTTGCACTGTCTATAGCTATGTATAAATCAACATATAAATATAATCAACATATACATCATATAAATCTTCGCAAGCAGTATTCTTCTTTTCCATTTCATGTTTCAACTAGACAAAAAAAACTACATAAGTCGTTACTCAAATAAAGGTGGTTAAGATATTAAGGAGATCACTTCAACAATTTGTCAGCCAATGGAAAATAACTTTAAGCTCAATTTCACTACTATAAAGCTTAATTTTCCACGAAAAATTAGAATTTTAAAAAATTTCAAACAAAATGTACAATTATGGGGTAAGTGAATTAAAGGTTTCAAGAAATTATACTGAAATTTTCCTCGAACGAAAAAAAACTGTAGACATTGCAACAAGTACAACATTTGTCAAGAACGAGCATACTTCGTTGTTCCATGTAAACAGCATTTATACTATCAATCAAATAAAAATCGCGACGAGCTTTTCGAGTGCATGGCGCAATCTGGTCTTTTAGCGGACTATATGGTCGCTGCTTTGCTGCGCTTTAAAACAGAATTGAACTTGTTATTTCTTCTTCAAAAGTAAAAATTTTATAAAATTTTTAGACTGAACGGGCAGCTAATGTAAAAAAATCAAAAAAAAAAAGTTATTCTAAATTTTCCTTGAACAAAAAAATTTTCTGATCATCTTATTGAGTCTCCAAATCGGAATGAGCTTTTTCTACATTGAAGTATAGACTCTCCAAAAGGTTTAGATTAATTTTTGTCCAATTTTTTTTAGTATGATTGTTTAGAAATTCTAATTCACCCACCCAACAAGTGAATTTCTGTCACAAATTCGCTTGTTGGGTAGGTGAAGAAATTGTTTGAAATTCTATTAACCCTTTTTTAAGAAAAAATAATGGTTTAAAGCTTGTTTTAGAGTGAGTGCAGGAAGGCGGCGGCTAATGTCAGAAAAGAGACTGCGCCATGCCCTCGTCCAAGACGTTGCGACTTTTATTCGATTGATAGCAACATCTCTGTTTCCATGGAGTTTCATGCCTGTAGACGATACAACAAAAACAATTGTAAAAATCACACATATCCTCATTTAGATGCTTCATGTAACCAGCATTTACACTATCAATCAAAAAAAAGTTGCGGCGATTTTTTTTGAGTGCATGGCGCGATCCGATGTATTAATGCGCTATATGTTGCATTTTTGCTGTGCTTCAAGAAATTTTTTTAATTTATTATTTTTGCTCAAAAAATAAAAAAAAATCATAAAATTGTTACACTTATGGTCAGGTGAACTAAAAAATTTCAAATAAAGTTATACCAAAATTTCCTTAAAAATTTATTATTGTAACCATGTTACTGAGTCTGTAGTTTAACCTGCGCGAAAGTCAAGAAATCTACAACGACATAAAGCTTGTAGTGGTCATCACAAATAGACTACCTGTGCAGCGAGGACTTGTGGAGCGTGCTCGTCAGCAAATTTCAGGCAGCTTTCAGTCAATTCGTCGAGCAGCAGCAATGACGAAGTGCGAAGAATGGTGAAGAAGTTGCCGATGTTGTTGAGCTTCGCCTGAATTTGTGGTCGTTAAAGTCTACGGAGAACATCTGTGACTACTACGGCAGCGAGTATGATCTATGATGGTTCGACTCCGGGGACAAACCACTAACACTTCGATTCATCAACGGAGAGGGTGGAGAGGTCTCAGAAGGATAGAAGGGTGTCTCGAAGTCTGCCTGACTCCCAAGTCATCATCTCGTCCACGAGCTCCACAGAGACTCCACGAGGTCATGTTTAAGCATCTATCTCGACGGTGAAGCATAGTACAGTGTCTTGTTCCGATAACGTCACCTTCTTGCACCTGAAGAACCTAATCTATCCTAGTCGGGAGGGAACATCGCTACAGTCACAGATTCGCTCAGCACTCCAAGACCCTGGCACGGCTCTTCTCGCGCTACCTGTCGAAGTCCAAGGTTCCATCTCAGTGGAAGACCAGCAAGACCGTCTTGCTGTACAAGAAGGAAGACGTGCACGACTTTGGCAACCATCGCCCGATCTGCCTGCTGTCCGTAGTCTACAAGCTATTCACTCGAGTCATCCTGAATAGGATCAGCAGAACGCTGACGAAGGACAGCCATGCGAAAAAGTAAGGTTTCGGAGAGGATTCAGCACGATCGACCACATACACACCATTACGAAGCTCATCGAAGTGTCGCGAGAGTACAAGCTGCCGCTGTGCCTTACGTTCATCGACCTGAAGAGGGCATTCGACTCCGTCGAAACTGAAGCGGTCATCGACGCCCTGCTCACTCAGGGTGTTCCTACTCAGCACATCAGAGTCCTTCGAGAGCTGTACAGTGGATTCACGACCAAGATCTCTCCATTCTACAACGACATCATCATTGACGTGAAGAGAGGGGTTCGGCGGGGGATACCATATCCCCGAAGCTCTTCAGCGCCACCCTCGAAAACGTCATACGCGAACTAGAATGGGAAGACATGGGAGTGAAGGTCGACGGCCGGCAACTACATCATCTTCACTTCGCTGACGACATCGTGCTCATAAGCCAGGCGGAGCGAGCCGACTTCGATCGTGTATGTGGGAACGTTGGACTGCAGCTGAATCTTACGAAGACAATGTTCATGAGGAACGGATGGGTTTCTGATGCCCCATTCTCGCTCAACGGAACGAACATCTCCGAATGCTCCAGCTATGTGTATCTGGGTCGCGAAGTCAATATGGCCAACGACCTAGCGCCGGAGCTGAGCAGGAGGAAACGAGCGGCTTGGGGAGCTTTCAAGAGCGTCGAAGAAGTTGCGAAGAAGACAAAGAACGTCCGACTCCGTGCCCACCTATTCGACTCCACTGTTCTTCCTGCCCTAACATACGCCTCAGAGACCTGGGCTATACGAAAGCAGGATGAACACGCGATCAGTGTCGCGCAGCGTGGAATCGAGAGGACGATGCTCGGAGTGACACGACTCACGCAAGTGAGAAAAGGCCTCCGGAGTTCCGAGCTTCGCCGACGTTCGAAGATCAGAGTCGTCGTCGAAAATTAGGTGGGCCGGCCATGTAATGGGCTTCGCAGACATCCGCAGGACAAAAGCCGTCACCGACTGGATTCAGCGGGATGTCAAGAGAACACCAGGACACCCACCAACGCGTTGGTCGGACTTCTTCGCGAAAGCCCTGAACGACCGATATGACGCTCTTCGTGTTCCTCGAGCGAGGAGGATCGACTGGAGCACTCTGGCACGCGACAGGGACGAATGGAGACGCTGCTGCCGTTCGCTAGAGAGACTCGATGAACAGTGGGAGACGGGTGTGATAGAGGGATGATTAGCAATAGCAGACGCTGGAACCCGTGGTCTTGGAAGACTCTGGGTAGCGTGGCCATGTGGCCATGCTCCAAGCTACAATAAATGTCGTGAAAACCGAGGTCAACAGCAAACACACGCAATTAATGAAATCCAACCCATTTCTCTTCCAGCTTTTCATGTTATTCGATGCAAGAATTACCTTTATATAGTCGGCCACTGCTCGATGAATTTTAGTCAGCCTGTATTCGTGAGAAAGATGAAGAATAGCCAAGAGCTCTTCAACATTGAAAGCGGACAGCTCGACTTTAGCAGAGTAGAGGAACCTGAACAGCGATGAGGGAACTGCACCATCTCAGTTAGATGACCACTCCACCCACTTCAGAATAGTTCGAAATGCGATAGGGTCAGTTCCATGGAGCTCAACCACTGATCCGATGGATTCGTCATCGAGCATGACCCTAAACAACGGCAGACACATTAGAGAAGGTTCACGTCAAGCTGTCGAAGAAGCGTCACTTGCCCGAAGTATTCACTGCGTGCAGCCAGAATAGGTTTGTGCGCAGGGAATCTTTCCCCGTCAATCACAAATGTGACGTCCGAGAAGGCCGGATTCGAAAATAAAGCGTCTATGTCACCCACTAGGGTTTCAGAATCGTCGAGCTGAACAGCTGAGTCTTCTGCAAGCAATGAGGTTTTGAACCACGAATAGGGTTAAGACATTAAGTCGAACCTTCGACTTCTCCAGATTGCCCTTGGCTAGACGATGAACTCAGTTCACTCATGTCTGAAATCGTGAAGTCGTACCTCTTACGTTCGTCAGAATGTGATCTTCAAAGCTCCTCTTTAGCACCTTGTAACACAGCACGTGGACGAACAGATACGTGGAAGACAACTGAGATCCTTGTCAATATGGGTCCTGGGGCAGCGCTCAGTGTAAAGAAGCAACTGAACGGGCGATAGCATTTACCAAGACCCCGATATCGATTTATGCCGCCGCTTAATCGATATTGATTTGTGACCGCCGATGTCACGGATGCCGAGACGATTTATATTCATCTCTTTATGGGATTCTTCAAAATTTCGAGTAAGCTTAGTAGAAAGCAACAATATTATTAGTAGAAAGCATTTGATTCGACTCACTTCCCTTTTACATGGTGCACATAAAACGCTCACAAAAATAAAAAATCGAAAAAAATAAAGGACAGGGGTAGGCGTTAGTCAACACCTTTCGGGATGCGTCGCGTTTTCTACTTCACTTTCGGAAGCATGTTGAATGCGTATTTGGGCTAAATAATGATTGTGGTGCCCAGATGATGGTAATTACCTGGCGCGCCTCGAGATGGTTTACCCTTCCCAGACAAGACTGATACCAATTCATTGACACCAATGGGATGAAAGGATTGGTTGGTATGGGCGGGAACTCCGAAACAGTAACATGGAATGAAAGTACATGCGATACTGAATTATAGAAATCAACCGGAATTTCCTGCCACCGTAATCTCGCGCGCGATTCTTGCGCGCCCCGTCCTTTAAACTGCCACGGGACCCGCCCGAGTGGCCCGCAGCGGACCCTCGCCAGACGTTAGTACCATTTCGATGAGCATTTTACGAACTTTCATAACGGCACACAACTTCCTATGGAGATGACATTAGATCAATTATAACGACGTCTTATCATGTGGGCAACACTTGGACCCATGCGTCGTCCTCCCGATATTTTGAGTCTATAAATGTCCACTCCCTTGCCCTTCTTGTATTCAGGGCAGACGTTTTTTCCACCAACTTCTTTCTCTGTCCAGTCACGATTGAAGAAACATGGTCTCAGGACGTCTGGAAGATTTCGTACGGCTGGCAGTGTCCCCGTCCTGACTTCCTCAACTTTCAAGCACTGATTCATTTGAAAGCGTTAATGTCTTCAAATCCGTCTTCCGTCATCTTCAAATTTCCCGCACTGCCCCAAAAGGAAGTGCTAGCCCCTAAATTCGTCTTCGACATGTCTGTTGATAAGAGATGTTAGTTGAGAACGGTGTTCAGGCATAATAATGTTTCCCGCTCCCTCTTCCTATAAAGGTACAAAGACCCCACAACATCATACTTGTGCGGGAATCAGATATAGCTTGTTGTGAGTATCGAAGTGCATTGGAAGTCCGGCGAGGGTCCGCTGCGGGCTGCGCGGTTACGTCGCGCGTCTGCGCGGTCAGCAGTTTAAGGCCTCTGTTATACTCCCGCGGGAGCATCCGCGGAACGTCCGCGGACCAATGGTGCACGGCGGAGGCGGGCGTGGCGATGCGCGGCGATTGGCCAGGTGAGGAGTCTCGGCGCGATTCCCGCCCTTCCGCGGATGCTCCCGCGGGAGTATAACTCAGGCCTAAAGGACGACGCGCGCCCGATTCACGCGCCGGATTACGGTGGCAGGAAATTCCGGTTGAGTTCTATAATTCAGTCATGCGATGGCCGGCGTCTCCTGCGCTTCCAGGCATCCAACGAATAAAAATTCGAATAAAAATGCTTCGAAAAATTACAAAAAATTTACCTCTTCAAGCAACGACTGCCGTTTCTTACCATTAGTGAAGGAGCTGTAACATTGGTTTTTGAAAGAAAATGTCCTGCCCGGTTTGCTTCCATCTCACCGCAATTTCTGGAGACCATCATAGGAAAAGTTTAAACTAAATGTATTAATGGTTCACGGTCCTTGTCTTGAATGTGGGCAGCATGGGAGGTAGGAGCGCGCCAAGTAATTACAACCAACTATGCTCCCTGCAATTGCATCGTCGCGACAATTAATGAAATGAGGTCCTCCACTTTTTCGACTCGAAACCGCTACTGTTCTGGGCGAATGGAATAGGAAAGGTGCCTTGCCTGAGTACTAGTTTATACCTCCAGCGCCACGCGGCGCGGCACCACGATCGTCATAGGTATTGATTTTTTGCGCCGCCCAATCGATATCTATTCCGACTATGGCACAGCGTAGGGCTTGGACAGCAGTATATTGGGTAGAGTTCAGTGTTATAAAATCAGATTTTCCAAAACAAAAAGAAGTGCCAGTCTAGAAAAGGCGACCAACCCTGCCCTTTCTCCTTAAAGTCCAAGGATTTAATCGAAAGAACCTATGAAATAAAATCTTTAAACTCGAATAAATACACGTATGCACAATACACATGGTTGCTACGGGAGAAACAGCCCGTTGATTTCTTTCAACATAATCAAGGACGATGAGGGCAGAGAATTTCAATGGTCACCTAGGATGTGATAGAGCGCATCCTAAGCAAATAAAATACAAAAATGACATTCGGAAAACATTCTCGTTTTTAGGTCCACCTACAATGCGCACTATCACATCCTAGGCGGACCTAGCTAGACCTCTACACTCACCCAGCTGGGATAGCGCCTGAATATGATTTGCTTTTGCTCAGATGCAGCCAACGAGTCGCTCGGTGACCATAGGTAGGTGGAAATCTGACCCATGGAAGGGGTAAAGGCCAGATTTGGAAGAAGTACAGCTTATATCCCCTCTCCATGGACTTGGAAATTGCGGTCAGGACTTTTACCTCGATCCAATACTATAATGTCCATGACGTAATGACAGAAAAATACCAAAAGACCCCTGCATTACACAAAACTGAAGTTTGTGAACCAAAAGCACCAAATGGCAACTCCAGAATCAGGACGGAACTTCAGAGTATGGACCGGCGTGCAAAATGTCAGATTTCCTTCTCGACCTGCTCTCTAAGGGGAGCAGAACAGCGAACCAAGCCTGAAGAAGTAGAACTGAGATCATAAGGAAGTGAAAGGGAGGCGTTTCGAGCAGCGCAGCCGCTCGTTCCACAAGATGATGTCGAAATCGGCAGGGCCTGTTGTCTGATGATTGTTGTCGCAGTTACGTAACCGCAAAGAGGCAGCTGTAGCGCAGACTGGGAATGGCACTAGTGCTGGTTCCCCCTTTGCTGCTCGGGGGAACATCAGCCTCATCCAGGCCCACAGACGTGCTCGTCGGCTTAAGGATGGCAGCGACTCTTTCTCGCATAATGTCTCCTCCCTGCGTCGCGAAACATTAGATGTTTCTGTACTGATCCGTGCTGGAACACAGGCCTCCACCTTAATGTCGCTACATAGATGATCGCTTCACAGTTTGTGCCACATAAAGCGATGTGGATTCTAGCTTCGATCTCCTCAATTATCAAACAAAGCATATATTAAGCCCACAAGGGAAGGTGGTGGGATCATGGTAATTGATTTCGTCCAAACCTCCATTGAATTAGAGCGCTTTGGTTGATCTTTTTAAAGAAGTGCAAAAATCCTGCACTACAGGGAAGTCGAACCATAAACCACTCGGTCTCACCACGCCACTCCTCTACCGCCTGCGCCACCACTGCTCGGCGAGCCGCCGCAGTTTAGAGGCTACTTGAACTCGGAGCCATGCTGAAAATGGTCCTTACCTCCGTTCACAGATGTGCACAGCAGAAATGGTACACATATTTGGAATCAGCGTTCGAAACCGCATCCAGTGATATATGTCTCATCTCAAAGCCCCATGGTCACCTAGTATCCTTCCCTTGTCAGAGGAGAGAAACCGACAAATAACTGGCTGCCGCTCCTCAACGTACAAATGCGTCTCTCTCGTGACACCTTCCAAAAGAAATGGTATAGAAAGCCTAGTAAGAAAAACATCTTGTGCATTTCCGTTCTGCGCATCTGAGCAGTACTGAAAGGGCCTTAACAAGAAGATGGTCCACACAGCGACCATGTGCTTTTCAATGAAGATCTCCACCCTTCTTCAAAGGAGATGGCTTCTCCCATAGCATTGTACAACGGGTGTGCGGCCATGTTACTGAAGGTTTGCGTGAGGAACATCGTGGACCTACAGAAGCACGAAGGAGCAGAAACCAAGAGCGCGCCAGGTTTTCTTCCTCAGTCCCATTTATCTCAGATGCTTTAAGTGTCCAAATACGAAGCTGTGTACGTAGAGCTGGACTGGACGGCCTGATCACGCTAACTACAGGGTGGTCTATAAGTCCTGCAACAAAATTAGGCGACCTTATTGGTTGTCTTTTTCCAATTGCAAAGAACCGCATACCAACTGTTATGTAGCATATACTTAGTGCTATGCTTCTTGAAAGTATCATGGTTCTAGCTGCTCTTACTACAAAGTAGTGCGCTCTCACGTGAAACTACCGAAAACTGTTCTTAGGCCCGTGGTGGAGCGCTTTCATTCTGATGTGACTAAATTTCGGAAGATTGGTTGTTGAACATGCAGTATGATGGTATTGTGTAGGGCAGTTCAGAGGCTTCTCAAGAGTGAACATTAGATGAGACAACGCGGGACCGAACGCTCAGGAGAGGCTACTTTTTGTTCGTGCACATTTTTATAGATGTTTTTTTCCGTTCCCTAATCACCTACGAATGGAGAATGACCAACAGCAATCAGTAGGAAAAATGTCACTGCTTTCATTACATATATCGAATTTAGAAGATTTACTAGGAATGGGACCAATTCTACAATCAAATCAATCCAAGTCTGTCTTTTTTTGCCCGAAGTTAGCCCAAGGAGGTAATTTGAAGTGCTAATCACAAACCTGACATCTGCTTTTGAAATTTCGGCCGATTGCGGTTGGTTACGGTGGGTACGGGTGAGTAAGGCTATCGGAATCACCGTCTCGGAGACGAAATTTGGGCAAAGTCGGTGACGATGATGCCGACAGTCTCATTCACCCGTATCTACCGTAATCGGTTGAAATTTCGAAAACGGAGGAAAGATTCGAGATCAGCACCCTCGCCCCCCCCCCCTCCCCCCCCCCCTCCACAAACAAGCCCTTGGGCGAAATTCTAGAGAAAAGACTGACTTGAATTGATTTGACTGTAGAATTGGTTTCCTTCCAAATAAATTGATTTTAATTCGATATATGTAATGAAGGCAACGACATTTTTCGTGCTTATTTCTGTTGGACATTCTTCTTTCACAGGCGATTAGGGAACAAAAAAAAAAACGTCTGTAAAAACCGGCGGCAGCAGAACAAAAAATAGCGCGAAAAGTTATGAGCCACCGGTGGCTCATATTGTCCCACGCTAACGGACACGTATGAGCCACCGGTGTCTCATATTGTCGTCAATGTGTTATAATAAACAATTTATATTTCGAAAAAAAGAGTAAAGAAAAGAATAGAGGTTACCGTTTGTGCACCTATTCGTCGAGGCGTCAGACCGTAGGGTTCACTCTAGTGAACTTCTTTCATTTTCCTGAGCACGTAGCCCTCTGAGCAGGGGATTTTCGTTACCTCAAACCTTAGCATAAATTAAGGGAGGACCGCTTATGCCTTACTTCTACCTGTTCCTCTGTACGAACGTCAATTCTGAGCGAGGCCTTCTGTTATTTTAAGGTTCTCGATCTCCGTTTAGAAGTGCCTCTTGGCTGTACTTCACGGCTGATTTTCTAGACAATTGCTTACTAATATAGCATCTAAATCTTCATCCATTTCCGACTTCGCCGTTCCGAGATTCAGGCCATAAAGCTCTATGACACAAAAATCGGCTTGTCTGCCGTCACGGAAAGTGGCCCATTTTCTTCAACTGTTAGCAGTCATCTTGTAAAGCTCAGATGTGATTAAAACTACATGTTTTTCTCTACGTGAAAGTATCACAACCTCCTATGAAGTCGTGGAGTGAAACACTGAAAGAGTGGCGAGAATATTCATGGCACCAAAATGGCGGGAACTTTCAGCCAAGCCCTCACTATTTCAACCTCACCGCGCCTGCCTTCTTTCTTCGCAGCCTCATCGTCTGAGTTATATTTCGTCAGACTCTGGTAAGCCGAGCGTTCTCGTACAGCACTCGGACAGAGGAGGGGGGGGGAGACACTATTTCGCCATCAGTCGGGGTGACTACATGCTTCTGTACTCCAGCTCTGGATCATCTTCCTGAATCGTCGAATACTGCTGAGATGTCTCGTGTCGTTCACCGTGTTCCGAAAAAGTCTTCTTCTTCTTTCTTTCACCGCACCACCTGTGATCCCTCGTCACGTCATGCCATTGACTACGGACTACATAGTGCCGACTTCGACGAGATCTCCATTGATGGCCTCCATGCACATTTTCTTTGGGGTTCTTCGTCGCATTCCTGGTGCTGTGAACCTTAGCCGTAGTTTATACTTGCGGCGCAGCACTATGAGCGCCATGGATATCGATTCTTCGCGCCCGCGATCGATATCTATTCCGAATATAGTGCCGCGCAGCGAAGCAGCGTGACTATAAACTAGGACTTAGGGTTTATACTTCCAACGCCGAGCGACGCCGCGGCATGTATAGTGGCTAAATTGATCGATTGCGTCGCTCGATCAATATGGCCACCACTTCGCTCTACGTCGAAGTAAAAAAAAGGACCCTTAGGGCCTGTTCATACTTCGCGACGGCAAAGGCGGGAGCGACAGGGCGAAGGATACGTTTCGCTCAGTGCTGATCTATCACCTGGAAAAAATCGATAGGTATGCATTGCCTTGCCGCTCCTATGCTCTGGTTTATAGTTGCGCCGCTGCATGGCGCGGCACCATAGCCGGAATAGATATCGACGGGGCGGCGCCGCATCGCATTCATACTCCGCCGCCTCAAAACACCACACTTGACGGAATTTTGGGTTACGGTATTCGGCGAATCGCGCCGCTGAGGGGAAGGGCGCGGCGCGGCGCGATCAGCTGCGGCAGACTCGATGTGGAGTGGGAGATTCACCACCGAGATGAATCATTTTGCTATGTCCTCCTTGTTTTGGCTCCTCAACTAACAAAACAAAAAAGGTGTAGCAAAATTATGGCACTATTGCACTTTCAGGACTCCAGAGGTCGATGAGAGGTCGAAAAGGTTTTTTGACCAAACTTCTTCAGGGGGGGGGGTTATTTAGGGTGCTGACCACGAATCTGACATCCGTTTTCGGTGACCATTACCTTAGTCACCCGTACCTTTCGTAACTTGGGAAGGGGATGGAGATCTGTAGACATTCACGAAGTTTTACCTACTACGCTAAAGATATGTTCAGTGAACAATGCCCATGGAATGGCAATACGAGAGAGAATTCTGAGCGATTCTCGACAATGAGTACCTTCCAGCAATTTTACTTTAGAACCTGCACATTTGCGAAATAAAGAGTCGTTTAGTGCCATTTGCATTGCATGGGACTCGAATCAATACTACACTCACCAATTGCAACCGTAGTTGAGCAGACGACTTCGACCCCAGCTTTAAGAGAGGATTCGTCGTTCCCCACAGGGTTCCCACCACTAACATTAGCCAGATGCATTCCGCTGATCGGCTAGACAAATCCTTTCTGTTTTGGTTCTTCAGTGACTCATGGACCGTCTCCTCCGTCTTCGTTTATGGCGCACGGAACGTAGTACGTAGAAGTTGGTCGCCGCGCGTCGCTGACGCTCCCCTTTCTAACTACAATCGCGCAGCGGCGCGTCAAATGCGGGCGCGGCGCGACTGGCCGCTCCGCGTCCTGAATTCACGCGCCGCTGCGCGGCGGGAGTATAAAAGACGCCTATGGCGACCATCACGCCGCGCCGCGTGGCGGCGCAAGTATAATCCAGGCCTATCGCTGCCGTCGCTCCCTTCGCGGAGTATGAACAGGCCCTTATCCTTATTGGATGTCGGCGGAAGTCTGGGAGCGGGGCTCATCCTCCTTCTTCTTCAAACAATTTATAGAATTTCTCAAGGAACTTTTCAAAAAATCTTTTGTGGCAGAAGAATTATACGTTAATTAATTATAGTTCGAGCACTCAAGTTCTGATACTGTGTGTTGCGTGGATATTACTATTTTTCATCTGAAAGAAATGACATGTAGGCATGAAATTGGACCCCATAAAATTTCGAGCTCTGCTTGCTGAAATGCTCGAGAGTGGAGTGTTTTTATACTGCTTTTCTTTATGATCAGCGGGGGGGGGGGACTGATTTTTACCTCGTTTTTCTTCTGCAGTTTATACAAAATTGAACTCCCCTGATCATGTAAAAGATCGCCGTTGAAAAATGATGTTTTACAGTATAGTACACTTTTTTGTTCATTATAGTAGGAAACCTTTATTTATTTATTTATTTATTTATTTATTTATTTATTTATTTATTCGATTTTTGATTAACATAGAAGTCGACACCTAGCTTTGCATCGAAAAGTATTATTAATTAATTTATTATTAGGTTGTAACGAATTAAATGGCACTGGCTCGCGCCATTTTTTGGCGCGTCTTTACGCGTTTGGTCAAGAACAAACCGTAACATGTGGCATATCATTTAGAAGCGGAAACTTTGCTCTACCGGTAAGTACCAAATTTTCTATGTAAAAGTGGGAAAACTTTAGAGTTTTATTGACTTTTTTGCAGATGGACAAAAGGGTAATCCGAGGCATTTACTTATATGAATTCAAGCTGGGCACTACAGCTAAGGAGGCGGACGAGAAGATCAACGCCGCATTCGGTCAAGGATGTTCCACAATTCGGAAGGCGCATCGTTGGTGTCAGAAGTTCCGCAATGGAGATGAGAGCTTGGAAGAACATGAAGGTCGTGGGAGGCATAGTGATGTTGATGAGGACAAGCTGAGAGATGTGGTAGAGCAGGATCCACACAAAGGTACCAGGAAGATAGCGAAGGTTCTTGGCGTCAGTCACAACACAGCTGCCCGGCATCTGAAGGAAATTGGAAAGACCAAAAAGCTGGAAAGATGGGTGCCTCGCGAGCTGTCTGAGGAGCAAAGAAACCGACGATATGAGATCTCGTCCGCACTGCTTCTTCGGAACGAAACGGACCCATTCCTTGACCGCATCGTAACCTGTGACGAGAAATGGATAATGTACGACAACAGGCGACGATCGGCACAGTGGGTGGACAGCGATGAGAGCCCCAAGGTTTTTGCGAAGCCGGAATTGCACCAAAAGGAAGTAATGGTGAAAGTATGGTGGTGTTCGCTGGGAATTATTCACCACAGCTTCCTCCTTCCCGGTGAATCCGTCACGGCAGAGAAGTACTGCATTGAAATTGAAGAAATGATGAAAAAGTTGGAGGATATCCGGCCGGCCTTGGTAAACCGAAGGCGAGTTCTCCTTCTGCACGACAATGCTCGCCCCCATGCAGCGCGAATGACGTTGCAGAAATTGAATGAGCTGAGCATTGAAACTCTACCACATCCTCCGTTTTCTCCCGACCTCTCCCCAACAGACTACCATTTCTTCAAGCATCTTGGCGACTTCTTGGTAGGGAAAATATTCAAATACCAACAGGATGCCGAAAGTGCCTTCGAAGATTTCGTCAATTCCAGAACTTCTGATTTTTATGCTACCGGGATAAAAAAGCTTGTGTCACGTTGGCAAAGATGTGTAGAATCAGATGGTTTTTTATTTCGATTAATAAACTTGCCTACAAGCCGAGATATTAACCGTTTAAATTTACAGTGGTTCAGTGCCATTTATTTCGTTACAACCTAATATTTATTTATATGGGGGATTTGTTTTTGGATGCTCACTAACTTAGGCGTAAACATGTGCTAAAAGAACCACAAACAGATAGAACATCCAGCTGGATATGAAAATTCACAGCATTGGAATAATATAAAAAACGACACTAATAAAGTTAATGGATGAAGGCTTAAGAGGACCTAACCAATTGAGCAGGATCAAAACAGCAACTGTAACGGCAAGCATAAACAACGGAAGTGAGGTTAATAGAAGAACGGGCTCTCCAGAACTCTTCTGCAACCTCCAGGAAACCACTTCTTCGAATGATTTTAAATGAAGAGACAATCCTCCGTCTTTGGTGATGAAGTGGTTTAGCAGAGCAACAACTCTCCAACAGAAGAATCTTAACCTGATACCAGGTTTAGCCAGAGAACCTTCAAGTATTAAAGATCCTCCTTTAATAGTGAAGGATTTTTTTTTAAACTGGCAGAGTTGGTATTTGTTCTTCTAGTGACTATTTTGAACACCACTACTATTATAGATCATTCGTCTGTGTTCTACTCTCTAGGTTGCTCTAGGTTGGGTAAACCAAACATTCCACCCCTCACTAAACCACAAGGTACAATAGGCTGTTAGGAAAGTTTCCCGCCACTCACGTGTGCGTTCTGCCAATTTTTTCGAAAAGTGTTCTGAAACTTTCTCTCAATAAGGCTGACTACATTTACCTACACTACCTACATTTACCACCATTGCCGTCATATCCGTTACGACTATGGCAGAGAAAAGCGTTCTCGACTTCAAGCAAGTTCGACTGCTTCCGCTTGACGAGTTCAGAAAGCAAAGCAGTGCAAGAGCCGCGGCGGACAACATATGTGCGGCGACGGGACTGCCACTGTCTCCTACGACACAGCGAAAGTATGGTTTCGGAAGTTCGAGAATGGAGACGTTTGCTCTTCGCAGTTTTTATTAGATCGATAGTGTAAATGCTGCTTGCTTGAAACAGAGGTGTGAGGATATAGGGGCTTTTCTATGAATGTTCTTGTTTGACCGCTTACATCATCGTTACTCCTCGCAAGTGGATGCACGGCGCAATCTCTACTTCCGGCATCAAGAAATGGTCGCCTTCCTACTCATTAAACAACAAGAATTTTATAAGATTTCAAACAATGTGTTCGCTTATTGGGCAGGTGAAACTTCGAAGAAAGTCATACTGTTTTCCTCAAAGAAAAAATTATTCTAATCACGTTGGAGAATCTCTAGTTCAAGATTCTGGAGGACGCTTATTTTGATTCGGAAGATGTTCAGTTTAGCTTCAAAAGCGTCAAGCTTGCTTAGAGGAGCGTCCAATTTGAGTTGAGAAGCGGCTAGTTAGGTTTGAAAACTGTCCAATTAGACGTGAATACTCAGTACATAAACGAGCAAAATACTCACATATACCTAAAATACATCCTAAAGAGCTGTGTCGGTGCAGGTGGAACTAAGTGAGCAAAGATCCGTGTCCGTGATTGAAGGAGAAGAAGCATCGATGAGGCAGTGAATTGCGTTTAACGCTTAGCAGTCACTTCTATATCATGCTGAGCATCGTGCACTTCAAAAATTCATCTACACGATTCATTAAACAATCAGGTTACATGGAATACCGTAGTGCAGCGGTATAAAGGCCGCCACAGACTTCTGCGGCGCCGCTGCTCTATGCTTAACCATAGGGCAGAGACGCAGAGCTCGCCTCCAGCGGCGCCGCTGCCCTATGCTTAACCATAGGGCAGAGACGCAGAGCTCGCCTCCAGCGGCGCCGCCGAGCGGCGCCGCAGAAGTCTGTGGCGGCCTTAAGAGCTACTTGCTTTCAGATATGAGCAACCTCAAGCCAGCGTCTAATGAAGCACAGAACGAGAAATCCACAGGTATCGTTGCGAATTTACCCAACGTATATTGCTTCAGTTATGTCATTCGTAAGACGCAGTAGATCAGAAAATCTCTACAGGCCGCGCGTTCACTCCTAAAAAGGTCGTTAAGTTACACTAATGTCTTCGTTAGCGTGTTTAAATTCTTAATTTGTTACCAGTTTCAGTGGGAAATACAATTCTGTTGAATTCTGCAGGTATAGCAGAATATTGATATCTTCTCACGTAATACAGTCCGGCGGCGGCAGTAATGATGTGAATCAGCGCACTGCTTGCCGCCGTTCGCCACTGGCGACAAGCTCTGCGCCCCTGCCCTGTGGTCAAGGATATGGCCGTCGCTTTGCCGCAAAAGTGAGGGAGGCTTTAGGCCCCGTTTATACTTCATCGCGGCGCGACGCGACGTCACGTGTAGTGGCCATATTGATTGTGCGACGCGATCGATCAATTTGGCCTCATTACGTGGCCATCGCGTCGCGCCGCGACGAAGTATAAACGGGGCCTTAGGCCAGAAACAGGGGTTCGCGGCTAGCTGCCATGCCGCGATGAACCTAGCAGCTTTTGACGCGGCGAGATGCCGCAAGTGGATACCGCACAGTACGCAATACTGTGTAATGTGGCGCTGTCTAGGGGGACCACTTCATGAGGTGCAATGTCATCATCGTCGTCCGCTTTTTCCTTTCAGCGACAAAAGAGAGCGATTTAAAAGTTTCTTCGAATAGAAAGAATAGAATTTCCTGGTCCTACAACGCAGCCGGGACGGTTTGCAGTGGACCAGGCCTTTCAGCGGGGCGGTACCGCAGGGCCTACTAGCACTGCGGCAGAATGCCGCCGAGAACTGCGTCCGCACTCGCCCCACATCGCGGCATGCGGCATCGCGACGACTTGTCCTTGGCGCAGCACTCACCACAGTGGGGGCGTGGGTCCCAACACAATAGGAGCAAAATGGACGACATCGCGGTGCGGTGCCGCAAGACTGTTTCCGTCCCTTGCAGAGGTACGCTCTTCCGCATCTCTGCATGTTACATGTTCAATTTTCGATAGTCATACGAAAGTTACGACACAATAGGAGAGCGAAGAGTGAGCAGAGGTAAAGATTCAGATTCTGGAACTCGAACACAGACGTGGGCATTGGTGTTGGTCTTAACCCCTTCGCGACCGTTCGTTTTCGTGCGTGACCATCATTTCGGACTTCGCGATTTTTTTCGAACTGTGGGATAGCATTGTTCGACATTTCCCAGGCAGCACCATTTTCTATTGCATAAGACATTTAGGTACATTGAACTACATTGATAACGATAGCTATGGCTAATGGAAGTTGGTTTGCACTAAAAACTGATAATTATCGATCGTACTCTAACAATATTGTCTAAGTATGTATACCCAAGTGATGTAGCTGACGAACCAAGATTAGTACAGATCCTTTATTCCGGCTAACGTTTTGGCGTAACCGCCTTCTTCAGAGCTTGAAAGAGTCAACCTGAGTTTGAAAAAAATGTAAAAAATTGAAAATCGACTATACGATTCCAGCTGTAAGACTCGCCAGTGTATTATCTGCCCATTCGGTAAGGAGGGAGACTGCGTGGTCTCAGCTATGGTATACCTTATGAAGTGCATTGGTTGCAGCGGCGAGTATATCAGCGAGACGGGTGCACCCTTGGGGAGCGCATTAAAGAGCATCTCGGCATGCTTCGTAGGTGCGATATCGCCGGTCCGTTGGGTGAGCACAGGCTACGATGTCACAATGGCGCGGGCATTAGCGTGGCGGTGATGATATTGGCACGCGAGTTCGAGATCTCGGCGCGCAAAACACTAGAAGCTCTGTGGATTGCCGCTAAGAACCCCACGATCAACAGGAAGGAGGAACGCGTTAGCGGTGATACAGGAGCTGGCTCCGTACGTTGACCTTTGCGGTCTCGAACCGGAGGACAGTATGCCAGAGGCTCGCTAGGAGGGTGAACTGAAGGCGACCTCATCTCCTCATGTGACGCCTTAAAAGGGGTACTGTTCGCCCATCTGCACTGGACTGTTTGTGTTACCTCCTCGCGTTTCATCTCAATCTCCTACTAACCTCTGATTCACCGCTGTGGTCTGAAATGGCTCTTGGACGGATGGTTTTTCAAACTCAACTTGACTCTTCCAGGCTCTGAAGAAGGCGGTTACGCCGAAACGTTAACCGGAATAAAGGATCTGTACTAATCTTGGTTCGTCAGCTACATCACTTGGGTATTCATACTGATCAATATCATGCCAAGATTCAGTAAAGTCGAACGTGGAATATTGTCTTAACAATTTTTCTGCTTTGGTGCAGTACACGCACGTGTGCAACCGCAGTAATTCCATCACGAGATCGAATCTTGTAAGAAATGAAGCTGTCGATCGATATTAGCTGATCGATAGCTGGTCGCTGCTATTAGCTAGTCGATGTTAATCAGTAAACTGCTTCCGTTTGTAAGTATTATAAAGTATGTTCGGCAGCGGGTGTAATATTGTGTTGATCTTTTATGTATTTGGATAAAATTGTTATAAAGAAGTGTCGTCGCCGACCACGCTAAATACGGGTGCTATAGGAAGTACTCATTAATCTAATACATGAATAGACCAAGTGGTGCAGCTGGCGAATCAACCTTAGTATATATCCTTTATTCCGGCTAACGTTTCGATTTTCGTTTCGACGTAACCGCCTTCTTGAGAGCCTGGAAGAGTCAAATAGAGTTGGAAAAATAGGTGTAAAATTGTATATGCGACCCAGAACGAAATGGACATGTGTTTTGAATTGCTCAACCAGCAGGCAGAGCACATTAAGCTCACAAGGGAAAAACCCACTGATAACAAATTGCCGTTCCTCAACGCCCAAATCAGTTGCACGCGAGGCAGATTCCATATAGGTATCGTAAGCCCAGTAGTAAGAACATTATCGTGCACTTTAGGTTTGCTCACCCCTCTCAAATGAAGAGGGCCACGATTAAGAACGTGTTCCGAACGGCGGCCGCGGTGTCTTCAAACAGCGATCTCAAGTCAATATCGTTGGAAATGACAATCGCGTTGTCCAGAGGGTAGGCCGTCGAACACTGACAGTAGCACCGAGACATCAGAGCGACAATAAAATTCCTTTTAACGTGCCTTTTGTCTCGGATGATTTGAGTACCGAAGTGCAAAACTGCATTCGCAAAGCTGGTCTTGATAGCAAGGTCCGCATGACCAACCAATCTCAAGGCACGTCTCATCAGGAATCGACTATACGGTTCCAGCTGTAAGACTCGCCAGTGTATTATCTGCCCATTCGGTAAGGAGGGAGACTGCGTGGTCTCAGCTATGGTATACCTTATGATGTGCATTGGTTGCAGCGGCGAGTATATCGGCGAGACGGGTGCACCCTTGGGGAGCGCGTTAAAGAGCATCTCGGCATGCTTCGTAGGTGCGATATTTCCGGCCCTTTGGGTGAGCACAGGCTACGATGTCACAATGGCGCGGGCATTGACGTGGTGGTGACGATATTGGCACGCGATTTCGAGATCTCGGCAAAACACTAGAAGCGCTGTGGGTTGTCCACAATCAAGGAAGGAGGAGCGCGTAGCGGTGATACAGGAGCTGGCCCCGTACGTTGACCTTTGCGGTCTCGAACCGGAGGACAGTCTGCCAGAGGCTCGCTGGAGGGCGAACCGAAGGTGACCTCATCCTCTTAAGTGTCGCCCTAAAAGGTGTTTCGCCCAACTGCACTGGACTGTTTGTGTTACCTCCTCGTGCTTCGTCTCCCTCTCCTTCCAACCTCTAGAACCTCACCGCTGTGGTCTGAAATGATTCTTAGACGGGTGTTTTTTCAAACTCTATACGACTCTTCCAGGCTCTGAAGAAGGCGGCTACGCCGAAACGTTAGCCGGAATAAAGGATCTGTACTAATCTTGGGTTCGTCAGCTGTATCACTTGGGTATACTCATAGTGATCAATATTATGTCAAGATTCGATGGAATAACCTAATGTACTGAGAAATTTGGTATCTGCGAAGAATAAATGAAATGTCGGACAGCGTTGTCCAGCAACGACAGCCGCGACAGCAGGACCATATTTCACCTTAAATTGAAGATGGGAAAAGTGGTCCTCTAAATTTGCCTGCTTTTAGATGCCACATGGTATGACATCGATCATTCTGCAACCTTCGTTGGCGAGATGGAGGGACTGTATTCATGCGCATTGTTGTCGGACGTAACTTTCTTGGTTGATGGCGAACAAGTGCAGGCCCACAGACTTATTCTGGGTTTTCGCAGTGAATATTTCAGGTAAATTAGCTTTCTATATTTCTGGCAGATAGCTGAACATTTCCTGTTGGACAGGGCTCTGCTCTACAGCGAACAGGAGGCGAACGTTGTAAAACAATACTCGATCTCAGAGGCGACTTCGTCCGCTTTTCGCGCTACGTTGAAGTGAGTATAGTGGTCGATAAACAGACCGTGAAACAATGGGAACCGTCGTGACTTACACCAGCTTTATTTTAAACTGGACACTTTCCATTTGGTAGGGTAATTGCTGTTCGCATGCGTGTGAGTCTAGAAACAGCAAAAGCAAGAAGAAATCGGCATGTCCGACTTTCTATAAACCTTAACATGACGATGAATTCGTAGCTGTTCTTCCTTAAACTCTGGGCCAGGTTGTTATCAGCGTTCATCAGGCCTACGTTTCGGCGGGATCACCTTATTCAGAGCCCGAAAGGAAAAATAGAAAAAAAAATACACCACCACTTCCCATTGCATTACTTCATGTAAACAGCATTTACACAATAAGTTAAACAAACATTGCATGGTAAGACCAATGCACGGCGCGGTCTCTGCACACGGAGAACTCTTTAGGTCGGAGCACTTAAAATGCATCCAAGCCAAGGTTTCGGCCGAATGAACAGGAATTATTTGCTCATTCGAAAGTGTGCACATTTCTTCTTAAAACACCGTGTGTAGGAGGTTTTAAATGCAAGTTTTCCTAGAAGAAAATATTAGTTAGCCTTCGTTATAAATGATCTATTTTGATTTCAGATACGTTTATTTTATCATCTTCTTGTATATATTAGGTTGGTGAAAAAGTCTTGCACCAAAAATGTTGAAAATTTTTCAAGATTAAACGGGAACTTCCAAAGACTATTCGGTGCCACGTAGTTGTTGCATAAACATTCTAGAACATGTCTCATATATGGCAATTTGCTTTTGAGGGCATATAAATACTACGAGTGCAGTGAAGGCTGAATGGGAGGGGGACGTTCTGCCTGAAAGCGGCGCGGGCAAAGACGCGGGACAGTGCCTGCGGAGCCAATTAGCGTCGACTCGCGCAGTGACACCCGCCGCTTCGCGCTCAGCCAGGCAGCCCTCGCCGCGGAGACGATGCTGACCCAGCCAACCACGGGAGCCTGTAGGTCGTACAGATTTGGTGCGATTACAATCGATAGAGGGATAGGAGGCCCAGACGGCTTGAATTGACAGTCCGAAAATTGGGATTGATCACAACCCTACCATCTCCTATATCAGAATTTCGAGCTCTATCAAATGAGTCAGAAAAGAATCTTGCCTCAATATCCCTTAAACAAATATTTTCAGGCGCGTTAAATAACTTTCGTTTAATATCAACTTTTATTTGTATCAGAATTAACCACGAGGCATGCTTCGAGGCACTGATGTGAACTTTACCATTTCCTGTATTAGAATTTCGATCTTTATCGAATGAGCTAGAAATTACCTTGTCTAAATAAACCTTAAGGCGACTTCTTAGGCGTTGTTTATTTTCGTTAAATATCAGTTTTTATTTATATCAGAATTAATTTCCAGGCATGCTTCCAGGCTGAAATTGCGCGAGGAATATAACTAGATTGACGAGTAATTTTCTAAGAGCACCGCAAGTGCTCTTAGAACCTTTTTGAAAACGACATTAGGGTCCTTCATTGCGTAGAGCATGTTCACAGTCTGGAATTGCCCAACGAGCTCAATTTGATAGTCAGTGGATCTCCTAAGAACACCGAAGTACCCAGTTTTTTTAAAGCATTTCATCAGTGTTTCCTAACTCTTTAATTGGGGAGGAGACATTGGCTATGCAGGTACACTGCCTGTGGAACGTGAGGTCAAAAAACTGCTAGAAGCCACAAACGACTGGACGGGCAATTTTAAGTATTGTGTGATGAAATTTATTCTCGGTGAACTTTAGATTTGAAGAACCACCTGTTCAATGTTTTTTTTCGAAATATATGATGTGTGTATTATAAAGTTCCATGGAAAAATCAGTTACGAAATGCTAAAGAGATGCCATGTTGAAACTAACGCTTTAAACTTCTGTTAAAAGATCTCTCGTCTATATAATAGGAATCCTTGTGCAATTTTCGCTTCGAAGCAAGTGTCGCATTTATTCATGATATATGTGAATAAAAACCGATATTTAGCGAAAATTAAACAACGCCCAAAAAATGCGCTTTAAGGGTTATCTAGACAGGATAATTTCTACTTCATTCGATAGAGATCGAAATTCTAATACAGGAGATGGTAGAGTTCACATCAGTAGGTTGGAAGCATGCCGTAGTAAATTTTGGTATAAATAAAAACTGATATTTAACGAAAGTTAAAAGCGCGAGAAAAAATAGTTGTAAGGGTTATTGAGGCAAGATTCTTTCCTGTCTCATTCAATAGAGCTCGAAATTCTGATAAAGAAAATGGTAGGGTTCAGATCAGTCCCATATTCTGGACCACCAATGCAAGCCGTCTGAGATTCCTATCCCTCTATCGATTGTAATCAACCAAATCTGGTCGACCTACAGGCTCCCCTGGTTGCCTGGGTCACAATCGCCTCCGCGGTGAGGGCTGTCTGGCTGAGCGCGAAGCGGCGGGTGTCACTGCGCGAGTCGACGCTAATTGGCTCCGCAGGCAATGTCCCCCGTCTTTGCCCGCGCCGCTTTCAGGCAGAACGTCCCTCACCCAGGCTGAATGACTCCGTGACTCGGACAAGACTTCGCGACTGACTATTACTTAGTCTACCCTTGTTCGTTTTCGTAATAAGGACTTTGTCGAGAATGTCGTCACGGGAGGTGAATCCTGAGTCTTCCTCGTTAACCATACTCGGAAGGTCCAGTGGCTCCCTCAAGGAGAACCACAACCTTAAGGTGGACATCCACCAGAGGAAGGTGATGCTGTGCTGTTGATAGGGTTCTCGAAGAACGCTCTATCGTGAGCTTGCTGACGACGGCACCGCAGTAACAGCGAACATCTACGCTACACAGCTGCAGAAGCTGAGCGAGGCCATGTCGCGCAAACGGCAGGGGCGGAGGGATGTTTATCCTCTTCACGACAGTGCTCGCCCCCACGTTGCAAGGTCGTCTCGCCAAAAGGTGGGAGGTGCTGCCCCACCCACCGTATTCGCCAGATCTTGCGCCATCGGACTATCACCTTTTTCGAGTTCTCAAGCAACACCTAAGGGATAGGTGCTTCAACGACCGAACCGAACTGGAATCCGAGGTGGAGCACTTCTTCGAGTCACGGCTGATTTCATTCTGGAAGAAACGATTTCATGATTTCCCCGTCAGATGACAGAAGGTTGTAGATGTAAATGGTAACTACTTCGTAGATTAAAGTTGCTCACAAAAGAAACAATAAAATTTTGAAAAAAATTACGCTGTGGTGCAAGACTTTTTCACCAACCTAATAAAACTCGTCACAGGACAAAGAAACCACTTTGCACATCACATCCCTCATCGGGCATATTTGGTTCTCTCCCTTACAGGCTTTGCAGCTCGTCCTTTCATACTGATTCTCTTACGACGAGCATGTATGTAGTGCCGTGAGTAATCGTCCTAGAGATAGAAACGGTCATGTGGAGGGCCCTGACAGCATTACGACGTGGTTGACGTCCATCGCAAAGGAATCCGACATGAAAGGAATGATCAGCGGAGAAACACAATCGTTGTCCTTTCCGACATAGCCCTTGAGCCATACCCAGTTTGCTGCAGGATCTCCCTCCTCTCTTTTCCTTTTCGCGAATTCATCAGTAGAAATCGGAGGATGTGGCAAGCATATGATGAAGGCTTCATATACATAGGATGACAGATTCGTGCATGGATGATGACTTTTTGAGAAGCTGGCTTCCTACAGGGTGCGCATTAACTATGGGTCTCAAATAATCGAAGAGCCATAGCAACACAAACAATACAAAACGGAGAAAAAACACTTCGCAGTCTTTAGTAAGGTCTTTAACAACCCAAAATTATAATCTTTATTCGAAGTGCCCTCCTCTTGCGCGTATATAGCTTCTCAGACGAGTGACGAAGGCGCCGCAGGTGGCACGCAGATAGTCCTCATCGAGATCATTCCACACTTTCGTAGGTGCAGTTTTGAGCGAATCCAAGTTGTTGTATCTTATAGCTGAGATGTTGTGCTCTAAAACTGTCCAGACCGAAAAGTCAAATGGATTCAGACCTGGTGAATTTGACCGCCATTCTTCGTGGGTGATGAAATCTGCGAAAATCACTGCTGAACGACGCTTGACTTGCGTGCATGAACAGAGTCTCGCTGAAAGCACAATGGCTTATCTCCGAAGTGAAAAATGAACCGCGGCTTCAAAACTTTCTCCAGGACCGATTTCAAGTATTTTTCTTATGATCTTCGCCCTAGCATCAACGAACACCAGTGGCGTCTTCCATCCGAGGCTATCGCACGCCAAGACATAACAGAGCACGGGTCTGCAGTTTTCCCGATGGCGTTTCCTCTAGAAATGGTCTGCTTCTTATCTGCTGCGAGGATACGATCGTTTTGTGGATTCACAATAGGTTCTTTTGTGAAAATTTTCTAGTCAATGAAAACGATGCTCGGTGCGTGCCTCCATTGACGGGAAAATTTTCACAAAACCTATTGTGAATCCACAAAACGATCGGATCCTCGCAGCAGATAAGAAGCAGGCCATTTCCAGAGATTTCCTGCATATCTTCAGCCGAACGTTCTTCATTTGGCCCGTGAGGAAATGTGCCGTCTGTTGCCGGTAATGGGGATGTCCTAGCTTCCCTCGAACAATGTTTCTCCTCACAGATGTAGCTCTGATGCCTTCCTCTTTCGCCATCTTCCTCATTAGGCAGTGAGGAATTTTTCTTAAGAATGCTTTTTATGGTATCAGAAGTTGCAACAGAAACCTTTCTCCTTTGTCATCTCCTGCCCGATGTGCTTTCAGGCTCCTCGAACCGTTCAATCGTTTTTCGGACCAATTGCTAGGAAACAGATGAAAGATGAGCATTTTTCTTCGACTCATGACCTTCCTGATGCAGACCGATGATGGCGGCGCGCTTCGAATGAGCTTTAACGATAGTCTAGAATGCGAAGAACGTACATGAAACTTTCCCGGTAGCATAACATAATCAAAGTGCAAAAGAATAGCCCTTAAATTTTCAGCAAAAATGCCGCTCGCGGTTCAATTCCGCGAATTTTCGCCGAGACCCTTAATTAAGGCGCACTCTGTATACCACATACTGGCAATCCGACCTTCCGATACTCTGATCTTCATATCCAGAAATGGCGAAAATCTTTATTTTTACTTGGAGAGTGTCCATTTTAAAATGAAACGTGTCCGGTCTGAAATAAAATGGTATTTACTTATATACGTTCCAGATACATATACACTGGCAAAATCAGGCTGCCTGCCTCTGGCGTTGAAGAGGAGCTGGCGATTCTGAACCTCGCCGACAGGTTCAAGCTCACAGAACTTCGCCAGGCAATAGCAGACATTCTAAAGGTACACTTTTAGTCGAAATAAGTGGGAGTTATACATAAGTCGCCGGTTTGGTGGTTCACCAACGGATGCGTCTGTAGCGAATTGTAATAAGTATTTTATTACCTTACAACTATCAGAGCACAACGCAAATAATATCTCATAGCAGTTTATATACGGAATTCTTAAAGCAGGAGCCTAGAAGTATGGCATATATTGGTCAGGGAGGCTGATAACCCCTAGTCTTAAAAGGGTGTGCCGCGGCTAGAGTGTAGTATTTGTGCATTATCTTATTTACCTTCTTGCGGTATTGTTAGGTCATACCTGTGGATACTATGCAACGATGCTTATCTTATATTGTTAGCCTAAACGTGTTGTCATTCATTCCTATTTGTTCTATACTATGGTATAACAACGCTACACATTTATAGATGTAAACCCTGGTTGGGTATTTACAACAGCCGAGCTGCGGTATTGATCGGACGTTGGCGATAACGCCGGGTGATAGCTAGGCACGCATTCATAAAGGTAATGGTAATGATAGAAGGTTAGCTTTAACCGGGCGCCTTGAGGGAGGACCCGCAAAAAGTTGCGTTTTGCCGTCCACTTTGTTCATGCGATTCCGAACGCGACTGTTCAGTATAGAAAAAAAATCGATTAAGGCCTATGGTATACTCCCGTCCACAGCAGCGACGCGACATTGCACAGCCACGGCGATGCCTCAGGACGTGCGGTGGAAACAAGTGCAAAAATAGTGCACGACGGCCAGCGACAGCCGTAGCGCAGGACTATGTTCCTTTCCCGCCACACGGAGGTATAACACCCCTCTGCGATGCGTCGCGAGAGCGACGGCGCGACAACTGACAACCGCGACACCCACGCACCGCCCGCTGCTATAGCGAAGGCGCATCTTTGAGAGTTAACCCGAGCCAGTCGCCGGCGCGACGCAGGAGTATACCATAGGCCTTTGTCATGCCATCGCTCACCCCGAGCGACGCCTAATGATATGCTCCATATCGATCGGGAGGCGCGATGGAATCGATATGGGCGTCAGTCGGGGTGAGCGATGGTATGACAAAGGCCATAGGCCTGAATCTATCGATGCTAGCTGCTCTACGTATAGTTACTGTTCATGGCCACCATATTTGCGTGAGTTTTTCTCTTATACTCCTCTGTCCATATACCGATGGCAAAAACACAGAAGGCCGACAGACAGCAGACGGAGGGAGATCTCCCCACTTATTATACAGGGTGTCTCAAAAAAAATGTACACACTGTTTGAAAGGTGATAACTTTGCTCGCAGGGAAGGTGCTGAAGAAGTTAAGAGCTCATATGAAAGCTTAAGGAAATAGAAATTTTCCGGCATATGAGCTGGATGGAATGCGCCATGCACCTGTCGGGAATTTTGCATTTTACACTCGATTGATCGTGTTTCACTTGAATACTTGTTGTAAGGGGACCGTATTGATTGATTTGTGCTTTGTAAAACTTAAAGACACACTATCGCTTACGGAAAATTAAGGGTATCCTAAAAAATTTAGGTACTATTCGTGAGGTTATCACATTGCTGCTAGTGAAGCATTTGAAGATGTTTGAGACTAATATGAAAGCACAGTGCAATGAGATTTCTGTGGCGCGCAAAGAGTTAAGATAGCGCCATGCCGCTGCCTGAAAACTTGCGCCTCAGACTCGATTGATTATGCATGTGCTGAATGTCTGTTCCAATCTTGTTACTGCTTGGCCAGATTAACCTGCACTGTGCTTCTTTTAACGTCTTCCATCACCCGGTAGCTGCGATTGTACCGATTGACCTCTCCATTCACCTTGAATGTTGCTTCATCACTCCTCAGAATCAATCTTGGAAAATGGTGCTCCTGCTCACATTTAAATTGTGCAATCCATAAACTCGCATGTATTGTGTTTTTCACGAAATCGACAAGTTAAAAACGTTAAAATATGCACAGCACAGGTTAACCTGACCAAGTAGTAACAAGATTGTAACAGGCATTCAGCACATGCATAATCAATCGAGTCCGAAATGCTAGATTTCAGGCGGGGCATGGCGCAATCTTGACTATTAGCACGTCGCAATAATCTCGTTAACCTGCGCTTTCATATGAGTCTCAAACATCTTAAAATGCTTCACTAGCAGCAAGGTGATAACCTCTCGAATAGTACCTGAATTTTCTAGGATTTTCTTTGATTGTTCCTAAGCGATAGTGTGTTTTTAAGTTTTCAACCTTAAAAGAAGCACAAATCAATCAATGCAGTCCCTTAAAGGAGAAATTAGGATAAGGATAAAGGATAAAGGATGGCGTTACTCAATCCCCTCTGGGATGCGCCAGCGCATTCTACTTCTACGGGATGTCGTGGAGGCGACATGAATGCGTTTTTGACTTGCGGTGGCCAGCCGATGAACAAATCAGCGCTCTATCCTTCCCAGACAAGTCTGGTACCAATTCACCGACCCCGGAGGGATGGAAGGCTTGGTTGGCCTGGGCGGGAAATCCGAACCAGGAACCTGGTATCGGGTGCACACGACAGTCGCGCCTCCTCCGACTGCGCTACACGCGCCCTAAAGGAGAAATTACAACAAGTATTCAAGCGCAGCACAATCAATCGAGTGTAAAATGAAAAATTTCGGAAGAGTGCATGGCGCATTCCATCCCGCTCATATGCCAGAAAATTTCTGTTTCCTTAGGCCTTCATATGAGCCCTTTACTTCTTCACCACCTTCCCTGCGAGCAAGGTTATCACCTTTCAAACAGTGTCTAAATTTTTTTGAGACACCCTGTATAAGACAGGATGAGGATCGAGTACTAGGACATCAAACGGAAATGGATATCTCTGAGTTCTCACCAGCCTTCGAAATTCTAAAAAAGGGATGGACAACTTCCCCGAGGGATGAAAAAACTAACTTGGAGCTGAGTGATTAAAACATCGCTGTCAGAAACTGTGAACGAATACAAATTTCGGTACTTCTGTGCTTGTGTTACGAATCGTTTTTCTCAATATAATGTCTGATCTGGTCACCAGACCAGGGTTCGTTTGTGCGTCCTCAAATTTTGCCTATTGACCACTGGATTATGGACCTCTGTATCACTCTAGCTGCTGAAAGTTCAGAGCAAGTTGGACATTGACAATATCTTCTCCGTTCTTCAAGCTTCAATTCAAGCGAATAGACTCGATGGCTTAACAGAACACTGCATGAAGTTTGCTTGTCAATACGGATCTCAAATTGTTGCTGCCAAGGTAGGTTATTGTACAGTTTACATGAAATTTTGCCCACTTTCATTTGTTTACAACTGTTTATGTTGCACCGTTTGCACGCGTGAAACTGCTTGTAAACAGAATTTTTCCTATCAATCGAATGAAAATCGCGAAGTTTCGGACGAGTGCATGGCGCAATCTCTGTTTTCGCAGCAGAAAATAGCCGCCGCCTTCCTTCTCTTAAGAACAAGTTTTGAATTATCGTTTTTTCTCAATTAATGAAATTTTTATAAATTTTAAGCTATGTGTTCTCTTGTTGGGAAGTGAAGTAAAAGTTCAAAGAAAGTTGTACTATAATTTTCCTTGAACAAAAAATTATTCTAGCCTTTTTGGAGTCTTTAGTTTAATGTAGAAGAAGCTCATTTCAATTTGGAAGAGTTCGCCTCGATTTCAAAGTCCATAGGCCAGCTTAGAAGAGCGTCCAATTTGACGTGAAAAGTGTCCAATTTGGTTTGAATAGTGTCCAACTTCATTTGAAAAGTGCCGAATTTGATTTGAAAAACGTCCAATTTGGTTTGAAAAGTGTCCAATTCGACGTGAAAATGGCATATAACTCGAGGGTACATGCCACTTAAGCGCACTACGGGATCGGTGTCGTTGTTGGCGGCCGAGACGCGTTACCACACCCCCGCTGTGTGTCTAAGCAACATGTACGAACCTAAACATGGAAGAGAGTGGCGCAACGCATCAGCTGCATGGGACACCGCGTAGTGACAGATAGGTTTGATCTCAAACCACGACAAGCCACATCCTTCATCGTATCTTGAGGAAGCTTCCGGCTAGAGCCTTCAGAATTCGAGAAGTTTTGCACCACATCTTGGTTCCGTCCCTTTCGTTCTATTTGACGACGGCTTGCTAATGCAGGAGCCAGCAGAACAGAACATGGAACACGCGACCGTCTTCCTTTCTTCTTTGGGCCTTCTTTTTGTCATTGCAGTAAAGTACTGGGTTTCCTATATAGAATCGTATAGCGAGATGCGATGGGGCAGGAAAACTTCAAAACTGCTCATATGAAGTCTGTGCATCATCTATCGGATGTGCACGATTTATTCTCCGACATACCCGTTCTCTACGTGGCAAGAGACAGATAGTGAGAGCCCCAATACGAGGTGGTTAATCTGAGGAGAAACATGAACAAAATTAACCAGTATTAGTCGACCGGTTGATACCGTTTACTGTTCAACGGCAGTAATAGGCCTTTAGTCACTCCGCTCACCTCCTCCCCCTCCCTTACCCATGTGTTGGCAGAATGGCAGAGAAACGGAGTAAGAGTCATGCACGAGCATGCTCGTTGCACGAAGCCTTTAAAAGGTGTGCTGAAAATCCAACGCCTGCTGAGCAAAGTCTGATCTGATTTGTGGCGCGTCTTCTGGACCTGGGCGCACGTTGTAGGACGCCCATGTGACGTCTTTTAAATCCCGACACGCGTTGGACGACGTCTACGGCACCTCTTCTGAATCTCTATGCACGTTGGGCCACGCCTTCAGCATGTCTTCTGAATCCCTACGCGCGTTGGACGACGTCCTCCGCACGTCTTCTGAATCCTGACGCACGTCTAAAGGCCTTCGCACACTTTCGCCGCCACGCGGCAGCCCTATCTTTAAGCATGGGGCAGAGACGCAGAATCGCCTCGCGAGGCAAATCGATATCTATGGCAATCGTGTGTGCCGCGCCGCGTGGCGGCGAAAGTGTGCGAAGGCCTTAAGGCCCCGTTTACACTTCGTCGCGGCGCGACGCGACGCCATGTATAGTGGCCATATTGATTGTGCGACGCGATCGATCAATTTGGCCTCATTGCGTGGCCATCGCGTCGCGCCGCGACGAAGTATAAACGGGGCCTAAGGCGCGTCTTGTGAATATCTACGCTCCGCACTTGGTTCCCATTTATACCCTGACGCGTTCCCGGTGGATTTATGGTAAGCTTGGCTGATCCGCCGCCAAAGATATAGCAATTGCCTTTACCAAATGTGAGAATGACTACGCGAAACACATTGAGGCAAATAACATGACTTCATATGAACAAGAGCAATACTGCATAAGAAATCCCCCATGAATCCGCCTGGCGCTAGAAGCTTTGATCGCAGCAAAACTTCGTTATGGCAGCAATGGGAACTGTTTGTGATGCTGCAAAGGTGTGACCCACCACAGCATCTTGGAACCCGATAAAACATTCATAGGTGGGTCCTGCTGCTGTCACTTAGAAATTATATGTGAAACAAGTTGCTAAATATGGAGAAATTTGCTTGAGAAGATGCAAAAGATTTGGCTGGCAGTGGTGAACAGAAGGGGCCCGTCCTGTTCCACGACAACGCTCGGTCACCCGGCAGATTTTAACGCTGTTAGGTATCGAGGAGGTTCTCCCTTTTCCTCCTTATTCCTCAAACCTCTCCCGAACCGACCACCACTTTTCCGAGTTCTCGATGCAAATCAGCAACAGTTTCGTAATCTGGACCACCTTGAAACCGCCCTCTTCCTCAAACTTCCTCGATTCTTGTGATCTAGAATTTTATTGTTGAGGGATATTCGCCTTACAGAAACGTTGTGAAAGCTGTAAAAGCTAGAATGCTGTTAGAATGGAATCGCTTTTATTTTGGTGAATAAAGTTGTGCATGAGCCGAGTTATAACATTTTGAAATAGGAGTTTCGTTTCGGCAATTATTTTTGAGACAATCTAATACATACTATTTCAGGAGTTCGCGAAGCTGCCTATGGAAGTGGTGATGGAAATGTTGAGTAGAAACTCGTTCAATGCTACAGAAATGGATATATTCCATGGAATAACAAAGTGGATTGAAGGGTTTGAAGCACAGAAGCAGATTAACGTTGGCCTTCACGCTAATCGCATTCCTTCCTTGCTCTAGATATTATGTAATAGGTTGTTTTCTTTAGAGCATTCATCTCGACCTTGTTTTTCACCAATTCATTTCAAAGAACTGCCTACGTCTACATCTTATGAGTCAGAGGCAGCTTCTGTTCAAAGTTCGCCACATACCTCTTTTTAAAGCAAATTCTGGACTTGGCAGACGCATCTTAGACGCGCTAGAGCTGAAATGCAGCGGAGCCGCAGTGCAGTTCCGTGCATCCATTGGTGAGTTTGAATAATTTTAATTTTTCTTTATTTTTTAATAGTAGCAGAAACTATCGAGCTTAGCTTTCAAGCTTGGCAAACCCTCCACAGATCATATCATGTTCGGTATGTTTATATTGGGATGAATAATAGTTCGTAGCGTTTTTATTTCTCGATTTTATCTTACAATCATTCGTGAACTGCTTGAGAAGATCTGTATGTACAGATCAGAATAGCTCTTTTTGCTCTGCAAGAATACATTATTACATTAACTTCTTTTGCTCTGCTTTTTCGATTAATCTAGTCACTCGTGATTTTTCATAGTCATAAATGCAATATCCGAGGAAAAAACCAGCGTTCATTCAACTGTTCCGTCCCGCAGCGACCCTTTCGATTTCGTCTCAAAGCAGTCTTTTTTGAATTTTTCTAGTTTCGCTGCACTTGCGCCTTGCCTTTTTCTTGTCTTCAACTTTTTGTGCATCACCTCAATTTCGGCCCAGTACTTCTCCGCTGGATAGTCTCCTCAGTCTTCAAGTACTTGCAGTGGACTATACCAGCCATTGTCCACCATACGACCACCATGGCTTTCTTTGGATGGAGACTTGGTTTCCTCGTCTCGATTGTCATAAAGGGTCCGCTCTTCGTCGCATGTCACGATCCCCTGTCCAGAAAAGGTTCCTTAGATTGCGCAGCCTCAACGAAACACAGGTGTCTTGGCGCAAAATAATGCATCTGCCGCCCTCGATTACGGTAGGGTGATGGTTGTTGAGCCTCGAAGGAGGCTTAGGCCTATGTTATACTCCCGCGGGAGCATCCGCGGGACGTCTGCGACGGTCGTCGTCGTCCTGGGGCGGCTAGCGTCGCACTGGAGCGCGTTTTTGGCGCCGGATTCCGCGGGACGCCAGTCGTCCCGCGGGCGGGACGTATACTCCCCTCTCGTCGTCTGTCGGCGGCGATCCGCGGACGGCGCGCGTGGCGGGGCGCGGCAATTGGCCAGCTCGGGGATCCCGGCACGATTCCCGCCCGTCCGCGCATGCTCCCGCGGAAGTATAACATAGGCCTTAGCGGATGACCAGAGTAGACTATGCGCGTGGGGCAGATTTTCTACTTTTCACAGAATGGGGATTGTAGACTTTATTCGTTTTTTGTCGTGCTTTATCTAGTTGTATTTATTTTCAGGGTGCTTAGTGACTCAGGGAGATGGGGCCTTATAACACTCTTTAAAGAAAGGACTAATCAACCTCATCCACCCGAGAGTAGTGACTACATATAGAGTTCCGGCTTGAAATAGTTTTTTAGTGTTGTGGTGCTTTTTTTCCCAACTGAATAATTAGACAGCCTTGAGAGTATCCCTAGCTTCCATATTGTTTTTTTTTACAGTGCCCGACACGAACATTGCCACTGTGGAACTGGCGGCATCAGTTGCCGTCGGAATCGGAAGGGACAATCTGCTGAGTAAAGCAGGAGGTAAATTGTCGTTCTCAATGCATTATCATGCTGTGAAAGGACTGTTTTTTTTGAGAGGTGCCAACTGGTGCAACGCGACACAGAATTGGAAGTGAAGAAGGAATAGTCGTCAAGTTTGGTCAGCCATATACCATTAACACTATCATACTCCAGTTAGGGAGTCGGCCTGCGGAAGGGATTTGCTCCTATAAGGTTCACGTAAGTAATTCATGATTTGTGGAAGTTTGTAAGACTGCAGCTACAAGACTGACCCTGAAATAAGGATTTTTATACAGCAGTGCTCGAACATCGCGTGGATATTATTAAATAAGTCGAATAAAAGCGCTACATAGTGCGTGGCTCACTGTGGGGGTAGGGGATGGGGGGGGGGAGATCGGTGGAAGTGTTCAGTGCCTTCGCTAATAGAAAATCGTCTCTGCAAAGCTAATTTTGTTCTGTATTAGGTGAGCATCAATAATCATGATTGGGTCCTCGTTGCCGAACGCACGGAGTGGTCCTGCACCTGTTGCCAGTGGATGTCGTTCGACCCTTGTCTAGTTCGGTAAGTAAACATCAGAGCTTCGGTGATTTCGCGTCGTTCGGGGTTTTTGTGTTGAAAGCCGATGCACTCCACCAGTCACCCCATAACGAGATTAAGATCGACGCAGTATTGTGTAAGGCAGTATTGTACGGGCTTTTCTCTTGAGTGCATTGATGTTTTGTCAAATGTTAGTGCAGAAAAAACTATTCGTTCTTTAGGTAACAAGCTGTTGTTTGCTAAAATAGTTATTGTAGTTTGAAGCGGCTATAGCGTTACAAGTGGTCATAGCAGATCTCATGCTAACTCCCATCATAGATCCCGTGCAGACAAGATGCCTCTCTCCGTTCAACTCCGACAGATCCACTGCTGAACTTCGAAGAGTTTTTGTAAGGTCGTAACTGCAGGACGACGTCGTCTTAGTGAGCAAAAGCTGAAGCAATTTATTTGATCGAGCGCATGGGTTGTAACGTCAACCACATCGGAGAAACGGGAAGGGCTCTTGCAGTCCGTGTAAGGGAACATCTTCAAGTAAACGACATTGGTCCCTTAGCCCTAGTTTACACTTGCGCCGCCATGCGGCCGGCGCGGCACCAATATCGCCGTAGATATCGATTTTTCGCGCTGCCCGGTCGATATCTATCCCGACCATGGTGCCGCGCCGCGCAGCGACGCAAGTGTAAACTAGGACTTACCAGGATACTATCTCAACGGTAGGTCGGAACGGCGCAAGAGTTGTATATGGGCAGAACCGCCTCTCCCTGGGAAGTAGCAAACTGCAGGTATCTCGACCCCAATACAACTCTGCGCAGAGTTAGGGGCGACGGAAGCCGCGTGTTGGCGCCTTGTTGATTCACGTGCTCCACAGCTGACGGGCGCGCGCGGGATGAGGGCTCGTATCGCGAGTCGGCACAGTGCACAGGTGGCGCAGTAGGGAAGGGCTCGGGCTCGTGAAAGAGGGGTCGGGGGTTTGGATCTCGCAGACTGCGTTCGTTTTGCACTTTTGCAAAATCCATGTTTATCATATAGTAATCCACCTAGGGGTACTATAGTGTGTTATAGAGCATGTTTACGTATAACATACTACCCATACCGTTAACAAGGGTGGTCTAGGAAGGGTCACCGATTTCCCGGAAACTTTGTCTAGGGGGTTATTTGGGGTGCTGATCACGAATCTGATATTCGTTCTTCACGATTCGGCTGGATAATATAGATACAGGAAGGCACTAGGATTACATTCTTCAAGTGTCTGCCGGTGACGGCAGGTAGAGACAGAATCGTGAAAAACGGATGTCAGATTCGTGATCCCAAATAACCCCCCTAGACGAAGTTTAAGCGAAATCGGTGACCCTGCCTGATCACCCTTGTTAACGGTATGGGTGGTCTCCGACCGAATCGTGAAAAACGGATGTCAGATTCGTGATCAGCACCCCAAATAACCTCCTAGACAAAGCTTCAGTGGAAATTTTTTTTTGACTGAAGTCTTGTCGGTGGAGTCAAAACTTTAACTAGTGCCACAAAATATCTATCGTTACATAACTACGGTCACACAAAATAGGCTTCAAACAAGTGCTACACAGAAATGAATATTTTAGCTAATCTTTAGTTTGAAGCATATGTCATATGAAAATATAACACTCTATAACACACTATAGTACCCCTAGGTGGATTACTATATGATAAACATGGATTTGGCAAAAGTGCAAAACAAACGCAGCGCGCGGGATCCAAACCCTCGGCCCGCACTCACGAGCCCGAGCGCTTCCCTACTACGCTGCCTGTGCGCTTCGCTAACTCGTGATACGAGTCCTCATCCCGCGCGCGCCCGTCAGCTGTGGAGCACGTGAATCAACAGGGCGCCAACCGGCGACTTCCGTCGCCCCTAACTCTGCGCAGAGTTGTATTGGGGTCGAGATACCTGCAGTTTATTACTTCCCAGGGAGAGGCGGCTCAGCTCATATACAACACTTGCGCCGTTCCGACCTACCGTTGAGATAGTATCCTGGTTAGACGCCTTTTATACTCCCGCCGCGGCGCGACTGGCCGCGTCGCGCCCCGAATTTGACGCGTCGCTGCGCGATTGCAGTTAAGGGTTGACGGGCAACTCGGCCCCGCTCACCCCCGCTAGTGCTGAGTCACGTCGATTTGCAGCGCGTCTGCCACCTCTCGCTGCCTCTCCGCTATTTCGCGCGCATCTACCATCTCGCGTGGGAGCATGCTGTTCTTGGGCGACTTGCACGACCGGCGTCTCATCACAGCGTGATGTATTTCCACACGAATCGTACTGTTGGTGATATCACTGAGGAAATGCACCGATCCAGCCACAACGGTCACCGAGTTTCTGCAGGTTGTCTAGGAACATGTCTGAGACTTGTCTTTTGTTTGAGATAAATGTTTTAGAACACTCTCTATCAAAGCGTTTGAAGTACAAATGGCAACACAAACAAAAAAAAACTGAATCGTGTGAAGCATGAGATTTCATTTGTGAGCAGGCATATACCTGAATGCAAAGGCAAGTGTGTTAACAGTTTCCTCAGGGAATGGGCAGGATAACATGAGTAGGGTTCTTCAGAGGAGTACAACGAGGGGACGGGGCACATTGAGAGCTAACTAGTGGGCAAGGTTGCTGGCTAAGGTATCAAGGTGGTCCTTACACTCTCTTGTGGTAGGTGGACGACCAGCCGCCTGGAGGAACTGTCTGAAGCGTCTCATTTCATCGTGTATTTCATTTTGCCTGCAGGCCTCGCGACTTCGGATATATCTGGTCGCCATTTTTTGCTATTGACAGGATCTGAGATTTGGCCATAGTTAACTGTGAGGCCAGAAACTGTAATAGAGCTGCCATAGCGGGGGTGCCAGTAGGGAACGCCCTTCGAAGTTTACTGTGAAACCCTTCAACGAAGTTCGCAGGTTATCCTGCCCATTCCGTGAGGGAACAGTTAGCTGTTCCACCATTGCCATCCGCTCTGGTGCTGTGAAACTATCGCCTGAAACCATAAATATCGTTCTCTAAACAATATTTGTTCTCATGTGTCACCTTACCGAAGCGCGGCTGTGCCAAATCAGCTACTAAGACATCTGTTATACTCCCGCGGGAGCATCCGCGGAACGTCCGCGGACCAATGGTGCACGGCGGAGGCGGGCGTGGCGAGGCGCGGCGATTGGCCAGGTGAGGAGTCTCGGCGCGATTCCCGCCCTTCCGCGGATGCTCTCGCGGGAGTATAACAGAGGCCTAAGCCTTGGATAACGCTGGTTGGAGTTTCCGTATAGGGTTGTGCCCTCAATTAGTTGCACCTCTCGATCACCCTACGGCGCATAACAGAGCGAGGGGCGTTTCTTGGCTCACAGAAGTGGGGGCGGACCGGATTTTCAGGATCCGTTATGAAGTGTCCACTTCTGACTTTGCATAAAGACAGAGGCTGATGGTACACCTCGCGTTCTCGATCCTTAAGCGATCGGCATCCACAGCACACAAAGGTGCTGGTCTCTCCGTCTGATAGTGTCTTCCTATACGCCCACTCATAGCACAGCTGACGATCTCGAGGTAGGATATATATCGCTATATCTCTACCACTTTGCTGTGAGGGAGCAAACATCGCTTGAACCGGTTCGAACGACGCCATGCCGCAACAATGGTACTTCCAAATCCCGCCACATCTTCCTTTTTTGAATCTCATGTGAAGTCTCTCCATCGCGGGAAAGCAATCGCATGAATTGCACGTGCGGCTAGAGATGTAGGGTCGGCGGAGGTGCCGGCACTCTTCCGTCTGCAATCTGCCCCGCCGCGATGACTCATCATGCTCGGGGCCGAGCTGCCCCGTAATCGCAGTTAAGGCCCATGCACACCTCTGCGACACTGCTGCGCGACAAGTGGGGGCGCGGCTACCTTAGTGAAATCCGGCGGTCGCGGCGCGGTCGCGTTAGTTTTAAGCAACGGGGCTGACGTCCTCGTGGATGCCGCGCCGCCTGGAATGGTTTGAACCATTCCAGCCTATGGGACTCAGCGCGTCGTCGCCTGCGATAGCCGCCGCGACAGTCGCAAGAGTGTGCATGCCCCCTCCCTTCGGCAGTGTCGCAATGTCGCGCCGCTGCCGTCGCGGCCTTCTGCTTCATTATGGCCGCGCGGCGCTGTCGCAGAAGTCTGCATGGGCCTTTAGAAGGGGACCGTCAGCGACGCGCGACCACGAGCTTCTGCTTACTACAGTCCGTTCGCGAAGGATGACGGAGGAGACGGTCCGTGAGTCATTGCTGAACCAAAATGGGAAGGATTCGTCCGGCTGATCAGCGCAATATATCTTGCTAATGTTAGTGTTTCCTGTGGGCAGCAACGAATCCTCTCTTAAGGCCGGGGTCGAAGACGTAGGCTCAACCTGCGGTTGAAACTGGTGAATGCGGTATTGAGTTGAATCCCCTGCAATGCAAATGACATTAAACGACCCTTTATTCTGTAACATGTGCGGGTCCCCTGGACGAGGTTTGGTCGAAAAATTGTCTTTCGACGTCTTCTCGACATCTGGACTCCTGAAAGTACAATAGTGCCATCATTTTGCTACACCATTTTTGTTCTGTTGGTTGGGGAACAAAAACAAAAACGGCATAGCAAAATGATTCATCCCGGTGTGAAATCTCCCACTCCTCACCGAGTCTGCCTCGGCTGATCGCGCCTCGCCGCGCCCTTCCCTTCAGCGGCGCGATTCGCCGAATACCGTAACCCCAAATTCCGTCAAATGTAGTGTAAACGACCATTTATTTTGTAACATGTGCGGGTCCCCTAGACGAGGTTTGGTCGAAAAACTGTCTTTCGACGTCTTCTTGACATCTGGAGTCCTGAAATTAGTAGCGGAGTAGAAAGCGATGCGGTGCGAAAATCGATAGCTATGCCAACGATCACGCCACGCCGCGCGGCGGCTCGAGTATAAAAGACGCCTAACCAGTCCACTTCGAAGGTATCGGATTGTCTCCCGCGCTGTCGGCGATAATGGGCCGCCGCGTCGCCGATGGGTCGCGGAAGTATACGACATGCCCTTGTCATAACCAGGATGTACAGAAATTGATAACTTTTACGAGACTATTATAATGATTCCAAGTATTGAGGGTGTACAAGCTATACGGGTTCAAGCACACTTGCGGCAAGCTGCCGGTGTCGGCCGACAAAACTCTTGAAGCGCCCGATCACGCACAGTCTTGGCGGCGGCAAATCAGCCATAAAGATGTGAATCATTATTGCCACTGCCGCAGTGGCGGCGCCGCCGTCGCTCAAAATTTGCCGAAAAATTACGGCACGGCACCGCTCATCGTCGTTCGGTGCTGGCGACAAGCTCTGCAACTCTGCCCTGTGGTGAAGGATAGGGCCACCGCTTCGCCGTAAAAGTGTGCGGAGGCCATTCATCCGCCCAGCGGCGCGGAAAATTGATTCCTGTGCTATTTGTGGTGCCGCGCCGTGGGACGGAAGAAGTATAATCTAGGCCTAAAACACGTCTTCCTAGCTCCAAATGGACCCACTTGTGACGTATTGTCATGGTTAGTTGTAAGGAAGCTGTACTAACCAACCCCGTTGAAAGATCCCCTACGAATCCTGCTTCTGCTGGGAGACAATTTCAATGCGTATTTGTCATATACAGTGACTTGGCCGGTGGCCAGCCAGCCGATGGACATGTTTCACACTTCCCACAAGTCTAGTATCGTTTACCGATCCTCTAGGGATGGATGGCTTGGTTGTATAGTTGTACTCGAATGATCTATTCATTCGAATTCGAATATTCAGATTCGAAAATTCAAAAAATCGCGTTTTTCGAATGTATTCGAATTTGAATATTCGTATCTAAACCCTTATGTATGTGTAGAGTTTAGATTCTGCACCAGTGGTATAATACGTTTATTATTCTTACAATCATTTACAACGGTTATAATCCTTGTGCTGGTTTGATTATAGCCAAATCCAAGACGTTAGCGCTTCATACTGCTAACGTTCAAGCCGAGGAAGGGAGATAGTTCATCGGTGATGGCCAGGCATGTATCCTTTCGATCTATTTTTGAGCTTTTCGCAGTAATCCAAAACGCTCCGAACCTTCGAAATCTTAGGTTTTTGTGCCAGCATCTTTATCGAGACTGCAAGTTCTTCTCCGGAAAGGCCCTCCATCCTGCGCGCCATGTCGTCAGACTATCCACTGCACGATGCGCGAGGAGGTTGCCTGCCATAAGGTCCATTCAATCTCATTAGGGAAGCATTTCTTGCGTCCACGTACCGCACGTGCTAGTGATTTGCCACCTTTGCCTTGCCTTGCAGCCTGAAAAGGCAGTTGTTACTGGCTGGACCACTTGGATCTTTGACTTTCCAGGCTCTGGCGAATGCGAAAAGCAGAAACATTAGCCGTATAGAGCATTAAGGTCTTAGTTTGGCTACAAACCAGCACAAGGAGTTCAACGTACTATGCCAAGACTCGCAGAGAGTCGAACCTTGTCAATATTACAGTGGTTATAATATTGGTTTGTTTGAACTCTTTACTTGTGCATCCGTTGTCGTTTGTGTTTGGTTGAAGTCCCTAGTCGAGGCGGCCTGCGGTTGTCATGGGCCAGAGCGAGAGCCAGCGTCAACCGAGATCGAGTCGACCGCCAAGCCGCAGGCGAACGTCGCAAGAGCCGAAGTGTTAGGCCCCGTTTATACTTCATCGCGGCGCGACGCGATGGCCACGCAATGAGGCCAAATTCGATCACGTCGCACAATCAATATGGCCACTACGTGGCGTCGCGTCGCGCCGCGACGAAGTATAAACGGGGCCTTAGGCACCTTTTATACTCCCGCCGCGACGCAGCGCGTCAATTTGGGGAGCGGCGCGGCGGGAGTATAAAGGCCCATGCAGACTTCGGCGACAGCGCGGCACGGCCATGATGAAGTATAGGGCCGCGACGGGCGCGGCGCGGCATAGCGACACGTGCCGCAGAGGGGGGGGGGCATGCACACTTTTGCGGCTATCGCGGCGGCTATCGCCGGCGATGCCGCGCTGAGTGCCGCAGGCTGGAATGGTTCAAATCATTCCTAGCGGCGCGACATGTACTGGAACGTCGGTCCCCTTGCCTATAACGATGCTCTAACGCGACCGCGCCGCGACCGCCGCATTTCGCGGAGGTGGCCGTTGCTCCTCTTGCCGCGCTGCGGTGTCGCAGAAGTGTGCATGAGCCTTAAAAAGCGCTCTTGCGCGGCTACGCGGCGCGTCAAATTGGGGAGCGGCGCGCCCCGAATTTGACGCGCCGCTGCGCGATTGCAGTTAGGAAGGGGAGCGTCAGCGACACGCGGCCACGAACTTCTGCGCACTACGGCCCGTGCTCCGGAAACTGTCCATTTGTCATTGAGGGAGCAAAACAGAAAGGATTCCTCTGGCATCTTGTCAATGTTTGTCGTGGGATTCCTATGAGGAGCGACAAATCCTCACCTAAGCCTGGAGTCGAAGTCGTCCGCTCAACCTACGGTTGAAACTGGTGAGTGTAGCATTAAGTCGAATCCCCTGCAATGCAAACGGCACTAAACCACTCCTTATTTTGCGATATGTGCGGGTCCTAAAGTAAAACTGCTGGAAGATACTCGTCGTCGAGAATCACTCAAAATTCTTTCTCGTATGGCCATTCTGGGGTCACTGTGCACTAAGCATATCTTTAGCATGGTATATGAAGCTTCGTGAATGTCTACAGATCTCCATTCTCTTCCTAGGTTACAGAAGGTACGGGCCAAGGTCATGGTCACCGATTTCATCCAAACTCCCTAATCATCCAAACCTAGTAATCGCCTGTAGCATCAAAAAAAAAAACGATGTCAGATTCGTGATCAGCACCCTAAATACCCCCTCTTCCTTCTCAATAGGAGAAGTTTGGTCGAAAAGGTGAAATCTCTCACCCTATACCGAGTATGCCGCGGCTGATCGCGCCGCGCCGCGCCCTTCCCCTCAGCGGCGCGATTCGCCGAATACCGTAACCCAAAATTCCGTCAAGTGTGGTGTTTTGCGACGGCGGAGTATAAAACCGATGCGGCGCCGCCTCGCGGCGCGAAAAATCGATAGCCATGCCGACCATCACGCCGCGCCGCGCTGCGGCGCAAGTATAAAAGGCGCCTTCGACCCTTTACGTCGCGATTCCTCGCCTCGCACCGCCCTTCAGGCTTGAGCATCGTGATGACATCACGACAATTCTTCGAACTCAAATATTCAGAAAAACCGCTTTTTCTCATATGTTCGATTTTGAATATTTGAAATTTGTCAGCATTCGAAGCTATTCGAATGCTCGAAAAAATTTCGAGAGCAGAACTATAATTGTTTGGTATGGACAGTATTCGAGCAAAGAAACTTCAGTCTGAGCGCATGCGATAAACGGCACCTTTTTTGATTGCGCCGTCACGCTCCAAAGTGCGGATTAGCGCTTATGTAACGGATGTAATGTCTTCGTTCAGGTACATCCGCATCATGGGCTTTGGTCACATGACGAAGAAGAGTGAGAAGAAGAAGAACTATTTTTCACTGATCAGTTTGAAAGCGCTTTACTCCACAAAGCACTGAATGGATGTCACCACTGATGGCACGTTGGATTTACAACGCTTCCACAACGATTATATTTTTCAAGCGATTCTTTCAGCACCACCAGGAAGGAGCAGTGCAAGGCAAGCCCTGCTCTTCGCCTTCGACGTATTCTTTTCTCGGCAAAATTTGGAGTTTCAGAATGCAGCTGCTTTGGTCCTTGAGAAATAAATAGATAGTAGACACTTTCACCAATCTGCTCTGTATTTGAAGTGCATTTGTAAACGTTTCTAACGTTTTACCTTGATGTTAGACAAATAATAGAAGCTTCGATAAACATTTCCTCGTGTTATTTATTTCATGCCATGAATCACAGCAGAATTACATAGAAATGGATTACAACATGCCAAATGCTAGAACTTGGTCTGTTGTAATCCACGTTAGGCCTATGTTATACTTCGGCGACGCTGTTGTCGGCGACGGCGAAGTATAACATAGGCCTAACGTGGATTCACCTCACCGACGTCGTCGACAACAGCGTCGCCGAAGTATAACATAGGCTTTAGTCAAACATCTACAATCTAGCAGGGGCTTTAAGGAACACAATGAATATATCAATTTCTCGTTATCACCGATAAATTGAATGAGCTCTCTAGGATGCCTGCAAGTGAGAAAGTCAAACCCGCAACCTTGCAACCGTAGCATACAGTGCGTTTCAGAAGTAAGTATCCACCCCATAATTTGCCCATATCTCGTTAATCTCTGCAGGTCTGTACCATTTTCACTAGACTCTTCGCAGTCGAAAATAGGTAGAGGTCCACTTTCAAAATCCTTTAGTCTCACACGAGAATCAGACTATTTGAAAAAATAGGCGCTTTGAAAGTATGTATCCACTTAAAAACAATTTTTTATTGAATCAGAAAGTCGATCGGACCACCATTATTTCTTATAACATCATACATCCTATTATGCATGATGTTGATAAGGTTCTAGATGATTTTTTCTTCGATAATATCCCAAGCAGTCAAAATCGCCGCCACATTGAACTGTCGATTATTCGCGTACACTCGTTGATCCAAGATGCCCCACATGTTCTCCATGGGGTTGCGGTCAGGAGAGCAGGCCGGCTAGTCCGCTACTTGAATGTTCTGACGGCGAAGCCAATCTTTGGTCGATCTGGACACGTGGACTGCAGCGTTGTACTGGTGCAGAACATGTGTATGGCGTCTTCTGCCTGTCAAGAAAAGCAGAAGGCTAGACTCCGACTGTCCATGCGACACGACGGAAGACTCATCTTCAGGTTCCTCTGCTGCAGAAGCCGGCCCATTTGCTTAATGATCCGCCTCCGAAGTGGCGACGATGTGGCTTCTCGCAGGCCTTTCCAGTAATGTCAGTATTCGTCGAAACCATCGAGATTAAAGTTCTTTCCTGTTGGTAAAGATGAAAAAAATTATTCTGTACGGTCCCGATGGATACCGTCATTACTGGAGACCTGTGAGAAGCCCCGTCGTCGCAACTTCGGAGGCGGATCATTAATGACATGGGCCGGCTTCTGCAGCAGAGGAACCTGAAGATTATTCTTCCTTGGACAGTCTGGAGTTTAAGGTGTACTGGAGTCTAGCCTTCTGCTTTTCTTGAGAGGTCAAATGGGACAGGCGAATGTTACGCAGCAGGACAATGCTGCAGTTCACGGGTCCAGATCGACCAAAGATTGCTTCATCGCCACAACATTCAAGTAACGGGTAGCCGGTCTGCTCTCCTGACCGTAACCCAATGGAGAACATGTAGGGCATCTTGGCTCAGCGAGTCTATGCGAATAATCCACAGTTCAATGACGTGGCGACGATTTTGACTGCTTGGGATATTATCGAAGATGAAATCATCCAGAACCTTATCAACAGCATACATAAGGATGATAAGGATGTATGATGCTATATGAAACAATGGTGGTCCGATGGACTTTCTAATTTAATGAAAAATTTGTTTTTCGTAAATGGGTACATACTTCAAAACAGCCATTTTTTTCAAAAGGTCTGATTCTCGTGTGAGACTAAAGGCTTTTCTGAAAGCGAGTGCCTACCAATTTTCGACTGCGATGAATCTGGTGGAACTAGTGCGGGCCTGCAGAAATGAACGAAATATGGACAAATTATGGGGAGGATACATACCATTGAAACGCACTGTATTACCTCTGTTCTATCTTTCCTAAGAGGTACTTCAAAAAATTCAATAGGATCCAGAGACAGCTTCCTTGTGAGGATTTCAAACGGCATGATTAGGTCTGTCCTACTTCTTCTTTTACAGAGACTCTCTATGCCAAGAATTTTTGCCCGCCCTAAGCCGTTAAGAATAATGTCATAACGTACTCCCCATAGCATCTCATAAACAAATTACGCGTATAATTATTCTGAGCACTTTTGAGAAGGTCTACGTAATTTTATGACACGGGTTAAAAATCATAGCAGAAATATTACATAAGAGAACGACTTGCATTGACCAGCCGATGGAGAAGTCGATTAGTCACACTTGTCAGACTAATCTGTTAATAGATGACCCTAGGGGATAGATAGTTGCCTATGGCTTGTTTGTCCGGGGCGGGACCAAACCAAGGCACCTTATCCGAGGTGCACATGGTAGCCAGCACCTTCCTATTGCGCTAGCAGGCGCCCGAATAAGTGACATTTCCTCGAAATTACTAAACACTTCTTCGCTAATATGTCAAAGAGACATCTCTGTTGTCTAGCGATATCTCACTAAATGTTTATGAAACGCACTACAGAATCGGAAAAGCCAAAAACCGTTCTTCCCTCTCACTGTGAGGAGCACACACTAGAATGAGGTTGAAATTCAAAGCCGCGAACAAAATACATTAGAAATGAGGTAATGAAGTGCAGCATGCTCCGTCGCACTTCGAAGACACCGAAGAGATTGTATATGGAGGTCCTGGAGTGCCCTTGAGGGCAAATAATATCATGCAGGTAAAGCATCTAAGAGAGTGACAAGAGAGTTGAGTTCCCCTATTCAAGTCATGCACTGTACGTCGACACTGTCACATTTTCTCGCGGAACTGAAACAAGTCAATGGATGGTTTTGATAACTACAATGCGAATGAAGCCAACTTACCACCAGTGATGTGCCGTTGAGCATCTTCGCATTCTTCGTGGAGTAGAGTGCCTCTAAGCTGACGAGTGAAAAGTGCTTGTGCTTCTCCAAGTTGTGAGATCCTACCACGCGGATGAACCTGAGAAGTATACGATGTGCATCTTCCAGAGGGCTGAATGCATTTTACTCGATATCTTCATTTTTGCTGCGATTAGATAGGTATAATTGCGTGGGTTACAGCCAACTAGGACTGGTGGAGCTCCCCGGCTTCCACCACAATGGGTCCGAAAAAGGAAAACTGTCGAAATGTAAGCCCAATGATGTGCAGTAACAACCTTGGCGCACAGCCTCGCGAAATTCCCATTTCAGCACATTCGAATAGTTCCGAGGATCATTGAGGCTTGCCGGGAATACACGCACGCTTAGAGGCGCCCAGGTCCCGACGCGGAGGGCATACGGTCGCGCGCACGCGACGCAGTATAAACCCCTTCCCGCACGTGCCCGGCACTCAACGCTATGCCACAACCGTGAGGAGTGGTCGGTCTTCGGCTTCGTCGACGCAGCGTGTGGTCAGTCCGCTCTTTTCTCCGCCGCAGCCAGCGGCCGGCACTCCGTCGTCAGCGCAGTTCCATCGACATCGGGACACTGACTCGACCAGCCGCAGAGGACATTCGGACAACCAGAAGAGGACGCGCAGAGGCATCAATTCAGCTTTGACTCGTAGGATCTTGTGTTCCTTCTTATTGATATGTAATGTCTGTATTGGGTTGCCATGAAGTGTAATATCTGATTGTGATGTCATACGACTTGAGCGTGGGAAATGGTTTATTCTGAGCGTGGTAGTACATACTGCAGAAGGTCGGTCGGATCAATTGTATCATGTGAGCGATGCGAAGATGGTCGAGGGATGTCGGGAGCTAGCGCAGGTGCAGTCCGCGCGGGAGAACCTACACAACATTCGCATTGGTATAAGGTGTATTTCAGTCGGGGCAACAAGGGCCTAACCTTAACGTGGCAGTCAACGTAAGAGCTAGCACGTAGGGTAAGACCTCGACTCTGGTTGTGCCTCACACGAGGCCTCGGGTTGAGAGCTGCAGGCGTTGTACTATCAGTGCAGCGGACTCACCCGGGGCACGACAGCCATACAGTCAAAAGGGGCGGCAGGCACAAAGGGACCTCTGGGAACTGGAGCTCCGGGGCCGCCAGTATCCAATAACCAGTCAACGACGTCTACGTCTACCACAGAGCAAAGGAGCAAGTACTCGCCCATCACAAAATCAGAAACAAACGCCATTCTGACTGTATTCATCAGCCGAGCAGTGGATTCGTCCTACGTGAAAAGAACAGCTTGAAAAGGCATGAAAAGAACTGAACCTGTACGGTCGCCTCGCTGGATGCGAGGAATCAGGCTGCACGGAAACTTTGGCTTTCATTTATTGCTTATATTGCAACCACTTGTAGGATAACATACCATAATACCCGTAGGTGAATTACATACATGAAAAGCATGTGTTTTGCAGAAGTGCAAGACGAACGCGGCGCGCGGGATCCAAACCCCGACTGAGCACTGACCCGCCATGGGAGCCCTCATCCCGCAGGCGCTCGTCAACAGCGAAGCTCTTGAATTAATGGCCGCCAGCGGTCCAACTTCCGTCATCCCTAATTCTGCGCAGAGTTGTATTGGGGTCAAGATACCTGCAGTTTGTTGTATCCCAGAGAGAGCCGATTCTGCTCATATACAACACTTCGCCGTCTCTACATACCAATTAGATAGTCTCATGGTGAATCAATTTTCGCTAAATTGTATAAATTTGTTCGCTCGCTGGATTGTGCGATGATTCAAAGTCGATTCATTCGTTTTTTTCACTTATTTTATGGTTTGAGTCCGTTCGTACGAAAAGAGTCGAAGTGCTCAACTCCAGTGGAAATTGCTTACCGAACTAAACGGGCATCAAAGATCAGCGTTTGGAAGGAAGTGCACCGGTAGTCCACGTGGTGGGCGACACTCACCCAGTCGCGGCGATCCATACTCGCCTAAAGTTGTGTGCTACACTCTGCTGTCGAACAACCACACACATCACGCACGAAGTTAGAAAAGGAGGGATCAGGTCTACCTTGCATTTATGCTTGCTTTAGCAATCAATTGGTTAAGTAGGGAGATTTTAACCCTCCGAAAAAGATCCCAAACCAAACGTCAGTCATAGCAGGCGAAGCTTTAAGATCCATCTCTATTTCCTACCTATATACTTACCGAGAGTGTTTGCCCCATATCGAGTCGCCTGGAATGCGATTTTCATTCACTTCTGTCAGCTGCTTGATTGGGCTGGAGATCGGCTGCGTTCAAGGGCCGGATTCATGGACGACTTACCTGCGGGTAAGTGCAAGATTTACCCCCACTCCCCACCTACGCGCGATTCATCAGCGTGCGGCGGGGAAAACCCGAGGTAAGTGCCGAGGTAAATGCTACCTCGTCAGCGCGTAGGGGAACATTTACCTTCACGGCGAGTGTTTTGCTCCGCTGCCAATTTCTGACCCAATGCATCCCTCAGCTGGCACGTTGCCAGCTCAGAGCTGGCCACGAATTGAGCGCCGCGATGGCATCGCGGCGATGGAAATATGCCCCCGCCCATAGGCCTGTGTTAGGCGCTTTTTATACTCCCGTCGCGGCGCGGCGCGTCAAAATAGGGGCGCGGCGCAACTGGCCGCGCCGCTCCGCGGCGGGAGTATAGAAGGCGCCTTAGGCCCCGTTTATACTTCGTCGCGGCGCGACGCGATGGTCACGTAAGTGGCCAAATTGATCGATCGCGTCGCCCAGCGTCGACGCCAGCTGTTCGGAATGAATCGCGCGAATACGCGACCAATCGCGTCGTCCTGCGTCGGATCGCACCGTGCTCGAAATGGGCGCGATGCGATGGATCGCGGTGGATTTGGGCGCGGTCGCTGTGATTGGGGCGCGGTATGGCTCCAATCAGTTGATTTTCGCAGTGCAGGACCCGGAAATGTGTGCATAGTTGTGTGTGTGTACGCAATGAGGCGTAATCGCGGATCGCGTCGCCGGCTGTTCGGAGTGCTCATAGCCGTGCGAAACAACGCGACGCGATTAGACGCATCGCGCCGTCCGAATTGCATCGCGCGGCGATGGAAGTATAAACGGGGCCTTATACTTCGGCGACGCGTCGGCAACGCTGCGACCCGTCCCCGACAACCTGTCGCCGACATGATCGGCGACAGAGTCGGTGACGTCGTCGACAGCGGCGACGGCAGAGGCGCATCGGGTGCCTTGTAGCATCGGAGCGCGTTTTCAACGTCATCATTTGGTAACCAGTTTGCGATAGAAACGCTAGGCGATCACATCTGCCTCGAATTTGCTTACATTTCGTGCTTTTCTTAATATGTTTCGAGACATGATGAAGATTTTTTGCTCTGTATGAACGGTAGCCGGCCCGACCATTGTGAATCTGGTGATTTGTCTCTTACCAACCACATTTGGCTTAGCCGGTTCGGCTGCGCCGTCAGCGGTTATGGATGTGCATGCTGTTATTTGCTCTGCAACTTTGCCGATGGATTCGCGAAGGGTCTCCATGGCTTCAGCTGCCCACGAAGACATTGTAGAGCTGAAGGGCTGTCTGAAGAAAAGCTGAGCTGATATATCACAAGCAATATGCACAGGACTCTTAAATAAACCCAGTATGTGCCGTATCTTAAACTCTGGTGCAAAAATATTGTGTAGGTCTCCATTCTCAGATGGTCTGACGACCAGCGGCAGGTTGTCGCTGTACCGCACGCGGCGACGTCGTCGACAACGTCATCGGCGACGGGAGTATAACACACCCTGCGGAGATTTCGGCGACGCACTGCGTAGCACCGCTCAACACTGTCGCCGAAGTGTAACATAGGCCTTACAATTAGGCCCTATTCTTAGTTAACGCTCCGTTTATTTCAACACAGGCCGACATTCAGATCCGTACAATGCTACGAGTCAAAGTACTGGTGGTATACATTCGACTTCAACTTATTGCTGAGTTTGAGATCATAGAGTAATCTGGTGATGCTCCCCACTTGAGCCACACACAGTTTATGCGTTTGTTGAGGAGCTACGTCTAGCAAGTAAAAGGAAAAATTTGAAGAGGGCGATGGATGTTTTTCCAGTGATTATCTTGAAAGCCGTGGCAAGATCCATTTTCAATCTTCTATCTTCTAGACTAGGAATCCTAAAATTTTTTGGCTTTTCCTTACCTCGATGAAACAGGAATAAGGACTTCCCACTTGCCAGTCCGGCTGCTGTAGCACGATGGTGTTTATCGTGTAAGGCTGGCCAAGTTTCACGATGATTCCCTCTTCCTTTCCAATTTTATGTCGTGTCAGTGGGCTGCTACCTCCACTGTTATGTGCTTCTGAAAGAGAAAAGCTCCTTTCTTATATAGAAAAAAATAAATCTGTGGCAAGTCGACCTCGATCACGACTTAGCAGCTTCTCTGTGTTCACTCCAGCAACGACGACAGCTCCTAGTTTAACGGTGGCCACGTTTTCATCGGCTACTGTGAAAGCAAAGTTTTACCAACGTGGTAAACTGGAGAATGCCGTCAGCAAAAGCTCACATAGAGCCCCACGAAAGCTAGTCAGTTTTGTATACTGAGTCTTTCTATCCATCGCATCTAGGATGAATGCGTCAAGAGTGGTCGAGTTCGTGGCAAAAAGCGCTGAGTGTCGGACTGTAGTCAGGAGTTCCTTCGTGCTCATGAGATGCAGTCTAAGACAGTTCTTTGACATGAGGCTCATAATGAGGATCTCCAAAGGAGTCGCCTGAAGCAGACAAGGTGGTTTGTTAAACGAATAAATGACGGCGACACAAATACCTTCATCACCGGTTGTGCTTGAATCCATTTGCACATAGCATGGAAGATATCGATCTCGACAGCAGAGAACGAGTCTCTTTTCAACATTCGCACTAACATTGTCTCAGGCAGCGTCAAGAATTTCTGAAGAATTTCCTTCGAGTAAGATATTAGAAGATTTGGAGTAAAGGGAGCACTGAAGTAGATTCCGAGAAACGTCAAGGGTTTTCGTGGGATTGCTACAGTTAAGTAGGATAACAAGGATGGCTGAGCCACCTCCTCATCATCAATTGGGAACGAATCAAGCAGCTAATAAACGTCACCGACTTCAGGAGAGTTTGCTTCACTCGCTGTTGGTAGGACGAGGAATTATTCATATGATAGTGAAATGCAAAAAATCCTTCACTATAGCTTTAAAGAGAACTTTCAGAGTGACGACATCACTAAATAGTGATACGAAGGCTCATGGCTCAGACAAGGGACTGTGCAAATAAGTACCCGTGCTGCTTAGATTCGTTGGAGATCCTCTATAACTCAAGGGAACCCAGGGTTGCCCGTTACCATTCCGTTTCTATTCGAAGCTAAGGTTGACGAAAACTGCACTATTTATGTAGTGTTAATATCAGAAGAGTTTACCTGTGAAACGAGGACTTTTGTAGCGTTTCGATCAGCAAATCGCAAACAGCATTCAGACATGTCATCGAGCAGAAGCAATGTTGAAGTTTCAAGAATGTTGAAGACATTGTTCAGTTTTGTCTAAATTTTTAGCAAATAAGACTTCAACTGTTAACAAGGGATGTGCGGAGCTCCTGATTCAGTGCTTCGAATTCCGATTTTCGGCCCCTCTAACCTTCCGTTGCTTATTTCGTATTCCCTTTTCTGTTATAATGGCTGGTGCTCATTTAGCGCATTAAAAAAGCTGTCCTGCAAGCAACCGGAGCCCCTTTGACGCGGAGCAACGTCGCTACCGCTGTAGTTAGTAGCCGAGTGGTGATTGAGACATACTGTGTCGTTCCGCACTGATTGTACTGACTAGGGAAGGGTTTCGACCTCCCATGGAACTTCAAGTTGAGACCAGGATCATAAGAAAGAGCTCGGAATGCTGATTACTAATATGGGTGTCAAAATTGCAAAATGGAATTCCTGAGCGAGTTATGGCCTGCCGAAATTGGGTGGCCTCACCACAGCTGGCGTGAGAGTGGTGAATGATCGGGGCTCCGTAAGAAGGGACCGCCAGCTGTGGCGGTGGCGCGAGGGCAGTGCTCCCGCACGTCAGGTGCGACGTCGTAGGTTCGGTCCCCGTTGCTGCTGATTTTTTGCAAATCATAGTTTATTTTCGAAATGACTTTTGTGGTAAATTATGACAAGTGTTTATTTAAATAGCCGGGAAAATACCATCCACGTTTGTAAAAAAATGCAAAAAACTGCTATGGTGACATTTTCAACTTCCGTAAGTTGCAAAATAGAAAGTAGAAATGTCGCCATAGCAGTTTCTTACCTTCAGTCATTTTTACAAACGTGTATGGTAGTTTTTCCGGCTATTTAATCAGACACGTGTCATAATTCAGAACAGAAGGTCATTTAGAAGATAAATTATGATTTGCAAAGAAATCTGCAGCAGTGGGAACCGAACCAACGACGTCGCACCTGACGAACAGGAGCATTACCACTGCGCTACCGCCGCAGCTGACGAGCGCTGCTTACGCCCAATGACTCACCACTCATGCGCCAGCTGTGTCGCAAGGCCAGCCTGTGTTGAGGCCAACAGATTTCGGAAGGCCATAACTCGCTCAAGAATATCTTGTAATTTTGACACCCAAATTCGAAATCAGCATTCCGAGCTCCTTCTAATGATCCTGGTATAAAATTGAAGTTCCATGGGAGGTTGAAACCCTTTCCTAATGAGTATGCCAGTGTCAATCTTAAGGACACCATGTCACCATCGACCGTTCTATAGCTCACAATGCGAAAGGAATGGCAAGAAGTCGCCAGTAATCGAGGGACACTCATTTCGGCTCTTCAGTGCTAGATTCGTTGCGGAAATCCAGAATGCTTCCAATGCTTTCCTAGATGACACGTCGGTCTTATACGTCAGAACAATGCACTTAACATCAAAGCCGGTTCCATTATGCCCTTCAACCCTGTGCATGCTTAACGGACTAGAGAAAATACCACGCCTTCACTATCAAGTGTTCTTTAACGCGAACTGCCAGTACCCTTCCAGTTTCCCCGACGTATATTTGATTGCAAGTCCAACATTCAAGTTGATACAACTGTACCAACTTTTGCGCAATCTCCCGACTTATTGTGGGGACATACAATAAAGGATAAAGGATAAAGGACGGCGTTACTCAATCCCTTCTGGGATGCGCCAGCGCATTCTACTTCTACGGGATGTCGTGGAGGCGACATGAATGCATATTTCGCCATACAATGACTTGCGGTGGCCAGCCGATGAAAAAGTCAGCGCTTTATCCTTCCCAGACAAGTCTGATACCAATTCACCGACCCCGGAGGGATGGAAGGCTTGGTTGACCTGGGCGGGAAATCCGAACCAGGACCCTGGTATCGGGTGCAAGCGACAGTCGCGCCTCCTCCGACTGCGCTACACGCGCCCAGACATACATTACAGACCTCTCATATACACTAATTGTCGTAGAGCCTATTTCGGACTAGCTGCTTCTTGATGTTGTCATACGGGATGTTAACAATCACAATATAATCTTCTAGCTGAGCCCGAGTTAGCTGCTCCGCTGTATGGAAGAAGTGATACTATCAGAAATAAAGGAAGACAAAGGGATATACGACCTCGATGTGGTACACTGCGTTGCACAGCGCGAACCCTTTGGTGGTGTTGTGGTACCACATAACCGTTTTGGCGAGCGATCTTTGAGGCTAGCCTCAATGACTCTTGTCGTTCTTCCGGGCCTGTGCATTCATAACATGCAGGTCTGAACATGTCCCTTACAACTGAGCGTTTAATAGCTGGAGTATTGCAGAAGATGCATGGACCAAATGGACCAAAATATTCTTAGAGCTTTCTTTGCGATACCACTTCACCCCGAGAACGTCTCGTGTGCTTTGGACCGGAAGGAGATGGGTGAGCCCATACTGCACATATTGCGGCCATGTCGTATTGCGTATTGGCTTTGGGTTCATTGGGGACATTGTTGTTAATCTGTTGTGTTGTAATATATTTCTCGAAATTTCCTATATTTCGAGAACATAGAGCTAGAAACCCAATGTCCTTTCTCGACGTACCGTTTCTCTTTGAACATAAAAATCACCTCTAGGTACAGTACATGTCACACCGTGTTGAAGTTTGGTGAGCCGATATTCATGAGCAAGATGAAGGATCTCCAAGAGCTCATCAACCTTGAAGGTGCGTAGATCGACTTTGGCGGAGTAGATAAACCTAAATAAAAGAGATAAATAGTGGAGGGTACTGTAGTCGTCATATCATTTCTAACTAATGTTGGGGTCACTATGTATGATGCTCTCATCTATGAGCTTTGGCAGTATTCAGAACCGTTGAGCAAAGGTTACATCCCCTTATTTTCATACCGACTAGTTTTCTATGCACCTACTTCGTTGAGTGTTTTTAAATGTTTTTGTTCATTAACACATTCGCGACCATGTCCACTCATATGAGTGGACAGCGGAGAGAGCGCGAAGGGCGGTGTCCATTCATTTGAGTGGACGGGGGAGTTTTGGGAAGAACTTTGTTTATTGATGTTTTTGCTTGATTTTCTTCTCAAATTCGCAAATTATAGTAACAAAAAAGATGTTGGGTTTGTGTATCGTAACTAACAAGACAAGAACTTTTTCCGTTACTGAAACACAATAAGCGCACATACTTCTAGACCATAATTAATGCACAAACTTCAGATGAAATATGAATTGAACCCTTAAACAAAGCAACCTAGGCCCTGAATGATTATGACATTGAACAAACTTTTAACAAATACACTTCCTATCGTTGGAGCACCTCAAACAAACATATTTTCGCAACTGGTGCAGCGCGTATGGACTATACTTTTTTCTTGGCAATATCTCTTCCCAGGCTGCTACTCAGTTTTTTATAGCAAGCTGTGCAGTTCTTCTGGACTTTCCTTGAGTCTACAGTTACGTTTTCTAAAACTCTGTTTTTTTTCAGCGCCTGTCCACGCAAATGAGTGGACACACGCACGCGCCAAAAAAGCAGCGGGCCGTCGCGCGCACTGAGCGCGAAAACGCTGTGGTCGTGAATGTGTTAATGTGCTTCGTCTCTATCTGGTTGTCTAGGTATATCACTTCAAGTGCGGTTGGTCCTCTTCAGTTCCTATGGAAGCATCGCTTAATGTAGAAATTGCTCGCCTTGGTACAACCGGATATAGGGCCGGGCTCCTGGGTGTTTCCTCTTTGTCAAGGATGCTCGAAAGTGACCTCCACACTCATTGGAAGTCACACCATAGTTATATTGAATGTCAACGCCTGTACTTTTGATGCCGATATAAAATTTTTTATTAATGTTAATCAACCTCATTTAATCAACTCGACATATTATTATGATCCGCTATGCTTTCATTTCTTCGGAACAATTCTTTAGTCTTTTGCACTGAGTGTTCTGAATAATCTGCAGACATTTCTCCCATTCTTTTGCAGTCCATAGTGTTATCCAAGGTGGCTCAGGTGGCTCGATTTCGTTATTGTTGTTTCTTTTAACCTAAGCATCGTTATTGGATCGTTACTATGTTGTCCTTTGTTTGTTTGGTTTTCATGGTGCACTTCAGGTGCAGCAGTAAATAAATAGATAAGTAAATAAATATCCTTATGGGGACGGTTTGAGAGTGGGTTCCACAACGACAGCCGTAAACGGCAGGAAAACCTCATTCGCTATGCTTGAATTTGACATAGAAAGCTCGTCTGTAGATGTTAAATGTACACTCCAGCTAGTATGGACTTACTTCAACACGGTGCAGAAAGCAAGAAGGTTTGTCCCCTTGAGCTCATGTTCTGCTTCGACGCTCTCCTTCAATCCCCCGTAGAGCATTGCCCTATAAAAGGGGAATGTTACCCGTCAGCCACTCTAACAAAGACGCTGAAAGCGCTTCTTGCCTGAAATATTCACTGCGTGCAGCCAAAATAAGTCGGTGTGCATAGATCCGTTCACCCTCAATCAAAAATGTGACGTCCGAGAAGTCCCGGTTCGAAAACAATTCATCTATTGCGCCAACCAGCCCTTCAGAATCGTCGATCAGACTGGGTGATTGCTCTAGAAATAGAGATATTTGATAAGATAAAGATATAGATATAGATATGTGTCTAGGCATCCTGTTGTTTAATATCCTAACCCACGACTCTTCCGGACTGTCCATCGCTTGTTGTTGAACTGACGTTCTTCATTTCTAAAAGCAACTCTTTTCTATAGTTATATTTTTTGAGAATTTTTTCCTTTTCAACAGCCCTTACATAGAATACAACAACGAATAGAAGGAAATGACTGAGATCATTCTCCATGCTTTTCTAGTTTAGTGCTAGAAAGCATATCGCTCTTTCCCGCAGCCTAACCGATAGTAGACTCGGCAGTATACAGCAATAGAGGGATTGGAGAATTTCAATGATCCACCTATGACAGAGCCAATCCTATGTGGACCAAAAACCCTCAAACATCAGCCTCTATCAACCAAATTTAAAAGAAAGAATAGATAAATATCCACTCGCGTTGCTACACTCCCGGCTCGCGTCGCCTGCGACAGTATTGCTCGGGTTGCTACGCAGTCCTTCGTAGCTGCCCGCGCTGCACTGTCCCCGGGCGCGACTCAGACAAACTAATTCAAAGGCGAATCTGAGAAAATGGCTAAAAGAAGTCCCCGCGGTGAAGTCTCTAATCTAAGGCCAGCTGAAACCGAGGCTGTTTGGGCAGTGATAGCGCCGAAAGGTTGGTGTAGGAAAAAGAGATGCATGGAGGATTAGATATCTCTATTATAGGGTTCGAACTTTATCGAGTGATTACAATACCACTCATGCGCGATGGTATTATTTGACAGAGAAGACCTACCCCTTCTTGTCTGATTTATGATCGACGTGATTGTCTCAGGAGGCAGTATTTTGTGCTCCTCGAGCGGCACGCTTTTAAGGCCATAGGCCATACTTGGTGGCTTAAAAACCCTGGTAGGGAGAGTGGAGGCGGAGAATAGAATTCACAGAATGCATTTATACAAGAAATTTGTTTAGGAAAGAGAGGGGAGAGGGACTAACAGAGTGAGAGCACAGATTTGGGAAGAAGGGACTCAAGGGTGTGGCTGGCGTGACACAAATATTCAATTTTATTCGGGTCAATTGCAGGATTGATGCGATGCTGATTTTGTATTGCTCACGTAATGTCTAACTCCGCAATTTTTTTACTAGTTGTCCAACCCCTCTACTGCCTTATCGCGCCGTGAACCGTGATGTCTCGTGCGTAGATACATTTGCAGGAGAAGGATCTGCGTCACATAGAGTAGGCTATGTAAGGATGAGTAAGGCAGATAGTTGTAGCAGTGGGAGATGACCATAGCAGCAACCTATGAAAAACAACAACAAAGGGTAACTATCCCTATTGCTGCCCTTAAGGCCCGTTTATACTTTCGACGCCGAGCGACGCGACGGCATGTGTAGTGGCCAGATTGATCGATCGTGACATTGATCTGACGAGCTAGAGAGAGCGCGCGCCCTCTGTTTCTCTCGCATCGAGCGTGGCGCGAGTAAAAGAGAATTCACGCGAGAGAGCACCGCTGACGTGTGCCCTCCGCGGTCAGAGGGACAGTGACAACTTGTCGCAGCGTTCCGCACTGCCTAGCACCCGCCCAGCACTGTCGCCGAAGTATAATACATATATGCCATAAGCGCGTGGCAGTGGACCGGTTGTCGGCAAGAGACACCGGTTGTCCGTACAATGGAATCGAAGGTTTGGTTCATTTTTCCCGCCAGGTCCAATCAAGCCTCTCATCCCTCCGATGTCGTTGAATTGCGGAACTTCTACGGGATATCGTGGAGGCGATTTGAATGCCTGGCCATTGAATGACTTGCGGTAGCCAGCCGATGAACACGTCAGCGCTATATACTTCCCAGACAGGTCTGCTACCAATTCACCGACCCCGGAAGGATGGAAAGCTTGGTTGGCCTGGGCGTGAAATTCGAACCAGGAGCCTGGTATCGGGTGCACGCGAAAACCGACGCCTCCGGCTGCCCCACGTGCCCGCTTTATTACATTTTATTATTATTTATCATCGTTATCATAGTAGTGAAGCTCAATGTAGTCGAATCTTTATTGACGACGTTTCGGGCCTTAAGCCCTTCTTCAGGTCTGAAAGAACCATGTCGCCTATATGTCATACATTGCCCGATTACCCAGCCAGGTCTGTAGTGTGTCAGACGTCTTGTTGCTATTGAATGTACGCAATGTATGACATATAGGCGACATGGTTCTTTCAGACCTGAAGAAGGGCTTAAGGCCCGAAACGTCGTCAATAAAGATTCGACTACATTGAGCTTCACTACTATGATAACGAAGATATAAACATGAAGCTCAGGGAAACAACTGTCCTAAGAAATATTATTTATCATATTAATTTATTAATTTATTTTTGTAGGTGACCAAACAATGTCTTTCTAAAACCATTGGATGGCACTTATGTACATCATTGGATAGATCACCCGCATTGGATTCGGATAGCAAAATTTTCTTTTTAAATATGCAGCTATAAACGGAGGTATGGGAGAACGGCGAATACGGTGGTTTTTGCGCTTAGTCCGCCAAAAAAACGAAAGACAGGAGCGATATTACGGAATGCTCGGCGCATTCCAAATAGGAAATAATTAAAGCCGCCCTTTGCCCTTATTTTTAACAGTGTCAATAGATCCTATGAAGTCGTGTAACAAATTACTTTAACAAAGGTTGAAAAAATCAACGCGTTAAAAGGCGACCAATAGAAATACCAGAAACAATCGCAAATAAATAGTATTACAACAATAGCACAGAATGGGCTTAAAGATAATGCTTCGCCCAAGTGGAATAGGAAACTTGCGCCCACCCAGAAACTGTAGTTGTTTTTCTTGAGACCCTTTTTATTGGGCTTTTGTTACAACTTTTCTGAAGCACAAGAATTTTGATCGCAATAAAACATCGATGTAACAGCGTGTTCATTTAGGCTTCAGATACATCCGATTTTGCTCAAAGTCTCCATTTTAAAGTGAGAATGGCATATACAAGTGAAGAAGCAGCAGGATGGGCACTTTGTTAAGGGGCTAGTGGCCGTATTCATGAACATTCCTGGAAACGTTCACGGCTTCCCACTGGAAGCGATTCGGAGGGGGGGGGGGGGAGGAGGGAGGTAACATTAGGACCTGTTCATACTTCGCGACAAGAGCGACTTGTCGCTCGTGCAAAACATGCATATCGATTAAAACCGAGCGCGCGCCGCCGAGAAGTGTTCATAAGGCCCATACACACTTCTGCGACAGCGCGGCACGGCCATGATGAAGGATAGGGCTGCGACGGGCGCGGCGCGACACAGCGACAGGTGCCGCAGAGGGGGGAAGGAACACTTTTGCGGCTATCGCCGGCGATGCCGCGCTGAGTGTCGCAGGCTGGAATGGTTCAAATCATTCCAAGCGGCGCGACATGCACTGGGACGTCGGTCCCGTTGCCTACAACGATGCTCTAACACGACCGCGGGATTTCGCGGAGGTGGCCGTCGCTCCTCCTGCCGCGCCGCGATGTCGCAGAAGTGTGCATGGGCCTATACTCGAGCGCCGGCGCTGTCACTCCAGTCGCTCTTGTCGCTGCGCACGCCACGCGCGCTGCGCTCTCGTCGCTCCCGTCGCCCGTGCAAAACATGTGAATCGATTCAAACAGAGCGCGCGCCGCCGAAAGGTGTTCATACTCGAGCGCCGGCGTTGTCGCTCCAGCCGCTCTTGTCGCTTTAAGCCTCTTTCATACTCGTCCGAGGGGCGGCGGCGGCGGCGGCCGCCGCTTCAGCGGCAGGTGGAGGGGCGGTGTCCGTTCTCGCCGCCTAGGGGTGGCGGCGGCCGCCGCCAGCGCTAATTGCGTTTGGCGCGCGCGTACGCGCAGCGGACTCGTCTGTGCCGCCGCTCTCGCTGCCCCTCGTGGCCGCCGCCCGAAATGGCCCCAGCCATCTCGGGCAGCGGCCCCGGCGGCGGCGCCGCCAGGGGCGTGGCGGGGCGTGGCCGCGGCGACGTCGCCGCTGCCAGTATGAAAACCCCTCCACCGCCGTGGCCGCCGCTCGGGCACGTCATCGCCGCCGCCTTCCTATGCTAAACCATTGGGCCGCCGCCGCCGCCGCCGCCGCCGCCACGAGTATGAAAGGGGCTTTAGTCGCTGCTATCGCCTGTTCATACTTCCGCGTGCTGCGCATGCTGCGCACGCCACGCGCGCTGCGCTCTTGTCGCTGCTCTCGCGAAGTATGAACAGGCCCTTACGGAAACCCACGTGGCTAGCGAGATTCTCCCGCCCTACCAGTACTCGGTTGTTGGTTGGGACGGTTGGGAGGCCGTCATGTTAAAGTCCGCCATGGGATTACACCCACAGCTAATATGCCGGCATAAAGTTGAGACGGGGGAACTTTTCCGTATTTGCAACGGGAATTGACAAACTTGGAGTAGCTTCGCTCCATTTCAATTCGAGAGTCGATTGAAAATCCTTCAGGACGCCTAGCAGTCTTGTGGATTGAAAAAGGATAAATTCAAGAAATTTCCCAGCATAACATTTTAAATTTTCGCGTTTCCCGCCTCTGCTGCGTATCTAACTTACGCGTTGCGGTCGCTCAGGTTTCCCGTTGTTTCGCGAAAACCGACCGCGTACCGGGAGGCCGGAAATGGGAGGCAGCGAGAGCGGGATGATTTCGTGTGTCTTGTCCGCCGTGAGATGATACCGTCGGTATCGTTTTTTGGCAGATTCACCATATCGGCCTACATTCAGAGAGAAGTGGTGATGATTCAGAGAGATACAGAGATACAGATACGATAACCAGGATACCGTTACCGGCTGGTAAGCGTTTGATGAATCTGGCTCAGATCGCCAATATGCCCTACGCACACTTTTGCGGCAACGTGGCACACGGCAGGCAACAAAACTGCCTCGCAGGGGGCAAAACTGCCGCCTAGACTGCACTCACCCTCAGCCTTGCAGCCCCAGCCCATCGGCAACGCGGTTTCATTATCATTATCGTTATCAATATCAGTTTCCATTCTAGATTCTGCCACGATCAGCTAGCGCCCAGACAGAAATTATCGGCAGCAAAGCGGCTGCAACAGCAATAATGCTTTGAATCATTACTGCCGCTGCCGCTTTGGCGGCACCGCGCCTGCATCGTAGGCGGCACATCAACGGCAGTCCGGACTGGGGTAGTTTTGCCTCGCGCGGCGATTCTGCGTAACCGCCACATGCTTAAAGATAGGGCTGCCGCGTTGCCGCAAAGGCATGCGTAGGACTTTATTCCACCGCATCTATGCCGCGCGTGGTCATTCAATTCAATTCAATTTATTACGACCATAAAAGACAGTCGTGAGAAATCCAACATAGCATCAAACAAACTTAAACATCATTGTGAAACATAACGAGAAAGGATAAAACGTGTCACTGTAACTCAGTAATTTGAAACGGCAATCTCACTAATACTGTAGGAGAGCATGTTTTGCTACTCGTTTGAAAGATCCAAAAGACTCAGGAGTAGGCTGATGTTGCTCTTCAGTGCGAGATACGTTGATCCAGCCCTTACTGTGAATGAATGCTTCCTGGTCTCAAGCCTTGGTTTTGGATACCATATTTTATAGGGTTAGGGGACGTTCAGAGCGTTCGTGTCAGCAATGAACAGCGATAACATAATCGTTTGGCGATGCCGCGTGCGGTAAGGTGTTCGCTGCAGAATAGGTAAGAACACCTCGCGAAGGGGCGATACAACGTCGCTCGATCGATATGGGAGATAACCATTACTTCACGTCGAGCCGCGATGCTGCTCTGCACGCTCCCTTACACGCACGCATTGGCTTGCTTTAACGCGTCTAACCTGTCTCGGAGCACGTTCTAGCCTGCAAAGCCTTGCAAAACCTGGTCTGGCCACGTCAGACGCGTGAAGCTGAGAACGAAATCCCCCCCTTTACTTAGTGAGAGTTGTTAACATTGAGGCAAAAAAGGAAGTATGCAAGGATCTACCCTATTTGGGGGAGGCCGCTGTCAAACTCCTTGACAACGACGTGAACTGAAGTACGTGTTGATCTTTCTTCACAATTTCCAAGTGAAAGATCCCACACTGGCTCCACCTGTTGCGCTTTTCTAGCGATGTCCCCACTCCCCCCTCCCCTCCTCCGACTAGGATAAATTCGAGATCGAATTCCTCCTACACACCGTAACCGCTCAGCAGCACTTTTCCTGCTCTTTCACAAAGACACATGTGGATGTCGTTTATTTTTTCCAGCCGTTCTTTCTCAGGGCTCCGTAAAATCATGAACCGACGCGACTATCGAGTCGTCATGCTTTACGAATTTAAATTGGGGCATTATTCGGCAGAGGCATCCCGTAACCTTACCAGCGTCTTTGGATACGGAATGTGCTTGCGAACGAACGGTGAGGCCTGCTTCGAAAAATTCGCTTCTGCGGCGATTTGGTCTCGAAGGAAAACCGGGTCGCGGGTGCAGGTCGGACCTTTGTCGATGAAGTTTTGAAGAGAGCCGTCGAAGCAGATCCGGAGACGAATACACACTCGTTAGCCCTAGTTTATACTTGCGCCGCCACGCAGCGCGGCACTTAGATCGTCATATATATCGATTTTTCGCGCTGCCCGGTCGATATCTATCACGACCATCGTGCAGCGCTGCGCAGCGGCACAAGTATGAACTAGGGCTTAGACACAGGACCTTGGCGTACATCGTACGGTAGTGAGAGGCCAGGTGAAGAAGATGTCGAAGCGGTCCCTCATGAGCTGACCGATGAGCAGCGCCGGCTCGTTTCGACACCTGCTCCAACCTGCTCGTTCGCCTTGAAAATGAGCCTTTTTATAACTGTAGATGAAAAATTGGTCCTTTACGATAACAGGGAGCGGGCATTTGTATGGGTAGGTAAGGATGCTCCTCCAACGTCCTTTCCTAAGCCCCACCTTCACCATCAAAAGGTTGTGCTTACTTTGTGGTGATGTTGTAAAGGTCTAGTCCATCACAGTTTCTCGCAATCTTGTCAGGCAGTCACAGCAGAGTGTCAGTGCTGTGATTTAGACCAAATCTATGAAAAGTTGCAAAAATTGTGGCCGGCCCTGGTGAATAGAGGAGGGCCGCTCCTGTTGCAGGACAACGCAACGGCCACCCACCTCCCAAATCACTCGGCGAGAATTCACCCATTCAGGTATCGAAGTTTTCCCTCACCCACCATATTCTCCCCGACCTTCCCCCACTGACTACCACTTTTTTGGAGCTCTTGAAATCCTCTGAAGTCGTGGAGAACAAGACTTACACAACGACAGGAATATTCAAGCCACAGGGAGCAGAGGGAACTTTCGGGTCGAGCTAATACAATAGTGCTGACAAATCGTGTCTCATTCTTCCCAGAGAAGTTCAAATTACCAATTGGCCGACTCTGGAGAAGTGGAAGAATTGGCTGGCGAGGTCAAAAATCGAAGGAATAATGTCGATTCACGCCGCATGCATGTGCAGCAGCCGACGCCGTGTCCGACTCACTGCCAGGCGCCCAAGGAGGAGAAGGAAGAAGAAGAAGAAGACAAACTCATGACGGTGACAAGATGGGAGCGATCGCCGCTGCTTCCCTGGGTTAGTACTCACCCATTTGCGCGCGTAATTCAAAGTCCGGGTCGGCAAGGACAGCTGGAAGGCCAGGGCAGGGCGCAGAGAAGGAGACACCTCTGCTGCGTCTCGACGGCTGCTGACCGAACAGGCTGACTCATACGACCCCCGGGTGGAGGAACGCGTTTGTCGCCTGTGTCTCTGCGTCCGGCAGTTCTTGCGAATGCTTACAGTGGAAGGGGCCTGAATTAAGGGAGAGTGTGTCCTAGCAGAGCCAGAGCTAGGTACTTGGGCGCAGTACGGGTTTGCGGTGTGGAATTGCCGTCGGCGGCGAGCGGTGCCGTGCCGCGGAAGTTCACTTTTGCCGCATAATTTTGCGCGGCGGCTAGCTAACGCCGCCAGAGGTCTGTATGCGCTTTTGTCGATCGTGGGTGGGAAATGGTCTAGTTGACTGCTCCAGTTTTAGACTTCACCCGAGTGAGTTTTTAAATGTTGGTCTGTAAGTGACCTGAAGTCGTTAAGTTGGTTAAGCTTACTGTTCAAAAAATTACAGCAACAACATTCACCGAAAACCCGTCGCAGGAACTAGATATGCTAACAGCGGAGAGACTACATGTTGAAATAGTGAGAATAGTGAGACGGGACCCTTCCTGTCCGAAAATTTTCAAAATTCTATAATTTTCCTTAGAAGTGTTATAATATCAGGCAAGTGTAAAAACCTTCTAGAAGGTTCTACAGAGTTCCACGCTAGGGGTATATAAGGCGCAGTCGCCGCGTCTAGCTACCAGTACAAGCTGAAATGGATCAAGGTCGAATTCGTACGTTCGTGTACTACGAGTGGCTGCTGGGCAACGACACGGGCACCGCGGTCGCCGACATCTGCAGAGCGTGCAAGGAGGATGCAGTGTCCCAACGCACAGTCAGGCGCTGGTTCAATCGTTTCGAGAGCGGCGACACGAGCCTCGAGGACAGGGAGCACAGCGGGAGGCCTTCTACGGTGGATGATGACGAAGTCCGTCGCTGTATCAAGGAGAAGCCGGAAGCCACCACCCGTGAACTGGCGACGACGCTCGGCTGCAGCAATTCCACCATCCACCATCGACTCAACTCACTCGGCTACCATAGTTCCATAGTTCTGGCCCGTGGGATCCTCCACCGTCTGACGGACGCCAACAAGCAGAGCCGCGTGGCCGTCTGCCAGTCCCTCCTCCTTCGTCCGCATCGCAAGGAGTTTCTCGAGAAGCTGGTCACTGGGGATGAGAGCTGGGTCCTCTACGACAACGTCGCCCGCCGTGCGGTCTGGATGCCGCGCGGAGAAGAGCCGCCGACGACGCCGAAAGCCGACCTGCACCCGCTGAAGATCATGCTCTGCTGCTGGCGGGACGCCAAGGGCATGCTGTACTTCGAGCTGCTCCCGCAAGGCAGGACGGTCACTGCCTCCATCTACACCGATCAGCTCGAGAAACCAGCCGCCGCCATCCGAGAAGAGCGTCCCCGACGGGCCTCGGTCCACCTGCTGCACGACAACGCGCGCCCCACGTGGCGAAGGAGACCCAGCAGAAGTTGGCGACGCTCGGCTGGGAGACGGTTGCCCATCCGCCGTATTCCCCGGACCTCGCCCCCTCCGACTGCCACTTGTTCCGCCCGCTGAAGCACCATTTGGCCGGAAGAAAATTCACCAACTACGACAACCTCAAATCCGACATCGCGGACTTCTTCGAGTCGCAGCCCCCGGAGTTCTGGGCGAAGGGCATCGAAGACCTGCCCAGTCGATGGGCCACTGTTGTGGATAACTGTGGTGATTATATTGTTGGTTAGACTTGTTCTTCAATAAAGTTGAAAAAAATTAAAAATGAAATGGTGAAATTTTCGGACAAGAATTATTGGACAGCCTGGTATAAACCACATTGAACAGGAAAAATAAATGCTTCGTCTTCGTCAAGCACTGGTCCCCCCGAACATCTGCGCTTTGATTTACTGACCTAACGAATTTCTCGGTGAATTTTGTTAGAATCCTTAAAATAAGGACAGAGGATAAAGGTTGGCATTAGCCGATTCATTATCTGAAGACGCCATGCATTATACCTCTACTTCTGGATATCGTGTGGTGACATGAATGCCTCTTTGACCTATACAATGCCTTTTACGGTAATCAAATGATGAGCAATTCAGGATTTTCTCCCTCGTGGACAACCCTGGTCCCGAATGGCCGATTCCGGACGGATGGAGGAGATCCGAAACAAGAGTCCCGGGCATCCGGTGCGCGAGACAGCCTAAGCCTCCACCGACTGCTCAACCAGAGCCCCAACCAAGTGATGCATCTTCGAAATCACTGATTCCTTCGTCGTCTAAGAAGGGAAGGGTCTGAAAAGTATGTCTAAACGGGGAAAACGAGTCATGTAGGAAGAATCCCCACATCTCACTTTTCTTTTTTGCCAAGTCGTTAGACTCAAGGAATAGATGTCTTCGAAGTTACAGTGGAATCGGCGCTTTACGAGTCCGGCAAGCGGTGGGAGCGCAGTGGATAGTGACGTTGCTTCATGCGAGGGAGGTCGGGGGTTTGTTTATCCTGTACTGCTGCGTTTTTGCATTTCATCTGGTTGGTTGAGATTTGAGAGATTCTAACGTCTATACCATTTTCAGAGGTTTTTTGCCTAATTTTCCAGCTCTATGCTGTGGAGAGTAACTTTCTCGCGACTCTTTCCCGTATTTCTTCTGTACCGATATCCGATGAAATTTTTATCAAAGTTTCTACAAATTTGTACGAACAGAGCAACCGGCAGGAGTACACATCTAGTACGTTAGACAGAAATTCAAGATCCTTAACAAGATACACTTCAAATGAGGTAAATTCAACACTTCAAAGACACCGAAGAGAGATTGTTTGAGGGACTTCTTGAGGGCATTTCAGCGAGAATCGTGTAGAGTATTCGAGGCATAGCCGATGGATGGATTCCAGTGGCTTGGTCACATTGACACCATCATGCTGTTTCATATAAGGTACTGAAAGAAGTCAGTGGATGCTTCTGGTGAATTCGAAACACCCGCAAAGCCAACCTACCGAAAATGATGAATTGTTGCGAATTTCCGCGTTCTTCGTAGAGTAGAGTGCCTCTAAGCTGACAAGTGAAAAATGCCCGCAGATCTTGAACAGCTCATGGGAGCCTAACACTCGGATGTACCTGAGCGAGTATGTGATGAGAATCAAACGCTTCCAGAAGCCTTATTGAGAGAATCGGCAACCGTTAGATGTGTGTGTGTGTGTGTGTGTTCCAGGGCTGGTCATTAAATTTTTAAAACGATTTTTAAGGAACATTTCTATTAAATGTCACTAAAAAGTGCATACAGGTAGCCGTGACTCAATGGAAGCGTTTCATACACATAATATTTTCACCTCAAACTGAACAGTTTCCAAAGCGAACTCTTGAAATTTTGAGATTTTGACAACATCTGAAACTGAACAACATTTACATTAAAAAGGAACGCCTTCCAAACTAGCTGTCTTTCAAAAAGGTCACTCTTCTTATACCAGCGGCTGGCTCATCCCGATACGGAGAGGAAAGTCAAAGGTACGCAAGGAGAAGTAAGACAAAGTGCTAATTCTGGTTGCGAGACCAAGAGGGTCGGTGGATTTTTTGTTGTTGTTGAAAATTTTGAGCATTTCAAACGCAGTGCATGCCATTCTAATCGCTGGAACATGTCGCGAATGTGGGCAGCGTTGGGAAGTGCAACACGCCAGCCAATAATAAACAATCAGAGCACCGACCGAACAAACGCAAGAGAATCAGTGTACCGATCGTGTATACGCCCTAAATGGCGTGCCGAGTCTGACTGGCTGGGGCGTCATCACCTCTCAATGCTGCCCATAATCGCGACTAGTACCGACATCTGTGCAGCCCTAGCTGGGGTCCACCTGATAATCTCATACTGATCCATAGAGGTGTAATATGCTGATGGGTCCCACGAGGTGTACACTATGCGCCATAAGTATGACCACTTCTTTCGCTCGTCATTTTTTGCATTTTTGGGTCAGTTTGACAAAATGAGCCGGCCGCTGATATCAGCACGGAAGGCGAAGGCGTAGCATCCTGCCCCGAACTCAGAGGGTGCGGTTCCGAGTCCCGCCTGGCGCAAGAGCCTTGTTCGGAACTAATCGTTCTGCTAAGAGCTTGCGGACTTATTCGTCCCTTTGTTGTAGACTTCAACACCATTGGGAACTGCTCACCGAGTCACACGAGCGTCGAAGACCAGCGTCTGCGAGGAAGTGCATTGGTGGTTCACTTGCTTGGCGACACTCTCCCACTTACGGCGATCCATACTCGTCTGAAGTTATGGGCTACATTCTGCTGTCGAACGACTATAGCACACCTACAAAGGTATAAAAATGGGTTACCTTTTCCAAGTCGTTAAACTCAAGGAGTAGGGGATCCTTGAAGTCACAATGGAATCACGAGTTTGGGGTCTTGTACGCCCGCGATGCCTATTCCGGTAAGCGGCTCGGAGCGCAGTGGATAGTGGCGTTGCTTCATGCGTGGAAGGTCGGGAGTTTGGTTCCTCTGCGGTGCTGTATTTTTGCATTTCAACTGATTGGTTGAGATTTGAAGGATTCTGACGTCTATGCCACTTTCAGAGTTTTTCTTTTGCACAATTTGCCAGCTGCATGCTGGAGTATTCAACATGTCGCGAGAAAGTTGCTATCCACAGCGTACGGCTCGCAAGATACGCAGAAAATGTCTGAAAATTGCATAGACGTCAGAAGCCCTCAAATTTGAATTAATCGGTTGAAATGCAAAAACGCAGCAGCGCAGAGGAATCGAACCCTCGGCCTCAGTCGCATGAAGCAACATCACTATCCACTGCGCTCCGGACCGCCTGCGAACAGAGGCACCGCAGGCGTACAAGACCCCAAACTCGTGATTCCATTGTGACTTCAAGGACTCCCTACTCCTTTGGTTTAACGACTTGGCAAAAAATGAACACATTTTTATACTAATTGAGGGGTGAGGATTCTTCCTATATGACTCGCTCTCCCCCTAGCCATTTTAGCTCTGATTCCTAGGAGAGATGAATGCTGGTTTACCCTGGTTTCCTATGTTTAAGGAAGCGTGAGTGCCTCACCTCGATGTCACAGGAGTAACCAGTTTCCACCTGCCATTTCGGCTGCTGCAGCACGATGGTGTTGATCGTGTAAGGCCGGCCGAGTTTCACGATGATGCCCTCTTTCTTTCCAATTCTATGGTGTGTTAGAAGGACGCTGACATCAGTGTTAGTAGATTCTTAAAGAAAACAACCTTATTCTTACGTAGAGGAAATGAAGCTGTATCAACTAGACCTGATTCACGACTTTTCAGCAGCTTCTCTGTGTTTATTCCGGAAACGACGGCAGCCCCTAGTTCTAGGGTAGCAACGTTTTTGTCGGCTACTGAGAAAGCGAGGTTAAGGAGGAGATCAAGTGGAGTATCAGAAGTAGAACGCAGACTCACATAGTGACCCGCGAAAACCAGTAGCCGTGCCTGTATGCTTTCTATCCATCGCATCTAGGATGAATACGTCAAAAGTGGGCCAGTTCGCTTCAAACAGCGCTGAGTGTCGGACTGTGGTCAGGAGCTCATTCCGGCTCACTAGATGAAGCCGAAGGCAGTTCTTTGACACGAGGCTTTTAATGAGCATCTCCAAAGGAGTCGCCTAAAGCAGAAGACAAAGCGATTCCTTGAAGGAATGAGTGACGGCGCCATAAATACTCTATCACCGGTTGTGCTTGAATCCATTTGCACACAGCATGGAAGACGTGAATCTCCTGAGTCACGCAGAACGAGTCCCTACTCAAAATCTGCATGACCGTCTTTAGAGGCAGAGTCACGAATTCCTGAAACGCTTCTCGCAAAGAAATCGCATTGTATTATATTGTATTATATTGTAATATATAGTTGTGCTGCAGCTGAATCTTACGAAGACGATGTTCGTGAGGAACGGATGGGTTTCTGATGCCCCATTCTCGCTCAACGGAACGAACATCTCCGAATGCTTCAGCTACGTGTATCTGGGTCGCGAAGTCAACATGGCCAACGACCTAACACCAGAGCTGAGCAGGAGGAAAAGAGCGGCTTGGGGAGCTTTCAAGAGCGTCGAAGAAGTCGCGAAGAAGACGAAGAACGTCCGATTCCGTGCCCACCTATTCGACTCCACTGTTCTTCCTGCCCTAACATACGCCTCAGAGACCTGGGCTATACGAAAGCAGGATGAACATGAGATCAGCGTGCTCGGAGTGACACGACTCACGCAGGTGAGAGAAGGTCCGGAGTTCCGAGCTTCGCCGACGTTCGAAGATCAGAGACGCTGTCGAGTGCGCCAAGTTGTCGAAAATTAGGTGAGCCGGCCACGTAATGCGCTTCGCAGACACCCGCTGGACGAGAGCCGTTACCGACTGGATTCCGCGGGATGTCAGGAGAACACAAGGATGCCCACCAATGCGTTGGTCGGACTTCTTCGTGAAAGCCCTGAACGACCGCTACGACGCCCTTCGTGTCCCTCGAGCGAGGAGGATCCATTGGAGCACTCTGGCACGCGACAGGGACGAATGTAGTCGCTGCTGGCGCCCGCTAGAGCAAGTAGATTATCAAGGGGACGACAGGTGATACAGGTGATACAGGTTTTTTCGTAATGCTGAAACAGTTTGAACCTTAGCCCGAACTTTTCAGCCACCCTGCATGTCCAGTGTGCATCGCAGAGCGGTAATGTTGTACAGCACCACGTGATTATTCGCGCCACAAAGTAAATAAATAAAAAATGATATGTAAATAAATAAATAAATAACATCACAACAGTTTACCTTGGCAACGAGGACTTTTGAGGCGTTTTCATCAGCAAACTGTAAGCAGTATTCGGTCAAATCCTTGCACTGCAGCAATATTGAAGTCCCAAGAACGACGAAGACATTGTTGATGTTCAGCTTCTTCTAAATTGCTAGCAATTGAAGTGATTTACTGAGCGGGCTGCCGAGCAGGGACGTACTACGTCCTGATTTTCGTGTTCCGCTTTTTTGTTCCGGAAAGCGAAAGCTGAAAGAGGCATGGCTCCATCTGAGTGCTGTGTTGGAAACTATTCATCTCAAGAATATAGATAGCTGCCCTACAAGCATCTGTGAATATGGTTTGAATTAAATATTATTATTCTGGGAACGCGGGAGCGTGGAGCGCAGTCGGAGAGGGCGCCGGCTGTCGCCTGCACCCGATACCAGGTTCCTGGTTCGGGTTTTCCGTCCAGGCCAACCAAGCCTTCCATCCCTTCGGGGTCGGTGAATTGGTACCAGACTTGTCTGGGAAGGATAAAGCGCTGACTTGTCCATGGCTGGCCACCGCAAGTCATTGTATGGCGAAATACGCATTCATGTCGCCTCCACGACATCCCTTAGAAGTAGAATGCGTGGCGCATCCCAAAGGGGATTGAATAACGCCGTCCTTTATCCTTTCTATCCTAGGAACAAGGTTAAGTAAGCGACTTAGAAAAGACTGACAATGTCATGTCAGATTTCAGACCACGTTGTACACTCTTCTAAGCAAGCGTGCGCTTTTAAAACCATTCAACAATTTCCAAATCAAAATAAGCGCTTTTGAGCGTCTGGGCACTCTTAGAGATGGTAAAAAAAATGTGCAATAGAAAATTAGTATGTCTTTCTTTGAGGTAAACACAGTGTTTGAATTTTTATAAAATTTTCGTTTCCAATAAAAATAGTTGATAACAGCTTATTTAAAAGCGCAGAAAGGGAACCAATTTTTAGTGTTGAAAAGAGAGTTTGCGCCATGCACTTGTTCAAGACGTCGCGATTGTATTTGATTGATAAAAATCTAGTTTCTCTGGGGTTTCACACTTGTCGTGCAGCTAAAACAGCTCGTTGGACGTGAAAATTACCTTCAGATACTCAATCACTGCCTGCTGAAGACTGGCCAGCCGATATTCATGAGAAAGACGAAGGATCTCTAACAGTTGGCCATGTTTGTTTGTTTGCAGGTCGACTTTTCCGCAGTATATGAACCTAGAATAGAGCAACAATCGTCCTGAAACCAGTGTGGAGCTTTTCCAAACCCCGTTACCGTCTGCCCCTCGGGAACAAAACACTAAACAAAAGCACGGAATGGGGAAGCTTTGTATCGTTTGGGGCAGTTTCGCATAAAACATTCCGAGAAAAGGTGCTATAGGACGACTTTGTTGTGCTCGGTCCACGATATATTCCCCATCCAAGTCTAAGATCCTGCCCCATCTTTCAGACAGCCTTTCAATTTCGGTCTGTCAGAAATCCGAAGGCTGTGAGGAAAGGAATTCAGAGACCTCCATTTCCAGTTGACGTCAATCATCGAAGCCTCTATCTCGATAATGCTGCTTCAGAGCTACGAACAGGTGGTAGTCAGAACGAACGAGGTCAAGAGAGTACGGTGGATGGGGCAAAACTTCCCAGCCTAACTCCTGGATTTTCTCGCGACTCACTTCTGCGACCCGAGGACGCGCGTTGTCGTGCAGCAGGTAGACATTCTCCCGTTCTGGACGTTTTTGGCGCATGGTGTCGGCCAAGTTCTGGAGCTGGGTAGCGTAGACAGATGCTGTGACTGTGGTCTCACTATCCAACAACTCCCAGTGAAGCATGCCTCCTGATGGTGAGTCCCACCAGCAACACGGAAGGACCTTCGGTTCGTGGTGTCGACGTTTCGGCTGTCTTGGAGCCGGTTCTCCTCGTGGGAGCCATTGGCTCTTGCGGGTTGGTTGACATAAAGGACCAGCTTTCATCACCAGTAACAATGTCTTTCAGAAAGTCCTTTCTGTGCGGGCGAAGCAGCAGCGACCCAGCAACACTGACTCGGCATGCCTTGTCAGAGTCCCGCTGCTCATGTAGTATTCAAGGAAGGCTTCGCGCAAGCTGTCTTCTTCCACAACAGAGGGGCGTCCGGAACGAGGTCGATCTTCGAGAGGGAGATATGTCCAGCCTTGAAACGCTGATACCAACGGGCCACTGTGGAATAGTGAATGACTTCCTCCTTGAATGCAGCGCAGATGTTGCGGCTGCTGCTCTTGCGGAATGGCCTTGCAGAAATTCGTAGTAGACGATAGGTCGTAGGATGCTGCTGCTTATCACTGACATTGATGCTGTATTCCTACTCGACGAGGTCTTACATAGTATGATGATTGAGGAAGTTTCGAGAATGCACTGTGACGTCACCACACAAGACCAATACTGTAAGAGCTTCAACAATGTTAGCAGTCTGTAACAGCCCCGATCCAATAGAAGATGAGCGAGCAGCGCCTGAGGTGGTATGGACACGTCCTCAGAAGACCAGAGGATCACCCCACAAGGTTGGCCCTAGATTTCGAGGCACCCGGAAAGCGTCGGAGAAGAGCCTCAAGGAAAAGGTGGAAGGACGTCATTAAGAGAGATCTGGCCGAAGTCGGTGCTACGGCAGATGACGCCCTTGATAGGATGAGGTGGCGACAGATCACAAGAACACTGGACCTTGCGACTGCGCGGAACTAAACGCTCAGGAGGAGACGAAGAAGAAGAAGAAGAGCAGGCAGTAGCGCAAAGTGTTGCAGGACTTTTCCAACAACCTAATAATACTCACCTCAAAATAGTACGGAAGGCGAGAAGGTTCGTCCCCCTGAGCTCATGTTCTGCTTCGACGCTCTCCTTCATTCCGCCGTACAGCATGTCCCTATAAAATGAAAAAGATGGTGGTTAATCACTCCAGCGAAGAAGCTGAAGCGCTTCTCGCCTGAAGTGTTCACTTCGTGCGGCCAAGATAAGTCGATGAGCATAGACCCGTTCACCCTCAATCAAAAATGTGACGTCCGAGAAGTCTTGTTTCGAGAACAAGGCATCTATGGCACCGACCAATGCCACAGAATCATCGACCAGACCGGATGATTCCTCTAGAAGCACAGGCATTCAATCAGCAGACCAATTTCCATAGCCTTTCCTAAGTGATTAGGATATGTGAGGCGTTAAGGTACTTCATCCTATCCTAACCTTCAACTTTTCGTGATCGTCGTCTTCTTGATGTTGAATTGAGCTTGTCCATTCCTGAAAACAATTCTATTCTTCAGATGTGCCCCTTTAAAATTCCTCTTCAGCGCCTTGACACAGACTACAAGAACATACTGTGGGAAATGATTTTGAGATGAGAGAGATGACCTTCTAGGGCAGCGTACATAGTCGCGACCGCAAACGCCATCGATATCGATAACTCGCGCGGTCTAATCAATACCGGTCGATAAGTCACGCAGAAGCTCAAGTATACTCAAGTACACTTAGGGGAGACGGGCTTGAAACATGTGTCAGAATAAAGTCAGACAATCATTTAGAAAGAACCGCTATCCGTACACAGAACCCCAAAACTACTACAAGCTGGAGAAGGTCAAAGGATAGCGTGTCCTCAAACAAAAAGAAAAACGGCTAGGTCAGGCGACGTAGCACGTCACCAATGAAATCAGAAGGCACGTCCCGGCCAGTGGCCTAGCAGATGGAATGTCTAGTGATTCTATCGGTATAGGAGAACTAAAGACTTGCCGGGGTGTGATGAAATACAACTCAAGGAAAGAGGCAGCGGAGAAAATGGGGGTGGGGAGCCCTCTGACCGCAGGAGCCGATCCGGCGATGTCGAAATAGGAGGAAGTACAAGGTACCGTTCGGGTGTTGTTTATGGAAAAACGTAACTACAACCGCGCGTCCGAAAAGGACAAACCTCGAACAACTTCATAGTTCTCGGTTCGTCGTACATCACGCAGGTATAAAGGCCGACGCGGATGTGCTTCACATCGGGTGGAAAGTTACATCGTTCGGGCAATCAATATTGGTCGATATGATGAATTTGCGTTGAATGTCGATTGCACCGGATAGCAGGTTCTTGGTTCCAGTCTTCGATCCTTCCAGGGCCAGACTTCGAAGTCGAATTGGTACCAGACTTCTGTGGAACTGACCTGTCCACCGCAAATCATTGTATAGGACAAATACGCACTCAAATCGCCTCCATGAAGGTCGTGGGAGTAGAATGCGTGGCGCACCCCAAGTAACCGATGGGTGGGCTTCACAGCAGATGAACAGATTCCACAAGGCCTGATCGAAGGCTTATCGCGGCGGTCTTATAGTCTTTTTCAGATGTTGCAAGTAGCGTTAGGAAGAGAGCGGGATTATTCAGAAAGCGAAAATGGCGATTTTTTCGATCGGCCTAATATTGACATATGAAGACATTCCTGTTGATCAACTTCTAGTAAAGAATGACACCATTCCATTCAAGTGTTTAGCTTATAGTGTACAATGTTTCAACACGCTTCCGTTTCTCCTGAGACGTCAAAGCATGTGGTACGACTCGAGGCAACTTTGCGACTTTGTCAGAAGACCGAAGAACATCTGTGGCTGTTCAATGGTTCCATTGAAGCCCAATTAGCTACTGGTATTCCCAGTGTCTCTTCGAAGTGGAGACTGACCGTTGGCTATTCCGCGGTACGAGGAACACAACTTAGATAGCAAGTTTATGGTGAACACAAAATCAATGGTGAGGCAAACAGTGGAGCTGCTGGAGTCGTGTGTGAGATCCTTGTCGCTCGAATCTGCTCCCTATGTGCACATCCGCTCACCAGGGCGTGGCTAAATTCAAACAGAAGAGTGGAAGACGGTGGGGCAGGCGATGACCTCTCCCGACGGTGGTGTATCTGCCGGTCATTCCACCGTGGGCACCGTCAACAGCATGGCTTACGGTAGGAGGGAAGTGAGCACAACTCAACATACGGTGGCCAGCCGATGAACAAGTCAACGCTTTGTCCTTCCCAGACAAGTCTCGTACCAATTCACCGACCCCGGAGCTATGGAAGGATCGTAGGCCTGGGCTTGAAATCCGAACAAGGAACCCGGTATCGGGTGCAGGCGACAGTCGGCGCCTCCTCCGACTGCGCTGCACGCGCCAATTCCCACTAAACACGACACGAAGTACATGGCGCATTCCAAACCAGTCGATCAAGGTCATTCCATCGTAGGCACCGTCAACAGCATGGATTACGGTAGGGAAGGAGCCCAACCCCACACATCGTGTACTGTGGACTTAGAATGTCTGTAAGGTCTGAAAGTTCGCGTACGGAAAGATCAGGTCGAGCACCGCAGTTGGTCAGTACGAGCTGCGTATGTGGCGTCGGGAATCGTCGAGCGATTTGTCGCCGTTGTCGAACTTGCGGTGCCAATTGAAGCACGTCGCCCGAGAGGCGGCCTGCTCCTTCATTGTCTCCTGTAGAAAGTGATGGGCCTCGTTCGCCGACCGGCCGGAGCGGTGCTGTAGAAGGAGAGCTGGTCGGTAGAACATCTTCTTGTCGTCCATCGCGAAGGCGCCACTGGGAACAGGAGACTGCTTCTAAGAAAAATTAGGAGCTGTCTAAGTGTGCCAGTTGATCTATTCGGTCATTTCATATGAAACGACCGAACGATCAACTGGCACACCGAGCAACCACCCCATAAATGAGTAGTTTATCGCATTTACCGCGAAATTTCTTTCGCTGACCGCAGTCGGTAAAAACACTGCCGGCCACAATTCAACCGCACACCCGTGATTCACACCTTGCTCTGTCGTTTAGCGGTCGACGATGAATCACTGCGAACGGCCGGCGGCCCGCTTGTTCTTCGCCAGGTGGACGGACAGCCGCCGCCGCCGCCCTGACGGCCGGCCGGGGCCCGCCGGCGGGACCCCGACTGCCCGCCCGCAGTGCTGCTGCTGCCTCTTTTGCGACAAGTTTTCGTCATCGATTTCCGCCCGACGATATCGACGCGCCGCCGCGTTTTCCTTCGTCCTCTCCGCTCTTCTCTCTTCTCCGCTGTAGTCCTCAAGAGCCCTTCTGAACTCGCCCCGTCTACCATCGCCAATAGAGAACGTCTCCTGAATCCAGGACCGTGGGGTGAAGATCTTCGCCTCATGGATTTTCCTTCAATTTTAACTGAATTGATCACTTTTTGATTACCTTCGAATTTCCGTTAAAGAACCAACCAATTCATTCGTCGTTTCGCTGTCGTTGAAGACTGCCTATTAAACCTGCCTGCTGACTGAATGAAATTAACTCAACCTTTTTCCACGATTCGGACGTTCTTTTCCGCCTACGTAGTCAACCGTCATCCTCCATAGTGAGTCAGGTTCATCTGGGACTTCTACCCGGCCATTTGATGTTTATGTTCCTGTTTTCGCGTTCCTTTCATGCTTTCGCATCATTGTTTCCGGCAGTCATAGACATAAAACCGGCGATAGTCTGGGTTGTTTCTTCTCTTCCAATTCTCCTTTTCTTGCTTTTTTCTCCATTTTCTTATTTTTTTGTCCCCATTGGGGGCGCGGGGAGCGCAGCCAGAGGAGCCGCCGACTGTCGTTTGCACCCGATACCAGGTTCCGGGTTCGGATTTCCCGCCCAGGCCAACCAAGCCTGCCATCCCTCCGGGATCGGTGACTTGGTACCAGACTTGTCTGGGAAGGATAAAGCGCTGATATGTTCATCGGCTGGCCACCGCAAGTCATTGTATGGCCAAATATGCATTCAACTCGCCTCTACGACATCCCGTAGAAGTAGAATGCGTGGCGCATCCCAAAGGGGATTGAATAACGCCGTCCTTTATCCTTATCCTTATCCCCATTAGGCAGATTCTTCAAAAAGAACGTCCTTATGAAATTGGTGGCGTGAATTTATGTCTTAAGTTTGTTGAAATGATGCTTTTTTTCAAATTATTTTTATTAAATTTTTGGGCGAAATGCTCACGGTTGACCGTACTGCAGCAGTTTTCGCTAGTCTACCTTCTGTGGTGGCCTAGACGTCGATGTATTCTGAATCCATGAGCTGGTTTGGGTGTCAGAAGACGTGGAAACGTCGAAGAGGTCGGAACGTCGGCTCTTTTTTTTTGCAAGGCCCCTAGACTGAACTGGATAACCTAATAACCGCGTCTGGTGCACTGGTCCAGAGTGTTGACCCAACGGCTTCACGAGGAACGAGCCTGAAGATCATCAGGGACCGGATTCATCAACGACTTACAGAGATTTGACAGTGAAATTACAGCGGAAACACCTAAAAAAACGCGCATTAACGCGGGCGATATGGTGAGATGTTGGCGTTATCAGAAATTTCGGCTGTAATTTCTCCGTTAAATTTCTGTAATTCGTTGATGAGTCTGGCCCCTAGTGGGATTCCTACTTCTTCTCCTGAGCGTTTTAGTCCCGCGCAGTCGCAGGGTCCGCTGTTCTTGTGATCTGTCGCCACCCCATCCTATCAAGGGCGTCATCTGCTGTGGCGCCGACTTCGGCGAGATCTCTCCTGATGACGTCCTTCCATCTTTCCCTTGGGGCTTCCCTCGGACGCTTTCCGGGTGCCTCGAAATCTGGGGCCAACCTTGTGGGGTGATCCTCTGGTCTTCTGAGGACGTGCCCATACCACCTCAGACGCTGATCCCTCATCTTCAGCTGGATCGGGGCTGTCTTCATCACTGCCCTAACATCCTCGTTTCGCACCCTGTCCCGACGGGTCCATCCACACGCCCACCTCAGCATCCTCATCTCCGCCGCGTGCAGTTGCCGCTACTGCGCCTTACCCAGGGCCCAGCACTCACTGCCGTAGAGGAGGACAGGTCTCACAACTGTTCTATAGAGCTTGCCTTTGAGCGTCCTGGAGCATCTGCGGTCGCAGAGGATCCCTGTGAACTCCGTCCACTTGAGCCAGGCTGCGTTTATCCGCCCCTGACCGCCTGGTCCACACTTCCTTCCTCGGATCCCTAGTGGGATTCCTACGATCTTCGGAAAAGATCGGATGAACGAGAGACGTGAAAGGAATGTTTCATGTGTGTCAAATTTGTCAAACAACTGTCAAATCAGTTTCGAGTCAAGTCATCATTTCCATGTTCTTCCACTGTGTATAAAATTAATTTTTATAGCAGATGTTTTATAGCATAGCAGAGATATAAAAGAACAAGCGTACCCTCCTTAGTTTCCTAACCTATCCTAAGCGGAGGGGCTATGCGGTGTGCTTTAGCCCTGGTTTATACTTGCACCGCTACGCGGCGCGACACGATGGTTGGGATAGATATCGATCGGAAAAAAGGCGCGAAAAATCGATATCTACGGCGATTGTGGTGCCGTGCCGCGTGTCGGCGCGAGAATAAACCAGGGCTTACCTCGCCATTCCCTAGCTTGAGTTTGTCCCCGATCCTCAGCTACTGTGAAGTGATACGATGGAATTCGTACGAACTAAGGTAGCGCTCCCCCCTCCCGACTAGGATAGATCCTAGCATCTTGTCATCCATTTTTCGTGTTAAGAAAGAAGGAATATTAATGCACCGGTCTTCCGTGGGAGCAAGATAAAGTGTGTAGAATAAAGAATGGCTTTAATGAATCCCTTTGCGGGACACGCCACGCATTCCGATTTTATAGGGTATCGTGGAGACGGATTGAAGGCCTATATGATGAATGGCGGTGGCCAACCGATGGACAAGTCATTGTTTCAGTCAGACAAGTCTGCTACCAATTCACCGACCTTGAAATGATGGAAGGCTTGGTTGACCTGGGCGGGTCCCGAGCCAAGAATCTCGAGTCGGGATGCAAACGACGGCCGGCACCCCTTCTGACTGAAGTTTAGACAAAATTTGTCCAACCAAGTGAAGGTTATCTTTTTTAGCGGAAATGTTAAATGAATAAATGCAAATTTCTTGTTAGAATTTGTCATCAAACAATATTTTAGGCTTATTCTAACGTGGTGGCCATCAGCGAATTTGCTAGCTATGGATTGCGCCGTGCAGTCGTTTTATGCGTTGCATTGTCTATTGGAATGATAGGCACGTTCTCTTCCAGAGAAGAATTCTTTATGTCGAAACACTTCAGAATGCACCTAGCACACTGTTTTGGTCAAAGAAACACGAATTCGTTCAAAAACTCGTGCATTTCCTCATAGGTCACCTTCTGCAGGATTTTTTCACATAAATTTTCTTAAGGCAAAGGATCACTTTGACTTTGTTATAAGGTTTCTATGTTGAATTTAAATACCTTGGCTTTCGTTTAAAAGGTGTTCAGTCTAAAATGAAAATGGTATATGCCTACTCCTTCATAGATCATAAACAATGTCTATGAATCATTAGCGTCTTGGGGCTGTAGCGATGTTCAGCCACTGTTTAGCCACTTTTTATGTTTGCCGAGTAGTATGATGAGAAATGACTTATATAACCTTCCCAAATATAATATTTATATATTCTTTAAAAAATTCTCGATCAGTTCATAGATTCTCTTATTTTTCTGGGGCGCTTGGTAGCGCAGTTGGAGGAGGCGGCGGCTGTCGCGCGCGCACGATTACGGGTTCTTGGCTCGCGTTCCGCCCAGGCCAGCAAAACCTTCCCTGTGGGGGCCGTTGGATTGACACGAGCTTGTGTGGGAACTATATGCTCGCTGAGTTGTTCATCAGCTGGCCACCGGAGGCCAATGTGTGGCCAAATACCTTCCAAGACGTACAGTGGAAGTATAATGCGTGGCTCATCCTTAATGGGGTTGTTTCACGTCATCCTTTAATCGTTATCCTTCTCTTATCAGTGGGATTGATTAAAGCTGATCTTTTGTTACTTAATTTATAAACAGAGACGGCCAGCTCTGGTCAACCGTGCCCAGGATGCACCAGGCGTTCTACTTCTGCGAGATTTGAGAGCGTATTCCTCCCATACAATCTGACGTCCTGCGTGGGGCAGGCGGTGGACTACTCACTAAAAATCCATCAATCTGCCCTTGGCAATGGTTTTACAGCCTACTGAATGAGAATCCGAGCGGCAGTTGCTTCCATCTGCCCTTCATACGTCAATTCCAGGGCCTTTCTCCGCCGACTGCTTTTTACATGCTCTATAGAGATGCACGCAGTGGCACATCTTGTTAGTATCTATCTGAAGCGACGTCCCAGTCAGTTTCTCGGCAAATTTTGCCGCCTAGACTTGTGCCTTCGCCAGCCTCTGCTCGCAGTTGCTCCGCTGACAGCGTCAATCTTCTGTTAGGAGACGGTTCAGGCTACCAGCTACATGCGCGATTGGATAGAGTGTAGGTTCCTGGAAGACCGCTCGTTGGATTGTTCCCTTCAACAGCCCGACCTGGGACCGGATTCATCAACGACTTACAGCAATTTAACAGAGAAAATTACAGCCGAATTCCCTGATAGCGTGGCTTATCAAGCGATATGGTGAGCGGTAAGCCGCGCTATCAGGAATTTCGGCTGCGATTTCTCTGTTAAACTGCTGTAGGTCATTGATGAATCCGGCCCTTGGAACCTTCATTTTTCGCCTAACGGCCTGGCTTTACAGAAGTGTCGCATTGACGAGACTTGAAGAAAATGAGATGTTCAGGAGTTTACATGGACTCTTCAGGCACAGCTTTTCGGTATCCTCTGCTTCTCACTCCTCTAGAGAGAGTACTCTGTTCAAGTCACGGTGTATTCAGCCTTCTTTTGCTTGAAATATAGTAACCTCAGCAAGAGGGCGCGTGTAGCGCAGTCGGAGGAGGCGCCGACGGTCGCGTGCACCCGATGCCAGCTTCCTAGTTCGGATTTTCCGCCCAGACCACCCAAGCCTTCCATCACTCCGGGGTCGGTAAATTGTTACCAGACGTGTCTGGGAAGGATGAGGTGATGACTTGTTCATCGGCTGGCCACAGCAAGTGACTGTCTAGGCCAAATACGCATTTATATCGCTTCCACGACATCCCGTAGAAGTAGAATGCGTGGCGCATCCCAAAAGGGATTGAGTAACGCCGTCCTTTATCCTTATCCTTTAATCTCAGTAATACATAATTTGTCAGTCCTACTGGAGTTTCAATTTCTTCTCTGAATTTGAGAAGTCTAGAGAGATTTACTGGTTAATGACGAACATTTGGTAGATCGTGCTGTACGACTTCTGAACTCTTTCTACTTACTGGGAGATGATCTATGCGGCTAAAAATTCCAGAAGCCTAACTATGGCGATGGGCTAGCCGAGCAAAGATCTTTCCGGGCCGCGTCAAGTGGGAATTGGCGTCGAAATTGGTTCTCCTGGTGGGAAGCGTGAGACGAGCAAGGGCATAACCAATCTACAAGACGCGCATTTTCTTCGGCCAAGGGTGACGGCTTTTTTATGACAGCTTTTAAGGAAAATTGTACATATTGAGACAGGTAAACTAAAGCATTTCAAAGAAAGTACTGCCAAATTTTCCTTGAGCAAAAAATTTAACCATCCTGTTGAGCAAACTACGGTATGACGAAGAGGAACTGGCCCGAGAAAGTGAATCTGCCATGACGTCCATCAGTGGTAGAATGCTCGCTTGCCACGCGGGCGGCCCGGGTTCGATTCCCGGCCGATGCACCATAAAGCGAGCCAACTCTTCCGAATTTGCTCTCCAAAACTGCTGCCACGCGGGACGACGTCTTGACTAGGCTCGCTTTCGACTCGATTACGATACGACCACGAACACGACCACGACCACGACACGTCCCAATCCTCAAACTTGGGTAACTAAACCAATTTATTAAAGAGTAATAACACGATTTAACAAGGAATCAGGTTCTGCAGCAAAAATGACGGAAATTGTAAAAGTGACAAAATGCGAGCAAGTAAAACGGTCATCGGCGGGGTCGAACGGTCGTCGGCGGCGTAGAATGCCCTCTCGTTGTTTAGGCGGAGTTCTTATACAGAAGCACGCGGTTTCTGATGCAGAGCGCGATAAGCCTATGCTTCTTTAGCGCGGCCCTTTCATCGCTGAGCTAAGTTCAGTAGTTCAGTTCACTTTAATGCATGTGTGCTTCTCTTCTTCACTGAAGCGTTGAATAAAGGTTCATCCGAAGAAGATCGCGAATCGAATCATTTGATGTTGCATCCGATCAAATGTGCCGGTGGTGTAATGGCGTAGAGTCTTCCCGCCTAGTCAGCAGGAGGAGCGGGTTCGAGTCCCGCCTGGCGCTAGAGTTTCGATCGCAGCAGGCTTCTGATCGCTTTCCCTAATCCTTCCTCCTCATCCAACATTTTTCATTATTCATTCTCTAAATTCCAATATCTTACCCTATTCAAAGCGTGATAGGCCGCGCGGTAGCTTAGTCGGAGGAAGCGCCGGCTGCCGCGAGCACCCTGATTCGAGGCTATTGGTTCGGGTTTTCCCTAGACCAATCAAGGCTTTCCTTCAGGCATGGTGAATTTGTACTAGACTTCTATTTTTCTATTCCACTTCTATACTGACGTCTATTGGGTGACCGACACCCTATGTCATTGTTCAGATGTTCCTTAGAAGTAGAATGCGCGGTGTACACCTCCGCAAGGAGGGAATGTGGATCAGACACTTGCTAGTAGGTGCTTCAGACTTCGATAGACGTGCTTATCCGACGACGTAGAATAAGTATCTTAGTTCTTTATTTCCTTTTTGCTTTTGCAGATGAAAAATTTGTGAACTACGATTTGCAACAGGATTTCAGCGTTTCCTTCACAATCCTTATCTTCCACCATCCTTATCTTCCACGTTTGTTGAAGTGGAATCCACTTTGAATGGTAATGGAATACGCATGTCGAATTTGCTTCCGAAGCGTTTTGAAGTTACTCCACGGCAGAAGAGCTCGTTCTGTCAACACTCGAACCCGGGGGACTCAAATTTCATTCCGCCGACGCAGCGGCGTAGGTTGGCTCGGCAGAAGCAGCGCGAGTCGTGCTCAGTCGTCGATTGGGCTTAGTTGAACTCGACTCGGCCCTTTGAGTGGAGTCGAGAGCCTCTTCGTCCGTTCAGAAACGTCGTCGTCGTCGTCGGAGCGACGCAGACGTGCGCCTACGGGAAGTCATGTGGCCGGCCGGCGACTCGTTTGGCTTTCCACGGGCGTCGATATGCGCTTATTCGGTCGTTAGGACTTCTTGTTGTCAGTGCTCTTCTAGGCTCGCTCAGACTTCGTCGATAAGTCTCCACTCCATTGGGTTGCTTTGGAAGGGCTTTCTCCTGAGTCGTTCAAATCGCTACCCTGTAATTCATCTCGATTTTATGCGCTTTTTATACAATTTTCATGTCAACTTGGACTCTTTTCAAATGAAATTGTAAGCTGTTCTAAGCTGGCTTTAAAACTTTTGAAGTCAATGCGAACTCTTCCAAATCAGGTGAGCTTCTTCTGCATTAAACTAAAGGCTCACCATAAAAGTTAAAAGGATAAAGGATAAAGGACGGCGTTACTCAATCTCTTTTGGGATGCGCCACGTATTCTCCTTCTACGGGATGTCGTGGAGGTGAGATGAATGCGTATTTGGCCATACAATGACTTGCGGTGGCCAGCCGATGAACAAGTCAGCGCTTTATCCTTCCCAGACAAGTCTGGTACCAATTCACGGACCCCGGAGAGATGGAAGGCTTGGTTGGCCTGGGCGGGAAATCCGAACCAGGAACATGGTATCGGGTGCACGCGACAGTCGGCGCCTCTTCCGACTGCGCTACTACACCCTACCATAAAAGTACCATAAAAGTTAGAATAATTTTTTGTCCACGGAAAACTTTAGTATGCCTTGCTTTGAAGCTTTGTTTATAATAATAATAATAATAATAATAATAATAATAATAATAATAATAATAATAATAATAATAATAATAATAATAATAATTCATTACCACGTGTAGGGTGCACGTAGCGCAGTCGGACAAGGCGCCGGCTGTCGCGTGCACCCGATATCAGGTTCCTGGTTCGGATTTCCCGCCCAGGCCAACCAAGCCTTCCATCCCTCCGGGGTCGGTGAATTGGTACCAGACTCCTCTGGGAAGGATAAAGCGCTGACTTGTTTATCGGCTGGTCACCGCAAGTCATTGTATGGCCAAATACGCATTCAAATCGCCTCCACGACATACCGTAGAAGTAGAATGCATGGCGCATCCCAAAAAGTATTAAGTACCGCCGTCCTTTATCCTTTATTCCCACGTATAAGACAATTGTGAGAGAAGTGAACAACGGAACACAAATCTAAGAAAAGAAAAACGGAAAGAGACGCAATCGCTTTAAGCATAAGAATAGTTTTCACTTTCGTTTTCAAAGGTTTTTTAAATAGTTTTTCATTTCACTTTACAGTATGTGAAATGAAAAATGAAGTTTTTATAAAATTTCTAAGCAGTGGAAAGTTTCAAAAGATTTTTGAAACTTTCCATTGCTTGGAAATTTTATTTAAAAAAAACTTTATTTTGTTGAGGAAAATATTAGTTTAAAGATTGCTTTGAAGAGCAGCAAGGGGCCATTTCTTTTGGTGCCAAAAGAGAGACTGCGCCATGCCTTCTTCCAAGAAACGATCTTGTTTCGGCGATTTTTCATCGATTGATAGGAAAACTTCTGTTTGCATGGATCTTGACATCTCTTGACGATACAACAAAAAGAACTATAAAACAACTGCATGCGCTCATTTAGATTATGCCTCCTGTAAGGAGGGTTACACTATCAACCAAATAAATAGCACGACGAGCTTTTCGAGTGCATGGCGAGATCTGTTCTTTTAATGCGCTGTGTAATTGCTTCTTTGCAGTGCTTTAAAGACAATTTGTAATTGATTACACATTGCGTGCATTCCGAATCGAGGGTTCTTGTTTCCGGTCCCGCCCAGGCGAAGCAAGCCGTCCATGGTCCGTGGTAGGTGAATTGCTACCGTATCTACTTGTCTGGGATAATAACACACTGTTTATCTACAATCCTGCCACCGCATTTCATTCATTCTATACGCTACATACGTATTTTAGCGGTATTCTGTAGAAGTAGAATGCGTGGCGCCTTCCAAATAGGGACTGATTAACGCTGACTGTAATCCTGTGTCTTTTCAACCGAATAAGTCACTAAAAACCACAGTTGGAGAAGGGATAGCAAGCGTAGCTATCTGCTTTATGCCCAGACATTTTTCCCGAATATAGGAGAGGCCCATGCGTTGTGTGCTGTCGTCTAATGTTCTCGCTTGCCGCATAACAAGCCGATTTTTCATTTCACGGAGATGTTTTGCGTCCCAGTGGTAGAGAACTCCACATCATCGACCAAGAACTCAATCATTTGTAGCGTCGTGAATCCGTGCACCAGTGTGAGCTATCTTTTTCCCTCGCACGAAGCGCTCTTATCGCTAGAATGAACCCCGGCTTTGGTCAGGCGAGGTTTAATTACCCAAGTTTGAGGTTTCGAAGAACGCGACAACGCCGAAACATTAGCTGCAGTAAAGTATATTAGCAGCAATCTTGATTCAACTGAACAAATATTTCAAGAGAATAAAAGGATAAAGGAGAAAGGAGAGCCTTGACCAATTCCTTTTGGGATGCGCCACGCGTTTTGCTTCCACGAGTCGTAGTAGGCAGATTGCAGACACGTCTGGCAGGCCTATTTTATACTTCGGCGACGCTGTTGTCGGCGACAGTGTTGCGCGAGCGGTTACGCACTACTTAGCTCCCGCTCAACACTGTCGCCGACGTCGCCGACAATAGCGTCACCGAAGTATAACATAGGCCGTAGCAGTACACCGAAGCGATAAAGGACCTGGTGGACTGGGCAGGGATTTAGACTTGAGAGGGCTGAATCTTGAGACGGAAGCTTCCAATACTTAGCCGATCAGGACTTCTCAGAAACGTTAGTTCTAAGAATTCATTGGAGCTTGGCGATGAAAAACCGCACCTGACTTTGCACCTGCTCTCAGCAGTCTTCTCGGGAGTACATATTGACTTGACAACAAAAAATAGCAGAAGTGGGTACTCGACAGTCTCGCCGAAGAGCAGCTGATGACTTGCTGCACCCCATAAACTAGTCCTTGTCACCATTTTGCAGTTTTAAAATCAAACCGCTCATCTAAAAAAATCAAAATGGGTTTCTCCAGATTTCACACGAGAGTCTACGAGACAATTGAAAGAATTTTTTGTTCAAGGAAACTTCTTAATTCACCTGCCCCAACAAATTACCGTACTGTTTGAAGCTTTATAGAATTTCATCTTTTTCAAGAAAAATAGGGAATATCGTGCCATGCACATGCCTAGCTGGTCACGGTTTTCGTTTGATTAATTGTAGAAATTATTGAAATCATTGAATGATTTTTGATAATTTTAAAGGTTTTTAAAGCCAATGATATTTTAAAGGATAAAATGATAAAAGACGGCGTTATTCAATCCCTTTTGGGATGCGCCACGCATTCTACTTCTACGGGATGTCGTAGAGGCGATTTGAATGCATATTTGGCCATACAATAACTTGCGGTGGCCAGCCGATGAACAAGTCAGCGCTCTATCCTTCCCAGACAAGTCTGGTACCAATTCACCGACCCCGGAGAGATGGAAGGCTTGGTTGGCCTGGGCGGGAAATCCGAACCAGGTACCTGGTATCGGGTGCACGCGACAGCCGGCGCCTCCTCCGACTGCGCAACACGCGCCCTTGATACTTTTAAAGTTTTCAAAATATTAAATGAAATTAATAAAATCTCTAAATCGTTAAATGTTTACGTGGAATCGCAACGATCTAGTCGAATCTCTTATTTTAATATTTCAAATGGCTACAACTTTCTGCGCTTTGAAAAACAATTTAATTTGTTATTTTTCTTAGAAATAGATTTTTATGAAATTTCGAAGAAAATGATTTTAAATTTTTTGTCGGCAAAAGATTATTATTCTAACCCTCTCCAAAAGCGTCTGGCTGGATGTGGATCGCTCGCTTTGATTTGGAAGACGTTCAGTTGGATTTGACAGCGTCAGGCTTGCTAAGAAGAGTATCCAGATTAACGTAAAAATGGTATAAACTATACCCTATTGACATGCATGACACAGTTGGATTAAGCATCTGCTCCCAGTCCTGCCAAAGTTCAGAGCTCTCCCAGGAAAACTAAGCCTTCTATACCCATTGGGTCGTTATATTGCTGCCAGACTTGTCTATAAATGATACAGCGCTGAATTACCCTTCGGCTGGCCACCGTAAGTCATTGTATGGGCCAGATAAGGATAGGATAAGGATAAGGGACGGCGTTACTCAATCCCTTCTGGGATGCGCCAGCGCATTCTACTTCTACGGGATGTCGTGGGGGTGAGTTGAACGCGTATTTGACCCTACAATGACTTGCGGTGGCCAGCCGATGAACAAGTCAGTGCTTTATCCTTCCCAGACAAGTCTAGTACCAATTCACCGACCCCGGGGGGATGGAAGGCTTGTTTGGCCTGGGCGGGAAATTCGAACCAGGAACCTGGTATCGGGTGCACGCGACAGTCGCGCCTCCTCCGACTGCGCTACACGCGCCCATGGGCCAAATACGCATTCAAATTCTCCTCATAATATTCCATAAAGGTCGAACACGTGGCGTATTCCTGCATACCTTTGTAGGGTTTCCGGATTCGGTTGGACAAAATCTTCCTTCTGAAGGATGTCCCACTCTAGTCCAGGGAGATATTTAGCTGTCAGCTTTGCTTTGATGCTCTTGGCTTCTAAAAAGCTGTCCGAAGTGTGCTGTGTCCATCGTCAGGAATCGGAATTGGATTGCTGCATGACAAACTTCAGAAGAATCTCTCTTCCACAAAGCTTTTTGCATAGAACTGATGGGATTCTGGAGCCGTTTAAGCCTCCGGGTAAGCTCTAACTCTCCTTGCTATCCTGACTACTCCGAGCCTGTTTAACAGAGACGTTACGCTGTAGACGAGGGCGTCCACTATGGGTAACTCGAGCCTGTTGTTTTCTGTGGATCGGGTTTCTTCCCTCCTCACGAAAGGTACCATTCTTTAATGAAAGTGGAATACATAAACGATAAATTATGTACTGTAAAGGTTAGCGTTAGTCAGTGCTCGTTTAGGATGCGCCACACCTTCTACTTCTACACGACCTCGTTGATCGATTCGAAGGCATGTCTGGCCTCTGTAAGAAGTAGAATGCGTGGCGCATGTCCTAATGGAGTTGACGAATGCCGACCTCTATACAATGCACTGTCGGTGGCTAACAATTGGACAAGTGAGTGGCCTAAACTTCCTAGAAATGTCTGGTACCAATTCAACAGCCCCTAAGGGATGTAAGGCTCTGTTGACCTGGACGGGATCCGAACCAAGAGTCCAGTTCGGGGTGCACACGACAGCCTGCCCCTGCTCCGACTGGGTCACCACGCGCCCAAAAGCAATGTTCTGTCACTAAAAAATACTTTTTTTTTGAAATTTTTCAGGCTCTGACGGCCAACCCGCGGAAAAAGCAAGCCGAGCTAGATAAGCTTGGTAACAACCTTATCTACCTTAAATCAGCAGCTCAGCAAGACAACATCGATATAAAAGCTGGAAATATTTTTACTCTATTATGCTTGTTTCACTACCAGCTCCGACTAGTTGTTAGTAGATTTAGTGCGCATGGCGGCGCAGCCGGAGGAGGCGCCATCTGTCGCGTGAGCACGATTCCAGGTTCTTGGTTCAGATTTCCTTAGTCAAGCTCTCCCCATCCTTCCGGAACGACGGCAAGTTGGTATCAGATTTGTCTGGGAAGGGTAGCACATTGACTTGTCCATGAGCTGGTCACCACAAGTCATTGTATCGCCAAATACGCACTCAAATTGCCTCCGCGACATCCCGTAGAAGTAGAATGCATGGCGCATCCCAAAATCTTTATCACTATTTTTATTCGCTTAAAATGTTTGTTCCTTTGAGCCATCATTGTTGCAAAGACTTATTGCAGCTAATCTTTTGGCGTTGTCGTGTCCTGCGCAGCCTCAAACTTGGGTAATTAAATCTCGCCAAACACCTAACAACAACCTAAGCAGAATGCGTGGCGCATCCCGCAAAGGAATGATTAACGATGTCCTTTATCACTGTCACTATTACCAAATATGATTGTCGAAAAGGTATCAGTTGGGAATTGTGCAACAACTTCCGCGTTTGCAGCGAGCACTATAAGGACATATGTCATAAGGAGCAAGGTTGCAGGGATAAAGGACAGCGTTACTCAACCCCCTATGGGATGCGCCACGCATTCTACTTCTACGGGATGTCGTGGAGGCGATTTGAATGCGTATCTGAACAAGTAAGCGCTTTATGCATCCCACACAAAACTAGTAACAATTCGCCGACCCCGGAGGGGTGGTAAGCTTGGTTGGCCTGGGCCAGAGATCCGAACCAGGAACCTTGTATCGGGTGCAGGCGATAGCTAGCACCTCCTCTGACTGCGCTTCACGAGGCCATGTTCTTACAAACGTTTACTTTTATTTTTAAACACCCGTGGCGAGGTTTGTTCACATTACCACGGCGATGCTCATCAACAGCTGCAACCCGCTTATTATCGATGTGCTATGTGCGGCATCCAATTAACAGAGACAAGCTGAGCCAGATTTTCGGAGGGCGATTACGCAGGGGATGTCTTGTCAGGAAGAAGGAGATTTGTTCCACAATGTATGTAAACAGGCCGCCCAGCTCCAAATCCAGTTACAGTTTTGCTTCATTTAAGATGTTATCCTAAACTTTTTCATCTATAAAGGATAAAGGATAAAGGACGGCATTACTCAATCCCTCTTGGGATGCGCCACGCATTCTACTTCTACGGGATGTCGTGGAGGCGACATGAATGCGTATTTGGCCATACAATGACTTGCGGTGGCCAGCCGATGAACAGCGCTTTATCCTTCCCAGACAAGTCTGGTACCAATTCACCGACCCCGGAGGGATGGAAGGCTTGGTTGGCCTGGGCGGGAAATCCGAACCAGGAACCTGGTATCGGGTGCACGCGACAGTCGCGCCTCCTCCGACTGCGCCACACGCGCCCGTTTTCATCTATGCAGCTTATGAGTCACTAATAAATCGCTCATGCATCCGTTCAATAATAAACGAACACTTTCCAAATTGCATTGGACACTTTTCACGTCAAACTGGGCGTTATTCCAAGCTGGCCTAAGATTTCTGAAATGAAAGCGAACTCTACCAAATTAACGTGAGCTTTTTCTACATTAAACTAGACACTCCAAAAAGCTCAGAGTAATTTTTTATTCAGGAAACTTCTTGGTATAACCTTCTTTTAAGCTTTAAGTTACTTCCCAATAAGTGAACCTGATTGTTTAAAATTTTATAAATTTTTATTTCTTTTAGGAATAATAATGATTTGAAGCTTGTTTTAAACACCAAGAAGGGGCCATTTTTTAACGCTAAAAAAGACTGCGTCATGCTGCCCTCGTCGAGAACGTCGCGATTTTTGTTCGATTGATAACAAAATTTCTGTTTGTCTGGAGTTTGAGACCTGTTCACGGTACAACAACTAAAACAACTGTAAAAAAACACACAGATCCTCACTTTGATAGCTAATGTAGGTAGCATTTAAAGCATCTATCAAACAAAAGTTGCGGCGAACTTTTCAATAGGCATGGCGCAATCTGATCTTTTGATGCGCTGCATGCGTGCTTCTTTGCTGCGCTTTAAGGCAATTTTTAATTTATTATTTTCTCTAAAAGTGGAAATTTTATAGAATTTTTTAATATTTATTGGAACAGGTGAACTGAAAAATTTCAAAGAAAGTTCTACCAAATTTTTCCTAAACAAAAAATTATTCAAACCATCTTATTGAGTCTGCAGTTTAACCAGCTCAAAGGTTATTTCGATTTGGAAGAGTTCACTTCTGTTTCAAAATTCTTTCTATTTCATGACGCTAGGCTTAGAAGAATTTTCGATTTGAGTCAAAAATGTTCAAAAACGCAAAAATATACAGGATAAATCAAATCGGACACTTTTCAGATCAAATCTAAATAAATAAATAAATAAATAAATAAATAAATAAATAGGACACTTTTCAAATAATATTGGACACTTTTAAAAATTTAAATTAAAAAAAAAGTCTAAAAAAATAAAATCTGGTAGTAGGTTTCATACACCTTGGGGGATGACAGGTTTGGTTGGCATGGGTGGAAAATCTGAACAAGGAACCTGGTTTCGGGTGCATGCGATAGCCAGCACCACCTCTGACTGCGCTACACTCCGTCCTGTCAAAGTAATATACGAAATATAAAGATATATGTTATAAAAGGGCGCGTGTAGCGCAGTCGGAGGAGGCGCGACTGTCGCGTGCACCCGATACCAGGTTCCTGGTTCGGATTTCCCACCCAGGCCAACCAAGCCTTCCATCCCTCCGGGGTCGGTGAATTGGTACCAGACTTGTCTGGGAAGGATAGAGCGCTGACTTGTTCATCGGCTGGCCACCGCAAGTCATTGTATGGCCAAATACGAATTCAACTCGCCTCCACGACATCCCGTAGAAGTAGAATGCGTGGCGCATTCCAAAAGGCATTGACTAACGCCGTCCTTTATCCTTTTATTCTTTAATTTATGAGTCACTAACAAATTGTTCATACATTTATGCGGTATAAAAATTTTGCCAACAGGCCACTCCCGCCGCGATGCGGCGCGTCAATTAAGGGCGCGGCGCGGCCAATCGCGCCGCGCCCTGAATTTGACGCGCCGCTCCGCGATTGCAAGCGTAATAAGCAAAACGGATGCAAGATTCGTGATCAGCACCCCAAATAACTCCCATAGTCGAAGTTCGACATAATGATTCACCCGGTGGTGAAATCTCCCACTCCACACCGAGTTTGCCGTAGCTAATCGCGCCGCGCCGTTCCTTCCAGCGGCGCGATTCGCCGAATACCGTAACCCGAGATTCCGTTAAATATGGTGTTTTGGTTGGGGCGACGGAGTATGAAAGCGATACGGTGCCGCCGGGCGGTGCAAAAAATCGATAGTTATGTCAACCATCACGCCGCGCCACGCGACTGCGCGAGTATAAAAGGCGCCTTAGCCCTAGTTTATACTCGCACCGCTGCGCGGCGCGGCACGATGGTCAGCCGTTATAAAAATAGGTATCGACTGGGCGGCGGGAAAAATCGATATCCATGGCGATCGCGGTGCCGTGCCGCGCGGCGGTGGAAGTGTAAACTAGGGTTTAGGCTTCTTAGCGAAATTGTAGTCTAACGTGGAAACGAGGTTGAGACTATTCAGAGCGACATTACCGGTGACTTTTTAGACGTCAAAGCAATCTCTTCAGAATGCTGATTGTACAGTTCTCCATCGGTTCCTTGTTCTGCGTTTTAATCGGAGCTGGTTTGTCCACTTCACGAGTGTGTTTACACAGGAATGTGCAAGCTCCGAAACGGAGCCTTTCTATGCGGGTGTGAAGACGCAGCGTTCGAAAAATAGCCCTTGTTCCCTTTCTTCTCGGGAGATTGCCCCTTTTTTGGTCTGCCTGGTGTCTGTAGCGTTCACATTTGTGAGGCAATGCAGACTTGGACTGCTCGAAGAGCTGTCTCCTTCCACTATAAATCAGCCCTCCGCTAAGCTAGGATTACGAGGTTTCTTGCTCGGAGAGTTTGCGCTGTGTGGCAGTGTTTCTGAAAAAGCCAAAGCATTCTAGATATCTTGTTATTGGAGTAAAATTGCGAGGGGAAAAAGCCGTTATGAAAATTTTGGGCGTTCCTCTTGAAATTCTCTATGCAATGAGATTTTGCTTGTCCGGAAGGTTCTCAGCGTTATGTGTGTTCACAGTATTTAACGGTGAAACAGCCCTGAACACTTGCCCATCAGTTGGCCGCCGCCAGTCATCGTATAGGCCTTCAATCCGTCTCCACGATATCCCATAGAAGTAGAATGCGTGGCGTATCTCGCTAAGGAATTTACTGACGACCTTCTTTATTTTGTTTCCTCAATTCTGCTCCCAAGTGGGAAGGGCACTATAACATAATATACCTTCTTTCTTAACACGAAAAAATGACAGAAATGACAAGAAGCTAGGATCTATCCTAGTCGGGAGGGGGCAGCACTATGAATTTCATCGTATCACTTGACAGTAGCCGAAGCTCAGGGACAAACTCAGTTTGTGTCACTATTTTTCGTAGGTCTATTATCAAGTAAAAATTCAACTTGCATTGCGCATTAATGCTACCTTCTGCACAGAATTTTTCGCTCTATCTGACCAAATAAATTATAATTGAACGTTGTTTTCTATTTCTGTTCTCGAAGGGCTTACTGAAGTAATATCGAGGGAGATCGATCCACAGCCGAGACAGCTCGACGAATCCAGTGTGTGGGCCTAATAGTGTTGGAGAAAGCACTGTGCGCCAGTGGTTCAGTGAACTTCGGAACGGAGATTTCGGCATCGAAGATGACCCCCGTAGTGGTCGACCTGGAGCAATCCTGGACGACGAGTTCAAGGAGTTGGTGGATGCTGGACCACCCCAAACAGTTCTCGGGATCGCGGAGGAGCTAGACGTCAGTGAAACTGCTGTGGCGGATGCTTTGAAGCGCCTTCGGAAGGTAAGAAGCTCGAAAAGTGGGTGCCCCACGACTTGAGTGAGCGGCAGAAATTGTCACCTTTCGAGTTTTGTTCTTCTCCACTTTTACGCAACAAAACTGACCCATTCTTGGGTCGAATCACCAGTTGCAACGAAAAGTGGATTTCGGACAGTGGTTGGACACCGTCGAACCCCCTAGGCGTTTTCCAAACGCGAACCTTCACCAAAAAAGGTAATGTTCACTGTGTGGTGGCCGGCGACTGATGTGCTCCATTACAACTTTTTGGCAACGGGCCAAACGATCACAGCAGAGTCCTACTGTAAGGAAATCGACCGAAGAAATTCACCAAAAACTGCGTCAACTTCAGCCAGCATCGGTCGCCCACACCTCTCACAAATCCCTATTCGAAAACTGAACGAATTAATGGGTTGAAGTTCAGCCTCACCTGCCATATTCTCCAGACCTCCATCAACCGGCTGCCACCATTTCAAACGCTTTCAGAACTGCCTCCATGTTCGGTTTTCATAAAACCTGGGCATATTGATTGAGTAGTCTTAATGCTTCTGTGCCACTCAGGTTTGTTACAGTGGAACAACTTTATTCGGCCGACGTTTCGACAACTTCGTCGTTTTCAAAGGCCTGAAAGGTGTTCGAAACCTAAGACCAGACACTCATTTCGGCAAAGACGTCCTTCTCCAGCCCTGTCAGTCTCAATATTTCCTACGAGTGTCAAGCAGAATCTAACGGAAGCAAGCCGAACTCACCGTTGTTCCACAAGTACTTTCGGAACTTTCATAGCTTTCAGAACTTCCTCACTGGTAAAACCTTCACCAATCAGGACCCCAAAGCAGCCTTCGTGCATTTTGTCGAACCTCGTCCACCTAATCTTTTCGCTGATGGAATAACTGGACCGCTGGCCCATTGGCGAAAATGTGACGATTCGAACGGTGCCTATTTCGACTAAATCCGATAAGCTTTGAGAAAGTTGTGGTGGTTCAAAGTGAAGACCAAAACGCTGAGAACTTTCCAGACCAGCTATTAATGTCAATGGCGTGCGGTGGCTACTTTATAGAAAAGTCAGTGTTCTGTTCTTTGAAATCAAGTCTGGTACCAACTCAGGGATGTTGAGCTCGATGGGCCTAGGCGGTAGACCTGAACCGAAAACCTCGAATTGGTGTACACGCGACAATCGGCGCCTCACCCGACTGCATCACCATGTGCTCCTAATTGGAGGGGAACATAGAGCATTTATTGACCCAAAATTGACACAAAATCAATTCTGCACAAAAGATCACAGCAAAAGTTGGCTTTTTGAATATAATCAAAACTGATTTCTTCCATTGCAAATAGTAGAAAGTGCTATTCTCTCAGGGCACTTTAGTATTTTATTCAGTGAAAAGAAAAGAAAAGAAAAAAGACTGAAAAGTGACTCTTTAAGAAATATTTCTTTAGTTATTAACCTCACAAATGGCCGGTTTAGGAAAATTTTCTAACTTGTTGTTGAAGGTTTTTGGCCAAGAATTAGGACCCCAACACGAGCCGAAAAAGATTCTTGAATTCTTTTGAGTGCAGTTTTTGCAGCAGAATTCTAGGATTGTGCCCTCTGGTATCCATTTCCATTGAATGAGGAAATTTTGAAGTTCTTTTTTATCAATATCGCTATCATTTTTATAAATACGGTTTTGAAATTGGATAATTCGCCTTGGTGACAACGAGGTAGTACCGAGCCGAGCCAATCTTTCGGGAGAATAAACACATAAAATTAGTCTCGATAGGCTCTGCTGATGTAAGAGGTGCATGCCGCCATTGACGGCCTATTGATCGTCTACTTAGAATCCAGTTCGTCAGGTAATTCCTCACCACGAACATGCTGTAGTACAGCTGACTCCCCGATACCGCAGTAGCGTGTCCAATTCATCCTCTTGAAGAATCCTTCTTTGTTATAGCCAACTGGACTTTAGTTTATCAGCGTCGAATTGGTGAAGGCCGGCGCCCTTCATTATGTCTGCTGTTCGGGTTGCGCCATGAATTCCTCTTCTATACAGGTGTCGTGGAAGTCCTCCTACCACTTGCGCCCCCCCCCTTTCCAAGCGGAAAACTTGGTAATCTGTAGAGCGTTTATTCAGTTTAGCATTGTCAAGCCGGCTGCTGAATGAACGTGCGTGAAGTAATGAGATGGGATGATGTCCTGATAGGCTGGCATGTTCCCGGTTGGTGTTCTGATTGGTTGTGGTTTTCTGGCGCGTTCTCGTGTCCAAATGCTGCCCACATTCTCGACATGGACCAAACAATCTCTGCCTACTGAGCGACTGCCGGGCATAACACACCTTAACGCTTAACGAAGCGTTTCTATACCTAAAAGACTATTTATATAATTCCAAGTCGCATTCGGTTTCTTGGGACTCTTAGACCGCTATTTTCCATGCAATTCCTTCAAATCCGAGCTGCTAGATTACCTACATGATTCTTTTAAGAACGACGGGTTCTAGGAAAATCCTTCAGACGATTTCTTGACTGTTTGAAGAATTGCTAGCGTTTCCTGCGGCTTCTTTTCGTTGGTCTTCTCACAGCAAGCAGATGTATTACACTGGACGAAGGAAGCATGCATAATGTCGTGACTTGCTCTTCATTTTTACGCCCGAAAAGCGCAGGAATGTCAAAACGTCTGCCTCTTGGGCATATGTCGCGAGCATGGACAGCATTGTGGGATGGGAACGCCCTATCCAATCAGACCACATTGAATGGGCAGGCCATTCAGAGAGCGCGTGTACAGTCGGTACCCTAATCGGCTGGCATGTGTTCGGTCTGTGCTTTGTTTGGTTATTATTATGTAGCTGGCGCGTCCCACCTACCAATGCTGCTCACCTTCTCGACATGTACCGTCCACGGTATAGGATGTTACATTATAGCTTGAATAGATGGGTAGGCTGTAGTCAGAGAAAGCTCCGAGAAATTCACCCGGCGCCCTCAAGATGTTCACCCCCCCCCCCAACTCGTTAGTATATATCGACGCGGAAGACTCTTGAGGCGCTCTGGATCACGGCTAGGAATCCCCAGGTCAACCGGAAGGAGGAGTATCTGGCGATAACCCAAGAACTGGCAAATTTCGTGCAAAATTTCGTGCAACACAACGTGACAATTGTGCTGTCTTCCCGCCATGTCGAAGATCAAAAACATTTCGGCCCCATTTAGGTCCCCCTACGCCGCCCAGCGAGGGCTCTTCTACCGACCATTTCTGTGGCCATGTAGCAAAGTAGGACCAATGACAAGGAAACACTCGTATTTCTCAAATCTCAACTATTTAAGGACCTTAGTAGACGTCCCACCTCACCGGAAATTCACCGGCAGTTGACCGCTAGCGGTTTCAGAATAGTTTTCGACATACGTAGTTGTTCCTGCCGCTTATCGCCCTACATAAGCACCTAATAGAGAATGTCGTCCTTAACAATGCTCACCTCCCGAGCTCCCCGCTTCTCGCGAAATATTCAGAGCCAGCGAGGCCGCTGCCTGTTCGTTAGAGGCGGCCTCGGCTAAATGCGGTATTCATGTGACGAATCGCTTCCGCAGATGTGTTGCCTGCTTTGAATTAACGGAGAAGGAGGCAGAGCGAAGAAGTTTCTTGCTTCTTGATGTTCGAGGCGCTTCATTGAAGTCAATCCGAATATTCAAGACCCCCTGCTGTTTCATACAATGTTTAGAATGCACATAATTTCCCAAACCAAAAACTAACACTGTAACTCAGCGGAATGCGTTGAATACCATTAGACAATCCGGAAATAATGCAAGCTTCTAGGTGAACTTCTTCACTTAGAAGCTTTTTAAGATGCTGTGAAAGCACTGGAATCTAAGTCAATTCAAGAGTTAAGACTTTTGGTGGAATGTTTCTTCTGACTGAAAATCTTGAGTTCTGGGAGCAATGAAACAGCTAACACTTCTCGAAAATGGGGCTGTGGAGGAGAAATATTGAATTATTAAAGGACGGTGATAGTCAATCTGGTCTAGATGCGCCACGCATTCTATGTATGTACTTCATTGGGATTTCGTGGGGGCAAGATGATCTCGGATTTGGCCTATGTAAGAGTGATTTACGGTGGCCAGCCGATGGACAAGTCAGTGTTTCATCCTTTCCAGACAACCAAGGCTTGGTTGGCCTGGGCGGGGCTCAAACCAAGAACCGAGATCTCGCGACAGCCGACGCCTCTGCACTGCACTGCTGCCACCCCAAATAATAACTAGGGAATATTAATAGTGATAATGGGTAGTGCAGTCTGAGGAGGCGCCGACTGCTATGTGCACCTCGGTTCATGGTTCGGGTCCCGCCCAGGCCAGCCAAGCGTTTAAACCCTTCCAGACTTCGAACTCGCCCGCTGGCTGGTCACCGTAAATCGCTCGCTATGTAGCCAAATACCCATTGTACATCTTGGCTACACGATATCGCCCGGAAGTAGAGTACGCGGCGCACCCTAATTTTGGGCAAAATGCTTAGCTCACCGTATTCCAGCAGAACGCAGAACCTTGGATGCTTCGGAAGCATAGATGCCGACGTATTCTGAATCGTTGAACAAGTTTAAGAGTTCAGAAGACGTAAGGTCATGTCATAAAAAATAGAAAATGCCTTCCAAAGGTCCAAAACCAAATTGTTTTTCGAATATTCGCACAATTTTTGAATGTTCGAATTCGATTACACTCGAGAAATGCGATTTTTTTGAATATTCGAAGATTCAAGCTCGAATGAAAATCATTCGAATACCTATCCCTATAGGTCACTCGAGCTCTACTAAGCTGCTGGTCTACATTTTTAGAGTTTATCTGACCATTTCTATCCAGAAATATATATTTTCGCCTTGGGAAATGCTCCTATATATTCTCCAACGATAGAATCAAATCAGCCAGATGTTTTCTGAGCTCGTTGTTTCCCAAGCAGATTTTTAAAATTTAAAATCTATGGGATGGAGTGCATTTTGAGTCCATCCCACAGGGCTTTTGAATATAAAAAAAATATTTTTTTGCTGAAATAATTTCGGTAAAATTCTTTCAATCTCTTCCTTTTTAACCCTGACAAGCTGCTGAATACCCACATTTTCTGCTAATGCATCAAGCTACATGGAGTGAGAATTTCGGTGATGTAGGACACCACGTAGCGCTTCAGATTCGCACGTAGAGATTGGCGAACGGAAGTCTGCGTTGCTTTCCGAACAGCCTAATATATAGGCTCTTCTCTAAACGTTTAATGACCTGATGTGCATGAAGTGATGGGGGACGGACGTTGATGCGAATTCCTTTCTTCAGCAAGAGATTCGGATGCCAGAAGCAGGTTTCGAGGCCCGTCTGGCGCGGGTTTAATGAGCGAGGTACATCTTAAGTCTATGACGCGTCGCTTCCAGCTTCTTCTTCTTCTTGTTTCGAACGATTTCTCTTCAAGAAGTAGTGGTGGTAGTACTAGTAGATCCCAGCGACTTCGAACTCGCATGCGTTCCTGGGTAGAAGAGGTGGATTAACCCGGCCATCAGGTCGCGATGGTTGACGCGGAACAGCCTTTTGAATTCAAAATGTGTTCTGAATCCTGTGGAGAGGTCACCGCTGGGTAGAATGTACTTCCTTGTTCGAAATTCAGAAGAGTGTCCAATTTCCTTTGAAAAGCATCATCTGGGGCCAGATTCACCAGCCACCTCCCTCTAACGGTGAAAATACCGCCAAATCCATTGATACGACATTTATCCAGCATCAGGTTTAGCGATATTTTCACCGTAAGAGAGCGGTAAGCGATGGATGAATCTGGTCAGTGATATGAAGTGGTATGTACCATTCTCAACTGTTTTTTTACGTCGAATCAGGACACTTTTCACGTCAAATCGGACACTCTTCTTCTTCTGCGCCCCGTTCATACTTCCGACGCCGAGCGACGCGACGCCATGTTAAGTGACCAGATTGAGCGACGTGATCGATTGATCGATCATGTCGCTCAATCAATGTGGCGTGGCATCGCTCGGCGTCGAAGTATAATCGGGGCCCTGGCCTATGAATTTTGAAATCATACTGAACTTTTTTCAAAAATCGAAACGAGCTTTTTACAGGTTAAACTTCAGGCTTCTCGAGATGGCTCGAATATTTTTTCTTCAAAGAAAATTTGGTATAACTTTTTAAAAAATGTTTTAGATTAAATAACACTTTCATTTTTTTGGTAGAAAATCACCTTTAGCTCCTGTCGTTCTGCTGATCATTGAGTTGCTCGCGCAGCTAGCAGCGTCTGCGTCCGTCCCTGTCGTGTGCCAGAGTGCTCCAGTGGGTCCTCCTCGCTGGAGGGACACGAAGAGCGTCATATCGGTCGTTCAGGGCTTTCACGAAGAGGCTCAGAGCCTTCACGAACATGTTATTGGGCGTCATGGTGTTCTCTTGACATATTGATTTATTGATTTATTGATTGATGTATATCTACATATACATACCTCGGAATCAAAAGCACAGCAGCAACAGCAGCAGAAGAAAGTCAAATTTCGTTTTAAGGGGTCAAGGCAATAGACCGGATTGCGCCATGCGTCCGAAAAGATTGTCGCGATTTTGATTGGACTGATAGCGTAAATGCTGCTCAAGTGTACCATGTGAAAGTGAGGATATGTGCATTTTTAACAGCCATTTTTGTTGTCTGGTTTACAGGTGTGGTACTCCAAACATCAATTTTGCTATGCTAAAGATAACGACGTTTTGGACGAGTGCATGGCGCAATCTCTTCTTTTGGCACTAAAAAATCGCCCGCCCTTCTGCTGTTTAACACAAACCATAAATCATTATTTTTCCTGAAATATGAGAATTTTATAAGATTTCAAACAAAGTGTTCACTTATTAGGTAAAAAAGGTAAAGGACGGCGTTACTCAATCCCTTTTGGGATGCGCCACGCATTCTACTTCTACGGGATGTCATGGAAGCGATTTGAATGCGAATGTTAGGCCACAAAACGGCTTACGGTGGCAGCCGATGAACAAGTCAGCGCCCTGTCCTTCCCAGACAAGTCTCGTACCAATTCAACTACCCCGAGGGAATGAAAGGCTTGGTTGGCCTGGGCGGGAAACTCGAACCAGGGACCTGGTATCGGGTGCACGTGACAGCCGGCATCTCCTCCGACTGCGCTACACCCGACCATGGCCAAATACTACACTTTCAAAATGTCTTTGCGACATCCCGTAAAAGTACAATGCGTGGCGCATCCTAAACGGAGTTTGACTAACGCCACCCTTTAACCTTTATTTCTTTATTTTGTCATTTATATTTATTTAAAGACGCGGGTTACTGTTACACCTTCCAATGAAAAGAAAATAGTGACAGTGTCATAGAACAAGAAATACAACCCCTCTCCAAAAAAAGCAGATCATTAAAACATTTTTTTAATACAACTATTTAACCTACTAGCTAGCTGGTAACGTTATAGTAATGGGTACATGTCGCGAAGAACGCACGCAGATGGTGCGGGAACGCGCGCCTTTACTCCTACCGTAATCGCGACGGCCAATCACGTGCCCTGCGCATGCGGCTGAGGCGGTGCCTGATTGGCTGCCGGTGTTACGGTGGCGAGTAGCTGCGCGTTCCCGCACCCCTGCTGTGCGTCATGGCGACCTGTACCTAGAAATGTAGTGTTTATCTCTAACAACAACATTCTGGAGAAGTGTTATATCAGCTTCAGTAGCAATTGATTGAATTGATTGGTAAAGCTTAAGATCGTCACTGATTGCACAATACTTCAGTTTTATCCCAGTTTCCTGAATGAAATTGAGAAAATCGTTCGTTTTCCTCGTCTTTCACGTCGCTCTATTGCACAGCTGATCAACCTGTTCGTTTCTGGTCCTCTGGTGCTCGTCATGGTTCTCGGCACGTACCATTCCGACGATGACGCATTCGTTCTGACGCAATGACGCTCTCTCATGGAGTGTTCACATCTGTATTTGCCTCCATTGATCAGACCGTCGACCCCGTTATGACTCATGAAATCGGCCAGTGAGCGCATCTGTAGAATCAATTCAGCTGAAAAATTTCTCCTCCTAATATCACTGAAAGACGAAAGAATTTCCGCAAATTTTCGTGTTATTCTTTGAGCTTTTGATGGGCGCCAGCTGTCGCCTGCATCCCAAATTGATTCGCGGCTGCTGCCCCGCCCAGGCCAACCAACCCTTCCACGTCTTCAGTAGCACTAAACCGGTCTCCTATTGTTTAGAGAGGGTTGCACACTGACTTGTCCGTCGACTGGCCACCGTATGTCATGATACAGTCATTTATCCTGTATTTTCAACTCTGAATTACACGTGTACTTCAATGAATGACTAATTATCAGAAGAGGGCGGGGGCGTGAATTCTGAATTCCCTCGATTCGCTGTCCTTTGCGCTCAATGTATAAATTTTCTGTATGTGAATCCCAAAGCAAAGCCCTATTTTGTAAAAGAAACGCCAACACGTCCGTGTGTCCGCGCAAAATTAATGGCCGGCAGTGAGGCCTTCAGTCCTGGATCGGAAGCTTCCACCACTGCTCAGGACTAGCCGTTTGAGGTGACTGCTACATGAAAATGGTGGTCGGTCGACGACGAGATTCACAATATGTGAACAATATCGATCGCTCAATCAATATTGATCGATAACACCGAGTTATGGGGAAAGCCTGACCCTAGGTGGGCTGAAGGCTGGTACTCTGGTGAAGGAGAGATTTGTACAGAGTACACGGCACGTGGGCGTTCTGAGAACGACTTTTCCTTCCCGAATTCCTCGGGAGCTTGAAATCCTAGTCGGTAGGGGGGCAGTTCACCATGGTATACATATTCTTCAGCAATAGCAAAAATGGAACTATATCCGACTTAATCAGTGCGAGCATGGAGACTTGAAATTGTCTTGCATGGAGCTGCTATTCCCTAGGCCTTTTATTCGTTTTCTTAACAATGTCACCCCAGACTAGGACTCACTATCAGAAAGTGAATCCTTTTACCATTCGAGATTCTTCTGACACTGAACTTCCATTGCTCTGCTAGAATCTCGCAGTGAGTTCGAATCGGGTGAACTTGTTATGCGAATGTAAGCGGAGAGGCGTTGCAACCTACTTCTAACATATGCGGACACCCCTACCCCTCCCGACTAGGAAACCGTAAGATAACGCTAAGCAAGATAAGATAGGGTAAGAGAATCTCTGGAGAATCGTAGTGCAAAGATGGCAATTGTTTTCTTTGCGGCAGACCGCTATCCACCTGTTTGATTATTGATTCGCCTTGGAGTCGGAAATATCGATTGATATTGATTGATAGATCGACACTTTATTTTTATGGGCTCCACCCATCATTCACGGAACACATTCACGTAGTGCTCGTCGCAAACGACCAACTCTGAACACTTATCAAAGTTATCAGCCAGGTTGATGCTAATTTGATGAGCGGCAATTAATTTTGCGCGGACAGAAGGGCAGACGCACGGACTGACTGACTGGGACCCTGCCTGCTGACTAGCCGCAAGGCAACTCAATTTCAGCTCGCTTCCGCCTCGTCTGACATTATCGTCGCATCTGGCAAAGACTGACTGCGGCATGCGGGGCGACGTCTAGTTAGGTGTGTTCCGACCCCGAATCGCCGCGCCCCTGCCCGCCTTCTGGACCGGACCGCCCTTTTCCAGTCATCAGACGGCAGCCGCTGTACTCAGAGTGGCCGTGTGCTGCTGCCATCTTCGTGTGTCCGCCGGTCTCTACCGAATACCCCCCCCCCCCCCGCGTTACCGGTTTGGCGGCTCCATCTCCTCCTCCACCACCGTGTCCGACTGGAGTACGACCGTTCGATAGTCGGCTCTGCCCCACCACCACCACCACCACCACCACCATCAGCACCGCCCGCCTTCAATCAAGCCGGCTGACTCATCCGGCCCCGGCCTCGCTCCTGCCGCCGCCGGCCATAGAAATCCCCTCCGCCCTGCTACCGTCCGTACTGTCGCGGACTGTTTGACCAGCAAGCAGCGTTCTCGACTACTATTCTCGACTGGTCATCGATCGATTATTGATCGGTGATTGATTATTCTGGCTGGCAGTGAGATGTCGTCGTCGATGTGGCTACCGTTGAACTGCAACTACGAGGTCTATGTTACAGAAGGCTGTCAGAAGCCCTATTGTGACTACCACGTACGCCATCGAATGGCTGCCATTCAACGAGGTGCCTCGCCGCAGAGCCCGTCCAAGCACATCACGGTGAGCGTTGATTGATTTTTGCATTTTTTCGTGTAATTTTTACGAACAATTATTGTGAATCGTTGCTGCTAATTCTAGCAGCGTGGAGTGTGACATAATGTCGGTGTTTTGAATGCTTTAATTTTTTGAATTTAATTTTATAATTGTTTATGATTAAAAAGGTGGCTATAGCCAATTTCGATCTGAAATGGAGTGAGTGTCATTTTTTCTGAAAATAATCATACTATATAATAAGCCGCTAAGTGATGAGTCACAATATCGATCGACGCTGAGTCATAAAATGGGGGGAAATTACGGGGCACAAATTAAGGAGCGCGAAAATGGCGAAAATATCCAGACGTCTACTACGTGCCAGGGGAATCCGGAGACGTCCCGAACACGCCGCCCAAAGTGCCTGAACGTTCAGAAGACATGCCGAATACGCCTGCCTAGGGATTCTGAAGATGTGCCGAAGACGTCGTCCGGTAAGGGAGGGGGGACCATTGAGGAGGACGAGCACCACTAAAGGGGATGAGTTCCACTAAGGGGGCGCCAGTTCCAGTAGGGCGGTAGTGGGGGCGATATTATAGATTTTCTCTCAGATTTAACCGACCAGGGGCGAGAGTTAAGTGAATATGATCGTCGACGGGAGGCCTTCATGGCATGGAGAAAGGTAATCAATATCGATCGACATTATCGCTTTTATTTTCAATGGGTAGGCCAATATCGATCGATACTGACGATGATGATTATAATGCAACATCGCGCGAAGCGCGCAAGCGTGAGGCATGCCGATAGGCGTGACGGAGCACTTGTTAAATAATAAATAAAATATAAAATTTTTCTAAAAAGTTATGTTTTGTAGCTCTTTTCCGTTCGGCTTCGTTTTCTTTGTTTTTTTTTAAGCAAGCTGATTTATTTTTGAAATTGTTTCTGTTTTTTTTGCAATTTTTGCATTTTTGCAATTTTTGCGTGCAAATTAGTGTTCCTTTTTGATGTAGTCAGCCGCAACACTATAAGCTCTACGCCTACTGCTGGTTCCAATTCGAAAAAGAGGTCTGAATATAATTTTTAATTCATTTTAATTTTTTAATTTAATTTTTAAATTTATTTTTTTAAATTTTAGTGAATGGAATTTTGCTGATTTTTGCTTTTGCCACGTTCTTTAAATTGGTTTTTGCTATTTTCAAGCTGTTACGTTTCCATTTTCGGATACAGAATCTTCTGCATAGGTAAAAAATGAAAAATAAAAAAAATTAAAAAAACAATAAAAATAAAATAAAAATAAATAAAAACAAGACAAACATGGCAGAACTGTAGACGGTTCTACATGGCGTGTCGCGGCGCTCAACGCAGACGTCACTTTTTCATTTGTCTACAATGTGTCACACCCCACCTTCGCCTGCTTCCATCTAGGGTTTATACTTATTAAAATATTTGTATACTTTGTATGGGTATTAGATTTCAGAATGGCTCGTTTTTCTAGTGAGTTGCCTTTTTGACATTTTTTGTCAATTTTTCGTATAGGTGAACTCAACTATAAAATTATGAAACAGAACGCTCTGAACCTTCGGAAAACCGGCTCAAGACCTTCTGACCAACCTAATGTAATCCAGCGAAAGTGTCCTTATTAAACACCTGTTTCTCACAGTCAAAACAAATGAACAATAAGGAAAGAGAAAGTAAAAATGTGTAAAAATTCTAGGTCAGAAGAAGTGGAGCGTATCGATTCAGCAAAATACTTTATCAAAAACTTGTTTTTATGAAATAAAATCAAATAAGTATAGGCGACAAGGTTGATCGAAGCAAAAAACGAACATTCCTCTCTCTCTCTTTCTGAAATAATGATTTCTACAAATAAAATAAGATAAAATAAATGCAAATCTGAGAAAGTACATAACAAAGTGAATTCGATTTCGATCCTGAATTGCTACTTGTAACAAACAAATTCAGTTTATTTGTTTTTATGTTAGTAAATCAGCGTTGTTGATTATAAGCAACTAACTATGCATCGAAACAGGTTTGTGGGTTATTCATTTTGTTTTGTATTTTCTTAAGCAATAAAGAAAGAGAAAGTGAAAATCTGTATTAATTTTAGGTCAGAAGAAGTGGAGCATACCGATTCAGCGAAATATTCTCACCAAAAAGTCGTCTCTATGAAATAAATAGTGTATTTATTCATTTTATTTGCAAAAATCAGTTATTCCAGGAGTGTTTTGTGTTTAGTGGACTTTGTTTCTTTTCTCCTGCCGTTGATTCCAGACATGTTTTGGGAGGATAAAGCTCTGCCTAGTCCATCGGATGGCTACTGCTCAACTCTCTGTATAGACCAGGCACGCATTCAAATGGCCTCCACAATATCCTGTAGAAGCAGAATCCGTGGCGCATCCCAAATAAAGGATAAAAAGGATAAAGGACGGCGTTATTCAATCTTCTTGGGGATGCGCCACGCATTCTACTTCTACGGGATGTCGTGGAGGCGAGTTGAATGCGTATTTGGCCATACACTGACTTGCGGTGGCCAGCCGATGAACAAGTCAGCGCTCTATCCTTCCCAGACAGGTCTCGTACCAATTCACCGACCCCGGAGGGATGGAAGGCTTGGTTGGCCTGGGCGGGAAATCCGAACCAGGGACCTGGTATCGGGTGCACGCGACAGTCGGCGCCTCCTCCGCCTGCGCTACACGCGTCCGCGTCCTAATAATGACTGACTAACTCCGTCTTTTGTCAATATCCTTTATTTCTATTCAATTTTTGTATTCTTGGAGGCACCTACTCGTCGAAAAAAGTGGGATAAATTTTTTACTTTATTCTTTTTTATTAACATTCTAGCTTCATATTAGTTCGCTTTAAATTTTAAATATATTATTAATATTTTTTCTTCTTCGCTCTCATTTTTTGCGGTACATGTCGCGAAATTGAGCAGCATTGGTAGATGGGAGCACGCCAGACAATAATAACCAAACAGACATGGTACTGACCGTATATACGCCCTCACTGAATGGTGCGCACATTCAATGCGGTCTAATTGGCTGGGGCGTTCCCATCTTCCGATGCTGCCCGTCTTCGCGACATATACCTTTTTTTTGCTCAAATATTTGTTAAAGCTGGATACTCTGTGTTTAGATTTTTCATGGGCAGATGTCTAAATTATTTACTTTTTCTGTCATTAGTTATTACTGTTAGTGTTAGGTTATTTTGCTCCTGTATCCCTCCAATTTTGTTTGTTTAAAAAATTCTGTTGGAGATGGAAATTATGTCTTTTATATTGATCGCGCATTTATTATTTCTATTTCTTTCGCTTCTTTGAAGCAGTCTTTTATTTGAAAAAAGCATATGATTATTCGTTTTGCTCGATTTCTACAATACGATTCGGCTTCAAATTTCTATTAATGAACTTATCAGGCGCTTATTTATGGTTCACTTTTTTGCTCTACTCTTCTATTTATTTATCTTTTCTGTTTGAAAGAACTAAATTATGAATATTTAGCACCATTTATTGACACACGGTTTGATTCGATTTAGTTTCGATTCAGTTTGTTAGCATTTTCATTTATTTTACCTGTATCACCTGTCGTCCATTTGATCATCGACTTGCTCGAGCGGGTGCCAGCAGCGTCTCCATTCGTCCCTGTCGCGTGCCAGAGTGGTCCAATGGATCCTCCTCGCTCGAGGGACACGAAGAGCGTCATATCGGTCGTTCAGGGCTTTCACGAAGAAGTCCGACCAACGCGTTGGTGGGCGTCCTGGTGTTCTTTTGACATCCCGCGGAATCCAGTCGGTGATGGCTCTCGTCCAGCGGGTGTCGGCGAAGCGCATTACGTGGCCGGCCCACCTAATTTTCGACGACTTGGCCCACGCGACAGCGTCTCTGATCTTCGAACGTCGGCGAAGCTCGGAACTCCGGAGGCCTTCTCTCACTTGCGTGACTCGTGCCACTCCGAGCATCGTCCTCTCGATTCCACGCAGCGCGACGCTGATCGCGTGTTCATCCTGCTTTCGTATAGCCCAGGTCTCTGAGGCGTATGTTAGGGCAGGAAGAACAGCGGAGTCGAATAGGTGGGCACGGAGTCGGACGTTCTTCGTCTTCTTTGCGACTTCTTCGACGCTCTTGAAAGCTCCCCAAGCCGCTCTTTTCCTCCTGCTCAGCTCTGGTGCTAGGTCGTTGGCCATGTTGACTTCGCGACCCAGATACACATAGCTGGAGCACTCGGAGATGTTCGTCCCGTTGAGCGAGATGGGGCATCAGAAACCCATCCGTTCTTCATGAACATCGTCTTCGTAAGATTCAGCTGCAGTCCAACGCTTCCACATACACGATCGAAGTCGGCCAGCATTCGCTCCGCCTGGCTGATGCTCGGTGTTATGAGCACGATGTCGTCAGCGAAGCGAAGATGATGTAGTTGCCGGCCGTCGACCTTCACTCCCATGTCTTCCCATTCTAGTTCGCGCATGACGTTTTCGAATGTAGCGCTGAAGAGCTTCGGGGATGTGGTATCCCCTGCCGAACCCCTCTCTTTACGCCGATGACGACGTCGTTGTAGAATGGAGAGATCTTGGTCGTGAATCCACTGTACAGCTCTCGAAGGACTCTGATGTACTGAGTAGGAACCCCTGAGTGAGCAGGGCTTCGAGGACCGCTTCAGTCTCGACGGAGTCGAATGCCTTCTTCAGGTCGATGAATGTAAGGCAAAGCGGCAGCTTGTACTCTCGCGACACTTCGATGAGAGCAAAGTGTTTTTAAAAAATCAACTAATGTGAAATTTTTATTTTATTTCTACGCATTTTGCTTTCTTTTACTTTACTTATCTTTACTTTAGGAGCATATCTAAGGAGCATTTAATACTTCATTGTCCTTTTTTTGTTTTTATTTTGTTTGCTGAAAGTAATCGGTTTAGTTTGCGGTTTTTTACGCTCAAATTTTTTTGGGGGCTTTGTCGGTTTCAGGGATTTCTTTCAAGAACTGGAACTGAAGCTTATCTTCACATTTTAACGGCTGCCTGACTTTTGACAGCGAAGACGGCACCAGTGCCCTGCTAGGAATCGCCGCAGTTTCCAATCTCGTTTTCCTGACCAGAACTGACATCTACCAGCGCTGTGAATGTCATTTCTTGAAATCCAATAATTTTTTCCGCGAATTTGTCTCCACGATGGTGTCATGTGTCATTTAGGCCCGGCGCGGCTCGGAGAACCTGGCCGCTTCTGGCGTCGGTTGATCAATAGAAAGCGCTTCTTAGGGAGTAGTCAGCGTTGCGAGACGGATACTAGGAGTCAGACTGAGTAGCCTAGAAGACGATGGCGGATTCTATCCGCACAAGATGTGCCGTTGCTGCACAGAGTCATCCATCGAGAAGATTAAACCACCCGAAAAACGCCGATCGATAGTGGCCCAATAGCGAAGACGTGGCTACGATGGTTACTGGTTGGGGACGATTGGAATGCTATGGGAAGTAGACATTTTCTGGCCTCAACGACAGCTTCCTACTAACAAATGCTGGCTTTAATAGAGAAAATTGGGTCCATTAAGGGGATATGCCAGGTCGCAGTAGGCTATATTCACTCTGACTTCTCCAGTAATATAGCGTAACCAGGCGCAGTAGAAGGAAGCACCTTCACTTCGAATCGAAGTTCTTGGTTTGGGTCCCCTTTCATCCATTTCTACCAAGCTTTCCCTTCCCTCTAGGATCAGCAAATTGGTTGTAGACTTGGGCAGGGTAACTTCTGTATCGGCTGGTACCGAAATTCACTGTATAGGCCAAACCAATTGTCTGTGCGTTATCTCATTGAGAAAGAATGCGTGTCGTATCCAAACAGCGGTTAATTAGCACCGTCGTTTATCTCTTTATCGTTTGTAGAATTACTTTCCTTATAATGTGATACCCCATTGCCAGTGATTTGCACGAACAGGCACTAAAGCCCTCTCCGTTCAACCAGGAAGCGTGCCAAACTAGCCCAGTCTCGTCGTTTGGGACTTGCATGAAGGAGTCGATTGAATCGTTGACGAGCCTATCATTTGCAGGTCTCACCATCAGAATCCGATGGGAGGCCTACCTAACTTTTGACGACTTGTACGAGAGTCGGCCGCTGTAATATTTGAATTAGACTCCATGATTGCACGGCATTTTTCCACTTTGTGCTCTGGGCAACGCCATCTTGCTGGTTCCTCTCTGCGTGACCGTGGTGGAGTGTTCCTCATGTTCTCGTACGGCCTAAACCAGACCGGCGCTAGACTCAATTGCCACACAGTTTCTACCTAGTAACTAAATCTATCGTGAAATCGCTTCATAATCAGATAGCGTAGTGTAGAGAGCATCGGCCTCAAACTTGGGTAATTGAACCCTGCATATTTATCGAGCGTAAATGATGTGTTAAATTAGAGAGATTGCGTGGAGACATTCTTGTCAAGTGGGCATCAACCTGCTTCATTCCTCACACTACGGAAGCTACTAGAGTTACATGCATTTAATTGCAGTGCGATTAGTTACAAATGACTCGCGCAATGCTAGAGTACAACTTGTGGCTTACCTACACACAAGAAATTAGACGTAGTCAAGTCTCTTGGAGGTTTGAATGCACAAGTAAGTTAATTTGGAACTCCTATTGGGATAGAAGGAGGTTGATGGATGGACGTATCTGTCTAAAATTTTCTGACAACGAGATGGATCGGCAGCGGAAATGTATCTGTGGATAAAGCATTGATTTGGCGGATGAGTTGGCAACGGGCCAGGCTCGTTGCGTCGGGTCAGAATTCAGCGGCGGAGCAAAACCCTCGCTTTGGCGGTAAATGTTCTCAGACACGCTAGCCAGGAAGCATTCAAGTCGAAACTTGCCGCTGATTTCTTCCGCCGCGCGTTCATGAATCGCGGGTAAGTGGGTGGTGGAGGTAGATTTTACACTTACCGGCCGGTAAGTCATCCATGAATCCGTGCCGAGGTCTCGGAGGCTTATGTTAGGGCAGGAAGAACAGTGGAATCGCATAGGAGGGAACGAAGCCGGACGTTCTTCGTCTTCTTCACGACTTCTTTGACGCTCTTGAAACCTTCAAAAACGCTCGTTTCCTCCTGCTCAGCTCTGGCGCTAGGTCATTGGCCATATTGACTTCGCGACCCAGATAGACGTAGCTGGAGCATTCGAAGATGTTCGTTCCGTTGAGCGAGAATGGGGCATCAGAAACTCGTACGTTCCTCATAAATATCGTCTTCGTAAGATTCAGCAGCAGTCCAACGTCGGCCGGCATTCGTACCACTTTGCCAATACTCGCTGTTATGAGCACGATGTCGTCGGCCAAGCGTGGATGGCGGATTGGCCGGCCGTCGATCTTCCCTCCACGTCTTCCCGCTCTAGATCGCACATGACGTTTTCGAAGATAGCGCTGAAGAGCTTCGGGGATATGGTATCCCCTTGCCGAACCACTCTCTTCACACTGACGACGACCTGCTCTGCCACTTTCTTCCACAGTACTTGTTTTGCTGTGAAATACGATTCTGTATTTGGCTTGAGATGGGGTTTATGACCCACTTTAGGCTGCACTTTCAAGCAACACGACTTCAAAGTATGATCGTACAGCTTGCTCTACAGGGCTCGCGGCCCGCACAGGTCTCGCACCCTCTCAGGAATGGCCTCTATCAAAGGGACTTTGGACATGCAAGGCAAACTGAAAATCACACATATACGCTGCAGTTCTTCGTTCTTAGCGGTGTAACACCGAAAGATTCCGCGCTGGGCTTCTTCCCGTTCACTCGCCATTACCAAGGGAATCCTTATTAGTTTCTTTTCCTCCGCTAAATTAGACGGTAGTCACGCTTGAGCTCGGATTGTAAAAAAAATCCATCTGTAGAACTAGAGCCACGACGTTGTTGTTCAATGATGAGGCCTTGGTTGTGAGTCCTCTGTGCATCTCTCTCGAAGTAGTCTGAGTATTGAATCGGAACTCCCTGCTAAACCACGGCTTCTATTACCTTCCCAGTGCCGCCGGAATGCCTTCGAATGACAAATTGTACTACGTCGAGTTTACTTTAGGCATAAAGGATGGCTATAAGGGAGAACATGGGCTTTAATTTATTCATTGGCTGCGATGTTTTTCACGGCCGCCCGTCAGGATGGTATGCATTAGAATTCCGAGCTTATAGCTGGCTGATGATAAATTGACCGGACGTGGCGAAACGAAGCTGAGCTGCTGGCGACGATGGGCGATTGGCTTGGATTTCCCTTGTTATTTTTAGGCGTAGAGCCAAATACGATGGTGCAGCCGAAAAGTTTGGAAGGTTATTTATTTATTTCATGCACTACACGTGCGCCCAAACATGGATGACGGAAAATACAAAGTTAAGCATGATAACATCTAAAACTTAAAACACAAAACAGAGAAGCTAGCGTAACACGAGCGATAGAAAATGAACAGCCACTGCAGTATAAGACGAAAAAATGATAACTTCATCATTGATTTTCTTCTATCCTGTCAGCTACTGGCCAGACCAGCTCAAATAAGCGCACTAGTCCCATATTTTAATTAATCTAGTAGATTGAATTACAGCCAGCAGTGAAAGAGTGAATATAGAAATTGAGCATTGGAAGTGTTAAATACAGACTTCCACGCCAGGGTGCTCTAGCGCAACTGACAATGTTATTCCAGCGCGGGTGTATGGTAGCACCTCTTTAACACATTCGCGACGAGAGCGTTCTCGCGCACAATGCGCGCGACGGCCCAGTGACTTGTTGGCGCGCGTGGGTGTGCACTTATTTGTGTGGACATCGTCCCTCGCGAGGTGTTACTTCCTGTAAGTAAATTTTAATCGATCTTTGGAAGATGATCTGAACATTGGTTTGTTACTATAATTTGGGAATTTGAAAAGAAAATCGAACAAAAATATCAAAAAAGAAAGTTCTTCCCAAGAATTCCCCGTCCACACATATGAGTGGACACCGTCCATCGCGCCCTCTTCGCTGTCCACTCATATGTGTGGACACTGTCGCGAATGAGTTAAGCTAAATACGCACGTCGGGCACTGGCTCTGGGGAAGCAGCTGCATTGGATAAAAAAAGTAAGAAAGAATACTTCACTTCACAAAGCACTGCTGTGCCAGAGGACCTTTGAACACTAACCTCGTGTGTCATTCTACGGGCCCGAGATGACGGCTTAGCCAGACACTATAATGCGTAGAAGTTGTAACCTGGCTGGATAGGCAAAATGGAAATAAGAACTCAAAGGTAGCAGGGGCTGCAGTGGAGGAACAGGAGAATAAGGCAATAGAGAGTGTTAGCTAAGGAAAGCGATCTCGTCAACATATTCAAAGGAATTTAGTTTAGGGAAGTTTAGTGCTTGGCAATTTTCTGGTAAACATACATTTATGACTACAGTAGAATCCTATCCTTCAATTCTAAGCTTCATCCTTTTCTCGAATTGAGTTCGGTTTTCTTCCGGGATCAGTCATTTTCCCCACCTCGGGGTATTTTTGATTGATACGACGGCGGAATGAAGACAGCTACTCTAATTTATGACCTGCGATTTGTCAAAGAAAAACTGAATTCACAATTAATAGCCAGCCTGAGGCGATGCAGTGAGGAGTGGTGCAAGGATAAGCCTGTAGCATTACTGCGAGCTAAAATTGCTGCTCATGTCGAATTTGCCGAGCTTGAATAGTGACATAAGTCAAGCAGATTGCATCTGTGATACAGAACGCGATGGGAAGAGCGCCCATAGTTAGCCTAACCTTAGTTTCCAAAATGCCAATCACTCTCTTTAATCATTTAAAAAAATATTTCTTTTACATTTGTCAATATTTTGTTTGTGCCGCTCGAGGTTGTTACGGTGGATCTTTATTTGCCAGGCCTAACGTTTCGACGCTCCCGTCTTCTTCAGAGGCCTGAACGTGGTGCAACTATTGGATAAGCGACTTACCCCACCAAACGCTATCCCCACTCTAGCGGTTTCGCTTCCTTAGAGAAATCACCCCTGAAAATCCATTCAAAGAGGGATAAACTTGTGTTTGATCCATCTATGGAGTGCTTTCACAACTCTCTGTTAGTACGACCGGGCGAATGGGACTTACTGTGCGGTGCTAGATAGTATACGATAAAGATAACGACCTGCACATGCGCCCTTCCATTCTACAGCTCGCATTTTGGCACAAACGGCAGAAAATCGTTCGTAATTGACGGGCGTTCCTGGCGGTCGTTCATGCCAGGATTTCTTGCAAAAATCCAGAACGCTTCTATTGCCTTCCTTGCCGATATTTCTGTTTCTACTGCCAACACCTTGCACTTTATCTCAAAGTCGTTACCGTTATGCTGTTCAGCTCTGTGCTTTCCGAGAGGTGTTCTGATGTTACCACGTTGTTTATTAGCCAGGTGTTCTCTAATTCGAATGGCTAGTTTTCTCCCTGTTTCCCCTATATATGTGGAGTTACATGCTTGGCTATACATCTGATAGACTGCTCCCTCCCGGGAACAATCTCCGACCTTGCCGTACGGACATGTAACACAACTTTCTGATAAGCACTGGTTTTCGTAGAGCCTATTCCTGACCAGTTGGTGTTTAATATTGTCGTTTGGAATGTTGACTAAAACGACATCGTTTTGCAACTGGGTTTGAACTATGCTCCTTTGAATCGCAGCAGAGACTTTATCAGATATGAAAGGTATACATAAGGGTACCCTGTTATCACGTGGTCCATTTTGTCTGCGGGTAGAACGAGCTCTGTGCTGACACCGTGGCGATACATAGCCATTTTGCATGGCTATTTTTCGCAGTGACTCTTGTCGCTCCTGTTCACCCGTACATATTTATTTATTTATTTATTTATTTATTATATCTGCGACTTTTTGCCAAAGTGCTGGTGAATTGATTCGTTTTTGGTGGTTCACTAACGGATGCGTCTGTAGCGAATTGTAATAAGTATTTTATTACTTCACAACTATCAGAGCACAACGCAAATAATATCTCATAGCAGTTTATATACGGAATTCCTAGAGCAGGAGCCTAGAAGTATGGCATATATTGGTCAGGGAGGCTGATAACCTCTAGTCTTAAAAGGGTGTCCCGCGGCTAGAGTGTAGTATTTGTGCATTATCTTATTTACCTTCTTGCGGTATCGTTAGGTCATACCTGTAGATGCTATGCAACGATGCTTATCTTATATTGTTCACCTAGACGTGTTATCATTCATACCGCTTTGCTCTATATTGTTATATAATATCATGCATTTATTAGGTTGTCCCATAAGTCCCCGCCGTTTTTTTTTCAACGATTCACTGCATTTCGCCGGCGATCTCTTGCATAGCGCTGCACAGCTTTCCAAAGACAATGATTTGCTCTATCAGAGCATGCATTGCTTTTCTTTTTTCTTCATGAATTTTGTCAATTTTTAGGTCGTTGAAGTGAAAAGTGAAAAAGTGAAAAAGTAGCCATTTGCGCACTTGTTCTCTCCGCTTAGGTTTGTAATTTTTTGCGCAGTTTTTTGTAGCATTTGGAAGAAAATGTGCTGTACTACAATAATATGTGTTGGACCTATTTTCTCACTTGCCCTTTGTTGATTTTTAGACCATCAAATTGGGAATTCCGACTTTTCCGTCCGAATTTTTACCAAAGCTCCGTTTCTGTGGTTGGACTTTTTTGCTTGGTGTTATATGTCGTTTGGAAGAGGATGTCTTGCTCAGTAAGAATTTGTGTCACGTTTATTAGCTCACGCTGATTTCTGTCGAATATCAACAACTGAAGAAGGAGAAGGAGTTGTTGGTGAAGACGATTTTTCTCTTTTTGGCATTTTGTTGGAATTCAATAGAAATCAATAAACGCAACACATAATCTTATAGAGAGAGACATCCTCTTCCGAATGACATATAACTCCAACCTAAATAGACCAACCACAGAGCAGGAGCTGTCGGCAAAAATAACCATCCTCCTTCGGACGTCCCAATTTGATGACCTAAAAATCAACAAAGGACAAATGTGCAAATAGGACCAACACATATTCTTGTAGTACAGAACATTGTCTTCCAAATGCTATGAAAAACTGCGCAAAAAATTACAAACCTAAGCGGAGAGAACAAGTGCGCAAATGGCTACTTTTTCACTTTTCACTTTCCACTTTAACGACCTAAAATTGGCAAAATTCATGATGAAAAAAGAAGTGCAATATATGTTCTGATAGAGCAAATCATTGTCTTTCGAAAGCTTTGCAGCGCTATGCAAGAGACCGCCGGCGAAATCTGCAGCGAATCGTTGAATAAAACGGCGGGGAATTATGGGACAACCTAATATATAATCAGATGTAACCCTAGTTGGGTATTCGCAACATCCTTCACACCACCATTAAAATCATGATGTTAGTGTCATCAGAGGCCCTAATAAACCACCTGTTCAAGTCGACGTTCTACGAGTTAGGGCAAAGTCAGTACCTGAAGAAGGCTGAGGACTTGCCGTTACTGATGGCTACCAATTTGGAGAAGGTCAAAAATTTGCGCATCACATCTCTTATCGATAATACGCTTTGAATTGTCTCCTGTGTGATAGGAACTGTAGTTCCACGTCCTTCCCAGCTAGGGTAGTCAGAAGTTTGAACTGTATGTTTCTAGCCGGTGATTAAGTCATCGCCTGGGTGTTTCGCCGTCGAACAATAAATTCGTTGTGGGTTGGGGGACAGTACTCCATCCGCCACATTCCCCTGACATAAACACTTCAGATTTATTGGCTAAGAAAGGTTACACAAAATTTGAAGGCATAAGTCGAGCGGTTGCCGACTTCGACTCCCAGCCTCCTCAGTCGCTTCGATGCTAAAAATACGCTCCGATGCTCTCCTGTCGACGACGTCGCCGACGTCGGTGACAAGTCGCAGCGTCAGCGACACTTCTCCGAAGTATAACATAGGCCTATGTTATACTTCGGCGACGCTGTTGTCGGCGACGTCGGCGGCAGTGTTACACGGGTTGCTACGCAGTGCGTAGCAGCCCGCGCAACACAGCGTCGCCGAAGTATAACATTGGCCATAGGCCTAAATGGAGTTATGGCAAAGCGGAGAAAACGTCGGTTTTTGCGTCTATTCCGCTCAAAAACGAAAAGATAGTATCGGTGTTGTATTTAATTTTCTTGTAATTTCTGCATGGAGTAATTGCCCAAGTTTGGGGTTTAGTGTTCGTGTTCAGTGTCAATCGTTATTCGTTGGCATTCTGACTCTCGTATTAAGACTCGTGTGAACAAATTAAACTGATTCCGAATAGACTTAAAATTGGTTGTGGTCTTAAAGTGCTAAATGCGCACCTGTTTAGTTTAGCTATCAGGAAGAGGGAACTACTTGACAAGTGCAGTTTTCAAGTGAGGAGTGAAGAAAGGATTGAAATGACCCATTTAGGTTGTCGACGTCTATGATCTAGCGGCCTCTATAGGAAAGGATTTCGAGAAGATCATCGAACTTCATGGAAACGACTGTGTGCGCGGCATTATGCCGAAGGTACGGTTTGTCTTGTCGTAAGTGTACACTTGTATCGGCTTTGATGGAACAAAGGAGTAGCACATCTTAGTCCTCCGTAAGGCCCCGTTTACACTTCCGACGCCGAGCGAGGCGACGGCATGTAAAGTGGCCAAATTGATCGATCGCGTCGCTCAATCAATATTGTCACTATACGTGGCGTCGCGTCGCTCGGCGTCGAAGTATAAACGGAGCCTAAGGCAGATTTTTAGGCTGTTTTAAGTGAATGAATATGATAAAAAAGGAACTTTTAAGGTCATTTCGGCGCTGGAGACGCTGGAATCGCTAGCGAACAATAACGAACGGGAGAACGAGGAGATATTGTCGTTACAGAAGACCGTTGAACGACTCGAGAACGAAAAACAGGCTCGGCAATTGCAAACAGCAAAATTTGAAGAGGTACCGCATTTAGAAATGAGAAAATGATAATGAATTACGAGCTCGAGACCCTCTAACCGGAAAATCTTGCGGATGTTTATGAAGAAATGGTGTTAAAAGCTCTTAAAATGTGGAGGAAAATTAGAACAAGCCAAGTGGCGAGGCGACTTTCCCGTGCTCACTTCTGGAAAATCGAAGCGAACCAGCCGTGCGCAGGTCGTTCGGTTTGGCGCGACTATCTCAAACTTGGGTAATTAAACTTTATTCACAAAACGTAACAAAAAATGCATATACATCTGCATATGCTAAACTAAGAGAGGGAGAAATGAAATGTGATTGTGAGATTGTGAGATGTGGTCCTTGTATATGACTAGTTGTACCGGATGCCTTAGAAACAGTCCGAATACGTATTGGTCCTATATAGTGAGTTGTGGTGACCAAGCGACAAACAGGTCAATGTTTTATTTTTCCTGAAAAATTTGGATCCAATTACCGACTTTAAAAGAACGGAAGGCAGGGACGACAGCGGATAAGTTTGAAGGCCTTGTGGTCAACTACTGGTGAACTTTGTGGAGTGGCAGTTGTTGCTAGGAATTCACCGGCAGGTGACCAGATTTTCGTCCACTGGTGACCATCTTTCCTCCTGTAGTTCAGCAGGATTTTAAACAAGAATGTTCCGAATCTAATTTTCGTGCTACGTTTGCAATTTCGCTTCTACGCAATCACACAGATTGCGCCTCTTTTCACGTCTTCATCTTAGATCATAGCCCAAGTTCACCCACAGTAGGCCGCTAGCAGTTCAGATGAACATTCCCCACAGCTGAGACTGTTGTCCTACATAGGCGAATGAAGGGCTTGGTGTGGCTTGAGTGGGATCCAATGACCTGGGCTCAGGATGCACATTTCAACCGACGCCTGTTTTGACTACGCGCCCACAGTATGAAGTAAGCGGAGCTAGATTACCGCTCCTGTGTTCAGATTCTTGGGCGGAGTCAACGCAAAAGACCGCCGTTCTCACCGTATTCCTATATCTTCCTTCAAGGTGGCCTATTCAAAAATTAAATGCTAGCATTCAACCTCAATGTTGTAGACCTATCCAATAGGTATCATCCAGTGGTTTTAGAAAGATATACAGGATGGCTGGAAAGTTCGGGCAATTTTTCAAAGCATTTCAGCAGTACGAAAAAACTACATAAACAGAACTGATTTGCAAACAAAAATAAAAGCTACTCCATTAGATCAATAACAACAGAATACAACAGAAAAATTCACACTAAGTGCTCAAAATTGCCTCCGTTGGCTTCAATAAATTTTCGTAGTCGCTTTGGGATGTCACAGACGATGGTCGCACACTGATCCGCCGAGAAGACCTTCATGGTCCAGCCGGTTCACAACTGGCAGAATCGCTGGCAACTGCTCGAGAAGGATCAGCAGAAGACAAAGGCGACAAAGATCATCAGCCGCAGTTATTTTCCAGCGTCGGTGATGGTGTGGGCTGGGATATCCGCTACCGGAAAGACGCACTGGTCTTCATGGAGCACAGCGTCAAAATTAACGCCGCCAGCTACCAGCAATATGTCCTTCGCGATGTACTGGAGCCGTGGGAGAAGTGCCATTTTGGCGAAACTGGATTTTCTCTACAGCAGGACTGGGTACCTGCGCATTCCGCCAAATCCACGATTGCCGTTTGCGAGGAGCTCTTCCCTGGCTTTTGGAGCAAGGACATCTGGCCATCCAACTCGCCTGATCTCAACCCTGTGGATTATTCGGTGTGGTGAATCATGGAGTAGATGGTATCCATTACAAGATACGACACTATGGAGCAGCTGAGAGCGGCGCCGATGCGATCCTGGGCGGCTGATTGTTTTTATCGCCGTCGTCTTCTGCTGACCTTCTTGAGCAGTTGCCCGCGATTGTGACGGTTGTGCACCGGCTGGACCGTGAAGATCTTCTCGGCGAATCATGTGCGGCCACTGTCAGCGACTTCCCAAAGCGACTGCGAAAATGTATTGGAGCCAAAGGAGGCAATTTTGAGCACTTGTTATGAAATTTTCTGTTGTATTCTGTTGTTATTGATCTAAAGAAGTAGCTGCTATTTTGGTATCTAAATCTGTTTCCTTTATGTAGTTTTTCATACGCTGAAATGCTTCGAAAAATTGCCCGAACTTTTCAGCCACCGTGTAGACCTGGTGACCTATAAATCCTGACGGCGGCGACCCTTCTCCGTCGCTCGAGATAATTGCACCGACAAGGTCCAGGTTTTGTAGGTTTCAGACCGATTTTTTCTAAAACTACTGTACGATATCTACGTTATTGGATTGTTCATCCACATTGGAATCGGATGGTAGCATTTCTTTTTTTAAATAGGCACCTTTAAGGAGAGTTAAGGGGAAACTGCGAAAACGACAGTTTTTTTTTTGCGCCTATTTCCCCAAAACCAAAGGACGGGATAGGTATTATAGTAGTGTGCGATCAGCCAGATGAGGGCTATTCATGAATCAGTCACCAATAAAATAGAGCGAATGCACGAAGTACTTTCCTTCACATTTAGGAGCTGGATCAAGTGGAAGAGACCTATAAGAAGGACATCAACGAGCTGCGATCAATGGTAAAGACACTGATGTCGGAGAACAAAACACTAAGCACGACCGTCTCATCGTTACCGGGAACCACCGAGAGTCCAACGACAACAGCCAGTGGGTTCCGAATAATGCTGGCATCTGAAGACGTCTTGTTTTGTTGTGCATCGATCTTCTGTAGTTGTACTGTAGATGAATACGGCCTGTAGCCGCAGAGAAGCGTCGGAATTCCTATCCATTTTCCTTTCAGTGCGTGAGGAAGACGTGCGGTTGTTATTCGAGTTGAAGGAGATGTCACATAGGCAGAAGGAGGAGATCAAAACGTTACAACGGGACATAGAGCACTACGCCTGCGAAGTGGAAAACGTTGGTGATACTTTTAAGTTGGCTTTCGAGTCCTACGAGAGCTGTGCCTATTCGTTTTCACTTTTCAGTTACAAAACTCCATAGAGAAGCTGATTCGACAGAACGAGGAACTGCTACGGAAGAACGGTTCATTACAGAAGCAAGGTCGCATGATCGTCGAGGAAAAAATGGAGATCATTCGAAGGTTCGCTCCTGCGTTTAACCTGAAGATTTTCCGTCACAATTTGTCGCTAATTCGCATGGTTCCAGCCCTTCACATCTAGAAAAGTGTGGAATCTTTCCATTTGTCGGAAGACAAGTAGTTTTGTCGTATAGTGGTCAGAGCGTTCTTTCGAGTAATCTTTTAGAATGCGTTAGGTAGATGTGGGCTTCCATGTCTGAACTACTATTGTATCATGAAAAACGATCAAGAAATACAAGTTATTAGGGCAGAAAGACACAAATAAGACAAGAACAGTGAGCAAAGAGGAGATCGTAGGAGAGCTACTAAGCAGGGAGGATAAAAGAAAGAATTCAAGGAAGTGAGGTTTGATCTCAGTTTCGCACGCGCCCTTAGAAGAACACCAAACTTAAAAATGCTCCTCCTCTCTGTCTTCGTCAGTAAAGGAAGGGGAGTTATCTATGGTGTAGGAATCTTAGGTGTAACTCACCTGAAAACAGCTTGTCGTTGAAGAATCACCCACGTGGTGGTTGTATGGGATTTGGAATATCTAGTGAATACATATTCAGCGGTGAGGAACGATAGTAGAGTGAATAAGGAGGTAATGGAAGGAGTCCTAGAAAACAAACTAAGCCAAGAGTGAACCTGGTTCCTTAGACCTGACGGCTTCTATGGACTCTTCAGAAGGGCTTGCCTGCCGTGAGTTCCTCCCTGGCATATCCGCGAGGTCGTCCCTGGCATATCCGCGAGAGCAGATCGTAGACCTTCCCTGGATACGTTCCGCCACTTCATGCTGTTAACGAACACTTGCAGAATATACCGGTCCCGGAAAATTTACTAAAACGAGCTGGTTATGTTGCAGTGGAAATCTGTCCACGTAATCTATTCCGGCTAAGAAGGACCAGACTTAAATGCTCCTCCCCTCTTTGCTCGTCAGTAAATGAAGGTGGCGAGTTGTCTATGGCGTCGGAACTGCTATAACTCACTTGGGAACAGCTTGTCGTTGAAGAATCACTCCAAATAGTGGTTAACTGTATAAGGTATTGGAATGATTAGTGAATACGCATCCAGTGGAAAGGTACGATAGTAGAATGAAGAAGGAAGTAATGGAAGGGAGTCCTAGAAAAACAAACTAGACCAAGACTGAACCTGGTTCCTTAGATCTGACGGCTTTTATGGACTCTTCAGAAGGGCTTGCCGCCTGCTGTGAGTTCCTCGGGCACTCTGTCCAGTGTGGTTTTGAGGTTCTAGGGCCGTTTCTGGCATATCAGCGAGAGCAGATCGTGGTCCTCCCCTGGATACCTTCCGCCACTTCATGCTGTTAACGAACACTTGCAGAATAGACCGGTCACGGAAAATTTGACTAAAACGAGCTGGTTATGTTGCAGTGGAAATCTATCCATGTAATCTATTCCGGCTAGGAAGGACCAGACTTAAATGCTACTCCCCTCTTTGCTCATCAGTAAATGAAGGGGAGGAACTGCTATAACTCACTTGGGAACAGCTTGTCGTTGAGGAATCACTCCAAATAGGGGACTAGTACGAGCTGGTTATGTTGCAGTGGAAATTTGTTGGTTTTTGCAAATACTGGCAGCAGGGCTGGGGTCGATGCTCTGCTGTATTCCTAGGCCCTCCAAGTCAGAGCTTTTCTGAATGAAGTTACTTCCGTCTTTCTAGTAAGTGTAAGCAGTTTACTCGTTGGTAAGGACAGGATGCGGGAGAAAATGTGGCACGCCATGTAGCGTCTTCTGTTTTATCCTACTATATATAAAGCAGCAAGCGTGCGTGTGTGCGTGTGTCACACTGTCCGTCCGTCCGTCACACTTGAGTTGGTGCGCGGCAGCCGAACACGTCGGCAACCGTGCATGGCGAGCCGTAGACGTGCCGAACATGTCGGCAACCGTGCATGGCGAGCCGCAGACGTGCCGAACATGTCGGCAACCGTGCATGGCGAGCCGCAGACGTGCCGAACACGTCGGCAACCTTGCATGGCGAGCCGTAGACGTGCCGAACACGTCGTCAACCGTGCATGGCGAGCCGTAGACGTGCCGAACACGTCGGCAACCGTGCATGGCGAGCCGTAGACGTGCCGAACACGTCGGCAACCGTGCGTGGCGAGCCGCAGACGTGCCGAACACGTCGGCGGCACGAAACTTCGGCCCTGGGGGTAATCGAGGTCGCTGAACACGAATCTGAAGTCGACCAATCGATATCGATCGATATTATCGATTTTTTGAGGATGGCGCTCAAGTGGCACGAAACTTCGGCCCTGGGGTAATCGAGGTCGCTGAACACGAATCTGAAGTCGACCAATCGATATCGATCGATATTATCGATTTTTCGAGGATGGCGCTTAAGTGGCGCGAAACTTCGGCCCTGGGGTAATCGAGGTCGCTGAACACGAATCTGAAGTCGACCAATCGATATCGATCGATATTATCGATTTTTTGAGGATGGCGCTCAAGTGGCCCGAAACTTCGGCTCTGGGGTAATTGAGATCTGACGTCGGATCAATCGATCCATCTCGATTAACATAAAAGTCAGAAGGCCTAGGGAAGAATAGGAAACCCGTAGCGGCCATAGCGTCCTATTGTCGAGGTTTGGGGGCGAAGCTCCCAACCAGTCGTAGGCGGCCGCTAGGCCGACGCGCGACTGTTATTGTGTTATTTTTATTTTTGATATCACTGACGCAATTTCCATCAGGCATCTGCAGTTCAAGTGAAAACAGCAGACATCACAGTGCTTGGGTACTGTTTTTATTCGCGTATAATGTGCGCGCTCCATCCCCCCCCCCCCCCCAACTAATAAGAGCTCAACGATTCTATTGTTCTGTGTGTTTCAGGTTGGAGAGGACTGAAGAGGCAAACATTCAGTTAAGGCGTATGCTTAGCGACACCGATAGGGTTTGTAAAGACCTTCAGCAAGCCAATCAAGTAAGTGTGGAATGTTTCATAAGATTTTGTGGTGGATGCGTTAATATAGCAGCCATCTTCACTAAGAATCGGTCGTCTTCCCCTGAGCACTCATCTGAAAAGGCTTTGATTAGTGCTAAAGGTTGGCTCACACGTTCCAGATTGACGATGAGCCGCGGTTCACTCTAGCCGAACTTCGCGAGGTACTGCAAGAGAAGAATGTGCTAAAAGGTCGCGTGATGGAGCTCGAAGAAGAACTGGAGACGCTCCGCCCCGGACGGAAAGAACGGGAAAGAGACGACTTGCTCTGGTGGGCTGTTATTCTTCTCAAAGCTACCTAAATAAGTTGGTGGCGAGCGAAAGACTTGCAGCGGTCTTGAAAGAGCTCATGAGCCAAGGTTTACAACATAATGTCGTGTATGAAAGGAAGCAGAAATAATCAGATACACTATGCGCGTCAGACGGGGTGGGGCAGCTTGTAGCTTTCTAGAGGTTAAGTGAAAGCTTCTTGCGAAACGAAAACATCATAATATGCAGCAATCACTGCCATCAACATGATAGGAACAAAAATATATCAGAAAATGAAAAGAGAAACGAACAGATCCTAATGAAAGAACTTGTTTAATAGGACTGTCCTAGTTAGATTCCAATATATCATGCCACTGCCGAGTGGCACCTGCGTACGGTGCCCTTTAGCACATGGCTTCTTGTTCAGGAGGTGCAAGAGAGCAAATGGTCCGACAGAATGTTGAATTTTTATGTCGGTGCACTTGTTCCGTGGTGCAATTCTAAGTAGGTGAGAGAACTAGCAAGAGAAGGCCCTATAGGATATAGCCAATCCTAATGCGAGTAAGCTAGTGGGGCCATTTCCCGCAGTTAATCTCCTTGACTGGTTCTGTGTAGAGAACAAAACTGCATGGTTGGTAATTCAGAATGTGCACCTACCCTTTTGTTGAAAAATGGCTATTACATTCATGTTCTCCACCTAGATGTGTTTATTTTCACTTTTGCAGTTCCTCACTAAGAAGGTTGGTCATCCGGAGATCCTTACTCTTGGCTTCATATTTGATTATTGAAATATAAAAATTCAATTCCTGCTGAAGAAGGTCACGCTGAAAAGGCCTACTCTTTCTCGCCGTTAATTGTAAAGTAAAGGGGATTCTTCACTGGAAATTCTCCCAAGGCAATTACATGCAATGAAAAGATCGTACAGATAGCCCATTGCGTCGTTTACAACTGGCCATTTGCACTGACGCCGATTACTGACCTTCAGACTGCCAGTTTCTTGCAACAACGCATGCATCTATCTCCAAGGGGTACCCTTGGAGAAACAGTCATGTGCGAAACGTCACAGCAATAGTACAATCGTGAGGAGAGACGGTTTTCGAAGAGTATTGCAGAACGAACCACTCGCGTCAAAGTGTTAACACCTCTAAAGGGTCGGGCACACTTCGCTGCCTTTGCTGTGGCAGCAATGGTTGCGAATGGCGTCAATCCGCCGCCTCTTTGAGTCGCAGCAAGAAATGCCGGGCGATATTTCTTACCTGCAGCCACAGAGAAGAGCGCGTGCGGGGAACTGCAACGTGCCCTACAAGCAGGCAACAAACGGCGTTGCTAAAAAGCGCGCGCTGCTGTTTGCTGCGGGCATCCTTTAGGCCCCTGTTATACTCCCGCGGGAGCTTCCGCGGATGGGCGGAAATCGCGTCGGGACCCCGCGCCGGGCCACTCGTCGCGGCTCGCCACGCCCGCCTCCGCCGTGCACCATTGGTCCGCGGATGTTCCGCGGATGCTCCCGCGGGAGTATAACAGAGGCCTTAGCCGCGTGCACACTCCGCTGCGGCAGCCACGCTGAAGCATAGCGCCGAGGGGCGGAGTCACACTGCGGCAGCGAAGCCCGCAGCGAGGGGTGTGCACACTTCGCTGCTGCAGTGCTGCCGGCAGCGGCCGCAGCGACAGTGGCAGCGAGGAATGACCCGGGCATTCCTCACTGTCGCTGCGTGCGGCCGCGGCGCAGTTCAACAGTGCCGCAGTGTGGTGTGCGAGACCAGCTCCGCCCACATTCCACTGCCCGCTGCAAAGTGTGCATGCGGCTTTTGCGAAACAGCGTGCACCCTCTTTTGCTGCTAAAGCCGGGTTTGTTGCCACAGCAAAGGTGCTTGGGCCTTAAAGGGCTCCGCGTACATTTGCGGCAAAGCGGCGGCCTTATGCTTAACCATAGAGCAGGGACGCAGAGATTGCCGCTTGTTGCGAACGATGGCGTGCAGTGTCGTGCTGCAGCTGCACAATTTTAGACGCGATTTTGGGCGATGGCGACGGCAGCTGCGCCGCAACTGCAGCAGCGGCAATAATGATTCACATCATTACTGTCGCCGCCGCTGTTTTGCCGCTGGCAAGACTGCGTGGATAAGGGCCCGTTTATACTTCGACGCCGAGCGACGCGACGCCACGTATAGTGGCCACATTGAACGCGATTGATCAATTTGGGCACTTTACATGCCGTCGCGTCGCTCGGCGTCCGAAGTATAAACGGGGCCTAGCATACGCTGACAAGACTGTGTGTGGATAGCATATCGCTGCTATGCACCGATCAGAACATTGAGAGAGCGGTGCTCGGTCAAAGGGCAACGCAGACGCAGAAGCTGATGCCCGAAGAGTGTCGGACTAGCTGACCGTTGCAAATGGCGGCGACGGCCCTCTGTCCCCTTCGCCCGCACCCGTTCTCTTGCATTTTTTATCCTTTATTTTTTACACACTTATTTCTGTGTGATTTATTCGAGGCAGGCCTCTCCTGGTAATCGACTCTTACTCACAGAATACGCAGATTAAGTGCCATTTCTTGTATTATGCTTTCGTATTTGGCTTGGTAACTTCTATCATAGATGGGCCTTGCTACTCGTTACATACGTTGTGATCTACCGTGTCTTATTTGGTTTAATTACCCAAGTCTGAGGTAAACGCTGTAGTAGCAAGTCTGTCAGTGTTTGGTGGATTCGCATAACTCGATCGAAGTCTGCCGCTGAACTACCTTAGCCGTTTCCGCCCTGTGGTGCATCGGCCGGGATTCCCGAAGGATGCAAAGCCAAATAGGAAAGGGTAATACAAGAAATGGCACTTTATCTGTGTATTCAGTAAGTGAGAGTCGATTACTATTAGTGGCCTGCGTCAAAATAAATCACACAGAAATAAACGTGTAAAAAATTGAGAATAAAAACGTACGGGAACGGGTGCAGGTGCCGCCACTTGCGACGGTCAGCTGGTTCGATACTGTTCCGAGGGCTGGGCATCAGCTTCTGCGTCTGCGTTGCCCTTTGACCGAGCCCGCTCTCTCAAAGTTCTGATCGCTGCATAGCAGCGATGTAACTAGTCCTAAAAATAGGCACGTTAAAGAAATCATAGAGGATTCAGAGCAACTACTAAAAATTGTAAGAACACATATGTTGATTCTAATTACATAAAAAAGGAACTCAAACCTCTAATTACTTGCTTATCCTCTTTTCTTACGACGCATTCATTCACTTCCCATTGCTGTTAGATTGCTCACCACTAACTACGGTGCAAGGGATACTATGCTCTGCAGGCCATGCTTTTTCTTATGTTGCGGAAAAGTAAATTTAGCCACCATCGATGAGTTTTGTACTTGAATGGACAAAATGAGTAGGTTAACGTGAAAGCCCACGTGATCTAGATCAAACGTGGAGCAGCCACGACGCTAGATTTTCGGATGTTGCAGTACCGCCCATATTTTTTTTTGGTAAAAAACCCTTTTCCACCGCTTTTTATTAGCGCTCTTCGCTACGGCTTAAAAAATCGGATATTTTGGACTAACACAGAATAGTTTATCCGATGAGGTGAACAACGCCCATTAAATGATAAAAATGCTGATTCGATGAGCTATACTCAGATGTGGAATATACCGGGACCGGTGTATTCTGCAAGGGTTCGTTAAGGGCATGAGGTGGCGGAACGTATCCAGGAGAGGTTTACGACCTGCTCCTGCGGATATGCCAGCGACGGCCCCAGAGCCATAAAACCGTACCGGACGGAGAGTCCGAGGAGCACACGGTAGACACGCCTCCGAGAGAGTCCGTAAAAGCTCCCAGATCTAAGCAACTAGGTTCAGTCTTGGCTTAGCTCTCCTCTAGTCTCCTCTTTGCTCTTGTCCTTGTCTTATTTTTATCATTCTGATTTAGTCGGACAGGTCTAGTGTCTTCCTGTCGTCGTGGTAATCTTTCCGATTACTGTAGGTGGAATCGGGTCCGATATACAGCGCTACGCTATGGTTCCGATGCACGAAGAACGAGCAGGGAATACAATTTATTAAGGGAAAAATCAGAATGATACAAATAAGATAAGGACAAGGAGCAAAGAGGAGACTAGAGGAGAGCCAAGCCAAGACTGAACCTAGTTGCTTACATCTGGGAGCTTTTATGGACTCTCTCGGAGGCGTGTGTACCGTGTGCTCCTCGGATTCTCCATCGGTACGGTTTTATGGCTCTGGGGCCGTCGCTGGCATGTCCGCAGGCGGAGCAGGTCGTAAACCTCTCCTGGATACGTTCCGCCACCTCATGCTCTTAACGAACACTTGCAGAATACACCGGTCCCGGTATATTCCACACAGAATGTGACCATTGGTGTGATTATCTCCCGCCAGGGAGGGGGTCCGCTAAGCCGACGAGATTCTAGCTCATCTAATCAACACTTTAGGACTTTACTGGGCGTTCCTCACTTCATCGGATAGGATCACTCAAAGGAAATCCCAAATATGGGATTTATTTGGAAAACTACGCAATCTGAAGAGCACTGATGGCGTTTTTTAACCCTTTCCGCCCAAAGGCCAAAAGATACGGCCAGTATTGTAGGTATTATCTACCTCTATCAATACAGTCTCAGGCCCTCCTGGGTCGGATTCATCAACGACTTATATAACTATAACAGAGAATTTACAGCGGAAAACCCAGATAACGCTGCTTATCGCTTGCCACATATCTTGATTAGCCGCGCTATCTGAGTTTTCCGCTGTGAATTCTCTGTTAAAGTTATGCAAGTCGTTGATGAATCCGACTTCAGGTGTTGTAGATGAAAGCAAAAGCTAAATACCGTACTCTTGCGATGCATACCCGGGAGATACAGCAATCTGTGGCTTCGGAGGAGAAATTTGCCGCTACCTACTCCCAGGGAAGGAGGATGAGGATAGGAGCACGCATGTTTAGCATTAGAGCAGAGATGCTACTAGTACAACAGCGTTTTCAGCATGTGTCTTCGCAAAAAGAGGAGCTTGCCAAACGGAAGACGATTTCGAAAACGTTTTCATTGGTTTTTTGAGCACAGGAGAGGCTTGGCAAGGTTGTTTTCCAAGAATTGCTGAATTGCTTAGCACTAAAGGAGCTTGAAAACGCTTCGTCATTTTTAGGTATAGCAAGCATTTTCTGATTTTTTAAAGCAAGGTCTAACTGTAGATGCTTTGGAGCTTTCAATAGTTTTTTTTAAATATTAGAGAGACTAACGTTATCTCTACACTGCATAGACTGCATTCAATTGTGATCGTGTTCCACTTGCACGCAATTTAACATTGGCTGAAAAGTTCGGGCAATTTTCAAAGTATTTCAGGAGTACGAAGAAACTACACAATCGAAACAGATTTACAAGCAAAAATAACAGCCACTTCACTAGCTCAATAACAGTAGAATACAACAGAAAAATTCGCAAGAAGTGCTCAAAATTGCCTGCTTTGGTCTCAATACATTTTCGCAGTCGCTCTGGGAAGTCACCGATGATGGTCGCACAATGATCACGATCACCTGTGAATTCGTCACAGGATTGCATCAACGCCGCTTTCAGCTGCTCCACAGTGGCATGCCTTATAGTAGAGATTTTCTGCTCCATGACTCACCACACTGAATAATCCACAGGGTTGAGATCAGGCGAGTTAGATGGTCAGATGTCCTCGCTCCAGAAGCGTGGAAAGAGCTTCTCGCAAACGGCAATCATGGATTTGGCGGAAAGCGCAGGTGCTCAGTTCTGCTGGAGAGAAAATCCAGTTTCGCCAAAATGGCACGTCGCCCACGGCTCCAGTACGTCGCGGAGGACATATTGCTCGTAGCTGCCGGCGATAATTTTGACGTTGGGCTCCGAAAGGACCATGCGTCTTTCCGGTAGCGCATATCTCAGCCAACACCATCACCGAAGCTGGAAAATGACTGCGGCTGATGATCTTTGTCGCCGTCGTCTTCTGCTGACCCTTCTTGAGAAGTTGCCGGCGATTCTGACAGCTGTGAACCGGCTGGACCTTGAAGATCTTCTCGGCGGATCATGTGTGACCATCGTCAGCGACTTCCCAAAGCGATTGCGAAAATGTATAGAAACAATTGCTCAAAAGTGGGCACTTTTGAGCAATTGTTCATTTTTCTGTTGCATTCTGTTGTGATTGATATAATGAAGTAGCTGTTATTTTGGTTTCTAAATCTGTTTCGTTTATGTGGTCTTTTCGTACTGCTGAAATTCTTTGAAAATTTGCCCGAACTTTTCAGCCACCCCGTATACTTCAGGCACATAAATAAGGAGATGTTTTAATAGTTAGTCGCAAAATCACAATATAATGACGTAATGTAGCCGCGCGGCTTAATCGATATTGGTGTGCCGCGCAGCGAACGAATGCCTAAAATTTTTTGAATATTCGAGTCCGAATGTTCAAAAATCGAACTCGAATATTCGAAAAACGCGGTTTTTTGAACGTCCAAATTCAAATGTTCAAATTCGAATGAAAATCATTTGAATACCTACCCGAATAGGCCATTCTACCACAACTATATCATGTTGCAATCCACAAACATAAAATTAACCATCGAAACTCCTTCAACCCTTCTGGGGCCTCCAGAAAATCAGATTTCTAGCGACATGCTAAACTTGTTTCTCGTCTCCAAAAATATGTTGATTGTAATGGCTTTTACTTTGTCTAAAAAAGTATTTCTTTATATTGAAATATGTGCATTTAAAAGCAGAAAGAAATCGACAGCTTCATATTACGCGACACAGTTTAAAAAGTTTGGACTAGTAGGAAAGGTGAGAGTAGGTAAGAAAATAAGGAGAGAATCTCTAATTAGATTCCATCCCTAGTGCGAAAGTCGGTAGATGTAATGCGCAATGTAACAGTGTATGTTTTATGGAAACTTATGTAGCTCGAATAAAGAAATTTCACGGACCGTTATATTCATGCCGTTCAGTGGTTTCAGCAGTGAGCCGTCACGTGTCGATGATAGCGAGGAGATGCTTGTGTATGGTCCACTGCCAAGGGAACCCGACGAGAAGCTGTATCCGTGGAAATACGAGCGAAAGGATAGCGGAGTGCGGAAATTGTAAGCTGAAAACTTTTGCTTTTTTTGGAATTTTAAAACTTAAGCCACATGACTGAAGTGGAGAAGGGTACATAAATAGAATAGAATTAGGCGCAAATCTATCAATAAAGAGTCTTCAAATTCCTATGGTATTTTAATAGCGTGAAATATAAAGCAGTAAAAACAGCAGCACTAATGATAATAACAACCACAACATAATACAACATTTAAATCAACAAGACATAAAGCAACAGGAGTAAACATGTCTTGTTTCTCCTCTCTCGTCATACAAAACACGTTTAAAATTAGTCATCCCGAGGCTCATCATTGAAGAAGGTAACTAACTAACTTAATTAATAGTACAATATAGAATAGTTTGTAGCCTGATGAAATGAAGCTCCTTAGAAAGCGTGACGACGCTGAAAGGCGATATGTCATAGATGGAGAAAGATCAAATCTTGCCGGCGGATACTGTAACAAAAGAGTGAGTACCAGAGAAATAAAAAAATTTCGCACAACCATGTTGAGAAGCCTGATGAAATGAAGCTTAAAATCTGCACATTTTTTATATAGCTTCATCCTGTTTTGCTGCCACTGCAGGGAGGGTCAGTAAGGTGCCTTTGTCTTGACTGGGCCATGCCTTTTCTTCTGATTACCAATCCATACATTTTAAGCTTCCGCTTCTTCAAAGACTTCGGGGCGAACGCTTCACCGCGGCGGGACTCTTCGACGACGACTTCACCTCGACCACAACGTTCGAATGAGGGAAATTGAGCGGTGAAGCAGCTTCGTCGAAAAAAAAAACAACAGTAACCATCCTACAGTTATAGTATCTATAACCAACTAATAATATTGTTCCAATGATCTGGACTGACGCACACTTTCGCTTCGATTCTTCTCCACGGTCTCACTCATGCCAAAGTATTCTGTAATATGAGGTAGTCTCCGAATATAACTAACACCCCAGTTCGGAAGTTATTCCGGCCAATCGCCACCCAATCTTCTCAGATCACAACATAAGGCATAGCTTGTGCTTCAGTCACCGTTGTCGCAGTATTGAACGGCCGATGTTGATTAGATGTCGATACGCACGATAGACATTAGGACCCGCTCACAGTCCACGACGTGAGACCAGGAGCGTCTGACCCGGAGACCACCTCAACGGTGGGTCGAACGGCTCAAGTGTTGTATATGGGCAGAATCGCCTCTCTCTGGGAAACAACAAAATGCAAATGTCTCGACCCCAATACAACTCTGTGCAGCGTTAGGCACGACGGAGGTTGGGCCGTTGGCGGCGTTAGCTCTCTGTCTGCACGCGGAGGGCGGGCTCAAGTTGGCTGAAAACAGTGATGGTGAGCGAGTGGGTAGAGGGACGGTGAAATCCCCATGATCTCTGTTTCCAACCAACTTGAGCCCGCCCTTCACGTGCAGGCAGAGGGCTAACGCCTCCAATGGCCCAATTTCCATCGTTCCTAACTCTGTACAGGGTTGTATTGGGGTCGAGCTATTTGCACTTTGTTGTTTCCCAAAGAGAGGCATTCTGCCCATATACAACACTTGAGCCGCTCCAACATACCGCTGAAGTGGTCTCCTGATGAGACATATGAATCGATTAGTGCTGAACGATCCCGGAGCGGACGTCGATGCGCATTTTTTGTCCGGCTACCAGTCGTTGTTGTCGCGGATTACAAACAGGGGCCGGATTCATCAAAGTTACTGCAGTAACCTTAACGGAGAATTGTAAGCAAAAGCTCAGATAAGGCGGCTTATCAAGCGGTATGGTGAGCGATAAGCCGCGTTATTTGAGCTTTTCGCTTAAAATTCTCCGTTAGTGTTACTGCAGTAACTTTGATGAATCCGGTCCCAGGTTCCCGCGACTTCCGCAAGCTTTGCCGCGCGGCTACTGAAGCATGAAAACTAAACTATTAACATACGCTTCCATTGCCATATAGCTCCAAGTGATGGTAACTATATACTTATTACCACGTAATAAATGTAATTATATTCTATTGCCTGCTTTCTACAACTCGGTAGATACCATAGTTCAATGCCGGCTAGCTGTTATTCTATTGACTATTTAATAACCATTGTAATTACTCCATATGTGTGCAGATTTGTGGACGAGTGTGTCTGTAGAGAAACCGCTGGTATTCGGATCTGTATGTACACTCCCAATGTCGGTGAGGAATATGTAATATGTATTCGTTTCTGCACAGCTTTTCTCTTCAAGTTTCTGAGTGTATTGAGTTTCTTTGTCTGCTCTTCAAAAAATGGGTTTCTCATCTCGTAGTCTGGTCTGACTTTGGCTTCTGTCTTATGTTGTTTTCTTCATGTGATGAATCTCACGTTCTCAGAGCTGTTCATTGTAAAACGAATGCAGTCAAGACTGTGAACAATTAGACAACCCCAAAGAAGTGGAAGGGTTGCTTGGCCTGAGCGTGACCCGAACCAAGAGCCCTCGATCCGGGCGGTATGAACGCGACGGTCGATTGTGCAGCTCGACTGCGCTACCATGTGCCTCAAACTAAAGTTTACTTCAGAAATTGATAGTCACTTCGTTTGTAAATATATAGAAACAAAGTTTTTTCTAATCAAACTGCCCAAATTTTTGTCCTCAATCGCTGGTAGTTGTATACTGGGCGGCTTGATCAAGTGCATAGGCTGCCTTGAAGGATCTGCTCCAGTGTGCCTTCTTTCCAACTGAGGCAGTACCTGTAGTACACGAGGAAGGAGCCGGGCACACTGACCAGCCTGTACTTTTCCATCAAGCCGATAGAGTAAGGCATAAGAGAATGGAGTTTTTGGGTGCAGGAAGCCATTTTAGAAGAGGAGTTTAGCAGTAGTTATATCCTGTTTCACCTCTAAGCCCTATACAGGATATAATTACTGAAGCAAAGAAGCGAAAGAAATACAATCACTCCCGGAGGTTCACCAGTAGGGCAGGGAGTGACTGCGAAACTTGAGTAGCCATGAGCTGTGTTTTTATACGCAAAAAACAAGGTCAGAAGGGGCGGATATTGCCTATGGGACCTGGTCGCAGAGAGGTCGAGGTCGGCGGGAGAACCCTACAGGGGTCTACAGGGGAGTTCATGCTTTGATCATTTACCAGTATTCTAAAAAAGTGCATTTAATAGCTAACTCATTAATGCATACACCCCTGAGTTATCCATGAGTAGTTCAACAGCATCTTGCAAAGGGTCAGTAGTGTCATCACCAGGTTAATCACCAACGAAATCCTCTATATAAGATTCCGAATCTATCCTAGTCGGGGGGGGGGGAGGGGACATAGCTAAAAATTGTGTAAGCAGTTGACTTGGGTTTTACTCGGATCCGCTTGAAGAGCACAAAATAGGACCCAAAAACAGAAAACAAACAAATCGCCGTCTGGGCGCGCAAAGCACAGCTGACCGTCGCCAGGGTCCACCATAGCAAAGGGGCATATAACTTCGTCTGCTTACAACCGCAGTGAAACCGAATGTATTTCTTTAAATAAAATTTGTAAAATTACAGGTCCTATTTTCACCTCTAGAAGCCGCTCCGTGAGTGTCAAGTCAATTTGTCACATAATTTTTGCCCCCTCCCGCGACTAAGATGGATCGGAGAATCCTTGGCAGGAAACCTGATCAGCGCAAGATACCACGAATTTTTACTGAAGTGTAAAGAAGTGGACCGGTGCAAAATTATAGGCCTTTGTGTTTATGAGCAAGCCAAACTTGATGCTATTCACGTGACCGGCTTTCCAAACAAGAAGATCGCGTAGTTTGAGTCAACACAAAAAGCCCAAAAAGGTGTCTGTTTGTTGTTTTAGCTTTCCTTTTAGGTTATTAGTTGTAATTGTTTTTTGGTGAGAAAAACTTCAGCTGGGTGAGATCCATTGGGAGCATCTTCTGCCTCCTGAATCAGGTCCTCCAAATCGCTTTTTCGTATTGTTAAGTTTTGTTTTGTAGTTTTTAGGTAAAAAGGAGGTCTATAACTCATGAAAAAGTTTAGGATGCCGGGACGCCAATGCCGCAAAAGAGGTGAATCTAGAAGCGGTCGAGGGGTTTATATACTTGTCTGACATAGTATATGTGGATTATGCTATGAGAACTTGACGCGAGAATGTGCTTGTGTGACCTGTAATTGATTTTACTGTGAGAGCTTGCATGTCAAGCGCACGTATTACTTTACAGCGTGTTATCCCTGGAATTTGGAGCTATGACGCTCTCTCTGATTGCAGCTGCATCACTAATCGGTCAGAGTTGTATGCTAGCATATCAAAGGGCGATAGGCTGTATCGATGAATAGCGTGTTTCTGACAGAAAACAGGCGACTTCCGCGCCTTTAGGTAGCTGTACGCGACAAGAAACCATTCTGAAATTCTCATGAGAATTTGTTTGAGGCTGGTCGAGCCTCTTTCACAACTTTGTATTGCCGATAGCTATACTTCATTAAAATAATAAGATCACTACCACCTGTGTACACACTGGCTCGTAATTACGTAAAGTCTTATTTGGCGCTCTGAAATCAATTATTCTCAACAGTGCCAGACTAATTTAGTTGGTTTTCGCCGTACTTCATTGATAGTTTGGTTTTTCTTGTTAACAAAGCCCTTGACAGAGCTCTTTTTAATTATGAGTCTGAAATCATATGAAATACAAAACGAGTAAATATACGAAGATAGATAAAAAGAATGAGATCCAGTGAGACTGCACCGTAGGAACTACCCGGCCGGACACATTGCGCATTTAAGCTAATTTTTCCCAAAAGTGAAAATTGTTTGTTATTTTGCCTTGAATATTGTGGCTACTTGTAGTGACACTAAGAATTAATTGTAAATTTTGTTATATTTGGCCGACGCACCATTTATGGACTGCATCACTGTCCAATGTGATTTAGTGGTTCATAATTGGATCGACCATATTTATTTTACGCTTGATAAATTGACCATGACACTATAATCCAAGTGGTGAACATACAACGGCAATAATATTGCCCTTGTTGTGATGGTCTTATTGCTTGTATTGTGTTGCTTGACTTATCAGCGGGTCCGCTACAGTGCTATAGGCTGGCAGGAGCGCACTGAAGAAGGCTGCAGTTGGTAAAGTAAATTGAAGTGCCTTTCCAGCCGAGGGGCCCGCTATTTATACAGAGGAAAAGTGGGTGGTATGTATAGCGGTTTAGCCCTAGTTTATACTTGCACCGCCACGCGGCGCGGCACCACTATCGCCATAGATATCGATTTTTCGCGCCGCCCGGTTGTTATCTATCATGGTCATCGTGCCGCGCCGCGCAGCGGCGCAAGAATAAACAAAGGCTTAGACGGGCGGAGCATGGTTGTAAAGTGCTGTAAGCTACTGCTGTAAACCTTGACTCACGAACCACTGATTGTTCGTGTGACTCACGAACCACTGTTCATGACATATAATTTCCCACCGGTCCACTTCTCCTACATTTCAATAAAAAATTCATGGTATCTTGTACTAATCAGGTTTTCTACGAAGGATTCTCGTATAGAGGTTTTCTGGAAAAACGGCTATACTGTCAACAAATAATTTGAGCCGTCTGGTTTATTTATTTCTGTTTTAAAGTTTTTTGGCAGCAAAATCAACATTGAATGATTCGACAATATTTATTTGAGAGGGACTTATTCCACACGAGAAGTTCATGCGCAGAACTGGTCTCCATTGCTTTTCCTAAAAAATGGCGAGCTAACGATGAGATGTTACAAACAACTGACAAACTTCTGGAAGGTTACCAGTATAGACAGACTAGTCGAGTGTAGTAATATATGGAATATTCGGAGAAGACGTAGTGTACCGCAGAGCATCCATATTTTGTAGGCTGATGGTGAAGTGCTGTTTCGTTGATCTGAAATGTAATCATACACCCACAAGTATACCGCGCTGATCTCTGACTGAAAAATTACCTTCTGTTTTGGCATTTCACCGAATAGATGGTCGAGATGCTTACCATAGAAGGAGGTCTTACGATTCCAACGTTGCCACCATCTCAAAGAAAGAACGGCACGAATAAATCAAAGGTGCGATTTTTATTGAAAAAGTGATCTTAGATACGTTTAGAGAACGAAGAATGCAAGAAGGACGCGTTTTTATGCCTTCTGAAATTAAAAGTGTTGTGACCGAAATTAACACATTATTAGACATAGTGAGGTTGACAAGACGCACACCGAGTATAGGTATGGCTACTGTCACCGATATACGGCATAGATTCGCACAAGAAGCAGCTCGTTGCAAGCCGTGCTTTTCCTATGTCAATAAATATTCAGGTTAAAGTGCATTTGAATTTTCTATTTTTCTAGGCGGTCGCTATTCTGTAAGGCTGAGATGTGGTAATAAAATGGGTACATCTCGTTTATGCGCACAGCGGTGGGCGGCAACGGCCAGAACACGGGCCTTAAACGCGCATCGCGGGACAGGCGCTATGATTAATGCCACGATAACGCTAGGAGCCGAAACAAAAAGGAAGGATATATCAGGTTGTCTGGAAAGTTTTTAGACTAATTGCATGGTAAGACTCAGAACAACCTATCTTTGCCGGTTGAAGTTGAAGAGGGCCGGACTTGGGAGACTCGTGTTCCATGTCCTGTATATGTAACTACCAGAAGCATGTGCGACATATCGTCTCCTGTTCACAGTGGTGCCTTCGCAATGGACAACAAGAAGATGCTCTACCGACCAGCTCACCTTCCACAGTACCGCGCCGGCCGGTCCGCGAACGAGGCCGATCGCTTTCTACAGGAGACAATGAAGGAGCAATCCCTCTCTCGGGCGACGTGCTTCAATTGGTACCGCAAGTTCGACAACGGGGACAAATTGCTCAAGGGTTCCCGGCGCACAGGTCGACCACATACGCAGAACCGACAGCTCGTATTCGCCATCTGCGGTGCTCGACCTGATCCTTCTGTACGCGAACTTTCAGACCTTGCAACCTTCAGAGTCCTAATGGTAAGTCCACAGTACACGATGTTCTTCGGTCTTCAGGCAAAGTCGCGAAGTTGCCTCGAGTCGTACCACATGCTTTGACGTCTTAGGAGAAACGGAAGCGTGTTGATAACTGCACTTCTGTCCTCAACCGCACATTTGCTTGGATCGACTCGATCGTCACCGTGAATGAAAGGTATTGCGTCTACGACAATTTGGTTCGTCGCAGGCACTAGTTGGACTTCGATGAGTTGCCTCAACCGCAGCCGAAACGTCCTGATCACATCAAAAAGGAGTTGCTTTCCTTCTGGTGGGACATCAGTACTCTGGGAATTGGTCGCCACCGGTTCCATGGTAGACTCGAACGTGTTTTGCGCTCAGCTGGAGAGAATGAGCGAAATCCTAGGTAATCGCAGTCCCAGAAGAGGAAGAATTCTTCTTCTCATGGATAATGCTAGACCTCACACAACAAAAATTACGCAGAAGAAATTGAAGGAACTCGGGATTGAAGTGGTACGCCATCCGCCGTACTCAGCTGATCTTGCACCCAGTGACTACCACGCTTTCCGGTCGCTGCAGTCTTTCTCAGTTGGAAAGAAGTTCGCAAATCGGGAGGAAGTCAAAAGTGGTGTCAACAACTTCTTGCTGTTTAAGTTTCCGGAGTTCTTCGCTTGAGGTATTTGCTTTCTACCGGAAAGATGAATGATAGTAGTTGTTAATAAAGTTACACATTGTTCTCTGAAATTAGTGTAAAAACTTTTCGGACAACGTAATATTACATAGTTCGGCTCGAATGACCCTCGAACAGTCGAATAGTCAAATTCGAATGCTCGGGATATCGGGTTTTTCGAATACATTCGAATTCGGAAATTTAGGAAACTGTCCTTTTTGTATGCATTCATACTTGAATAATAAAAAATACGTTTTCGAGTATACTCGAATTCTATTAGGGTGATGCAAAAATAATGGCTGTTTTGAAGGAACTACTTTTGAATACTATAATCACTCCAGTGGAAATGCTGTTCGGAGTGTCTCTTTTATCTTATTTTTTGAGTATTATTTTACTTCTACGATTCTGTTGTATAAGGTAAGAGTTACTTATGCCGTTATTGTTATACATTTTAGCAGCTATTATTCGATAAAATTGGTAGGATTAGAAACCCACGCCTGTCTCGAATATCTGCAGAATTTCGTCGAATTTATGTGGTATGGAGAGTGACCGTGCACTAATTCTTTCCCCGCAACGTCAGCTGCTTCTCCAACTGTGGCACAATCCAAGGTCTGGAACGTTCTTGAGAGTAAAGAGTTTCGAATAGTGAGACTACGCTAAAAGCACTCTTATAGAGTAACAATTTGTCTAGATGTCTTTATTCCAAACCTCTCCTTTTAAGCTTAAATCGCTGCTTAATCAGATCGTTTGGTGGTTCTGTCCACTTTCTTTGTAATCAAGGACGGACGAAAATTTGACTCTCCACCAAATTGAAGATATATGAACTGATAGAAGTGGTGACAATAGAGCTGAACGCAAGGACGTGCGACTAATCAGTATTGAAGAATATTAAAGAAGCTCGTTGTTGATCATCTTCAGAAGTATTCTTTCATAGCATTAAACAAACATGGGCTTCAAAAGGGGAATCAACTATGACTGCAATGTTTCAAGCTCCTAATCATGGGTCTAAGGATTTGTGGGATAACAGGAATGTTGATGTTTCCTAAATACTTCGACCTCTTCATGGCCCTCGATAGAGTATCACATGCCAATCTTGTAAACAAAATGAGATCAGTTGGTATTGCCTAACCGAAAGTATATCGTTCCTGTAAACTCCTTTCCGCTCCTAGGTCACTGAACAGCCGAGTGCTTTAATGCAGTGTTCTTGCTCCGATTTTATTCAACATTCGCACATGTATCTAGTTAAAGATTAATCACTCCTTACCTGATGAATTCTATGGATCCCTATTCCTATGTTCTAGTATACGCTGATCAGTATGTCTCTTCTTTGAGGCATGCGGTAAGAGACGAGGGAAGCGGATGAGCGGAGAGGTAACAAATGCTCTCTCGCCGACAGCTGGCGAGATTGGACGACCTCTTGCTTCCGCACCGAGATTTTGTGAGAGAGACGAGATTGTGGTGATCGAGCGTGGTCACCTGTATTTAGCCGTAGGTACGGGAATAACCCGTTCCTCCAGCAATGTCCGTCCTCAAGCTTGAGAACATCATCATGTTGTTGAGAGTCGAGAAGTATCGGAGAGAAAGTGCTGTCGAACATGCAGTAAAACGATATAGGATCTACAACGCAGTTACGCTGTGACTTAAAACTGTGTAGTATGTTTTCCATTCAACGACAAGTGAAGATATTGTCAACATGTAATCTACCAGGACGGCATTCAAAGGGGTATTCTGAGTCCAAATAATCACTGAGAACAAGCACATCTCGAGCTTACCTAGAAGTTGTGGACGGAGAAGATTAAATATTGGAGAAGAAGTTAACACTTTCTCTTGAGGAATAGGTACGTAGGCTGCGTGGATGGGGAAGATTAGATGAAGATGAAGAGGTTACCCCGTTTCTGCTGTCTATATTGACCCAATGATCCTAACTAAATCAAAAATTTCGAGCTTCTTTCAGACCTTGAAAAAAGGATTCGTAGAAACGTCGGCAGCAATAAGTACCTTTATATCAAGCCTGGCAGGTGAAGAGGATTGAAAAACCTAATCACAAAATGCTCAGGTTTCAAGGACATTGAACTCTGGGTTTAATACTACGCCATTAATTCATAAAATACTTAGAGCACTATCAACTAGTCATGCTTCATTAAGAGTGAAAGATCCTACTATACATAAGCGAGATCCGACGTTTGTCTGTCTGTCTCTGTGTGTTTGTTTGCACAGAAGTGGTGGAGGAGTGTGTCGGGAGAAGTGTGATTATGGGTGGGGGTGTAGTTATTAAACGTGCATGGCGACTCAGTAGACGTGCCGAACTCAACTCAGCAAGCTCCAAATTCCAGTGGAATACGGGAGAAATCACTATTTCGGTGAAAAAAAATCATCAAACTGCCATTAATCAGGTCGATCAACGCGCATGGAGGTTCGGTGCTAAAGGAGTGTGTTGGGGAAAAGTGTGGGGATGGGGAGAGGTGTAGTGGTGCAACGTGCCTGGCGACTCATTAGACGTGCCGAACACGTTGCCCTTTTGGATGATCCAGCTGCCACTTATCCTACTGTATATAAGCGTTGCACAGAAATACTGAGCATTACAAAGCAGTGACGTTACTGCACGATCCGGAGAGAATGCCTATGATAAACTTACGGAAGTAAAGAACGGGTTCATGCAAAAGTACGCAGCAGGATTTTAAGTTTTACAAAAATTGATTTGGCACACACAGCCAGGCTACCCGTCGTCTGCGCGACGCGGAAGTATACCAAACGCCTTTCCGCAGGTTAGCGATATTGCAAGGTCGTGCGAAGCGCGCAGATGCGAGAGGCGCCGCTAGTTTTTTAAAGAATAATATTGTTTGAGTAAAAAGAGTTCAAAATAATTTTGCAAAGAAGCGAATGCAACGCACACCAGGATTTTTATATGGCTTTTGAGCACTAAGAGAAATCTCAATTTTGTATTGCTCGCTCCTCCGTCTAGAAGGAAGCGTAACGACCTCATACGTTTTTACAAAATCGTACTTCTGGAAATTGTCAAGAAACTCGCAGATCTTGTGACATTGAAACCAACTTACACTCAAGGCAGGCCAATGTATTTGGCGGTTGTACTGCTAGACTTTATTGCATTGCTAATCTTATTCCTTGCTCATATGACACTTTATCGTTTGAAGTTGTTATTGCCCTCATTAATTACTATATGGCTATTATAATCTATATCATTCTTTTGCTAAACGTGCTTTTGTTGTTTTTATACCCACGCTATGGTATTCCTGTAGGGTCCCAAATATTATTTAAAGGAATGAATAAAAAGATAAATATAAGTGCACTCTGCCGTAGATGGGCCGCCATTAAGCAAGGTGCTCTAAACAAAATCCAGTAATTCGACTCATGTAGTGGGCCTATGAAGAAGATTTCAGTGTTAGTGTGACGGCTGATGTTTCAGGATGTCTGTGCAAAAGCATCAAAAGTTTAAAGCAATTTAGGAGGGCAGGCTAACCTGCGCGTAGGTGACACAACTTCACTTATATCAGATGGAAAATTTTTCTCCTTTTAGGACTTGCATTATACGTGTTTTCTTTTCTGTTTTTGTTTTCTGTTTGCGCTTACCAAATTCATGCCTTCGTGAAATTTTTCCATGTATGGGATTTGCCAGTCCCCCGTGTTGCCGCAGCTTGCTGAAAATTACAGAAATTGCTAAAAATAGTCTATCATTTGTTGCATCACACGAGAAGAGCCAACACTGGGTATTCCGAACGCGATACTAGGTACCTAAAAGCTGAAGTACATGGTAGTTTCTCTACCGAGCACTACATCTTCAGTAAGGCGCAAATTCTAAAGGGCTGGCTGTTAGAGATCTCGTAGTGTGGCAACTATAACGACGATGAAGTCTAGTGAGGACGGTGCATATTCTTCATTTACACCAAAAGCAATGGGAAGCTCTATCGACGTACGTTCTGCAGCTTGCACCCGTCCATTCGGGAAGACTGTTAGTACTTAGTCGAACAGTAAACGGAACTCTGCGCTGTTGTGAAGAGCATACCATATCACTTCGAGCGGTACGCGGTCTAGAGCCTTCTTCGAATCCAGGATGGCAAGATGCATGTTGTGTACGAGTGAATTTGACTATCAGTCTTGATAGTATTGATTTTCACACGTATATAAACAGCATCCTCCCATAATGTGTTTCACTTTTCATTGTCGAATAAACCTTCGACAGCAACTGGTCCAACCGTCAACGTCACAGACATAACAATGCATAAGAACAAAAGCCGGTACGGCTTCTGCTCCCTGCTTACTGGTCGGTAGAAAGCTGGGTACTCTCAGTGTTCTTCGCACTTAAGATAGTGTTCTCATAACTCTGATGATGAGGATGACAAAGAAAAGTTATTGAGTTAACCAAGCATAAAATAGGCTAAGCTGTGCTTACGTCTTTTAGTGTTCGGCAATAATTCATATTATCAAGCCACTTACTTCCAAGTATCTGCGGAACGACATTTCCCAAGAAGAACAGCACCTGAATAAGTTTTAAAAAAGTATGCGAGTTTTACAAAAAAAAGTCTGGGAAAAGTAAGGTTAATGAAAGGGGACTTACGATACCGAGCATAAGCATTTTGATATTGATGAATGGCAATAGTCTGTGCACATCTTAAATAGATGAAGCCCAGCTCTGCTTGCAGTTCCGTCACATTTAATCACATCAATTTTCACATTTGCATTAGACTCGCACACGTTTGAATAAATAGTTAGTGTCGTGTACTGTTGCGCTGAAATATTATCATACTGAAGTATCTAAATGTTTGCCAAAGACGTGGGTGTGGCCACGCCATTTTAGGAATAGGACGGCAAACAAGCTATTAGGCTTGAAAAAATCCTTATTCAATCTATACAATGTCTTGTGGTAAAAAAAATGTTTCGCATTTTATTCTAAATTTTGCGGAAATGCGTAATGTTATATGCCATGCGAAGGAGAATAATCTGTGATATCTGGTAGTATGTCTTACTTTTTCCTGTTTCGAAGTGGAAAGTCAAAAAAGTGATCTTCACCGGCAGCTCCTTCCCTCCAGATAAGTCGAGCTTTTTCACACAACTTATACAAATCCATAGAAATGATGGTTTGCTTTATATGAAAATCTATTGGGTTTTTCGTACATTTTGAATTTCGCTCTTTTTGGGTATTAGAATGGAGTGTCCAGCACATGTTTAGAATTCAACAAAGTTGACATTTCCCGCGTGGTCAGCCTTATTAAGTTTCGACACCCTTGTAAGTCGCATTCGGTTGTAGAATCGCGAGTAAACACGACATTAAATATCATGTTACTGGAAAGTTGTCGTGGTTTAGTCAGGTCCATTTCAAACGATTATACCTTTCTTCATGCGCACCGGATTCAGTCGACATCAGCACCGTTCGAATCACCACACCTTTGCAACGCGATACTAGCGGAACACTTCTATCAGCGAAAAAGCTCGGATGTCGAGATGCGACAAAATTTCTAAAAAGGCTGTTGTTGCGTGGTCCTGAGTTGCGAAGGTTCTAGCAGCGAGGAACTTATGAAAGCCCCCAGAAAGTGCTAGCCGGTTGGCTCAAGGTCGGGTGAGTGAGTCTGGAGTTGTTGTCTTGTACAAAGGGAGATATGGTGGTTTTCTCTGCAATTGTAGCAATTATGTTGAGTACATGTGCGACTTCTGTGACATTGTACGAAGCACCTCCAACACACAGGCAGTCCTTTTATTGCATTTCTGTGCTCAATGGGTGTTTTGATAGTACGGTAGTCTCCGGTATGGTGATTGACAAAGGAGGCATCCCTGCGCTTTTATTAGCGTCGGACGGCGCACTTCTTGAAAAGTGTTCTTTTTTAAACCAGACAAAGAAGCGTATCTATTTTCGGAAGGCGCTGTCGAAGAATTTCCTCGTTGTAGTCGTCGAGTAGAACACCAACCATTAGTTGATATTTCTTTGAATTTCTTTTCATGATAATTTTGATGATATCATAAGGAAGTTTTGAAAGGATTGTGTCGAATTAGAAGGGCTGACGCTTATCGCAATTATAATAGCCGGTGGTAACTACAAATAGCAAGTCCAAACACTGCTTTGGCAGCTTCAACAGTCGCTCAATTATTTGAGACCCATTGTTGCCTTTGTCTTCATATTTTCCGTGCAAAACCTCAACGATAAGGCCGTGATTTTTGACGCTACATTTATAGTACGGCTTGCAAAAGGCTCATTTTTAAAGCGAACTAGCAGGTTGGAGTAGGTGTCGAAACGTGCAAAACGCTGATCATCGGTCAGCTCATAAAGCACCTACTTCGATGTCTTCTTCACCTTGCCGGTTCTCGCCAAATGTCTTGCTACCGTACTATGATGTACGCCAAGGTCTTCTGCTATCGTATTCGTCTTCGGATTTGCTCCGACGGCTGTCCTCAGAAGTTCATCGTGAAGCGTCGACCTGCCGTATGTCCCAATTTAAATTCGTAAAGCGTGATGGCTTGATAGTTGCGTCGGTTCATGATCTTACGGAGTCCTGGTAAAGGTCGGCTAGAAAAATTGGAGCGACACCAACATATGTTTTCTGAAAGAGCAGGAAAAAACCTCCCGAACGGTATGTGTGGCTTCACCTTTGCGTCAGCCTAACACTTACTCCTCGGTTGCTGACCTGGGCCCGTATGCTTGCCTTGGGGCCTATCGCTGAGGAATATATTAAGGGGCAGAGGAATCCGGCAAGGCACATGTCTTGAGAGGTATTGTATTATCCAGCCCCATGGGATCGGGAGCTCCCCATTTCGACATAAGAGAAATGGTGCGGACAGCGAAGAAGAACATATGTTTCTCGCGGAATTCGACCTGTGAAGTGAGGAATGAAAGTAATTGGGCGTATCTTTCTTAAACTCAGAGATTGATTTTCACTATTCTCATTTTATTAAGCCCTAATGGTCTATTTGCTCGATTGCTTGCTACTAGATTTTTCAATTTTTCTAAGTTTTAAAGTTGTTATTTCTTATTGTAATGCAAAACCAACCAATTCATCTTGACAAATTATTAGGCTGTCACATAAGTTCTGCCTGATTTTCGATGGTAACTTTAGGGGTGAAACATCTCAGCAGAAAATAAAGTTTGTTGATAAAAGTAAGAACCGTTACAATCAATGCAGTTCTGCCAACGATATACAAGAGCACTAATCCCGTTTCGAAAGAAATTTGATTTCCTAGAAGTGAGGAAACACTTAAAGACAATGTCGACACCTGCTTCATTAGAAGTTTTTCTTCATGAGGAAGCCATCAAGATGTTTGAAAAGGTGAAAGTCCGTGGGGTCTAGGTCCGGTTAGTGAGTGGGGCAGGTAATTACCCTGTCGAGAAACGGATCGTTCTCCTTATTATAAGGGAAGAACAGATCTTCAGGCGACACCTCTGCTGCTCCCTAGTGAGCTCGTGGGGCGCCCACTTATCCAGCTTTTTCACCTTGCCTATCGCATCTAGGTGCCTCGAAATAGTCATACGACTGATTCCAACATCTTTACCCATCTCATGTACAGCTCCTCGTGGATCGGCTTCCAGACTTTCTTTCAAACGCCCGTTATCACACTCGGGTGGTCGTTAGTGGAGTCCTCTCTCCATGCCATCTTTATGTTTTGAGTTGCTTCGCTCACACTGTTGCCAGCCTGGACTCATGAAGCATTATTACCCGGAAGTGCATTTTTTCATGGTTTTGTCCAGCACCTAAAACTATGCAATGCTCACGACTTTTTAGAAACAGTGTATCAAATTTCATAGAGCGAAACAAGCGCTAAACAATATACAACTTATATACAACTACTTTCTCTATCCATGAGAAAATCAATCACAAAGTAATGTCTATCGGAATCGGACAGAACTTATGTGACAACCTAATACTTTCATCACACACTAGAGGGCAGTTAAGTCGCGCACTTGCCGGCCTGCCGGGCACATTTAATTAAGCGATTATGTGTTTCAACATGTAACTTTTCATAAGACCGAATCGTGTTCGAAATTTAATGCAAGGACTCTCTATTGTACGCACGCAAAAAAATTACGGACGAGTTTTCGAGGTTCCAGGAGCTTACTCTAACGCCCAGCGAGTTAGAGCTGGCATCGCGGCGAAGTAAGGGGAGGGAAGCAGCGGGATTCACCACTTACTCAACGCCCGTCGAGTACGACGACGAACGCGACAATGGTGTAACATAGTTCTAAAGACATTGACTCAATGTCCTCTCCCGATTTCTGGCGAGTTATCTGCTAATAGTGACCGTTGTGCAAGCGACGGGACGTGGCAGTCCCCACCTCTTAACTCACACTAACGCCGTGGATTGGCGCACATCAGGTGAGTGAACTTTCCGGAAGATGTCGCATATACCATGTTCTCTTGAATATGACAGAGGAATAAAAACACCAGCGCTTTTCTTCACGTTAGGAAGTCCAACAAGGTCGCTACCTTTTCTTGAAAGGCTGACAACTACATGATCTCCATCGGAGGGCATGCCAGCAACATTTGAAAAATCGTCTGTACTTATTTTAAAAGAATTAAGGCAAGAACTATTCGGCTCGAGTCTGCTGATTCCCGCGGTGCTTGATTCTTTTTTCTCCGTTCCTAACAGATCACGATCAGATCATGTTTCTTTTTATTTTTTTTATTAGCCTATATTGGTTGATTTGTTGCTCTTATTGTGTTTGAGCTTTTCTTTTTAGCCATTGTATACATGGTACCCATGTATTAAATAAAATATAACAGGGCGCGTGTTGTGCAGTCATAGGAGGTGTCGGCTGTCGCGTGCACACCGATGTCATGTTTTAGGGATGTTTTAAGTTCAGAGGGGGGTCTAATGTCAGCCCTGCCTAAACGGAGATTAAAACTTTCACGAATTCGCGAACATGGAAAACTCTTGCACAGGTTATACTGTTTGGGACTGCATTCTGCCTTAATCAGATGATTGAGTGATTCCCCTAATGGCAGGACCTTTCAATTCAGAATTGGATTGTCATTTCCGTCTGTGAGGAAGGTCACTTGTGGGGTTCCACAGGGGGAGTGCTACTTCCCGTTTTATTTGCTCTCTATAGTGCAGACCTACCGTGTTTATAGGACTATGGCAATTCGCTGACGTGTGCAAACAATTCGCTGACGACTTAAGAATCTATCCGAAGCTTGTGGTTTCAGGGGATCGGTCCTTCGATCCACCTCGCCTCAAATAGGAGCTTGGAAAGTCGAAGCTTGGAAATCGCTACTTGCCGCAGCTAAAACCGTATTTATGAGGCTTTGAAAATCAAATTTACCGTGCGATTGCAGTCTAGGTGGCCACTCTTTAAGTTTCTGCAGAAATAAGAGAAGTAATTCATCACATTCAGCTTTCATTGGCATTACTGCGTCAAACATGCACCTGCTATTCTGCAGCGACATATCATTACCATTTCGCGGACATCAATTTGCCCTCGAAAACACCGTATGTAAGCACCACGATTCATTCATGAAGTTCATTCTTATTCGTCTAATAAAGTGCTCTTCAAACGTCCTCTTCAACAAAAGCAGGGAGATTTTCTTTATGGCCACAATCTTGACTTTTATGCTCGTGTCAAACTTCTTTACAACGAAGCTTTAACTCGCAATACCATATCTTTAAGGGTTTGTCATGCTGTGGTGAGAAAGTTTTAGTTAAAGTGTATAAAACATATATTAGACCTGTCATAGAATGCGGCTCATCCATGTTTTGTCCTCTCAAAGGGAGAATTGTTGGGAAAGGCACAAAAGATCTTTATAAGGAAAGCGTGTCTGACCAGGAAACTATTTCAACGGTAGGTCGGAATAGCCCAAGTGTTGTATATGGGCAGAATTGCCTCTCTCTGGGAAAGAACAAAATGCAAATATCTCGACCCCAGTACAACTCTGCGCAAAGTTAGGGACAACAGAAGTTGGACCGTTGGCGGTGTTAGTCCTATGCCTGCACGAGGACGGCGAGCTCAAGTTGGCTGGAAATAGCGATTATGGGAATTACGCCGCCCCTCTACCTACTGTGTCACCATCGCTCGCTCGTCATCACTGTTTCCAGCCAACTTGAGCCCGCACTCCGCCTGCAGGCATAGGGCTAACGCCGCCAACGGTCCAACTTCCGTCGTCCCTAACTCTGCGCAGTGTTGTATTGGGGTCGAGATACTTGCATTTTGTTGTTTCCCAGAGAGAGGCGATTCGGCCCATGTACAACACTTGGGCCGTTCTGACCTACCGTTGAGATAGTTTCCTGGTGAGTCTGATGGAGCCTGGTTTCTGTAGAATACCGGGCTCTCGACGAAGGAACGCATGGTTTTGCTCGACACCCTTTAGTCGCAGCGGAAGCAAAATGATGTGTGAACGGTTTTAAAAATACTTTCAGGATTAATGAAGGTTGAAGTTAGTAAATTTTATCACATCATCATATTACTCGGAGGAATTCAGAGAAGATTGGAGATAGAACGTCTAAGACCAGGATCTGTGGAAACTCCATTTGCAGAGCCGGATCGGGTTATATCTCGATCACGAATGACGTATCCCCATCCGCAATTCTTTTCGATTTTGAAGCGCATCGCAAGGAGGTGGTTATCATCATTTTCATAACATTTTCATGGTGTTACTTGTTGCCGTTCTGTATTTGGCTGTCTTCAGTTTGTATTTTTCAGAGGACTGCCTTATGCAGCGATTGAATGAATAAAGAAACAAATAATAGTTTTCAAGCTCTTCTGGCTAGTTGTTAGATGTAATGTTTGTGGGGCTGATGGCGATTGCGGTACTACTATGGTTAGTGTCACAAGAGACAAATAGCCAATACACTTTTGCGAAATTAAATTCACATTTCCTCTCAGCTTGTGCTACACTCCCCCGGGGCAGACATAACTCCAGCGCCGCGCGAACCCCTGGCGTCGCGCGCGGGTGCGACGAAATTGGACGAGTTGTCGCAGTCTGGTTGCTCCCATCAGGGATGGCTAGCGACGTAATACGCGCAGTCATTGGGCGAACGCGCAGGCTGATGAAACTGGGAGGAAATCTAAAGCAATACATTAGTACATTCGAACTTCCGATTTTCGTAGAACATGCCTCTCTTTTTTATGCGTCCGTTAGAGCCAAGAAGGATAGTAAGCATAGGATTCCCAATCATTTATTGAGTCAAAAGTGATGCAAATTCAGTTTATCACAAAAAATTACAGGAAAAGCATCGAAAAGTGGCCCACAATAGCGCAGGTCTTGCATCGGTCGGCGCCTCGTTTTTTTGAGTAGTGAGTATCACATTTAGAGAGTTTGCCGCGAACAGGGTCGGGGGGGGGGGTCATCATGTAGGACGGCTCTACACAGCGGTTGGTGCTGTACGATTCTGGATTTTTTGGCAGCACTGGTGTGCTCTACCTCACCGGTGAAGTGAGGTAGGCCATTTCGGCCACACTTCACATACACATGCCTTCCCACCAAAACGAATGCCCAGTATCGTCATTATTTATTCATGGTGGGTCGTGGGCTTGACCATTGGCAAAATTCCATGCTCCGCGGCTAACCATGCTTCACCGAATGCACCTCCTCGTTTCAGCGCCGCGGCGTCGCATGCGGCTAGCGCGCGACGTCGCGTTGGAGTTACGTCCTGGAGCCACACTTCCCCCCCCCCCCCCAACTAAACATACGAATAAATTAAAAAACTATTTAGAGATCATGTAACTCAATAAACACGAATACGACGGTGTTTTCTATAGTATAAAGAGATGCCTCCTCCACTGCGACCTAATACTCACCTCACTGTGCCTACTGAAGTTCTTTGCTACCCTTTTCTTCGAACGCGCATGAGGGGGCAACATCGAGCAGATGATATTTTCTTCGCGATGTGCACAACCTAACCTGACCATGCGCATCCCATACGGTTCGGAAGTTCTCCGAGCATCGGGGGAGCCATTCGAACCTTTTGGGAGAAATTCGAGTGGTGCCCTCCCCCTCCTCCCGAGATATGCTCTGAAGAACGCCATACTTGATGCATGGACTAGTGTAGACTAAACTGTTCTGATAACCTTATTAATAGTGTGCCAAGCAGAATTTTCGATGTAGCTTATAACATATGTATTGTAACAAAGTACTAACCGTATTTTTTGGAATTTTGTGAAACGAGTTGTGTTTCTATAAAGTGGGCCTATAATATCGCACCGATCTTCGACTCCTATATTTCAATAAAAATTCATGGTATCTTATACTAATCAGGCTTCTTGAAGACCGGCTACACTTCAACGAATGATTTAAGCCGTCTGCTTTACAACATCCTGCACCACTGTTGAAGGACATGCCAGGATTCAACGACGCCTTCTGGTTCATTTATTTCTGTTTCAAAGTTCTTTGGCAGCAAAACCAAAATTTGAATGACTTCGGCAATATTTGTTTAAGAGAGTCTTATTCCACACGAGGAAAAGTTTATGCGCAGAACTGATCTCCATTGCTCTTCCTAAAAAATGGCGAACTAACGATATGATAGCCATCACTAAACTTCTGGAAGTGTTACCAGTATAGGCACACTAGTCGAGTGTAGTAATAAATAGAATATTCAGAGAAGACGTGATGTACCGCAGAGCATCCGTATTTTGTAGGCTGATGGTGAAGTGCTGTTTCGTTGATCTGAAGGGTAACTATACACACACAAGTATACTGCGCTGCCTCTCTGACTGAAAAATTACCTCCTGTTTTGGCATTTCACCGAATAGGTAGTCAAGATGCTTACCGTAGAAGAACACAGGACGTTGCCACCATCTTAATGAAATAACGGCATGAATAAATCAACGGGACGAGTTTTATTTGAGAAGTGATCTTGGATAGATTCAGAGAATGAAAGTGCAAAGTAAAGTAAAGTGAAAGTACGAATATGGGTATGGCTACTGTTACCACTACACGGCATAGAGTCGCACAATAAGCAACTCATTCCACGCCGAGCTTTTCCTATGAGAATAAATATTCAGGCTTAGTTCACTTAAATTTTCTGTTTCTTAGGCAGTCGCTATTCTGTAAGGCTGAGATGTGGTAATAAACTGGAACTTGTCGCTTATCCTCATAGCGGTGGGCGGAGACGGGCAGAACACGTACCATAAACGACCATCGTTGGATAGGCGCTGTGATTAATGCCACGATAACGCTAGGAGCCAAAGGAAAAAGGAAGGATATATTACATAGTTGGGCTCGAATGACCTTCTCGAACAGTCGAATAGTCGAATTCGAATGCTCGGGATATCGGGTTTTTCGAATACATTCGAATTCGGAAATTTATCAAGTTATAGGATAGCGACTCCTGACCTGATGAATCCTACGAAGTATCTATTCCTAGCTTCTACTATACGGTGAATGGTATGTCATCTTTATTATAGACTGGCATACAGTATATGGTATACGGTAAGTGGTGAGGGATAAGGGAAGGAAGGCAGAGGGCAGACCTGCCCTTTGACAGGCTGCTGGCAGGAGCTGACAACCTTCCGGTCGGGGCGACGTAGACGTGACTCCAGTAGCCGGCCGCCGCTATCTGTATCAGGGCGTTGCCGTCCACGGTGCGGATTGAGTGCAACCCAACAAATTTACGGCATCGTCTTTTTGAATGCATTCATATTCGAGTATCAAAAAATACGTTTTCGAGTATATTCGAATTCTATTAGGATGGCGCAAAAATAATGGCTGTTTAGAAACAACCACTTGTACATACTATAACTGTCTCCAAAGGGAATTCTGTTTGGAGTGCCTCTTTTATTTTATTTCTTAAGTCTTCTTTTGTCGCTGAGAACTCTGTTTCACATAATTAGTGTCATTTATTGTGTTCTTACTAGAGTTTTCGACAGCGTATTCGATAAAAAGGTATAGGCATTAGAAACCTACGTGTGCCTAGAATATCTGCAGAATTTCTTCGAATTTGTGTGATACTGAGCGTCACCATATCGCAATTCTCTCCATGCAGCATTGGCAGCCTCTCCAATTGTGTCACAATCCAAGGTCTAAAAGGTTCTTGAGTGAAAAAGGTTCCGAATCTAAAGGCTATGCTGAGAACATTCTTTCAGAGTAACAAATTACATAGATGTCTTTATACCAAGCCTTTCTTTTTGAGCTTAAATCACTGCGTAATCACATCGTTTGATGGTTCTATCCACTTTGTTTTCTATTCAAGGAGGGTCGAGAATTTGACTCTTCACCAAATTGAAGTTATATGAACTGATAGAAGTGGTGACGTTAGAGCTTAGCACCAGGCCGTGCAACTAATCAATATTAAAAAATATTAATGAAAGTCAATGTACAGGGTGCGACAAAATTACCCGTGCACTGAAAATTCAATGGCATTTTGAAGACAAAGATTGCAGATCAGTTCTAACTATCAAGTTTGTCTACTACAAACATGACAATTTAAATCATGCTAACAGTTTTCAAAATGATCCTCCACACAGTCCTTCAGACGTTCGACAAACGCTTCGGATGTGGCACGCGGGTACGGTTCATCAATCTCGTCCCAGGATTTCAAAAGCACTTCTTTAAGAGAGTCCAAATTTGGGTGTCTGGTAGAGCAGGTTTTTTTCTCTAAGGCGGCCCACACAGAATAATCCATCAGGTTATGGTCCGGAGAGAGGGAGGGCCATTGTGATGAAGTCAGGCAACTGCTCGGCGCACCAGCCCTGGACCACCTTCTCTTTGTGTGCCGGAGCAGATTTTTGTTGAAAGCACCAGTAGGCTCCTCCAAAGTGGAAATCGGCCCACGGCTTAAGAAAAGTTTTCCTGGATACCTTTGTAAACCGCTGCATTGGTTTTCACGCCAGATTCGATGAAAACAAGTGCAGTTTTTTTTTCTGAAGATGTGACTCCTCCCTAAACCATAATGGATTGAGGCTTTTTCGCACTTTCCTGAAGACGTGCTTTGGCGGTAGCATCAGCAGGCGAGTTCCCAGTAATCCTCTCATTTCGGGAGTTGAAGACTGGATTCAACGTGAAAATCTTTTCATCGCTAAAGGCGATGTCTCGAGCGTGTGCCACTGTGAATCGTTGCAGCAACATTTTGCACCTTTCCAATCTCCTCTTCTTCTTCAGTGTCCGTAAGGAGTTGGCGTTTCTGCAGACGATAAGGGAACTTCTTAAGCTTTCCCCTGACTATCCTCCTTATTGGCCTTTCGCTTATTCCTACGTCTTTTGCCACCTGGCGCATTGATCTCCTGGCGTTCCTTCGGATTTTTTCTTTCACGAGTTTCACATTTTTCCGGTTGGTAGCTGTCGTGGTACGCCTTCTTCCTTTTATATCCTCTTCGGCCTTCAATTCCTGGCAGCGTTTTACTGTATCCTGAACCGTTCTTTGGGGCACGGAGAGGATCTTCACAATATCTCTCGTTTGCTTGCCGGCCTTATGAAGTTCGATAATAGCACTTCGATGGTTGGAATGCCTAACCATTTTGTGCTTAAGTACATATGAGCTCCAGAATGTTCAGTCAACATATAAGGCGAATGAGCGGGAACATTTTGGAAAAGAAGCAGAAAAAAATTAAAATGTTTAGGCGCACGGGTAGTTTGGCCGCACCCTGTAGATCAACTTCAGAAGTATGCTTTTATATCATTAAACATAGATGGATTTCAAAAGAGCAAATCAGCTATGACTGCAATGTTCTGTTCTCCTTGTCATTGGACTAAGGATTTACTGTACGGCAGGAATGTGGAAGTTTCCCCCTTCGACATCTTCATAGCCTAGAGTTTCACGTGCTAATTTTGTAGACAAAATGAGATCAGTTGGCATTGTATAGCCGAAAGTATATCGTTCCTGAAAACTCCTTTCCGCTCCTAGGTCAGCCAACAGCGGAGTGCTTTATGGAATTCTGGCCCCAATTTTATTCAACATTTGCACATATGTATATCTAGTTAAAGGTTAAATACTCCTTACCTGATGAATTCCATGAAGCCCTATTCCTATGTTATAATGTAATCTGATCAGTATCTCAAAATTTTTCTTTTTTAGGACATGCGTTATTCGTGTTTTCTATGTTTGCGCTTACCAAATTCATGCCTTCGTGAAATTTTTCCATGTATGGGATTTGCCAGTTTCCTGAGCTGCCACATCTTGCTGAAAAAGCACAGAAATTGCTAAAAGCAGGCCATCATTTGTGGCATCACACGAGAAGGGCCAACACTGGTGGTATTTTACTAGGGTTGCAGCATCATATCCTCATGTTTCTATAAAGGAACCCTTGACCGTTTAAGTTGAATAGTGAGGTTCCTTGATGTAGGGTCTTCTGCTATCTAATACAGGGTGCGCCAAAATTATGGCGACAGCACACTCGCGAACAATTTGTCCTCCTACTGGGAGTGTATGCTTTTTTCTGTGCTTTCGATGTTTTTACTGCGCCAATTTGTTTAGGCTTATCTCAATCAAGCATAAAAATAAATTGCTTTTCAGGATAGTGAAACGTTCCTGCCACCCTGCTTCGACCATTAAGCCTTACCGTCAAGACATTTCGGCACGCGACATTCACCGCCGTCTTGGAGTTCATCGAAGTGTTATATATAGAACCATCAGACGCTATGAGGAACTGGGAACCGAGGGTGATAGGTCCGAACGAGGGAGACACATATCTTTCACAACTACGGACAACATTAGTAGGGTACGTGAAGGATTTCGCAGAAACCCGGCGCGCTCGGTTCGCCGGATGTCGTGAGAAATGGATATGAATGAGACGTCACTGAGAAGAATCTTCCATAAGCAGAGTCTTAAGGCCTACAAAAAGGCTACATGCCAAAATTCGACGGGAGTTCAGAAAAATGAGAGAAAGAAGCAATCGAAACAGCTGCTCAGAAGATTCGGAGACCAACGACACCGCTTGATTCTTTTCACGGGTGAAAAGTTGTTCACAGTTGAAGAAGTGGTCAACAAGCAGAACGACCTATTTCGAACCCACATGTGACTGTGACCCGTTCTTTACGTCCTGCATCTGTCGTGGTTTTTGCTGGTGTAACGGCCGACGGAAAGACGCCGCTGTGGTTCGTTCCTCAAGGGGTGAAAGTGAACAGTCAGAACTATCTGGACCTTCTGAAGAGTGAATTGTTACCCTGTGCTAGTGCTCACTTTAGAAGCCGCTCCTGGACCTTCGAACAGGATGGAGCTGAAGCTCACAGGGCAAGAATGGTGCAGGGCTGGTGCAAGGACTACCTCTCGGACTTGATCAGCTCCCAAGACTGGCCAGCCAACTCTCCGGATTTGAACCTGATGGATTACACCGTCTGTCAGTTCTGGAAGCCAAATCCTGCAGGAAACTGCACCGCTCTGTGGATTCTTTGAAGGAGGCTCTACAGAAAGCGTGGGATGAGCTCTACTCACATACTTGCGTGCCGCCGTCCACGCCTCCCGGAAGGGCGTCAAGGCCTGTATCGACGCCGATAAAGATATTTTTGAATCTTAATGTAGTATATAGTTCACAATAGACTAATAAACATTATCGTATCGTTGGTTTCTCGAAAGTGCTGCATTTTCGCTTTCGGCGATATGAATACGTTGTCGCTATAATTGTGGCGCACCCTGTACAAAGTGACTGGAGAATATGTTCCGCTGATTTTTTAACCATAACAATGGAACAATAGCAGATATTCTGATAACGACTTAATAAACTTTTAAGCTGGGATCGTGCATTTTGCCGTGTTAGTGCTCGTATGTCTAACTGGTTTTTGTGTTATAGTGTTTATTAGTTGCATCTAGTGGTAACATCCTGAGTTGGAATTGTTTCTGGGTAGTAATTCTCGTGGTGAATGTGTTGCATTGTTTATTTGTGTGGGCCTGTCCGTGGATTGGGTGCACCTCAGCCGAATACGCCGGCCAATAGGAGCGAGGAGGCGTGGCTTATCCTGCTTGGCGGCCATAAAAGGAGAGCTCCCGGAGAAAACGGCCTTTTTGAGTTCTACTGATCGGCGGCTGAGGCCGATATTTCAATAAAGGGTTGAGGAACGCGGTAGGAGTGGTGATTTGCGAATAAAGGTAGGAAATATCGGTACTTATGAAGCAGAGGGCCCGTGGTGCCGTGGGGCTGCCGGGAAACATGTTAACGCGGCAACGGCAACGGAAACGCGGCAACCCACGGCACCTAAGGACGGGTGCTTCATAAGTATCGGCTCCGTGGTGCCGTGGGTTTGCCGCGTTAACATGTTTCCCGGCCACCCCACGGCACCACGGGCCCTTTGCTTCACAAGTACCGAAATATCTATCGATCGAAAATCCGGCAGCAGATTTAGTACGGCTTTGTTTGAGCCGTGAGGCTGGTGATTCTTTATCGCCGTCGACTCAGCCAAGTACCGCTGTAAGCTCTAATGTCTTCTTTCTATCCCACATAGTCCTTATTTTTTCCGTATGGGTTTCTTCGTCCTCTTAAGCGTTTCTCTGAATTAGTGGCAGGTCCGCACTAGTGGTGTAATAGCATCAATTCACGCTATAGAGTGCATGATTGGGATATGCCAGCATCCTTTACGTTTCACGTTTCATAATTCTGATGATAAGTATGACCAACGAGTGGTGATTGAGTTAACCAAGGATAGAATAGATTAAGCGGTGCTTACGTCTTTTAGTATTCTAAAACCTTCATATTATCAGGTCACTTACTGCCAATTGCCTGCGGAACGACATTTCCCAAGAAGAACAACACCTGAATAAGTTTTGGAAAGTATGAAAATTTTACAAGAAGGACTGGGAAAAGTAAGAGGAATGAAAGGGAGCTTACGATGCCGTGCATAAGCATTTTGATATGGATGGCTGGCACTAGTCTCTGCGCATCTAAAATAGCTGAAGCCCAGCTCTGCTTGCACTTCCGATATATTTAATCACATCTCTTTTCACATTTACATTAGACTCGCATACGTTTGAATAAACAGCTTCGTCGTGTACTATTGCGCTGAAACATTATCATACTGGAGTATCTAAATGTTTGGCAAAGACGTGGTTGTCCCCACGCCATTTTAGGAATAGGACGGCTGGTAGGCTTGAAAAATAAATCCCCACTGTTTTTCTCGTTTTATTCTAGATTTAGCGGAAAGTGTTTTGCATAATGTTGTATGCCATAGAAGGAGAGTGATCTTAGATATCAGGTACTACGTTTGCTTTTTCCCATTTGGATTCTTGTCAAACTTTAGGTTGTTAAATGAGAAGTCAAAAAAGTGACCTTCACCGACAGCTCCTTGCCTCCGTTTTTGAGTCGAGTTTTTTTTACACAACTTATACAATTTTCTAAAGAGTATATTTTGCTTTACAAGAAAATATGTTGGGTTTTTCGTACATTTTGATTTTCGTTAATTTTCAGAGCATTAAAATGAAGTGTCCAGAACATCCTAGCCTAGAGTTCAACAACGATGACATCCTCGCACTGTCAGCCTGATTAAGTTCCTCCACTCTTGTAAGTCGCGTTTGGTTGTAGAATTACGAGTAAACACGACATTAAAGCCTTAAAAGGGATATTGGGCCGCTTGTAGTGGGCAACGGGGCACGTTCCCGGGTGGTGGATACGGAAATGAGTCGCGAACCAAATGCGACCGTACTGCCCAGATACGCAGGTAGGATGAAGGAGATCGACTCCTTGCGCCTGCTGTGTCGGTTCGACTCGTTCCTTGTGTGTGGGCGTGGCATGTTCTTGCACAGTGTGCGTGGATGATCGCTTGTTATGACGTCATGGGAATGGTTCTTACCTACATTTGTGTGGTGAGAGCTCACCACTGGGGCAACTAGCTGAGAGGCAGAGGAAGAGATTTGTGTTTTTCTTCCTAGTTTCGATCTGTTGGAGTCCTCAGTTGAGCTACCACATTGTCGGTTCGCTTCGTCGGTTAACATTAATCCACTGTATGCCTCCTTGTAGGGCGCGTGTAACGCAGTCGGAGGAGGCGCGACTGTCGCGTGCACCCGATACCAGGTTCCTGGTTCGGATCTCCCGGCCAGGCCAACCAAGCCTTCCATCCCTCCGAGGTCGCTGAATTGGTACCAGACTTGTCTGGGAAGGATGAAGCGCTGACTTGTTCATCGGCTGGCCACCGCAAGTCATTGTATGGCCAAATACGCATCCATGACGCCTCCTCGACATCCCGTAGAAGTAGAATGCGCTAGCGCATCCCAGTAGGGATTGAGCAAGCCCTAGTTTATACTTGCGCCGCTACGCGGCGCGGCACCGCGATCGCCATAGATATCGATTTTTCGGGCCGCCCGGTCGATATCTATCCCGACCATCGTGCCGCGCCGCGCAGCTGTGCAAGTATAAACTAGGGCTAACGCCGTCCTTTATCCTTATCCTTATCCATATGTCTCCTTTTGACTGAGGGCAACCGTTCAGCTCTTGTGAGACAACGAATCAGGTCTATTATTCTAATTCTTTCGCTCCGTGTAATAGGCAATCTTTTCATGTTGGTTCTTGAGCACTATCGATTGTAATCCAAACATGAGTCGTTTTTATCACTTCGCCTATTCACGGCTGGGATTTCAAAGCTTTTCTGGCTTTCGTAGATTGCCCAGCCTCCAATTTGAAATTACTGGTCTAGAGAGGAAATTACCGGGTTAGAAAGTCTCCAGCTTCTCTCGTCACTCAGCTTCTTCTAGCTTCCGTCTTCTCTCGACTTTGAGTAGGCTTTCATGGGTGGTTTCCGGGTGGTTTCTCTAAGGAAGCGGAACCGCTAGAGTGGGGCTAGCGCTTGGTGGGGTAAATCGCATGTCTAATATTTGCACAACGTTCAGGCCGCTGAGGAAGGCGGAAGCGACGAAACGTTAGGCCTGGCAATAAAGGTCCACCATTACAACCTCGAACGGCATCAAGTAAAAACACTAACAACAATTACCGGGTTAGAGTTCACGGGGTACCAATGGAATCCAGCTTTCCCCTCTTGCAATTCAGAGTGAGAGCGATTCAGGGTGTCTAGGCAGTGGAGAAGGAGCAAGCCGATCTGCAAATCAATGGAACCGACCTCGAATAGCACGTCGAAGCTAAAGAAGCGATCGTTACCGTACCACTTGAGAGCTATCCTAGCGATTCTTCTGGAAAACCCTAAAGGCTACTCCACAATGTAGCTGTTTGTAATTACTTTACCGAGCAGATAAAAGTTTTCGGATTGGAAACCATCTGCATAGGGATTCTCTAGGTTTCTCTGACCACTCTTCTCTCAATTCTATTTCTCCGTCCACACAAATCTCTTCCTCTGCCTCTCGAGTGGTTTCCCGGGTCGTGAACAATAATATGCGTTCAAGCTTAACGTCTCTATAACTTTTAAAATACCTTGAACAAATTTAAACAATTGTGTGTAGAATAGCGACTGCCCCTTCTAGCCCGAAATCGATTGCAAATTCCTTTTCTTTTCGATGAATTCCAATTTTTACACTGACCGAAACTTAGGAAACTGATCACTCAGATGTTGTCCATGTGAGGGATCTATTGCGCATTCACGTTCTAGGGAAAGGACTGCTTGAAAAATCAGAAAAGTTAATTCTGGTAAAAATTACCTCCTTCGTTGCTCCTGGTATTGTGGAACTAAGTATGGGGAGATCCTATCCTCCAGTTTCCGTCAAGTGCCTTCTGTGAGAAGATGAGAAGAAATGTTTCTTAACGGTGTTCACTCACGTGAGTGAGGCTCAGAAGCATCATTGAAATGATCCTTGAATTTATTTCTAACAGCTTACTTGAATTTCATTCTAACTATACCACTGTAAAGGGCGTTTGACGAGGATTCTAAATCTATGGCTTAATTTAGAAAATGTTTGCCGTAAGGGCAACCAGTCCACTCCCTTTAAAGAATGAGATTTTGGTATAAAAATATATCGTTATAATCACCATGAGTTCACACTTACAACGGTCTATCTATTATATTTCCTGATATAGGTGAGCAGGAATCTAGAAATTCTACTAAAGCTGGAGATTTTTTGGGCAATTAACTTTCTGTGTCCTTCAGCTACATTTATTTCTGCGAGGGCTGAAGGTTGCCATGGAGATGAGTATGTAGGTCATCAAACGGGTTCATGGTTGGAGGCGAGCAAGGGGATTCGAGCCTGAGAGGACCGGCCACTCTGTCAGCTTTGGTCGCACCCTTCCGCTGTTCATCTTCATGATGCCGGTAGATTGTGTGCTAGCTCGTGGTAACCATAAGCCTATAGACCTATTAGATATTCTACTCGTGTACTCCAGGGCCCAAATTCACGAACGCGGTCGGAGGTAAATCCTGCTCCGATTTATCTCGACGGCCACTTACCCGCCCACCACTTTCCGTGAACATACCTCTGTTTCTGATTCATGTCAGCGAAATCAAGGGTTTGCATTGGGCAGAAATTAGCAGCGGAGCAAAACCTTTCTGTGGATGTAATTGCTCCCCGAGGCGCTGGCAAGGTAGCACTTGGCTCGAAACTTATCTCTGGTTTTCCCGCTGCGCGTTCATAAATCGCGCGTAAGTGGAAAGTGACGATAGGTTTTGCACTTACCTCCGATAAGTCGATAACGATTCCGGGTCCAGAACATATTACTTAACCATGTCACTTTTAAAGATATTTCAATATATTTTTTATGTGATCTCGGAATCTTCTTGAAGAGACGATTTCACCGGTACAATCAGACTCAAGTGGCTGGTACGAGGATGTAAGCTCTCATAACGATGTTTTGTTGCGATCAAAACTCTAGCGCAAGTCGGGGCTCGACTCCGCAGCTCCTGTTGACTGAGCGGGAATGGCCTACGGCATTACACTACCTACGTTTTTTGATCAAAGGCAACATCCTTCAGCTTAACTGGCTCCATGCTGGTATCGGCGGCCGGCTCATCTCGATATATGGGAGAATGCTGACAGGTCCCACGAGGTGGGGATGTCGCATTCGATCAAACAGCGTCGGTGGTGTAATGGCGTAGAGCACTCTCCTCCTGTCAGCAGGAGGAGCGGGTTCGAGTACCGCCTGGCGCTAGAGTTTTGATCGCAACAAAACATTGCTATGAGAGGATACAACCAACTTTCCAGAATGATCATCTTCAATGATTATGACGCTTTGCGACGCGAAACTACAGGGTGTGCCAAAATTATGGCGACAAGGTATTCGAATCGTCGAAAACGAAAATACAGGACTGTCGAGAAACCAACGAAGCGGTAACGTTTATTAGTCCATTGCGAACTATACAAAACATTGTGATTCGAATACATCTCCATTGGTCGATACAGGCTTTGAGACGCTTCGGGAAGGCATCGACGGCGGCACGCAAGTATGGCGCGTTGAGCTCATCTTACGCCTTCTAGAGAGCTTCCTTCAATGAATCCATGGGGTGAGATTTCTGGGAAGCTTTGGCTTCCAGAACTGCCCAGACTGCGTAATCCAGCGAATTCATGTCCGAAGAGTTGTCTGGCCACTCGTGGAAGCTGATGAAGTTCGAAAAGTTCCCTATGCACCAGTCCTGCGCTATTCTTGCTCTGCGAACTGGAGCTCCGTCCTGTTGGAAGGTCCAGAAGCGGTTTTCAAAGTGAGCACTAGCACAGCGTATGAGCTCGTCCTTCAAAAGGTTCAAATAGTTCTCTTTGATCTCCATTTCTCGCGACATCCGGTGGACCGAGCTAGTGTGAATTCGTGTTGGATTTTCACAAAAGGGAATTGCAAAATCGGCTGCACAGTAAAAGGTTGTATTTAATTGATGCTGAAAGGCCAATGGTTTCCATGACGGGCCTCTCAAGGAATAAAGGAATAACACAATACCGGACGTATATTATGGTCTTTGGGCGGAAAAATCGAAAGGAAGCATTTTTCTTCTGCTTTTTGATAGCAGCCTTCAAACTGCGTGTTTTAACAAATAAATCCGATGTATGGGATTATCATCGAGTGATCTATCGGATAAAGTGAAGAACGCTCAGTAAATTTTTACAATATTGATTCGTTGGGCCATATTCAAGATGTGACCTTTGGGTGTAGTTGCCATCATGAAGGAGGAGGTTCGCCGCTCCGACCAGAACATTGGTAATCGAGTCAACATTTTTAACATCTGCTGAGCACTTTTCTCTTTCTTGAACGGATTATTTGAGGCTGATCCCAAATGTCAGATTCATTTTCAAAAACACGTAGTCTGAAGAGCGCTACCAAAAAGCGTGGAAAAGGCGTTTTTTGCGCGGATTCCTCCCAAAGACCATGATATACGACCGGTATTGCAAACGCCGTTGCCGTCAACAAGGTTATGTATTTTTCAATTACTGTCGTCTTTTCTTTGTGGTAACACTATCGAGTGTAAGCAGTTTTACTGGTGGCCAACGATCTGAACACCGCTCGATATCAGGTGTGGCGATGCAATCAATTATACAGGATAACCCTCACCCTGAAATGTCGTATAAATAGAAGCATTGTGGGCGGGTAAACACAGCGGCTGATTCCTATATAGACATGGAGACAGCAGCTGCTTCCTGTATGGGATAGGAGGCTGGGACTCTTTCCCAAGTAGGCAGCGGCTGTCACTCCCTTATGCTTCGCCCTTCCTCTACACTTCCATCACCCCTTAACTAGTACCAAAGTGGGTAGCGGTAGTCGTAGGTGTACGGTAATGGGTTAGGCAGCTGTTAGCTGGTGACTCCCTTATGGGGTCCTGGGCTTCCCCTAGTACAACACATTACAATTAAGCTTATACATGGTAATTTGTCAGATTTTATGCCTTATGGCCCATTAGGCCTATAATCTGACAAATTACCATGCACTAATGGTCCTCGGGTTCTCCTACGTGCATACAAGTGCTATGTTAACCCATTATGGAGTTTTGTACCTCCGTTTTCAATCCTTGTCTGAAGAAACACATCCAATTACTTGAAAGCGTTCAAAATAATTACACACGTAAACTATTTATGAGGTGTTTCAAGCTAGGATATGCGGACATACCAAACGGAGTTGAAAGAGCCAAGCAACTTGGTTTACCCTCCCTACGCAGCAGAAGGAAAAGGGCTGATCTAATCATGCTTTTTAAAATTCTCACAAACAGAATTTCCATTGAAAGCATAGAGTTTTTTGATGTCCCACTAACGAGGAGTAGAGGCGGAAGACTTAGATTGTATCCCCAAGTGCCAAGGTCACAGGTTAGGTCTAACTTCCTCACTTATCGGAACCTTAAGGACCTCATCCTGCTTATAGGCGAATCTGAAGGTTTTCATAACATGTCTGTCTGTCGGTTTAGGAACGTTTTAACCAGAAAGGGTTTTTTGTAGATGGTTTTAGTTACATATTTTTATATTTGTTGTTTGAGCTAGTGTCTTACACGCGTGTGATTGATTGTAATTCACGCCGTAAATAAATAAATAAATAAGTTTAATTGTAATGTGTTGTACTATGCAGATAAAAAATTGATGAAATAAATGTGTTGGTTGTCTCTCGGATTGATATCCAAAGGACTTGGACATTATTATACAACTTGTTCAAAGAATCTCACGTATACATAATCGGCTAATGTCACGTGTCCCTCACGGGGAAGTGGGACTGAAGCCAAGAGATGCCTACGACTTATGTCAGCCGGGTTTTATTTCAGCTTAACCATTGGCGATTGCTGGCGAACTTAGAACTTGGCGGCTGATCACCCAAGTTCACTATATATTCAGGGGTAGCGCGTCAGATATGAATGGGGACCAAATGCGGAGCGTAGGGATTCAGAAGACGTGCCGAACACGTCGGCAACCGTGCATGGCGAGCAGCAGACGTGCCGAACACGTCGGCAACCGTGCATGGCGAGCCGTAGCTGTGCCGAACACGTCAGGAACCGTGCATGGCGAGCCGTAGCCGTGCCGAACACGTCGGCAACCGTGCCTGGGACTTGTGTTACATAACACAGAGGAAATGGCACGCTGTTGTATTCACATCCGGGAGGATTTGCAGTCTGATGCTTTGTTCAATGCGCTTTTTAAGCATCCGATCCTCTGCAGCGAATGTGCCTTGAAAAGTTGGAGGAACTTGTATGGCAGCAATCGAATTAAGTACCTGCCTTTCTTGTCGTTTTAAGCCTGGTTGTTTTTGAAATGCTCCGTTGGAATTGTAACCACAGACGTGTTATATATTGAAAAATCAATAGTTTCTTTCAAACGGCAATTGAAATATTTTGCCCGTATTGTCATCAGCAATGTGGCGGAATGCAGCAGAATTTCTTCAGTAGGAAAGCCACGGAAAACACCGTAAGGCCCCGTTTATAGTTCGTCGCGGCGCGACGCGACGCCACGTATAGTGGCCATATTGATTGTGCGACGCGATCGATCAATTTGGCCTCATCGCGTGGCCATCGCGTCGCGCCGCGATGAAGTATAAACGGGGCCTAACAAGTATTATTTTGCTAAGCGTGTCAAAACTGCCTTAAAACATTTATTCGAGAAATCTTCAATGAGCGAACTGATCGATGTGCATGGAAAACTCTCAACATAACTTTCCAGCCGCTCTCCTAAAAATATTAGAAGCTCAAGCCATTAAAAAATAACCAAATGTTTTGTATAGTATTACGGATAGAGGCATATCAGCTTGTAGAGTCTGCGCCATAGAGAGTCGTCTGCTATTTGATAAACAGCAGAGCATCCGTAGCGTGTTGCATTATGCCGTTTCACCTCTTTCAGGATCTGAAATGGACGACGCAGAGTGAACGAACATTGGTAAGCTTGATAGTGAAAAACAACCCTATCCTTCGGCATCTGACTGAACAGTGTGTTCAAGTCTCCAACTCCGAAACCCGCTCCAATTCCTCGCCTGAAAGTGTGATTTCTAGGAGCAGGGACGTCGTGTGAGGTTTGTGAAAATTGAGGATATTAGATGGTAAAACTACAAGCATCAAGCACTAAAAAAGGGTGATTTTAAAAGTGGATAATAATCTTTAGCGTAATAATCGCGCATATATTTTATCAAAAGCTACCTTATGTTAATGATGTGAAGAATGAGTGAACGCTGGAGTGCTCACCAGTTCGACGATGTGAATCTGCAGTATTTCTCTCTATTGACAGTACACATATTCAGCTTGGAATCCTTATTTTCTTTATATGCTGCATCTGCGGCTACTCCGACTATGCCACAGTCCAGACTCTGCAAACATTGGAGTTCGTGGATTCGTCGGCAAGCTTTTGTTGCCAACAGTTGACCACAACGGTTGAGCTCGACAATTCAATATTAATAATTTTTAATTCAATTCAACTGCGCCGGTGGTACAAGGCTAGCATTTTGTCCGGAAAAAAGAGGGTGGCGATTAGAGTACCATTTTGCTCGCAAATAAGCATCCAGCTAACAGGTTATAGCCTATATAACCTAGGCTTAGGCTTATGGAAGAAGAACTTTTGTTTCTGACAAGCTGGTCGTTTTATCGGTTTTTTCTTTTATTTTGAGTTCCGGCAACTTTGCCTTTTTTTCAGACCCTGCAACAGTCAGAAACATTCACGACGCTACTCGACCAAGCATTATTTCAAAGTATAAAGTAATTTTAGAGGGAAGAAAATAGAGACAGGATCAGTGATGTGAGTTTGTCGCAGCAGCGCCGTTTTCTCGTAGTTTTGCCGTAGCTTTCCGACGTTGATGTTAACAATTTTATCAGCAAATAACACAACAAGGAACGGTTCCTATTCAGTTACCTAAACAAACAACAAATGCCCCATCAAGGTCGAGTCGACACGACCCAAAAAAGGTTAGGCTGGAGGAAGGAGGAGCGGGATTCCTGGTGTCTCGCCGAGAGGGCTCTTGCAGAGGAGGAGCGGATCCGAGCATCCTGTCGACGGAGCTATCGGAGAGGAAGAGCTGAATTCGGGTTCCTGTTGAAGAGCGGGGGGGGGGGGTCGGAGAGGAGTTGCGAGATTCGGCGTCCTGTCGAGCAGCAATGGCAGCGTATTCGGTCTACTTCCGACCCGAAATTGCACGAATCGTTGACAAGGTGCGGTAGATTGCATGAGACGGTAGACAGCACCAATTTTAAAGTTGCGTTTGGCGCGACAGAGTTGCAAGGGGGGTATTCAATGCAACATTGGTAGCTGCCAGCCAATGCTGTCACGCGTCAAGAACAGGTACCCTTCCATTCATTTCCGACGGTGGGAGGGCGAAGAAGAACAAGTTGAACATACGAAAGCGCGTGGAGGCCGTGGGGCAAGCGTGACGTCCACATAAAGTGTGTTGCTATTGTCTGGTTTAATGCTCTTTTAACTACATAAACCCCTCTGAGGCCTCCGCCCAGCTATTTGAGAGTCTCCAGTAATATATGACCAGAAAAATTGGTTGCACCATTCTGAAGTTTGCAGGCGCTCAAATTTTACATAGTAAACCACTTAGTAGCCGCGTTCGCGACAGGCATCAGTAGCAGCTTGTCGCGAATGCGGCTGAGAGCACTGCGAGCGGCGAAAAATTGCATTTTGAGACATACAACCGAGGATGGCGATATGTGCGAACGTGTATGCCGACAGCAGATCTTCAAGACGTTGTGAGGGCCACTGATGCTCCCCAGACCATCGAAGGCGCAGCTTGCTTGGAACTGCATCTGCGACATGAGCTGCTCAAACTCGTCCTGTGTAGTCTGCCATAGCGCGGAAGAGAGGGATTGCATGGCATCTGGTGTGGCTTGCCTTATGTCATGCAACGAATGTGGGGAGGTCTACGCAGGGGAAACGGGCAGACCCTCTGCATATGGATTAACCACCGGCCTTAAAAAAGGTGTCTTGGCTCCTTTGGGAGAACACAGGGTCCTTCGCCATACAGGTGCAACGCTGCAGGTGTCGGCATCGATCTTAGCCAGAGGAAGCGACATCTCGAGGCGCCCTGAATCACAGCTAAGAGTCCCGAAATCAACCGAAAGAGGAGAGTGTCTGAGAGTGTCTAGCGGGGATTAGCGCCCTTCTTAGGCATATGTTATACTTCCGCGACTCGTTGCCGGCAACTGTCGCCGACAACGTGGGAGCCACTGCATGACGGGTGAGAGAGCGCTTGAGCACTCTGCTTCTCTCGAGCCACTATACTCCATGTCGATTCACAAAGCGTAGCACCCGCTCAACACTGCCGCCGACAGCGTCGCCGACGGATAACGGAGGTATGACATACGCCTTACGATTAGATCTCTCCAAGTCCTGATCTGCTTGACCTGGCCTACAGGGCTCCAGGACCTAACTCCAACGCGAAGTCGCGCGCAAGCCGCGTGCGACGTCGCGGCGCTGAAACGCGGACATGCGCTCGGTGACGCATGGTTAGCCGCGGAGCACGAAATGTTCTCAGTGTTTAAGCTCCCACATTTCTAGCAAGGAACTTAAGATCGCACAGAATGTGGTAGGCAGCAGTCTGCAGTAGGACAAATGATCCAAGAATGGGTGATAGTGACCTTTTTCGTAGCATAACCATAATCACGGGTAAAAATTGACCGAAGAAGTTGTAGATGGCAAATACTGACGCTAGAAACCATCTACATGACCACGATTCCTGTATAAACGGTCGCTGATCGTCCTATTGAAACCACATTCATATACTGTCTCCAAGAAACGTTGAAATAAGGCAAAGGTGGCCGCATGTCCCTGTAGGAAGCGTTTCTAGTCGTCGGAAGCATCGGACCGCGACAACTCGTCCACTTTCGTCGGAAGCATCGGACCGCGACAACTCGTCCACATGGGTGTTCGCGCGGCGTTGGAGTTATGTCTGCCCCTGGTCTACAGGGGATCATAGCTGGACGCAGGATGAAGCTCATGCATCCACTCTAGTTCCAGCTATGGGTGAACGGTTGTCCTCTACGGCAACCATCTATCAGGTCAGTCGTCCACTGCAACTTCCATAACTGATCCTGACTCTAGCTTCCTTATGAAGAATCAAGAACAAATCGTAGTCCAACCACGGCATGTCGAGGTCTATGGAAAGCTGAACTTGGGCAGTTCTACAAAGAAATCATGCCTGCTTGCAGCGAAAAGTGTAAGACCACGTGCAAAAATGTAAAGGGTATGACAAAAAGGTTGAAGTAGTACACATTGTGGGACAACAAGTCGTGCAAGACCACCTATAGATACATAGTCATCCTTTTCCTATTGCAATAATGCCACCTATTGCTTTTGTTTTTGTACTTCAGCGAATTTGCTGTTGGGTAAGCTAAGGAGTAGAGTTTGAAGTGTAAATTGCCTCTATTTAAGCCGTATTTCTTTGAGAATAACTTAAGATAAGCATAACTGTATATATTTTACTACTGTAAAATAGCATACCAGATTCATGCCTTTATGGAAGTTCTGCATAACGTCAACTTGCCATTCACCACCCTTCCCGCATTTCGAATCTACAAAAACCATGTCTTATTACATGGCCTTAAGCAAAGATTTTTAATGACCAGAAATCGCTTTTTTGGTTGCCTAAATACAGCCACATTAGATGTAAGAAACTTTATCACATCACTTACTGCCAAGTGTCTGCAAAACGACGCCTCCCAAGAAAAACAACACCTAGAAGAGTTCTATAAGTCAAGTAGTAATAACAAGAGCGGTTTGTGAAGGCAGAAGAAACGGAAGTAGACTCACAATGTCGAACATTTGCATCGTGATAGCGATGGCTGACTATAGTCCGAGCAGCGCTTAAATACTGTAGCTATAGCCCAGATTACACTGCACTTTGTGCCTAATAACGTTCTTATACATATCGAGAATAAATTGGCGTGCTGTTCAAACTAGCAGACTCAACACGCAATGTCAATGTAGAGTGGGCGTATACGGAAAATTCCAAATGTTTGACGCCGACACGACAGCGTCCTCAAATATTATACTCACCAGTCGTTCGGCGGCCTAGCGGCCGCCTACGACTGGTTGGGGGCTTCACCCCCAAACCCCGAGAATAGGACGCCATGGCCGCTACGGGTTTCCTATTCTTCCCTAGGCCTTCTGACCATTATGTTAATCGAGATGGATCGGCTGATCTTCTTCAACGTGATCCTCAAAAAATCGATAATATCGATCGATATCGATTGATCCGACTTCAGATTCGTGCCTCGATTACCCCTAGGGCCGAAGTTTCGCCCCACTTGAACACCATCCTAAAAAATCGATAATATCGATCGACATCGATTGGCCGACTTCAGATTCGTGTTCAGCGACCTCGATTACCCCCAGGGCCGAGGTTTCGTGCCGGTTGAACGTGATCCTCAAAAAATCGATAATATCGATCGGTATCGATTTGTCGACTTCAGATTCGTGTTTAGCGACCTCGATTACCCCCAGGCCTGAAGTTTTGTACCGCCGACGTATTCGGTACGTCTACGGCTCGCCAGGCACTGTTGCCGACGTGTTCGGTACGTCTACGGCTCGCCAGGCACTGCTGCCGACGTGTTCGGCACGTCTACGGCTCGCCATGCGCGGTTGCCGACGTGTTCGGCACGTCTACGGCTCGCCATGCACGGTTGCCGACGTGTTCGGCACGTCTACGGCTCGCCATGCACGGTCGCCGACGTGTTCAGCACGTCTACGGCTCACCATGCACGGTTGCCGACGTGTTCGGCACGTCTACGGCTCGCCATGCACGGTTGCCGACGTGTTCGGCTGCCGCGCCCCAACACAGGTGTGACGGACGGACGGACGGACAGTGTGACACACACACACGCACATACGCACACACACACGCTTGCTGCTTTATATATAGTAGGATAAACATGCGTGATCCGCCGCCGGGGTTTCAGTTCGCTGGCAATCGCCCATTGTTAAGTTGAAAGAAAACCCGGCTGGCATACGCCGCTCTGTCCTAGGCATATCTTGGCTTCAGTCCCCCTCCCCGTGACTGACAACGTGACCGACGGATTAGGCGAATTATATATAGTAAGATAAGATCACTATCTTACAAACGTTGACTTTTCCCTTCATTACAGTGTCTACGGAGAAAATGCCCGCAACCAGGTGAGAAAATGCCCGCGACCGGTAGAGATAGGGGGACGTGCGTTCTATCCCCTCGTCCCCCTGGCCCGCCCACCCCCAACCCCCTGGGCTTGCTCGAGAGTCCAGTGGCCGCCTTACGAGATAGTGGAGACGCAGACATTTGCCACGCCTCTGTTTAAAGGGCCGGGGGTAGAACGCCACTCCGCCGTAGAGATATAGCCCGCTACGGGGAAAAAATGTCCGCAACCGAAAATGCAAGGGACAACGTACAGTACACCAGAACATATACAGGGTGCGCAACAATTACCCGCGCAAAGATATCGCAGTGTAACTTCAACACAAATGCGGATTTGACAACGAAACTTGAAACATAGCAACGATATTCTCTTCTTAACAGAAACAAATCAGAGTTATTCGAAATGGCTGTCTTTCATACGAACACAAATTCTCAGACGAATAGCGGACGCATCACACATGGCATGGAGGTAGTCTTCGCTCATTTGGTTCCACGCTTCACTCAGGGAAGCTTTCGGAGAAGCCAAACTTGCGTGTCGAGTAGAGCAAACTTTGCTCTTAACCCATTGACGACCGCGCGGGCCATTTTCGACCCGCAGTATTTCTGTCGCGTGGGACAGCGCAGGCCGATTTTGGCCCGCGGTTATAAAACTGTTCGGTACGGCCTATTTCTCGCTTTTGCCGTAGTTTACGAGTAATCATCAGATATTTTGGATCCTAACAATGCTACTGTGCTGCGGTCCGGCAGTTATTTACTTCTAAACACTGATGAAATTAAATAATAAGCACCACACACTATTCAAGCTGCACAAAGATCGGCCCTGTTCACAAACAGCTACTCACATCTTGTAAAAATGGTCATGCAGAAAAGTAACTAGTCACCTTTCTTGTAAAAATTTTGAAAACAATCTGGACAAAAGTATGCGAAACACCTGCTACATCATGTAGTCACCTTATTTGCAGGATTCGCGGCAAACGTGCGTCCTTTTTCTTCGAAGACCTTCTTACAAAAGCAAATTCATCTTCTATGTTTTGCTTTAAACCTGTTCCGGCCTTCTCCAATATGAGAGGGAGCTTTTGGAGAGGGAGCTTCATTAGGAATATCGTGAATTACTGTTTTCACGAGGTTGCAGCGTCCGTGCGGTCCCAGCGCGCGGTCCCACGCGGCAGACACGCGATTTTCCGCGCGGTCGTCAATGGGTTAATAACAGACCAGACAGAGAAATCGAAAGGATTCAAATCTGATGAATTCGAAGGGCAGTCTACATGCTCAATAAAATCCGGGAACTCGCGTTTGCACCACTGTTGGCCTCGCCTTTCGCGCAGTGTCCTGCTGGAAGCGCCATCTGCCGTTACCGATGTGGCCCAGGGCTTCAGCACGTCCTCCAGAAACGTTTTCTGGTACTCGTCCTTGTCGATTTTGACGCTAGTTTCGACAAGAACTAGTGAGGACCTGCCGTTTCAAGTAATCGCACCCCAGACCATAATTGGAGCCGGATGTGCTGTTCTACAGGCCAGGTTCCCATCGCGAATTGCAGCTCCAACATTCTGTGAGAGAATGCGATCGCAGAAATATTGAGTTCTTGAGCCATTTTTCGCATCGAACGGCGAGGATTACGACGATTCTACTCGCGAACCTTTTCTGTCGTTTCCGTAGTGATAGCAGTAAATTTCCTACCTCATCCAATTCTGTCTGATAAAGTCATGAACTCAATGTATCATTTTATGGCATCGTACAACGTTCTTCGAGGGACATTGAAAACATTGGAGATAAAAACAACGCTGCGATCAGAAAGGTGCAGGCTGATGATGGCCGCTCGTTTCGGATTTCGCTTTGCTATTACTGCTCTGTAAGAATTCATGAGCTCAAACTTGGAATGCATTTGGGTATGCAGTAATCTTTATCCTCATGTCGATCGCAGTACATCTGTAACCAAAAAGGCTTCGAGATTTTTTGAGGCCCCTCAAAAAAATCTCGAGGCCTTTTTGGTTACAGATGTACTGCGGTTACAGATGTACTGCTTTTTGGTTACAGATGTACTGCGATCGACATGAGGATAAAGATTACTGCATACCCAAATGCATTCCAAGTTTGAGCTCGTGGATGCTTACAGAGCGGTAATAAAGGACAAAAGGATAAAGGACGGCGTTACTCAATCCCTTCCGGGATGCGCCAGCGCATTCTACTTCTACGGGATGTCGTAGAGGCGAAACAAATGCGTATTTGGCCATACAATGACTTGCGGTGGCCAGCCGATGGACAAGTCAGCGCTTTATCCTTCCCAGACAAGTCTGGTACCAATTCACCGACCACGAAGGGATGGTAGGCTTGGTTGGCCTGGGAGGGAAATCCGAACCAGGAACCTGGTATCGGGTGCACGCGACAGTCGCGCCTCCTCCGACTGCGCTACACGCGCCCACAGAGCGGTAATAGTAAAGCGAAATCCGAAACGAGCGGCCATCATCAGCCTGCTACCGAACGACTGGCCCCCCATGGGGCTGCATTGCTACAGTTCTTCTCCATTTTCCGTGGCAAAAACGAAAACACTTCATACTGGTCCCCTTGAGAAACCTTTGGAAAAGTTCATGGGCTTCCCTTGTTTGATTTGTTGCAGGACTTATGGTTTATCCTGTAAACCTATAATCAGAGTGGAACAAATGGCCGTAGTCAATAACTTTAGACGGGCGACGGCATGCGGACAAACCGGTCCAACTCTTCCACATATAGGGGTTTCCCAGTTTGTAAACACAGTGCACTTTTGCTTTCGTGCTAAGCGTGCAGTTACGTATTTGTTCCTTAATCTAGTAGTACCGTTTTAAGCATACCGCTCACCAAAACTGCTCACCAGTCCCTTCCCATGGTGGATCTTCTCGTTGAGCCACGTTTCGCTCTCCGTGCCACTGCTGCGAGTTGTTCTATCTATTGTTATTTACTGCTACCCTTCGTACATCTCCTTAATGCCCTTCATTCAAGGCTTATTCTTTTCTGATGGTATCTTTATAGCATTAATTCTCTGTACCATCTTAAACTTGCTTCTTTACATTCAATTGTTGCTCGCCTAGTCCAGCTTCAGCAGGAGGAGCTCAGGTTAGTTTACAGCAGCAACTCCTTCCTTTCCCTCCCTTACTGACGAGCACAGGGGGAAGGATACTCTGTCTGTTTGGTTATCGTCTAAGGGCCCGTGCGAAACGAAAACCAAACCAATTCTTTGTTTTCCATATAAATAAACTATCACAATTATATGGCTTTACTCACTTATCATTCATTAATCTAGTTGTACCGTTTTAAGCATACTGCTCACCAAGAAGCACGGATTTTCGTGAAGTATTTATCGTTCGAGAAAAGGTAGTTAAAGATAGTAGTAATAGTAATAATGCGCTCCAGAAGAACACACTGATGACCGCCATTCATTCACTGTTAGTGAATGGGGGATTAACACCGGCTACAGATCAAGTTGCTGGCACGTCAGGTAGTTGAAGAACTGCTCGAACGAAATCGGTTTGAATGAAGGAGTGAGATCGTAGTTGACATCGAACTCAAATGCAACAGCTTTGCGTCCCTAAATAGAAAAATTACAAGATTCTCAGTGGTCCACTCACTGCACTGTGCACCGTCGGACTGCGAGCAGAGAACGTCTTTTTCCCTGCATATGGGCCCGATCAAGGCACGCCACTTCTTCATGTTCATTTGGAGGCTTCACCGCTTCCGACGGCTTTCCGCTCCTGCCTAGTGCTTCCACAATCAATAGCCCAACACCTAAGGCCATAGCTAATGCCATAGTTGTATAGATTTCAAATGATAACAAGGTTCTTTGCAATATGGCTATCACTACAAGTAGACTCCGGCTCGGAAAAACAACAACACCATGGAAACGATTGTGAGAGCATCTGGCTAGAACGGGCTCGTGGAGCGCAGTCGGAGGAGGCGCCGGCTGTCGTTCGCACCCGATACCAGGTTCCTGGTTCGGATTTCTCGTCCAGGCCAACCCAGCCTTCCATCTCTCCGGGGTCGGTGAATTGGTACCAGACTTGTCTGAGAAGGATGAAGCGCTGACTTGTTCATCGGCTGGCCACCGCAAGTCATTGTATGGCCAAACACGCATTCAACTCGTCTCCACGACATGCGTGGCGCATCCTAAAGGGGATTGAATAACGCCGTCCTTTATCCTTTTATCCTTTATCTGGCTAGAAAAAATTCGCTAAAAAACTAGCAGAACAGAAGATGTCGAATGCGGTGTCGAACACTGAATGCTACTTCAACTAAGAGTGTCCTCATCTGGTAATATTCCGGAATACAACATTGCAGGTAATCCTGCAGTCAGATCGCATAAAATACGGGGCTTTATCTTTTCGTACAATGATAAGCTTGACTTCAGTGAACACCATAAGAAAATTCCACGAAGAGCGGTAGCAGATTTTTCAGGGTTTGACAACAAACAGTAAAAATCTACTAATCTTCTTTGAATCTTTCTGATGTTTGTGAAGTACACAAAATCATAACAGAGAAAGCAAAATAGGATTTTACGGCTTTTAGGATTGCCCCATCTATCACTCGTGGTGGACGAAACAAAATCGCCTTTGCTAGAGCTAGGTCCTTACATAGGTCCAATTGTCTTGTGTGAAAATTATACTTACATTTTGTGCCACACGAGGTTTGTAGGTGGATCTTTATTTGCGGCCTGACGTTTCGACTTTCCGTCGTCTTCAGAGGCCTAAAAGTGAAGCACAGGTTTATGTTTGCACTCTACCCCACCAAGCGCCTCAACTTCTCTAGACATTTTCGACCCACCCATAGAATCACCACGGATAGCCCAAACGAAGAAGACGAACTTACGCAGTAGGATCCACCGTAGGGCTGACGATTGCTCTCGTTAAGTAACCAGTAGAGGCGAATGAGACACACTGAGTGGGAACTGTCGCCGACCGGTCACTTAGGCCTATGTTATACTTCGGCGACGCGTCGCCGACGCTGCGACACGTCAGCGACGGCCCGTCACCGACGTCGGCCGACGCTGACGTCGCCACAGACGCCGCCGACGTCGCCACAGACGCCGCCGACGTCGCCACAGACGCGTGGTCGACGTCGGCGGCGTCGGCCCTTGTCTCTCCCGACCACGCGGCGTCGGCCCTTGTCTCTCCCGACTTCTCCAATGGCATCACTTCCTGTTCCCTCGCTCGAAAAGTGCATCGGACACATTTAAGAAATGCAAATTTAGCAGACGCGATTGCATAATTGGGCGATAGAATATCTGAATAGAATAAAATGTGATTTGTCTAAGGTAGAGCATAATTGGAAATCTTGCAGTGTGCGAGGAAAAGAAGATTGTGAGCGCGAATATGTAACCTATTTAAGTATCAAGTGATGAAGAGCCAAGATGATTACGGCGCGATAGGTGCTAAACATCGTCAAAATGATGGCCGACATTGAGAGAAAGTAAGCAAACGAGGCGCCTTCTTGATGTGCGGTTATGAAACTCATGTCGATTCAAAGTAGGCATGAACTATATTTTGAAGCGAACTCTATTTCTTCTAGACTAACCCAATCCAAATGGTACTGGACCACTTAGGAGTCTGAGCCGACCGTTGGTTTTTTCACACTATTGACTGGATGCCGCAAGATTTTTCAGGGTTTGACAACAAACAGTAAAAATCTACTAATCTTCTTTGAATCTTTCTGATGTTTGTGAAGTACACAAAATCATAACAGAGAAAGCAAAATAGGATTTTACGGCTTTTAGGATTGCCCCATCTATCACTCGTGGTGGACGAAACAAAATCGCCTTTGCTAGAGCTAGGTCCTTACATAGGTCCAATTGTCTTGTGTGAAAATTATACTTACATTTTGTGCCACACGAGGTTTGTAGGTGGATCTTTATTTGCGGCCTGACGTTTCGACTTTCCGTCGTCTTCAGAGGCCTAAAAGTGAAGCACAGGTTTATGTTTGCACTCTACCCCACCAAGCGCCTCAACTTCTCTAGACATTTTCGACCCACCCATAGAATCAGCATAATTGGAAATCTTGCAGTGTGCGAGGAAAAGAAGATTGTGAGCGCGAATATGTAACCTATTTAAGTATCAAGTGATGAAGAGCCAAGATGATTACGGCGCGATAGGTGCTAAACATCGTCAAAATGATGGCCGACATTGAGAGAAAGTAAGCAAACGAGGCGCCTTCTTGATGTGCGGTTATGAAACTCATGTCGATTCAAAGTAGGCATGAACTATATTTTGAAGCGAACTCTATTTCTTCTAGACTAACCCAATCCAAATGGTACTGGACCACTTAGGAGTCTGAGCCGACCGTTGGTTTTTTCACACTATTGACTGGATGCCGCAAGATGGGCGTTTTTGCACTTTCGATTTCGTAATTCGAGGTCTGCCGAGGATGTTGACAGTGCCGGGAACGAAGAACCCACCCACAAACAAAATACTCCCTCTGAGCGCATTTTCTCCCAGCCTTGAATGAGGCCTGCGACGGCCCGTCGCCGTGCACAGCGCGGCGACCGACCCACGGACGACGTCGGTGGCGACGTCGGTGGCGACGTCGGCGGCGGAAGTATAACACCCCCTGCGGAGCTCTCGGCGACGTCGTCGGCGACGCTGTGTTGGGCGGGCTGCCACGCAGTGCGTAGCTGCCCGCAAAGCACAGCGTCGCCGACGTCGGCCGACGCGTCGCCGAAGTATAACATAGGCCTTAGAGTTCACAACGAGGTACAAACGGCAGGAGGTCACTAGAGCTTGCCGTTTTGTTTGGGCTATCCGTAGTGATTCTAGGGGTGGGTTGAAAGTGACTAGAGTAGCTGAGGCGCTTGGTGGGATAGAGCGCAAACATAAACCTGTGCTCCACGTTCAGGCCTCTGAATACGACGGAAATTCGGAACGTCAGGCCGTCAATAAAGATCCACCTACAAACCTCGTGTGGCACAAAATACTGACACATAGTAACTCACCATGCCGAGGTTTCAAGAAGAGAGAAGTTGGGAACTATACTTATATTTTTTTTCTTAACCATTTTTTCTAAACTGTTGTTCGTCTCGGACCCTTCCTCAGCTCGAACTTAAAGTGCTTTAGAGCAATCAACTCCACCTTATTTCGTCCTGCGAATACTGCATAACAGACTCGTTGCGAGCTTTGCTAACCACCAAAACACCTGCGATGGTCCCGTTTCCGTCCTGAATGGAATAACATGGAATTCTCTTCTCATTGTAGCGCAACGCTTAAAGAAAACTCACCACTGAAAAGCCAAAAGCCTCTTTGATTCCCTTACGCAACGACTTGCTCGACTTGGCTGTTTCAACAAAAAGAGGTCCTCTCAAACATCCGTCAAGATTAAGAGCGGCCACGAAGCATGAGCACAGCACCAGATATATAACTCCAAAACGAAGCGATCTCATTTCTGAACGATCATTCTATAGGAAGCAAGCAGACGCCTCGTTAGAACCTCTTAGTCAGTCGTATCAGTCGTTTTTCTTTCAGTTAAATAGAGAAAAACCACAAGGAAAACAAACATCAGTAGGAAAGGTCTAGTCAACAACTCACTGTGACCTACTAGGTTGACGAGAATGGTGGATGTTGTCAACCTTTTGACCCTCTGTTGCTTTAATACCATCGCCTCATGCACTTTGTCACTACCAAGCATTCGGTATCGCATTAGATTTTACTGTACAAAAGCCTGCGAGCCACATCTAATATCAGTCAAAGTGCAGGCTAGTTGTTCATCCTCTAATTGAATGTACTTGACCGATGAAGCGATAGCTGCTGTAGAGGTGCATGATCGGTCTTTGATAATCTGTTAGCGTCTCCTGGGCTTCCTCACATCTATAACACTCACTGATAAGCAGCTAAGTTTCGATTCTTCTGTCGCGAATGCGATTGATCGCTCCCTAAATTTAAACCCCATTCGGGCTGTTGCATCCGCGCAGGACCCCCTGAGGCGCCCCTGAGGTCTGGCCCACCAGCGCACGTTATCGCGGACTCGCTGTGCGCCGCCCTCCCCCCCCCCCCCCCGGGCTCAGTTTTTACTTCATCGTCGTGTCAAGCGGTTTGCTAGTCAACATCGTGCGCTCTCTTCAAAGCCATCTCCGGAACCTCGAGCCCGGAACCTTGCCATCCTCTCACTAACAATACAGCAGGCTGCACTATAGAAAGGCGTCGAGCAACGATGGGAGCTCCCCTGAGGCTTGGATAGCCAATGCATCCTAACATCACCTGAAGCGGCCATATCATTATCTCACATATTATTCTCATGGTATCGACCATATTTTGTCTGGTATTCTGAATGTTGTGTTCTGGTGTTATTGTATGGTATAAATTGTGATGTGCTACTACTCTGTGCAGTTATAAATTAAGAAGGTGGTGAGACCTTATTATAGGCGTTGTGGCCTACATGAGCAAGGCAAGGCTAGTTGACTATGTTCGCTTGGTATGTTGGTTGTTATTATTGTTGATGGTTGTCCATATGGGGTTGCCACTCGTTCTGTACAAGCTGGATCATTATAGCACGCTCGTTGCATCCACGGCTCACTTGGAACAAGCGTATGTCGGACCAGGTGGGCTCTCCGTACTCTCTGCCTAGGCCAACCAAGAGTTTCACCTCTCCGGGGACGGTGAACTAGTACCACACTTATCTTAGAAGGATAAAGAACTGATCTATTTATCTGCGCTAGTCATTGCTGGCCACTGTATCACCTACTACTCCTGTATCGAACTCCCGAGCTCCCTCTCACGAAGCAAAGCCCTTGCCCATTGCGGTCCGACCACTTGTCGGTCTGGGCATCGCCGGCATTAAAGTGACCCTCGTCAGCGCTCGTCAGCGCCGCCACCATGACATCATTGTGAGCTTTGTGAACCCCTCATCGTTTGGTTCAACTACCTGGTCAAAAAGAAACACATTTTTATACTCGTTGAATGGCGTAGAATCTTCCTATATGACTCACTTTCTGCGCCCAGCCATACTCTCTCGTAAGAAGACATTTATGACTGTACCTCATTAACATCACGTTTCATTTATTGTGTGCACTGACAGTTGCTCAAGATCTGTCACCTTCGAGAACGGCGCCTACTTGCCCGGTGGGTAGTGCTGGTCTAGCGTGTAGCCTCTGCTGACGCGACACGATGAGCTTGGAGCTTAGGGCCTGTTCATACTTTGCGACAAGAGCGACAAGAGCGAATGGAGCGACTGGGGTGACGGATGTAGTGTAATGTACGTAAATAATTGCGTACTCCACACTCCGTCTGCGACGAATGTAGTGTGAAATGCGGCGTAATTATTTACATACACCACACTAGTCGCTCCAGTCGCTCTTGTCGCTCTTGTCGCTTTTTTCGCTCTTGTCGCTCTTGTCGCGAAGTATGAACAGGCCGTTAGGCGCATTGCGAAACGGAAAAATGAGATCGCTGTCAATAAGTAACTGACGCCTAATTGATTCATTTCTGTTCCACGGAGGCACTCTCTCGATGCCCATAATACTGATACCGCAACAGGTTGCTTCAGCAAAATTTATTCGAAAGGATCCCTTTGACGAGACTTGCCGTTTCCAACCATGACGCTCAGACACATTCCTGTCCGTTCGTCTTCCTGAAAATTTGTGCTCTAGTAAGTGATTATCAGTGCAAAATACCTCTGAATTACCTGTAAAGGCACACTAGTCGAACGTAATAATAGAGTGAGTGTGGGTTGTATCTGCGTTTAACAGCGGAGCATCCGTATGTGGTAGGATGATGAATCTTGGCAGTTTTCTCGATCTGGAAAGTGTTTAGATCGATGTGAATACATCGTGATACCCCCGATTGTAAAAGATTACCATATCTTTCGGCATCTCATTGAAAAGGTAGTTGACCTTACTTTCATCAAACGCTTTCCAGGCCTCCCACCATCTTAAAAAGAAAATTGTAAGACGACATAAATAAACGAAGCGTATTTAAACCTCAGGTTTGCTGTTCATCATGTATAGGCGTGAACTGTAGAGCTAATAAAGCATTGAAGACCATATTTACCGTCTGTTCAATCGCATGAACAAGCTTTTCATTGCTAGATTTCGAGTGCTTATATTTTCGTCTTCTTGTTATGATAATATCGTTTTATTGAACTGCATTCTACATCACGTATACCTTATGCATCGTAAAGAAATAAATGAGTAAATTAATTAATTAATTTCATGAGTGAAATATTCCCGCTTAAGTGAGAAATGGCTAAAATATTTTTGCTTACCTATTGATTAAACTACATTTCTAAATGAAATAACGTGCAAAATTGTGTAGAAGGACTCACGACTGCCTCGAATATCTACAGTATTTCGCAGAATTGGTGAAGTATTGGGGCTTGTCGTAGTGTACTAATTCGTTGTAAGCAGCGTTAACAGCTTCTCCAACAATATTACAATCCAATGTCTGTAAAGCATATCGGTTCAATGGAGCTAATGGTAAGTTCAAAAAAACATAACGGAAGTTTACTCTTACGATCCAAATTTTGTGCGATGTTTTGATGCAAAGCCTTTCTTCAGTGTTCAAATATCTGCTTAGAAAAGGCGCTGCTTGCTATTTCACTTCTTAGTCAAAACAAGGACTTAAGCCAGGTGTAGGAATCCAAACGCAGTATCACCTGTATCACCTGTCGTCCCGTTGATCATCGACTTGCTCGAGCGGGCGCCAGCAGCGTCTCCATTCGTCCCTGTCGCGTGCCAGAGTGGTCCAATGGATCCTCCTCGCTCGAGGGACACGAAGAGTGTCATATCGGTCGTTCAGGGCTTTCACGAAGAAGTCCGACCAACGCGTTGGTGGGCGTCCTGGTGTTCTTTTGACGTCCCGCGGAATCCAGTCGGTGACGGCTCTCGTCCAGCGGGTGTCTGCGAATCGCATTACGTGGCCGGCCCACCTAATTTTCGACGACTTGGCCCATGCGACAGCGTCTCTGATCTTCGAACGTCGGCGAAGTTCGGAACTCCGGAGGCCTTCTCTCACTTGCGTGAGTCGTGTCACTCCGAGCATCGTCCTCTCGATTCCACGCTGCGTGACGCTGATCGCGTGTTCATCCTGCTTTCGTATAGCCCAGGTCTCTGAGGCGTATGTTAGGGCAGGAAGAACAGTGGAGTCGAATAGGTGGGCACGGAGTCGGGCGTTCTTCGTCTTCTTCGCGACTTCTTCGACGCTCTTGAAAGCTCTCCAAGCCGCTCGTTTACTCCTGCTCAGCTCTGGTGCTAGGTCGTTGGCCATGTTGACTTCGCGACCCAGACAAGCCGAATCGGACGTCTGCGACTGAAGCGATGTGGCTCCGTGCCAGCCTTGACTGTGTTCGTCGCGTATGCCCCAACATCCGACTAGGACGACGAAGACGTCGAGGCCTTCTACGTGGAGCTGGAGAAGTTCTATAAGGAAGATCACACCTTCTACAAGTTGATCGTCGGCGACTTCAACGCCAAGATCGGGCCACGAAAGTCGCCGGAAGAACTTCACATCGGAACCCACGGTTTGGAGTGGAACGAGCAAGGTGAAAGGCTGTCTGAGTTTATCATGTCGACCAAGACCATCCATGGAAACTCGCAGTTCCAGAAGCCTCCCTCCCTACGATGGACCTGGGAATCCCCCGGTGGCCAGTTCCACAACGAGATCGACCACATCATCTTCAACCGCAAGTATTGCCTGACCGATGTCTCCGTTGTCCCCAAGTTCTACACGGGATCGGACCACCGCCTCCTTCGCGCGAGGTTCCGCTTTTCGCGTCAAGGAGAGAAGGCCGCGAAGTTCAAGAAAAGGAATCCCAGAACGACCATCAACTGGGATCTCTACACCTCTCTTGTCGGCCTTTGGGAAGATGCCGTCATGGACAACGTCGACGAGGAATACGATCGCTTCGTGCACCATCTCCACGATAGTGCTAAGGGAGCCGAGAGCTTGAAGACCACCAAGAGACGCCTGTCTCCGGAAACTCTCGAGCTGATACGCCAGCGTGGAGCAGCACGAGCGTCAGGCAACTACCAACTGACGTCCGAGCTTGCAAAGCTATGCAGAGCGGCGATAAAGGAAGATCTCAAGGAGAGAAGGGCACAAGTGTTGGCTGAAGCAGCAGAGGCAGGGCTGAGCATCCGCAATGCCCGCCGGAACTTCGCCAACTTCAAGACCAAGATGACCGCTCTCCGACGTCCTGACGGAACCATCACCTCTTCCAGAAGGACCATGGAGAAAGTCATCCACGACTTCTACTCCGATCTCTTCGATAGCCACGTCCACCTGCCCCAATGCCATCTTCCGCAGGATGGATACGTCGTCCCCTCTGTTCTCTCTTCCGAAATCCGACATGCCATCTCGTCGGTGAAGAAACGTACAGCACCCGGTTCTGACAGGATCAGAGCTGAACACCTGAAGAACCTCCCGCCAGCGCTCATCAACACCTTGGCGCGGCTCTTCACACGCTACCTGTCCGAATGCAAGGTTCCATCTCAGTGGAAGACCAGCAAGACCGTTTTGCTGTACAAGAAGGGAGACGTGCACGACATTGGCAACTATCGCCCGATCTGCCTGTTGTCCGTAGTCCAAACGCAGTATGTAGGTTTATGAATGGATCATCACGTTCCGCTTCTGTGACCTAGGTTTACAGTTAAGCAATAGTTTTGGCGTTAGTGCATGAAGAATTGCACCTTGAATCAGTGAAGAATCCTGGCAATTGAGGCAATAATATTAATTTTTTCAGATGACGGATGCTTTCGCTTTAGGGCTCTCCTTGTTTGCGTCTATTGTTGCACTTACCAGATTCATGCCTTTGTGATACTCCTGCATGATTGGAATTTGCCAATTTCCCGATGGACCGCAGTCTTCTGTAAGAAGGAAGCTATTTTAACTGAACGGTACGATCGCAGTAAACTAGCGACATAGTTAATTAAGGTAATTAAGACGTGGACCGAGACAGACCTCGTAGTGGAAATATCAAGCATAACGCGATATTTTATGTGTACGCTTATCAGCGTATATACAGAATATCTTACTATATATAAGCGAGAACGGTCGTTTGTCTGTGCGTGTGTTTGTTTGCACCGGAGTGCTAGAGGAGTGTGTTGGAGGAAAGTGTGGGGATGGGGGGGGGGTGTAGTTGTGTGGTGTCACGTCGTGTTGAGAGGGGTCAGAAGACGTTTCGCCGATGTCACGCAAAGGTCACCGACGTCGTCCAACAGGTGTCTGGGTTCAGAATATGTGTCACCAATGTCGCGCAAAGGACGGCCGGGTTGAGAGTTCACTGATGTCGCGCCAGGGGTCTTCGGATTCAGACGACGTGTCACTGATGTCGCGTAATGGGTGCCTGGGTGAAGAAGACGTGCAACAGATGTAACGCAAACGATGTCCGGCTTGAGAAGACATGTCACCGAGTCGTTCATTAGGTGCCTGGGCTCAGAAGAGGTGTCACCAATGCCCAAAAGGCCTGTCCGGATTCAGGCGACGTGTTATCAGTGAAAGTGGGACCAGTAATGGGGGAGCGGTGAACGGTGGTGGTCCAGTAAGGAAGGACCGGTAAAGGGTTGAACAATGGGACCGGTGAAGGGTAGGGGACCAGTGAAGAGGGTACCAGTAAATCGAGGTCCAGTGAAAGTGAGAGCAGTAGTAGGGACCGACGAAGAGTGGGGCTGGACCAGTGAAGAGCGAACCGGAGAAGGGTTGACAATAAAGGGGGACTAGTAAAGGGGGACCAGTGAAGATGGGATCGGTGAAGGGGAGGGGGTCCAGTGAAGGTTGGGGAGGACCTGTAAAGGGTTCACCAATAAAGGGGAACTAGTGAACTGTAAAGGGGAACGGTCCTCTTCGAGACCAGTAATGGGGAGAGGTGAAGGGGGTGGGGGTCCAGTGAAGGCGACCAATAAATGAGATACCAGTGAAGGACCAATCAAGGGGGGACCAGTAAGATAGCCAATAAAGGAAACACCAGTTAAGGGGGTTCAGTAAAGGGTCCTGTAATAGACCCATTAAAGGGGAACGAATAAGGTGGATAGGTGAATGGGATCAGTGAAAAGGACATAGGAGGACCAGTATTTTCTCTCAGTGTCGTCCAACGTGGCGTGAGAAGACGTGTCATAGACGTCGGGAGACATGCGTCGGAACTCAGCAAATGTGTCACAGACGTTATCCAAAGTGCATCCGGATCCGGAAGACGTGCCACAGATAAAACGTTGCGCAGCATCCGTGAGATTTTCAGATGACTTTTTTAAGGATTCGTGCAACAACGAATGTGCGCGTACTTGATTCTCACTTCTGTTTTCTGTCGGCACATGGGTAAAGGGGTATTGGTGGAGTGGGTGGATGGGGGGGGGATTGGAGTAGAGAGAATGAGTGAAGGAATCGAAGTAATGTTATTCCCGTCGAACTGTGAACGGTATCGGGTGGTCTACCAATAGCAATTGATTTCATTCGTGTTTCCAAAGATTAAGCACTTCGGATTAGGATTCTCTCTATCTGTTTCTCGCCATGCGTGGATCGAGCACTTCAGAGAATGAATCGCGTACGTGCAATAGAGGGTGAGGTCCCTTAGGAACAATTTTGAAGATTTTGTCCTACCGTATTCCGCTATACCATTATACATATATACGAAACCACTTTTTTACTGGTATGAATAAGAGAAGGCCTAAAGAGGATAAGAAAACGGGCAGGGTGTTCCATTCCCCGGGTTTGGGGCGAAGCCTCGAACCAGGCTTTGGCGGCCGGCAGGCCGTTGAACGTCTAGCACAACTTTAACAATAGTAATAACTTACGACTAGACGTCAGTTCGATGTTGATTATTGCAAGAAGTATGCATACCTGAAAGATTTCATGTCTTGAAGAAGTCTTGTAAAACGGAATTGGAGCACACAGATCTTTCAACGGATTGACTTACTTTGAGAAGGTGAAACATTGTAGATCTTTCGGTGAATGCCCAAAGAACAGTGCTGTTCAGGTCGGACCTGCGTAATTTTTATATGCACCTTGAACACGGACAGGCCACGCATTTTCTAATTACAAAGGTCCACACGGCTTCACTGCACTTATACAAAGACTGATACATGGATCTATCTAACGGTATGAATGTTGAGCATCGAAACATCCCTTTGCGCTTCAACAAAGGACACCGCTAGCATTTGCCGGATATACTTTGCTGAATCATCAAAAGAAGGAGTTTTAGCGTGCCCATGATAAACTATAGTTCACAGGTCCGGTAGTTACGGTGATAAAAGAATTCTCACAGAACTGCCCTGTAGCAAAGGATAGCGCAAAAGTGTGGGCCTTAAGTATTTTGAGTTAAGCGAGAATCATCAATAATCATAGTGTTTTAACACATTTGCTTAAGCCTGGAGCGGCTGGTAGAGAGGCTATATGTTGTTACAGGAGGTTTTTAGCGATCAAAACTCTTGCGCCATGCGGGACTCGAACCCGCATCTTCTGCTTTCCGGGCAGCGATGTTCGCCTTACGCCACATCATAGTGTTGGTAGGGATTTGTAGAGTGCAGCAGTTTTGAAGATGGTTTCCATCAGGGATGCGCGTAGTTGCTATAATTCACGATATTACGATTTATGGCGATTTTTTTCGGTTTTCGATTTGGGACATTCTACACTCATAAAAGTACAGTTCTTAGTTACAAAAGCTCGAAGTATACGCCAAAGTCCGTCAATCTGAAAACAACTCAATATGACTCTTTAATGATGTGATAGCGAGGGGTGAGGGTCTGAACTTACGAATGTCATCGCTAATTGCGGCGACCTATGCAGCAATGCGGCAACTCCGCGGCTACGTCTTCCGACTCGCTGCCTTGGCCCGCCGCCAGCGCGACATCCTCCACCGCAGCTGCGACGACATCCCCGTGCATGTGGCAGGCGAGAGGTGAAGAAGAACCAGGATAGATGTCAACAACACATTTTAAGAGCCTACGAATCTTTAAGATCTGAGAGTACTCTCATTAGACCTCCTTGCAGTCCTAATGATTTACTTCTACCCCGTTGTACTGCCTTTATTTACCTTCTTCAGGAGAATATTTTCAGCCGTTCTTATCTTTGCTTACATCAATTTGGCAACACCCTTAATATTTGTCCTTAAGTGTTCCTCATCAGTTCGACTTTATTTTCTAAAAATATTTCCAAGTCCGACCCATTATTCACTGGTATTCAATCGATCCAGTCTTCAGCGTCCTGTTCTAATTCCCTACCGGCTATGATCAATTGGTTTCGTCGCTCTCTTTACGACTTAGAAGGTATCCAGTGACCTTTCTGACGAAAGGAAATCATAGTTGGCCGAATAGCTGGACAAAAACCAGTGAGAACTTTATGTAAAGTCCAAAGGAGTAGTCGACGCGTTCGCGGCAGCGGCTTCCGCACATGCGACAGTCATCAGTGGCGGCGCAAATGCCGCTAATTACGACGCGGCGGTGGCTGCCGCAGCCGCGATGACCGTTCGTAAGTTCAATCCGCTCCCCGATAGCGAGCGAGATTACTGCTCTGTGTCTCAATGCTTCAATAAATTCTGTATATTGCCAAATGCTGCCGAAATTAAGCAGTTCCGTAATATCGAAGTGCATTCATTGCACTTATTCAAAGAACGCTTCCTGTGTGGGCGAAAGCGTAGCTTTGCTTTGTCCACATTTCAGCGATGTTGGATCGACTAACCAAACACAGTGTAGTGATGATGATAGTGATGATGAAATTTATTGGATACCGGATAGCAAGCTGGTGCCGGATTCATCAATGACTTACGTAACTTTAACGGAGAATTGTAAGCTTATCAAGCGTATGGTGAGCGATAAGCCGCGTTAAAAGCTCAGATAACGCGACGTATCGCTTACCATATCGCTTGATAAGCTTACAATTTATCGTTAAAGTTACACAAATCGTTGATGAATTCGGCCTTTGGATGGCAAAAACGATAGGGCAAAAAACATTTCGAAAACTTTCGTCTATCTACAAATTGCTGTGGTGTTATGGCCGACCAGTCTGGAGTTGTAGTAGCAACAAAGGCTGTCACTGAAAGAAGCAATGCCTCGCTTGAGTTCGAAAGGTTTCTTCCTTACGCTTAGGTGTGACCTGTCACGAATGTTGCTCGGGAGTGGTGTGAATTAATTAACCTCATACTGTTAAATATTGATCGTGATAGTGTGCTGTTAGTAGTCACATGTGGAGTAGTTGTTGTGATATAGTGTTTACTAGCTGTATTTAGTAGTTGTTTTGAATTGCTTCTAGGTTGTAGATCTCGTCATCAAGGTGTTGTGTTGATTGTTTTGTGTGTGCCTGGAAACACAGCCAGGCCGGCCGCTGCGCACCGGAGACACAGCCAGGGACACACAGGGAGGCCGCAGGGAGGCGTGGTCTCTCCCCGCCAAACAGGGAGGCGTGGCTTCACCGCGCCATCGGCCATAAGAGGCGAGCGCCCGTGGCACGAGGCATTATTGAGCTGGGTGCGCGGTACTCACTAAGGAAGGGTTTCGATATCCCATGGAACTTCAAGATGAGACCAGGATCATTAGAAAGAGCTCGGAATGGTGATTACGAATATGGGTGTTAAAATTGCAAAATGAAATTCCTGAGCGAGTTATGGCCTGCCGAATGCTACGGGCCTCATCACAGGCCGGCCGTGCGCGAGAATGGTGAGTCATCGGGGCCCCGTAGGAGGGGACCGCCAGCTGCGGCGGTGGCGTAGGGGTAGTACTCCTCCTCATCAGGTGCGACGTCGTTGGTTCTGTCCCCATTGCTGCCGGTTTTTTGCACACCATAATTTATCTTCGAAATGATCTTGTAGAGGACCTCGGAACGTACTCACAGTCTAGTGGCTGCAGTCGCCTGTTCATACTCCGCGCGCTGCGCTCTCGCCGCTCTTGTCGTTGCTGTCGCGAAGTATGGACAGGCCCTTAGACTACAGTCAACCGTCGCTATCAAGATGCAAACGTTCCACATGGTCAGTCACATTCCGTCTCTTCTGCTTTCACAAACAGTTCCTATATTCCTAATTGGCCTATAGAACTCTTTAAGGTGTTGTTTTTCTCAAAAACCGTCGTCGTGCAGATATGTGGACGTACGTAGTGTGGTTATTTTTTTCGCAACTAATGCGGTTGTACTTTACTTAGGCAGTCAAAAAAATGCGATCTCCAGAAACTTTATGGTCAATGAAAGATCTTTGTTGTCAGCCGTGTAATTTGTAGGAAATGGTGTTTGTAGATCCGGGATGCTGGAAGAAAGGTCCACGGCAAACTTTTTCGTAATTTTTTAACTTTTTTTGTTCTGCAATTCGGCACCAACCTAGTGTGGCTCTGATTATGAAATTATTTAGTTTAATGCCTTCTCGAGCCAGAGGTTGTATAATCAAATAGCATTGCCCTGTCCGAGATCAACTGTTCGCTCTTCCTTGTTTACGCATAGAGCAGGTAGCGCTTACATAAGGACCACGAAAAACTTGTCAAATGCTCTCAAGTTTGACGGACTCTAGTCATGGAGATCGGCCACACTCAGTTCTTGTTTGATTGTACCATTTTTCTGATCTTTATTGTTTGTTTGTTGGTACTGACTTACTTCTATCTTGGGTCTGCCCTTTGCGACGTAATAAACATTAACATTAACTTTATAGAAAACCTTTATAAAGGCATTAGCCAACAAGCAGCGAAGAGCCTGTAGTTTTCGTACACTGCCCGTTTTGTAACAAGTCTTTCTGTTTTATGTTCTGTGCGCCTGTGTATCAGCGGTGTTGATCATTCATACATCACTATGTTTATTTATTTATTTGTTTATTTAATTATTCAATACACCGATGGTGTGTCCAAACATTAATATTGAAAGAATCAATCATAAGTGCAAGAATTGATGCAGTTTGGTCAGAAAATCAAACGAAAGCAAAAAGTACAGACGCAAAGAACATACAAACACTAATACATTCAGTAAATCAGCACACCACAAACCCATCGTAAGCTCATTGCAAATATTAGGTACCCATTAAAGAGTACCGAAAAGATGTTTCCCGTAAGTTATAATGCCTAGAGCTAGCCCGCTGGTTAATTTCACGTAAGTGGGGTCAGCGACATCGCATCTCGATCCAATCATGTACAACCACGTCCACAACACAAAATGTTGTTGTTGTGTGTTGTGGACGTGGTTGCAACATGTTGAATGCCTTTTTTAATTACTTTGCGGTTTAAAACCAGTCAGTAGTAAACAATTCGCAATGAAATTGCTCTCCACAGCACGCAGCTGAAAAATGTGCAGAAACACTTGCAAATAGCGTGGACGCGAGCATCACTCAAATCTCAGCCGATCAGTTGAGATGCATCAACGCTGCGAAGCACGAAAACCGAACTCCCGAGCTCCCTTTCACGAAGTAACGCCTCTATCCACTGCGCTCCGAACGACTTGTCGGTCTGGGCATCCCCGTCATTAAAGAGACCCTCGTCAGCACCACCGTCGTGACATCATTGTAAACTTTTGGAATCTTCTAATAACTTGGTTCAAGTGCTTGGCAAAATGAAACACATTTTTATACTAACTGAATGGCGAGGATTCTTCCTATATCATCATCATCATCATTTTCATTAGCGTCTGTCCCGCTTGGTGGCGGGATCCGCTCTTCTGGTGCGGTGACGCCAATTCTCCCGATCAAATGTTTGATCAGGGTGCACACCAGCCATCTTTAAATCCAACTGCAACGTATCTAGCCAACGCTGCTTCGGGCGTCCCCTGGGCCGCTTTCCAGGGACTTCAAGGTTCAGGCCTATCTTCCGGACGGTATCGTCATTAGCGCGAAGGACGTGGCTGTACCATCGAAGACGAGCTTCGCGCAGCTTCTCGACTATCCATGATTCTTCCTATATGACTCACTTTATCCGCTCAGCCAGACGCTTCAGGCCCTTCTTTCTTAAGAAACAGTTATGATTGCACCTCATTACCCACTCGTTTCATTTATTGTTCGCACTGACAGTTGCCCAAGATATGTCACCTTAGACAACGGCAGTTACTTGGCCGGTGGTTCGTGCTGGTCTCCTTTGTAACCTCTGCTGACGCGACACGAAGAGCTTGGAGCTTAGGCGCACTATGACACGGAGAAGTGAGACGCCTAGTTGATTCATTTCTGTTCCACGCAGACGCTCTTTTAGAATCCTATTCTAGTCACACCACAGCAGGACGCTTCAGGAAAATTTATTCGGAAGTATCACTCCGACGTTTCCAGTCAAGACCTCACATGCAGTCCTGTCCGTTCGTCTTCCTGAAAATTTGTGCTCTAGGAAGTGGCTATCAGCGCAAAATACCTGTGTATTACGTGTAAAGGCATATTAGTCGAACGTAATAGTAGAGGTCGTGTCGGGAGTATTTGTGTCTAACCGCGGAACATCCGTATGTCGTAGGTTCATGCTTCTTGGCTGTTCGTTTGATCTGGAAAGTATTTAAGTCTGTGCAAATGCTCCATGATACCTCCAATTTTAAAAGATTACCTTGTCCTTCGGCATCTCATTGAAAAGGTAGTCGATCCGATCTTTATTAAAGTCGTCCCACACTCTCCACCATCTTGAAAAGGAAATTGAAAGGCGAAGTAAATGAACGCATCGTTTTCAAAGTTCAGGTTTGCTGTTCAGCATGTATAGGCGTGAACTGTTGAGCAAGTCAAGCTTTGAAGTCCAGAATTACCGTCTGTTCAATCGCATGACTAGGAACAAGCTGTTGCATTTTTAGATCTCAACCGATCATATTTTTGTGTTCTACTAGAGTTATTAGTGTCTTGTTGTACTGCACCCTATATCAGGTATGCTTTATGCACTGTGTTGCAGAAATAATTTAAATAGAAATAATAAAGCAGAAACAAAAATAATTTATTCAATTAATTAATTTCGCGAGCGAAACATTCTTGCTCAAGTGAGAAATGGTTAAAGTATTTTTATTTACCTAATAATTAAACTACTTTTGTAAATGATATAACCTGCGAAATGGTGTAGAAAGACTCACGTCTGCCTCGAATATCTACAGAATCTCTCAGAATTGTTGAAATATTGAGGATGTGAGTGTACTAATTCATTGACCGCAGCGTTAGCAGCTTCTCCAACAATATCACAATCCAATGTCTGTAAAGCTTATCGGTTCAATAGAGCCAATAGTAATTCAAAAAACATAGTGAAAGTTCACTCTTACGTTCCAAATTTTGTCAGATATTTTGTTGCAAAGCTTTTCCTTCAGATTTTAAATATCAGGGCGCGTGTAGCGCAGTCGGAGGAGGCTCGACTGTCGAGTGCATCCGATACCAAGTTCCTGGTTCGGATTTCCCGCCCAGGCCAACCAAGCCTTCCATCCCTCCGGGGTGAATTCGTACCAGACTTGTCTGGGAAGGATACTTGTTCATCGGCTGGCCACCGCAAGTTATTGTATGGCCAAATACGCATTCAAATCACCTCCACGACATCCCGTAGAAGTTGAATGCGTGGCGCATCCCAATAGGGATTGAGTAACGACATCCTTTATCCTTCATTTAAATATCTGCTTATAAAAGGCGCTGATTACCACTACACTTTCTAGTTAAAACTAGGAATTAGGCCAGGTGAAGGAATCCTGACGTAGTATGCAGGTTTATGAAAGGGTCACCACATTCTGCTTTTGTGACGTATGTTCACAATTATGCAATAGTTTTGACGTTTATGCATAACGAATGGCATTTTAAATCAGTAAAGAATTATAATTTCAGATGACAAATGCTTTCGCTTTAGGGCTTTCCTTGATTGCGTCTATTGTTGCACTTACCAGATTCATGCCTTTGTGATACTCCTGCATGATTGGGATTTGCCAATTCCCGGTTGGACCGCAGTCTTCTGTAAGAAGGAAGCTATTTCTAACGGTACGATCGCGATAAACTAGCGGCACAGTTGATTAAGGTGACTAAGAAGTGGTCCGAGACAGATCTCGTAATGGAAATATCAAGCATAACGCGATATTGTCAGGTGTACGCTTATCAGAGTATATACAGAACATGGAATATACGAGAGGAAAAGCAGTAGAAGATGAGTTGCATTAAAAAAAAACTACAGTGTTAACTACGTGGCACAGTACAACTTACTATAAGCAGGACCTAGAGGAGCTGGGAAAGGGGCCCGAGCTCTGTTATGGGTGGAGACTGCCAATTGTTTTCTGGCCTTCTCTTTTATAGCCACCTCCGCGAAGGCGACATGACGTCTAAGTGGTCGGAGTGGGTGTATGGTCCTGGTGAAAACGGAGGAACAACTTAAGGGTTCCCGAATAACTTCGGATTGGTGTCCAGTGCCGGGTGGCCACAAGATCTCCACGCAAAGATTTCTGTATCTCCAAGTTTTGATAAAAGTGTTGACTAAATTACCTATTTTTATAAAAACTCCTTGGTTACCTGGCAAAGTAATTGTGGGCAGTAACTACACCCGCAAATTTAGGCTCGGACTACTGTCGCATGTTTTATGCCTGTGATCATGAGAGCTTTCCTGCGCTATCAAACTTCCCCGCGCGAAATCCATCATTTAAGCGGCTTTCACACTGCCGTTGCTGCTGTTGCAGCAACGAGTAATGAAAAAGGGACGGAGTTCGATGTTTCTTGCAGCCGCAACGAGGTGAGATAAGATAATGAGATAAGACCTGTGATATGCCTCCGTTGACGAGCATCAGCAACAAGAAATGATGGCGATCATTTCACGTTGCTGAGGCCGCGCAACCGTTGTGCAACCGATGCCGGTGTTGCTGACGCAGGGTTGTGGCAACAGAGGTGTGAAATCCCCCTCGTTGCTGCTGTTGCTCCTCTGCGTCTTTGCGGTATGCTTCATCATTACGGCATCGGTTGCGCAACAGCAACAACGGCAGTGTGAAAGCCGCTTTAAGCGTTCCTGTGTCTTCACCGTTATCATCTTGCTCGCACTGTTGCCTTCACTGGTGAAATATTCGAGTTGTACTCGACTGTGTAGTAGCTCTCACGTTGTCTCCAGTCATGACAGCAATTTGTGTTCCGTCCGTTTTCAATGTCTTTCCAAAGACCAATTCTAACATTTTCTTCATTGCGAACCCTTGTGCGCCCTCTAGTGTGCAGAAAAAATACTGCTATAAACACTAATTAGAGAATAACTATGGTGCTCTGCTGTTTACCAATTTGTAAAGCTATTTGCTATGAATTTTCATTTTATGTATTTATTGAAACACTCTGTATAAGACAGGAATGAGATAAAACTGGACAAAACTAGCTCCTAAATACAAGAGAATTTGTTTTGCTGCGATGCGTTCGAAAGAATATTTTGATTCCGGGAGCGAGGTAGTCTTACTAAGTTGTAGGTAGGCTAACCCTGCTCTAACTGTGAGAAAGTTAGCTCTTACCGTGGTGTTAGGCTTAGAGAAGTACAATTTATATTGACCCCTTGGGATAATGAGGAACGCAGAGTATAAAACTATGAAAAGTTGACTGCGGACTGCTCCTTTAAAAGTTTGCGAACCGTACACACATCGAACAGTTTCTTCTACATACTAGGCTCGACAGTCCAAAATAATTGTTCTTGATAACCGCATTTGGAATTTTGCCATAAAGAAAGCCACCACGCCTTGTTAGAGCTTTCTTAGTAAAGTTGTTCTGGATTTTTTTAAGTAACCCAATATCTTTCTTTTTGTGAGAAGAAGAAACAACCTTTTAAAGTAGCACAATCTTTAACAGTAGCAATAACTTACGGCTAGACGTCAATTTGATGTTGACTATTGCAAGAAGTACGCATACCTGAAAGATTTTCACAACTTGAAGATTGAGAAGAAGTCTTGTGAAACAGAATTGGTGAACACAGATCTTCCAAACGTACTGTGAGGAGGCGATACATTGTAGATTTCCTGGTGAATGGCCCAAAAGCAGTGCTGTTTATGTCAAACCTGCCCGTTTTAATACACACTTTGAATACGGACAGCCCACGTATTTTCCAATCGCTGAAGTACACACGTCTACTCTGCACTTATACAAAGACTGATACATTAATTGGCGGGACACGATTCGCCAATTTCGATCATATGTTTTTATGTCAATATGTGATTGGAGCACCATTACCAAGCAAGCCTCGATTAACAACAACACAACGGTTTTCTATTATACGAAGTGCGGACGCACTTAATGTATGTAACAGACATACGTTGTGATGTTGTTCAAGTATGGTAATAGCGCACGGCTGGTTATTTCAGTAACAGTTACTACAATGCACAGTGATAACGTAGATGTTGGAGCGTGGGCGATTCCTTTTGCGTCCTTATTGACCACCATTGTAGCAGTTATTGCATAAAAGTGGGAGGCATGCCTATCTACGTGCCTGGCATGTTGCAGTATCACCAAACTAAGGAGAAACACATTAAGCTAGCTGCTCTACTTATGCAGCTTTCTTCCCTCCCTAGCAGAGTAGCAGAACAACAGACAACATTTGAGAACGTTCTTATGTTTGCAATCTTGCTCTACCTTCCTTAAGATCAGGCGAGTTGTTTTACGGTAAGATGTCATCCAGGTCCCCACCCCACCACTACGATCGACATCAGCATCATCTCCAGACGGTTCAGTGATGTAAATCCTGTGCTGGTTTGAGATCTCGGCGCGCAGAACACTAGAAGCGCTGTGGATTGCCGCTAGGAACCCCACAATCAACAGGAAGGAGGAACGCGTAGCGTTGATAGAGGAGATGGCCCCGTACGTTGACCTTTGCGGCCTCGAACCGCAGTACAGTCTGCCAGAGGCTCTCTAGAAGGGTGAACCGAAGGTTACCTCATCCTCTCATGTGTCACTATAAAACGGATACTTTTCGCCCAACTGCACTGGTCTGTTTGTGTTACCTCCTCGTGTTTCGCCTCCCTCTCCTGCCAATCTTTGTTTCATCGCTGTGGTCTAAATATGGTTCTTGGACGTGTAACGGACAAGCTTCTTCTTATGGACGATCGTACTGACTTCCGTTTGAACACTCCACCGAATCTGCATCCGACCAGCTGAAATCGTTCTTATACAGATTTTTGTACCTTTGATCCGTTAAGGAAATACCTTGACGACAAATTTTTATCAGCAATATTATTAAACTGCACATGGGTGCAGGATAAGGCAGGTGAATCCGTAAGGAACAGGGAGGGTGCAGGTATCGCGTAAGGCGAGCCCAGGAACGACCGGCTAGGGCGCCGCTAGACTCAGACGGAAGCCCAACGTCACATGTTTTCAGGGGCTCTCCTCTTATACCTTACTTCTCGGCTTAAAGCTGGCGGATGTCGCGAGTAACCAGCACGTGCCGGCGGACGTGGCTGGAAGAGCGGTGTTGGAGTGGGGTCACCAAAAAACACCGGTTTGGTCTCCTGTGCCGTCACACTACCAACGGATGGTTTTTCGAACTTGGTTTGACTCTTCTAGGCTCTGAAGAAGGCGGCTATGCCGACGCGTTAGCCGGAATAAGGATCTATACTAATCTTGGTTGGCCAGCTGTATTACTTGGGTATTCATACTGATCGATATTGGCACGCGAGTTCGAGATCTCGGCGCGCAAAACACTAGAAACACTGTGGATTGCCGATAGGAACCCCACGATCAACAGGAAGGAGAAGCGCCTAGCGGTGATACAGGAGCTGGCCCCGTGCGCTGACCTTTGCGGTCTCGAACCGGAGGACAGTCTGTCAGAGGCTCGCTAGGAGGGTGAACCGAAGATGACCTCATATCCTCATGTGTCTCCTTAAAAGGGGTACTGTTCGCCCATCTGCACTGGACTGTTTGTGTTACGTCCTCGTATTCGTCTCCCTCTCCTACCAACCTCTGGTTTACCGCTGTGGTCTGAAATGACTCTTGGACGGATGGTTTTTTAAACTCAACTTGACTCTTCCAGGCTCTGAAGAAGGCGGTTACGCCGACATCTTAGCCGGAATAAAGGATCTATACTAATCTTCGTTCACCAGCTGCATTACTTGAGTATTCATACTGATCAATATCATGCCAAGATTCAATGAGAGTCGAACATGGAAGATCCTGTGCTAATCAGTGATTTGTTCCCTAGGTCCTTCCTGATGCCCCTTAGCACGGTCCACCACTTCACTCTAGCGACAAGTTGACTGCAGACACCCCCACTCTCGTCCTCAAACGGTCAACCTCGGGCAAAAATCGACATTTTTGATAGGTGCTCAGCATCTGCTTGATTTTGGTCACGCGACGAAAAGTCTCTTTGTCAGAACCGAGGGTTTCCACTGCTCCTAATGCTTTGTTACACAAAAAATTTTCCACGCGGGACCGCTACAGCAGTGACGGATTGGCTGAGGTAATCGACAAACAAAAAAAAAGAACCGTCCATTCGTCACTTTCAAGCTACAATCGACAATGTCGCTCGAAATTGGCCTTCCGATCGAAACTTTCAACCTGCTGTGAGGCACTTTCGTCAGCCATGATTTCCGCTCGTCTCCCAAACGGAACTCACAGGTCAGAAAATAAACCGATATTGGCCGTCCGATCGAAACCTTTCATCTGATGCGAATGCCTTCTACGATCAATCACTTAACTCCACCCTGATCGAGCGGAAATCATGGCTGACAAAAGTGCCTCACAGCAGGTTGAAAGTAATCTCGAAGAAAATCGAATAGATCGATCGATATTGATTGGCTGCTCAATCTGTGACACCTCTTCTGATGCGGAGAGTAAGCAGTGATCCTTTTTACTGACTGCCCTTAGTTGCCCCTTCCTTATTCCTCCTTACTGCTTTCCTTGGTGCCTTACAGTTCCCTCTTAGTCCCCGCCCCTGCTGGTACTGCCTCCTGATTACTGCCCTTCCTTACTGGAACTGGTCCCCATTAGTGGTATTGGTCCCCACTACTGGTGCTCCCTTACTAGGGAAAGTGTCGCGTCTCACTACCTTGGTAGGCGTTCAGACTCGCGGTGAGCTCCGATGAGGCGCACATCGCGCAACCCGCTCCCGCGTCGTTCCGCCTTCGAAACAAAGCGTTTTAAATGTAAAATACCGTTTCATATAGTAACGGTGAGATAAAGCAGTGGTGAAGCTTGAACTCTCGAATTTTGCCCGGTAATCTGTTATCGCTGGCACTGTAGAAACACGTCTCATCAGAGGCAGGCTTCAAGTGACAATGTCCAGTCATATGATCACTAGATAAGGCTGCTTTCCATTTTACAAAACCATATTGAGCCGCTGAAGTAATGCCACTCTGTAGTAATACACGCAACTTCAGCTTAGGGTTGGGATCGCTAGCATTCAGAAGAAAAAGTTTGACCTTATCATGCAGTATATTCCATGATCGACTGTCGTTAAATCCTGGCATGACGTTGATACCAGTAGGACTGTTCGAGCTGTGGAGGCAAGACTGTCAACCACACTTTATGCGGCTAACGTTCCGGCGTAACCGCCTTCTTCAGAGCCTGGAAAGTCAAGCGAGGTTTGAAAGGTTACTCATCTAAGAATCATTCCAAGTCACAGGAGTTTCCGGAATTAATAGGAAATGGCGACGAAAGTGGAGTGAAACAGCCCAACTAATCTTATGAAAGCAGCCAAGAGGCTGGTGAGTCACCCTCGGATGGAGGCTGTTTTGATGAATGAGACTACCGCCTAAGAGACCTATGTTATACTTCGGCGACGCTGCTGTGGGCGGCAGTGTTGAGCGGGTCCTGCGCTGCCGCCGACGTCGCCGATAACAACGTCGTCAAAGTATAACATAGGCCTAAGGTCAACCCCTCAGCGATCCTCCGGCTGTCACCCTCTGGGGTCAAGTCCACAAAGGTCAGCAAATAGGGCCGGCTCCTAGGTTAGCGCTAGGCGCTCTTTCCTCCTATTGATGACCTTAGGTGGTAGTCTCATTCACCCAAACTGCCTCCATCCGAGGGTGATTCACCAGCATCTTGGCTAGTTCCATAAGGTTAGTTGGGCTCTGTTTCACTCCCTTTTCATCTCCTTTTTCAATTAAATCCAGGAACTCCTGTGACTTGAAATAGTTCTTGGACGAGTAATCTTTCGAATATCGCTTGACTTTACCAGGTTCTGAAGAAGGCGCTTACGCCGAAACATCAGTCGAATAACGTGTGGTTAATAATATTGGCTCCACAACTCGAACAGTCCTATTGAGTTTCTCGTGTTACAAAAGATTTTGTCCGGACATTCTGGAACGCAGTCGCATGCGCTTCTTCAACTGAGAGCTGCGAATACTAGGGGAGGATCAAGGAAGTTAATCAAAACGGCGAAGCGTAATGTGAGACGAACATTTTTCGTTGTCAGAACTGATGATGGGTTTGAAAGACTGATGAGGAAGCACGAGATCTCACTCAAGTGCAAACTTCCTGCATCTAAAGGCTTTTTAAATATGTACAGGACATCCTCATTCACGTTCTTTTATTCTTGTTGTGTTATGCTTCTTTTCTTTTACGCGTTTGTTATCGCAAGCAGCTTTTCTATCATCTTTACCACATTTGCATCGACCTGTGTAATATGCAATTACAATTACAAGTCATTGGGCTCGACTGTCAAGAATAAATTATTGGAAACTGTCTTCGTAGTATGGTTTATTACGAACAATGCTCAGGCAATGATTTGTATTGGAAATTTCAGGCACAACAATCAGGATCTTGTGGTGCTTGCTCATCTTGCTTTGGAGGATTCGGCTTGAAATAAATCTGTTCGCATTGCAAATAGTTGAAGAAGGTCTTGAATGGAATAGCGGTCAGATTACTGTTTCTATCCGTTCGAACCTCAAATTCGTAGGCGATCGCTTTGCCATCCTAAAAATCGAAATGGCGAATAATTCTTGTGTTCTAGGACACGGCCGTTCTTCCACTCTAGAAGAAACTTCTCCAGAAATTGAAGCCTCACTTTGTTTCTTCTGACGAACGTAGCCATCATGGTCTGAGCGCGATCTTTGCTTCTTACCATAAATTGAACGATGACATCATCGCTGTTCTGAAAGAATGGAGGGTATCTATTTTTTGAAGAACATTCCACGTTCGGCTCTCGATGAATCTTGGCATAGTAGACCACGATGTTGAGAAATAATATTTATCTCAAGCCACTCCAAGATTGGTATCACAGACAGCACTCAGGCTAACGTTTCGGTGTTCTCGCCTTCTTCAGAGCCTGGAATAAGACGAAATCAATCTGAGAACTATCCCCCAAACGTCATTTCATTTTACGGAAATTGTTTTAGAGACTACTAGACCAAAGAAACGGTGAATAGAGACCAGGATGGCTAACCTTCAGCAAGTGGACTAGTGACGTCCACAGGGCACCCACAGCTGGAAGTTTAATGAGGGTGACTGAAGCTAGAGCCCCAGGGACTACCCGCCTAGGCGACCTCTAGGGTCATGACCCCTTACTAAAGCTCCAGGAACTACCCGCCTGGTGGACCTCTTGGGAGAATCCTAGAAGCGCTTTGGATTGCGGACAGGTCACCTGGAATCAATAGGAAGGATGAGTGTGTAGCAGTGACGCAGGAGCTGGCACCATTCGTGTACATCTGTGGGTTTTGCCCTACAAGGTCATGACCCAAGAGGTCCACCAGGCGGGTAGTTCCTGGAGCTTTAGTAAGGGGTCATGACCCTAGAGGTCGCCTAGGCGGGTAGTCCCTGGGCCTCTAGCATCAGTCACTCTATTAGACTTCCAACTGCGGGTGCCCGGTGGACGTCACTACTCCACTTGCTAAAGATTAGCCATCCTGGTCTTTATTCACCGTTTCTTTGGTCTAGTGGTCTCACAAACAATTTCCGTAAAATGAAATGGCGTTTGGGGGGATAGTTTCTCAGATTGATTTCGTCTCATTCCAGGCTCTGAAGAAGGCGAGAACGCCGGAACGTTAGCCTGAGTGCTGTCTGTGCTACCAATCTTGGAATGGCTTGAGATAAATATCATTTCTCAACGTTTATTTTTTGGTTCTTGAAGCACTTTCAAAACCGCTTTTCGTCGGAAAGTCTCTCACCGTAGAAAATCGGAGTTTCTCTTTGATTTCTTTCTGCAAGTGCTTGTCTCTGCCTGCAGTCATGATGGAAAGGTACCCTCGTTGACAGCCCTCGAGTTCCATAGCAGTTGTCGAGCATACAAATATTGCTAGCAGTGCGATTAGAACGGTGAGCGACCTCATTCCTTAAAGATGCTCTGAATTATGAATAAAACTTATCAGTCCTACTATTATATTATACCATTTTCACTTTAAACTGGTTACTTTCTATTTTAAACGAAACACTTTTTATGCCAAAATAGGCAGATCCAAAAAACTTTTTAAGAAGCCTTATTGCTACTTTGTATCAAAAACTCATCTATACAAGATGCCTTAAGAAAAACCTGAACAACCACTATTCCCTGTTGCTTTCCTTGTTTGCACTGACTTTTTTCATTCTGCCCATGTCGGTTTGTTATTTTGCATGCGAGTGTGTGATTTCTAGTGTTAATTAACCGATAATAAACATAAACATAAACTTACTAAAGTGAACCGACATGTACCCTAATAGCTAAAATTGCACTCTCTATTTTTGAAGCCGGAACATTCAATCAATAGAAATCTTTAATATAAAACTTATTTAAGGCCAACTGTTTAGGACGGGAATGAAGCGAGCATTATGACCTATTAACAGATTGGTAGCAAGTATTCAAGCGATTGTCAATATCAACCAGTTCTATCGGTTTTTCCGCAGCTAATTATTTAATATAGACATGACATGGGACCATTGAGAAATAATGGTTAAGGCATTTGCAGACATTACCTCTCCCTCTCTTCTCTGTAATTCACACGGATCTCTGGATGCTCTGCGAACTGCTGCTGGTAAATATTATTCGCTACCTTGTGTTTGATGTTAATTTCCCTCGTGCTTACTATTATAATAGGTTGTTGCAAAAGTTCCCGCCATTTTTTGAATGTGCTTTTTTCTCACTAACGCTACCCTATAGCAATCTATGTTTTGTTCACATAAAGAGATCAGGTATGTATAAGATGACTATTATTGCTAGCAACTCACTCTCGCGTAGCTCCTTCTAGAAAAGTGGAGCTTTCAAAGGAGTACACCCGAGGTCTCTCATTGTATGACTTCAAATTTGGTGAGTCAGCAGCCGCTTCTTGTCGTCGCATCAATGGTGCATTTGAGGAGGGCAGAGTGTCCGATCGCACTGCACGAGAAGGGTTCGAACGCTTTCGCAGATGTGAGTTTCACCTTAAAGATTCGTCCAGGTCAGGACGTCAGCTGGTGGAATCGGACCCAAGGCGGACTATTCGTGAACTTGCGCAGGACTTGGGTGTGCACTATGCCACCATCGCCAGACACCTACATCAACTGGGCAAGGCTCACCATTGGCAGAGTGGGCTCCCCATAACCTCACCGAACGCGACCGGCAGCGACATGCTGAGGTGGCCACTCAATTGCCATCATCAGAGGAAATGAGAAGTGGCGCCTGTTCGGCAACATCAAGAGACATCAAGACACTGGGTTGACAAGGGTGAGCAGCCCGAGCCGCAGCCAAAGGAGGTTCCTCGCCCGTCAACGATCATGCTTTCTGTTTGGTGAGATTACAAAGGTGTTATCTGCTACGAGCTGCTGGCCCGAGCCCTAACAGCGAACTTGTACTGTCGGCAGCTGCATAGACTGGCCGGCAAGATCGCAGAAAAGCGTGCGAATCATGCCACACTCCGATTCTTGGACGACAATGCTCAACCACACATTGGAAGAATGACTCGCCAAAAGCTTCTCGACCTTGGATGGGAAGTGCTGCCTCACCCGCCGTACAGCACAGGTATCGCACCAACACACCTCTACCTTTTCCAGTCTCTCTCCACTAAGGCCATGCAAGGAAAAACGTTCACTGACGAGGGCGACATGGAACGCTGACTGACTGGCTTTCTCGAATCAACGCCAGAAAAGTTCTACGCTGACGGGATCGGGAGTCTGTCTGAAAGGGAAAAAGAGTGATGATGGCGCTTACTTCGTTTCCTCACGTGTTTTTTTTTGTAAAACTAAAAGAATGTGGTGTCTTAAAAATGGCGAGAATTTCTGCAGCAACCTTATATAAGTGTTAACAACCGTTTCGATGAGATGATCAAGAAATATGGATAATCGGACAACCGACAAAACCATTATTTCTAAAGAGTGTTTGAAAAAATCTGACAGAAAGTTTGCGGACGGATCTTCGATTCTAACTCGAAACTTACTCTATGCAGCCTGCAGCGATGAGGATTCGGTTCAAAACTGACATTAACCTCGAACTGAAGCTGCTTTTATACCCTAATTCTTGCTTTAGGTCGCCTAACAAAAAGCCAAAATTAGGGCTTTAGCAGTGCCCACGTTTATAGTACTTTGACAACCAATAAAAGTTCAGCTATCTTTGGTCTGCAATGACTTTGCACAGCTTCAAATTGAGGCTTTGCAGCCACTTCAGTGTGGAATTTGGTGGCTAATTCATTGCGCTGAAGGACGGCAAATATTTTGCATTTCCAATTTCGATGCACTCATGCATGCAGTTCTGAAATTCGATAGCGAACAGTAAACTTACCGCCCGCGAAATGTGAAGGCTTTTTGTCCATAGTACACCAGAACTGCCAGGTTTGAAATTCATTAGTTCGCTTTGCTGAAGAGGATCCAGCAACAGCGGCTTCTCTGGGCACATGCACAGACACATACATGAGCATACATACATGCATACATACATACATACATATATACATATATGCATACATACATACATACATACATACATACATACATCAACAAAAGATGTACTGAGTTGTTCAGAAAGTAATTACGATTTTTGAGCGTTTCAGGGAAAATTTATTTTCTCATAATGAAGCAACATCAGTCAATGATATGCAGTCCGTTTTGTTTAGTTACCTTTTGGCATCGTTTTGGCATTTTTATAATATCTCTCGTAAACTTCTGATCCTTCTCGGCAAAAAACTGGACCACATAAGATTTGATATCTCCATCTTCTGTTAAGGGTTTCCCATTCAGGGAGTTCTGTAACGATCGAACGAAGTGGTAGTCCGATGGCCGAAGATCAGTGCTATATTGCTGATGCAGCTGTAGTTCCTATCCAAGCTCCAGTCATTTTTGCCGAGTCGCCAAAGACGTATGAGGCCTAGCATTCTCCTAGTGGGACACTACTCTTCTGCGATTCGCCAATTCTGGTCGCTTCTCCTTTAATTGCTTCAACCAATTTCATCGGCTGTCGACAGTAGAGATCCGAATTGACATTCTGTTTCCTTATAAGCACTTCGAAATATATCACACCTTTGTAGTCCCTGATAGCGTAGCCTTCTTTTGATGAAGATTTCGGGCATCGTTTGAGCAGGTTCATCCGGTTTTGACCATGATCACTTACGAGTGACATTGTTGTAAACAATCCACTTTTCATCATCAGTTACTATTTCCTTCAAAAACGGATAGTCGTTACTGCGTTTGAAGTGCAAGTCGCAGACGTTGATTCACTTCTCATCCCCGGTGACAAGAGGTTGTCCAGCCATCCGTGGGTACGTCTGAGGGTAAGGAGAGACAGAGCGACGTCGGCTCTGCAATCCATGTCATGTTCTTTCAAGTCGTGAGGTACCCAGCGACCTAATTTTTGCACCTTGCCGACTTCAATCCTCGAACGACTGTTGGGTGACTAACACCAAGAGTGCTTGATAGTTCGCGAGTGGTTTGGTATGGGTTCGCTTCCACTCTACTTCGGAGGCCATCCAAATCCAGTGTCATCGGGCGCCCTTCTCGTTCATTATCTTCAGCGGAGAATTCACCAACTATAAACTTCGGGAACCACTGGTACACAGTACTTCGAGCAGGAGCACTCTCGTTGTAAACATCCTTCAGGCGACGATACGATTCATTGGAGGCCAGATTGATGCAGGAATAACATGACGTGCCGAATATGCGTCTCAGTTGGGATGAATTGCTTAGCCATAATAGCTGACGTTAACAACGCAGAAGTAAATGTTAGGAACAGTTTTGTAGCCCTTTCCTTTCTCTATCGATCGATCATTTACGCGTTGATACATTGGAGAAATTTGGCGGGAAAATGCGCTTTCAATTCTAGAGGGATCAAATGTCCGAGAACTAATGCACCAACCTAATATTTGATATGATTGTGAACTGTTCCAATAGATACCTTAGTCTTTTCAGCGAGCACTCGTACGGTTGTTTGACGATCAGCTTCGATCAATGCCATCAAATGATCTTCATGCGTGCCTACTGGCCGGCCGGAGCGTTGCTCATCTTTATGTCAAAAATTGCCGGGACGAAATTTCGCGAACCAGTTCTCGCACGACTTTTGTGAAATGGCATTGACACCATATGTTTCACATATGTCGTGGAGAGCATCAGCAGCTTTTCTGCCACTACGGAAGAAGAAAAGCACGATGTGGCGAAAATGCTCCTTCTGATACTCCATGTTCAAATTGAAAAATCCTGAAAATACAAATCAGGATAATCCAATTACAATACAGCAGTGCAAGTCCACAAGTACAAAATATATCAGATAAGAACAAATAACAACAGCAAAAACCTTTCATAACAAGCGTTCAAAAATTTATTCTCCAAAATCGAAATCACTTTCTGAACAACCCAATATACATAAATATTGTGATCAATCGCGAACTTCGTTCGGCGGTTAACGATGTCGCATTACTGCTTTCCTTGACGATGTGACGATGCATTACTACTTTCCAAAATCACAGTGCGATGCTTTGACATCTCGAGAAAATCCGTAACTGAGACAAAATAGAACTTAGAAATTATACCACGGATAGAGGAATACGCACAAAAAAACAGCGCTATTGCCACCATGCTGCCGATGAATAGGTTCGCTTGAGAGAACGACGAACCTTCACCACGTTATTTTGGAATAATCTGTATATACAAACATACATACGTAGACGGAAGTTCGGTTTGCATAAGGAGGAGATTTATAATGCACTCTGTTAGATATCACATACTTATGCTGCTACTGCAGACGATGAGTGTCCGGAAAAATCAGATAACGCGGCTTGATAAACCGCGCTATCAGGGATTTCGGTTGTAATTTTCCCTGTTAAATTGCTGTAAGTTCTTGATGAATGGATTCCGCGGGATGTCAAGAGTTCACCAGGATGCCCACCACCGTTGGTCAGACTTCTTCGTGAAAGCCCTGAACGAACGGTGAGATGCTCTTCGTGGCCCTCGAGTGACGAGGATCTATTAGAGCACTCTGGCACGCGAAAGGGAGGAATGGAGACGCTGCTGGCGCCCAATCGACCAACTCGATGATCATCGGGACGACAGGTGACACAGGATATTTATGAAAGCGTTTAATAAGTACCCTTTGGATAAGCTAGTTATCACACTCACAAAAATAGGTGTCCATCCTAGAACTACTCTGTGAATAAAAAAACTTTACATTGGTAGATCTTTTCAAGTTAGGGCAAACTTCGGGTTGGTGTTTTGTCTCCAAACTCTTTCCTTCAGTGATTTATATAAAATGTTCGCTGATGATATAAAACTTGTGAGAATATTGCTATTCGAGAAGATCATATTGCGGGTAATAGACACCCTTACTACCTTGACTATGTTGCAAATTAGTAAGACAGCTTCCCTGCGTGATTTAGGCTTTATTTGGGACACTCAACTTCCGTTCAAGGAACACGTTGAGATATTATCGAAGAACGCTGATCAAATCATGACCTCTTCAGATGCTTGCAGATTCAGTACTGCACCAATGAATTGCTTATAAGTCGTCTGGTAGGCGAAATCTAGGGACCACAATTTTCATTCCGAAATATAGAAGAGGAATCGCCAGGTCGGGATCTGTTCAAAACAGCTTTACAAGAAGACTCTGGATAAGAGCGGGTACGATCACAACAACATGCCATCACCGACTTTTGAAACAGGTCTTTCGATCTACGCACCATTGAATGTCATAGGAGAAGACACGGTTTAATTACGTGTATAAGATGATAAACGGTTTTGATCGTGTGTCCCTTTTGGAGTTCCGTGCCTTTTCTTCTTCAAACACAAAGACTGGTCAGTCGAAGATCCAGTAAGCAAAAAGCTGTATAAGGTCTCAGTTTTCACTTTCCGTGCTGGCTTCGAATTGTTGTAATTATCTAGGAAACACGTCTTACCAAACTCTACAAGGAATGCAGCTCAGAAGTTTTCCTCTTTTTTAGGTTGAATTCTGTTTCGTGTCTTTCCTTGATAAGAATGATATTAACCCTTTGCCACGCTGTCCCTTTGCTATGTTTTCCTTTTCCATGGCTGTCTATGTACAGCGTACATACGTACATGTATACATGCATCTTCTTCTTCTTCTTCTTCTCCTGAGCGTTTAGTCCCGCGCAGTCGCAGGGTCCGCTGTTCTTGTGATCTGTCGCCACCTCATCCTATCAAGGGCGTCATCTGCCGTGGCGCCGACTTCGGCGAGATCTCTCTTGATGACGTCCTTCCACCTTTTCCTTGGGGCTCCTCTCGGACGCTTTCCGGGTGCCTCGTAATCTAGGGCCAACCTTGTGGGGTGATCCTCTGGTCTTCTGAGGACGTGTCCATACCACCTCAGGCGCTGCTCTCTCATCTTCAGCTGGATCGGGGCTGTCTTCATCACTGCTCTAACATCCTCGTTTCGCACCCTGTCCCGACGGGTCCATCCACATGCCCACCTCAGCATCCTCATCTCCGCCGCGTGCAGTTGCCGCTCCTGCGCCTTACCCAGGGCCCAGCACTCACTGCCGTAGAGGAGGGCAGGTCTTACAACTGTTCTATAGAGCTTGCCTTTGAGCGTCCTGGAGCATCTACGGTCGCAGAGGATCCCTGTGGACTCCCTCCACTTGAGCCAGGCTGCGTTTATCCGTCCCCTGACCGCCTGGTCCACACTTCCTTCCTCGGATAGGTCACTTCCGAGGTAGCGGAATTCTTCCACCTTCTCGATCGTTTCCCCTTGGCAGTCTAGGATCGATCCAGCGCACTGCTCAGAGCTGATGAACTTCGTCTTCTTCACGTTCAGCCGTAGGCCGTTGTCCGCAAGGGCTCTCTGCCACAGCTGCACCTTCTCCTCCAGCTCCTCCTGGTTGTCGGCTACTAGGGCGATGTCGTCCGCGTAGAGGATCGTTCTGAGAGGGTCTTTCTCAAGGTGGTTCACTATAGAGTCAAGCGTCAGCAGGAAGAGGAACGGGCTCAGAGCCGACCCTTGGTGTACCCCCACTGTGATGTCCACTTTCCTTGTCACCCCGTGTGGAGTTCGTATCGCCGCTTTCGAGCCCTCGTACATGTCCCTTATGACCGTGGACAGACGTTCCGGGACACCCCTTCCTCGAAGGGCATTCCAGATTACGGCCTGAGCTAGCCTGTCGTAGGCCTTCTCCAGATCCAGGAATGCCAGGTAGCAGGGTTTTCGTTTCTCCCGATATTTCTCCATCACCTGACGAACGATGAAGATGGCGTCTGTGGTGGACCTCTCAGGCATGAAGCCCCACTGCACCTGGGAGATGGGTACCATCTCCCTCAGCCTTGAGTCTACCAGTCGTTCGTAGATCTTCATCGTGTGTGAGATCAGTTTGATCCCTCGGTAGTTGGAGCATTCGGAAGCGTCTCCCTTCTGCTTGAAGATGGGGACTATGGTGCTGTTCCTCCAGTCATCCGGCATCTTACCTTCTTTCGTGATTCTGTTGAGGAACTGCGTCAGCCAGTTGATTCCGAGGTCCCCGAGCACCTTCCAAGCCTCTACTGGCACACCGTCAGGCCCTGCTGCCTTTCCGAGTTTCATCTTCCGTATGGCCTTGCGAACCTCTTCTTGGGTCCAGGGTGGGATGGGTCCTTCCGTTGGCTGTTCTTCCTCGGCCTCCCGACGAGGGAACTCCTCGTTCAGGAGTTCCTTGAAGTACTCCTCCCATCTCTCTCTGACCTCGACCGGCTTCCGTAACACTCTACCGTCAGCACTCTTCACAGTCTTCACTACTCGAATGTCGAGGCTAGCTCTATGACGCGCCTTGGCCAGGCGGATGGCGAACTTCTCTCCCTCTGGCCCGTCTAGTTTCTCGTACAGGGCATCCATTTCCGCGTTCTTTGCCTTCGCTACAGCTGTTTTTGCCAGCCTCTTCAGCTTCCTGTAGGCTGTGAGATGCTCGGGTGCCCTCGTCTTTTGCCACAGCTTGTAGGCCTCCTTCTTCCTCTTCACCGCAGCCTGCACCTCTTCGTTCCAGAACCATGCCGATTTATTCCCTCTGGTTCCTCCCTTTGTTTCTCCCAGGGTTTCCTTGGCACATCTCAGGATTGTTTCGGCTACCCTCCTCCAGGTCTCATTAACGGGACCAGCTGGATCTGGAAGGCCTGCTTCGAGCACTGCCCTTCGTAGCTCGTTCCGCTCTGAACCCCGCAGTCTCCACCATCGGATCCTGGGTTCCGTCCTCACTTTGGGCCTGGTGGGTAGAGGTATGCTAAGGTCGGCTACCAAGGGTCTGTGCTGTGATGCCACGTCTTCTCCCGGAATGACCTTCACATTCCGGACTGTTTTCAGGGCAGCCCTTCGAACCAGAATGTGGTCGACCTCAGTTCTTCTTCCTCCGCTAGCATAGGTCACCTTCTGGCTCTCCCTCTTCGCGAAGAAGGTGCTACAGACAGCCAGGTCGTGGGCGATAGCCAGATCCAGAATTCGTTCTCCATCCGGGTTTACCAGGCCGATCCCTTTTCCTCCATGAACCCTTTCCACTCCTCTTCTGCCACTCCCCACATGCCCGTTCATGTCCCCTGCTATGGAGAGGTAGTCGCCTTCTGGTACGGACCTTATGGCTTCCTCGAGCGAGAGGTAGAAGTAATCCTTGTCGTGCTCGGAGCATCCGGTCTGCGGAGCGTAGACAGACATGATGGTCCAGTAACCCTCCTTCGTGTCCAGCCGCAGTGACATGATGCGGTCGTTTATTCTTTGGACAGCCGCTACTGAATCCTTGAGGGACTCCGCGACAGCTATCCCTACCCCGTTCCTCTTGGTGTCCTCTCCGTTGTAGTAGAGCTTGACCCCTTCTCCGATCTCCTTGGCTTTCGCCCCTTTCCATCGCGTTTCCTGCAGACACAGGACTTGTATCCTTCTGCGCTTCATCAGGTCAGCCACTTCCCTAGATCTCCCGGTCAGCGTTCCCACATTCAGAGTCCCCAGTCGAACTAGCTTCTTTAGCCGAGGTCGTTCGGCCCTCGGTAGCCCTCGCATACTGACCACAGAACTCGGGCGGGGGTTCTGTGCGCCACTTCCGGGTGACGTCCTAGCCTTTACACTGATTCTATTGCGACTTGTGATCATGGTTTTGTGACGAGGTTTCTCCATCAGCCGGCCTGTCAACCTGGGCCTGACGCTGGACATGTATACATGCATGCTTATGTGATATAATGCATCAACAGAGGATGTATAAACGTAAGGCCTATTCGGTCTATAACGTAATGTTGATTTCGCGGGGATCGATGCCCCTATGCTTAACACATTCATGGCGAGGGCGTTTTCGCGCCCAATGCGTGCGACGGACGGCTCCTTTTTCGGTGCGCGCAGGCGTCCGCTCATTTGTGTGAACATCGTCCCTCGCGAGGTGTCGCTAACAGTAAGTGCAGTTTAGTCGGTGTACCCGAATTAATCAAGGATTACAACGCCTCTATGCTATTTGTGGACACATCGAACCAAATGGCTGCTTATTATCCTTTTATTAGGAGAACATGTAAATGGGACTTGAGAATTTTCTTTCATCTCATCCCGCAGACGTCTTTGGTGAATGCATGGGTAATGTTATGCAAGAAGACCCAAAAGATCCCTCTTCTGCAATTCAATTCAAGGAAGAAGTGATTGAAAGTTTGTTGGACGCGGAGAGTAGAGGAGTCATCATGGCCCGTAGAAGTAGAGTTCTAGAAAAGGTTACTGACTACTCAAGAAGAATCCAGAAGAACTGTACAGGTTGCTACAAAAGACTGAGCAGTAGCATAGGAAGAGATATTGCTAAGAAGAAAGTTAAGAGAGACGATACGCGCTGCTCCAGTTGCGAAAAATATGTTTGTTTGAGTTGTTTCAATGATAGTAGTTGCTATTGTTAAATGCTTGTTTATTGTCGCAGGTTGTTTCATTTAGTTGTTTAATTCATGTTTCGTCCGAAGTTTGTGCATTAGATCTTGTCTAGAAGTATGCGCTTTTATTGTATTTCAGTAATGGTAAAAGTTCTTGTGTTCTTCGTTACAATAAAGCCATTTTCTGCACACGCAAACTCAACATTGCTTTGCTACCGTAATTTACAAATCTGAAAAGAAAGTCGACCAAAAGCATCAATAAAAAAGTTCTTCCTAAAAATCCCCCGTCCACTCTAATGAGTGGACATCGTCCGTTGCGCCCTCTCCGCTGTCCACTCATATGAGTGGACATTGTAGCGAATGTGTTAATCAAAGCTGCCGCTGCCGCCGCTGCCGAGAGTGCATGCGGCTTATGATGTACTCCCGCGTCGCGCAGGCGCCGGGCTCGGGGCAACTGTCAATGATGCGCCTTCGCTGCAGTGACGGAGAGTGCAGTGGGTGTTGCGGTTGTCAGTTGGCGCGCTGTCGCTCCCGCGACTCGTCGCAGATGGGTGTTATACCTGTGGCGGAAAAGGAACATAGACCCGCGCTACGGCTGCCTCTGGCCGTCGTTCGTCGCCGAGCAGCGCACAGCGACGAGCGACAGTCGCGGAAGGGGGAGGGGGGCGCCCGTCCTGCACTATTTCTGCACTTGTTTCGACCATGCGTCACTAGGCAATGCCGCGTCGCTGCGGTGGACGGGAGTATATCATAGGTTTAACGTTACTCACATGTGACGACGACTCAGACTATGCTCTCCTTCTTTGGGCATGTCTTCGCGATTACAGCATGATTTGCGGACATTACAAAGGAATTCTGCTCTGAGCGTTATCAGATTTTGCAACAACAATAAACTGTTAAATACAGGTAACGGAGATGCAACCATGATATTGCGCTTATTCTTCTTAAAACAGATCTGTCACTGTTACGCTTTGTGTTTTTGATTATCGTGGGTGTATTGTCAGTTCACAACTTCCGTCTTACCAGGAAACTATCTCAACGGTAGGTCGGAACGGCCCAAATGTTGTATATGGGTAGAACCGCCTCTCTCTGGGAAACAACAAAACGCAAATATCTCGACCCCAATACAACTCTGCGCAGAGTTAGGGACGACGGAAGTGGGGCCGTTGGCAGTCTTAGCCCTATGCCTTTAGGCGGAAGGCGGGCTCAAGTTGGCCGGAAACGGCGATGACGAGCGAGCGATGGTGTCGCAGTGCGTAGAGGGGCGGCGTAATCCCTACAATCGCTGTTTTCAGCCAACTTGAACTCGCCCTCCGCTTGCAGGCATAGGGCTAACACCGCCAACGGCCCAACTTCTGTCCTCCCTGACTCTGCGCAGAGTTGTATTGGGGTCGAGATATTTGCATTCTCTTGTTTCCCAGAGAGAGCCGGTTCTGCCCATATACAACACTTGGGCCGTCCCGACCTACCGTTGAGATGGTTTCCTGGTTAGTCAGTTCTGAGTCAGTTATCCAAGTTTGAGGTCAACATCAATAACGTTAACAGCATGTTATCTCATCAACAAGGACTCCGGTATTGAACCGCAGTCTTTCCAGAGATTATTTTTTAAATAAAGCAGTGAGTTATTCGAAGACCACTGAAATATATTGTTAGCTCAACGAACAAATCTAAACAAGACATACTTCACATTCAGGCCGATTCAAACTGTCGTTTTATTCGGCTGTTCTTTTGTAGTTCAATAGAGTTATACGTTGTCAGAAGTTATTTATTGTCAGAATAAATGGTGTTTCTGATTTGTTCCCACACAGAAGCACATGCATTAGTGATCTTCACCTGCTGGCACAGGCTTGAAAGAAACCTGCTCGCATTCCAGATAGTTGAAGAACTGGTCGAACGAAATTGCTTTCAGCGGGCCATCTTCAGCCTTGCTAATGTCGAACTCGAAAGCGATGGATTTGCCTCCCTAAGCAACAAAGTAAAATATTCCATGTTAAGTGCTGCAATATAAACAAAGTTTTGCACTGACAGAGAGCAGCAAGGTCACTTCAATATTTTCCGAAGCCTAGCTAACAGGTGAGAAATGTTTCTTCCGATTAGCGAACTGTATAGGTAGTAACACTGGATATGAGTGAATCATTTTCGGATATCCAATCGGATATATCCAATCCGAATCAAATAAAAGACTAAGGTCCGCGAAATTAGCGCTAACCGAATTATCCAATTATCTGAAGATTCTCGATCTAACCCAATATGGTAGGTGCGCACAATTAGCAAAAAGCGTCAATTTTCTACACTGAATTACACCAGAACAGAAAGGGGTTGCTTTATACGCGATGTGTAAGAGGTGTTAATACACATATTTTTATTTAAAATTAAACTGCAGCTTGTCCCTTCTAGTTCCCAGAAATTTTGTACGTAACTTTGATGTGGGTGTTCTGTTTAGAAAAAACCGAAGAAACTGAATATCGTCGTCGTTACGATGGACCCTTCTTGGATTTTGCCAGAAGAAACAAGTATTTCACTTGAATGCTGTTTTACTCAAGGAATGTGCAGAAGATATCCTGTTTCACCTCTTAACCCTATAAAGGATTCATTACTGCAATGTAGTATAGTGGTATAGTGGCACTACAGGTTTCTCCTCGAGGACCATCAGTAGGGCAGGGAGCTGTAGTACGTCCTAGGCGCCAAGAGTCGGGTTTATATACACCCCTAACTAGATCAAGTGTGGCGGAAGATAGTATAGGTCATTGTTTGTTGGGCCAGAGGTGATCTTTGCAGCGGGTAAACAATGTGGTTGACTGCTAAAGGGCTAGAATTGATCTAGCAGCGTTTCAATGAATTTGCGCGTTTTTTTATATGAGTTTAAAAACCATACTTGTAGCTGATGCTTTTGCTATGAAGAATGCACTTCAGTATACCTTGCAGAATAAATTTTATTGTAGTTTAGTTCAATAGGGGAGGATACCAAGACTAGATAGAGCAAGACTTAATACGACATCCTTCGAAGGTTCGTTTCCTGTGAGAGTGGTGCCTATATGGAGTCGGTTGGTTTGAATTCTTCATAGATGGAAGACATCTGATCCCTTTTAGTGCCACTTAAGATTAGGCTTGGGAAATTTCACACTCTCAGACATCATTTTTTCTTTCAGGTTCAAGGCGGCACGCTTAGCATACCAATCGCAGTTTGATGCAGCTGTCACTCCTTCTTCTTAACGGCACTCTCAACTCTCCGGATCTGTATCTTTTTGCGTAGTAGGTGCATTCGTATAGCGCTTCCACATCCCCTGCGTTCGTCGAGGTACGATTTGGCGGAGGAAGTGAACCTACTACGATGGTATTCGGGTGTCGCGGCAAGCACGAGCTGCCGCTACTTCTTCATGAGTCTCGCCCGCGAGACCTCAGACGAGCAAAAAATAGTGCATTCACAGTTCGCCTACAGTGTCTTCTTCCTTGACAGCAGAAAGTACAAGACGTCTCCTTTATATTCTAGAAGAACCGCCCTCGCGGTCTCAGTCTTGTTGAGTTCCTCCATCCTGCTAGCTCGCCTTTAGTTGTACAATTACGAATAAACGGATTATTAATTAATTCTGTGTTAGAGGCCACGGAAGCCCACACATCGGGGTACCCGACGCTAAAACTTCTTGCAGTGTTCATGGCCACTACCTTCTTCTGCCAAGCATCTACCGCCTATTCACCTTCCCTCCTTCCTCACTCCCCTCGCTCACCCCGCCATCTACTCCCCTATATCCTTCTATCTAATGTTCTTCTCTTTCCTCCTTGTTCTTTATCTTTCTCTTCGCTGTACCCTATTGATGATATAGTGCTGAATTCTATGCTCAACATTGTACTATTCACTTGTAGCCAATAGTAAGTAAATAAATCATAAATAAATGCTCTAGCCCTGATCCAGGTCGGCCCACATTGTCCTAAGTCAGCTACATACTGACAAAAATGTGGTCAATTCACGGAAAAATACAAGAGATTCTCCTTTGCATATGACCAATGGGCTTTTGGAGTGGATTCCAGGGACATCCCGTTTTTCTGCATTCTGATGATGGGCTCGAAAGGAAAATTCTTGAGCTGAATTGGAAAATCCTCACGATCGTGAGCCTCACCTTGCTTCTTCCGGCGAACACAACATATACTTTTTCTTTACCGTTCTTCACGTAAAATTCCGCGATGGTGTCATCAGATTTCTAAAGCAAAGACAACAGTGGTGAAATCTTAAAGAATAGAACTTTGGCTAGATTTGACTTGAAATGACGTACCAGTGAGAAGCCGAGTTGTTTTTTGATTTCTTTTCGCAAACTCTTATTCTCGATAGACGGTCCGACTTTCAGGTATCCTCTTTGACATCCTTCAAGGCTTACAGCGGTTGAGTATGCGCACATAGCCAGAAGTGCGACTCCAAGAAGAAACAACTTCATTTCTGAAAGCGCATTCTAGAGACAGCGCTACTGATACTAAAGATTGTCCAACATAACAGGGAGAAAGGTTTCCAGCGTTAGAGTATAAACATCAACCATGAGGAAGAAAAGATGTAAAATGTGAGTTTGGAACCCCATTCATTCTAAACTTGAACTTACTGTTGTTGTGAGGTAGGCACAGATCCAGACGCAGACTGAATATCCTCCCAGCCTGAGCTGCTTTAATACCGTCGGTTCCGACATCGAAAGTTCCCCATGCTATTTGACTTTGAATAGAAGCACTATACACCAACGAGTAACACCTCGGTTCAATTTCGCCCTTATCGGGATGTTTACACTCACACTATCCAATAACACGAATTGCACTAACTGTTGACTGATGCCCGTAGGTGGCACTTTATTGAAATTCAGGGGAGCGATTATCTCATTTACAGTTTTGAGCGCTCTGTTCGTAGTGCGGTAGTACTATCGCTGGCTTGACGATTCTGAAATTGAAGTTACTAGTTCAAAGCCAGTTCATCCACAAATTATCCTTATGTTTAGCAAGAGGCGGCTAGTTTAGATAGGTAGGTAAATTGACTTCCATTTATTTATTTATTTATTTAAGGACGTGGAATGTAGTCACACGTGTAAAACTAAGAAACCGAATGAAAATAAACATAAACAAATAGCAACACGCCTGGACAAACAGTGAACAAATAACTGCAAAGTGATGTCTGCTAACTGTAACCAAAACAGTACAATCAGGGACAATTTCCAGAAAAAAGACTAAGAATAACAATAAGAGATCACTTCTCAATAAGTTTACGGAAGGCCTGGACAGACAACCCCAACGACATTTTTTCATCACTTAGTAACGTGTTGAATTGGCTGAGGTTCCTATAGGTGAGGAAGTTTGTCCTAATCTTTGTCTTTGCAACCGCGACGTTAAGCCGCAGTTTACCTCTCATTGTTCTAGTCAACGGCACACCGAAAAACGAGAGTGGATCTATGGAGAGCCTCTGAGTTAGAATTTTGAACATCATGGTGAGATCAGCCTTTCTTCTTCTACTAGCCAGCGTTGGAAGGCCAAGTGCTTTTGCCCTTTCTAGGCCATTGGGCAGCTGCAGGCAGTGGACATCATAACATCTCAAATATAGCTTTCGGGTAAAACTGTTCTGAACGCTTTCCTAGAAATCGATATCCTTCTTTTTGCAAGGATTCCAAACAGTTATTCCAAACTCCAATATCGGTCGAACGTAGGATTTATAAACCCGTAAATATACTTGGGGATCCTTCGATCGTAGAAGCCTGAACAGAGTGTAGATGGTATAGTTCGCTTTCCTCACAAGTGTTTTGTAGTAACTGCCGAAGTCCAGGTTAGTATTAATCAAGAAACCCAGGTCTCGAACTTCCTCTACAGGCATGAGACGTGTGGTTTGTAGTTTGTACGGATCCGATGTCTTACCCTTCGGACCAATTAGCATGCACTTGGTTTTATCCGCTGATAATGGAAGCTCCCACTGTTTAGACCATTGGTTGACATACTCAATTGCTGCTTGTAAATCACTGACATCATCCATCCATTTGATACACTTGTAAATTCTAGATTCTCCGACATTCTAAAGCCCTAACGAGAGCGAGAACAGACAATCGTTTGTCTCTGCCTTCGTCCTGATCAGAGCGTGATCCAAGCGTCACTTTACCCTTATAAGCGTGCACTGAAGCACTGCTACCTTTATCGTCTTACTTAGTCTACCCAGTATACATTGAATCCGAATCAATCATTTACTCATCCGATTCGAGTACCGCGATCGGAACCAATCAAAAATCCAGGGTCCGCGAAATTGCCATTATCCGAATCATCAATTATCCGAAGATTTCTGATCGGTCAATGTATCGAATAAATAATTTTTGGATCTCCGATTCGGATATTCCGACCCGAATCATCAATCATCAGGATGAGGGAGAACATCATACCTCAATTGGTTTAATTCTTGGATGGTCAGATGCGAGACATGAGGACGGACGATGGCGTGGAGAGGGATCGGACATCATCGATTCTCCGGAGCAGTACGCATTTCAGCAACTTCTGGAGACCAACGTGTTATTCACAACCTCTCTGCCGTGATGGTTTCAAAAGGTTTCGAGAAGTCGTAGTGGATAATACCCGTTGCAGACAGTGAGCGTGACCCTCCTCGAGGCTAAGTGGAGGGAGGAGGAATGTTTTGCGGTTCTTTCTTATCCAGTCGTTGTGCTGATTCTTTTTCGAATGTTGTAGAGAGAAGGTCCTTGTTTTTCAAACGTGAAACTTTTGGCACCATATACGCTCGTTAAGTTCGTTAGCATAGTCCTCTCAACAGGTTTCCTTAATGTTTTGACATGCTTCGCACACGCTGTGGTCAACGTTTCGATCACTTTCTTTTTCCTTAAAAAATAATCACGAGGTGACGCTTATCGGAGTCGAACTGAACTTATGTTACGACCTGAGAGTAAAACATCCCGCACGTCTTCTTTCCTTTTTTAGGCCTCCTTGCTCTGATTACAAAAAGAAAACTAGTTTGACTAAAACGTAAAATAGTACGACCGGATTTGAGGGGGAGAATCTTACAAAAAATCCTACGAAGCTCCTATGAAGCCTCTCTTCCTTTCTATCTTATGAAGGCGGTTTATTCTCCAATGTACGCATTCTACTGGCAAGAAGCTGATCTTGAAAGTCCCAATCCGAAGTGCTTAATTTCCGGAAAGAAAAAATTAGCACTACTCAACCGCCAATAGCATGTCCGGCGGCAGTAATCCAACTATCTATAATCGGCTAATGTCATCGTCACGGGGAGTTGGTACTGAAGTCGAGAAATGCCTACGACAGTGCGGCGTATGCCAGCCGGGTTTTCTTTCACCTTAACCATGGGAGATTGCTGACGAACCATATCCTTGGCGGCGGTTCAGCCTAGTTTACGATATATTCAGTAGGAAACGCGTCAGGGTGGTGTCGCAGAAACAGACTCCACCTAATTTACAATTTCTACTGATGTCGTCGAACGTGCGCTGGAATTCCGAGTAAGGAGACCAGTAGGAGGGGGACCAGTGAAGAATGGACCAGTAAAGGGGAACCACTAGAGGGGGAATAAGGATAGCAGACCAGTTTCCCTCAATATCGCCCAATGTACGCCGGGTTTCTGAAAACGTCCCATAGACATCGTGGCAACGGTGACACGCAATGGTCACACGTGAGTCGGGAGTCAGGGTCACATGTGAGTGCTTGCTTGACTGACTCTCACTCTCACCAGCACATAGGTAAGGAAGTACTAGCGGGGAGGTAGGGGTATGACTATGGGATTCGGAGGAGTCGACCAATACCGATTAATTTTAATTAATTTTCTGCAGATTAAGCACTTCAGATTGAGACTCTCATTATCTGTTTCTCGCCACATCGAGAACGGGCACTTCGGAGAATAAATCGTGTATATGCGATAGAGGGTGGATGGGCTTCATAGGAGCCGTGAAGATTCTGCCCTACCATATCCCGCTGCACTAATCTAGATAGTAGAACCATTTTTTACCGAAAGTAAAAGTTACTAAAAGTAAGAAGGCCTAAAGAAGAAAGAAAAAAGATTGGGGTTGTTCTGTTCTCGGGGTTTGGGGGTGAAGCCGCCAACCAGATGTTTGGCGGTCCCTAGGCCGCTGAACGTCTGGTACCCTATAATTGCTATAATCATTTTCCCTACCACTCCCGCCCCCAAATTCCTCCTTGCCGATGTGCCGGAGGAGAAATGGAGTGAGAATCACGCCTGCGAATTTTCGTTGTGCAGAGCCTTTAAAAGCTTTTCTGAAATTCCAGCGCAGCGCATTCCGCGTAACTCTGGTCTGTGGCACGTCTTCCGGATCTGGATGCATGTTATACGACGTGTTGAGAATCCTGACACATGCAGCATAACGTATGTGACACATTTGCTGAGTACCGCCGTAAGTGCCACCACGTTACCACGACATATATGCGACGTCTTCTGCATCTCGACACACGTGGCACGACGTTGTAGCACGTCTTCGAAAACCCAACATATGTTGAACGATATTAAAATAAAATACCGGTCCTCCTTTAGTGCATCCCCCTAGTAGTCTCCTCTAATGAGAACCCTTATTGGTTCTCCCCTACTGGTTTCTTCTTTCCCCGTCGCCTTTACTGGTCCCGCTTTCTCTGAATCCCTATGCACGTTGGACGACGTCTTCATCAGGTCTTCTGAATCCCGACGCACTTGGACGACGTCTTCAGAATTCCCGCGCTTGGCCCCTGATCAATAGCAACAAAACTTCCTCGTCCAAAGTAAACGGTACTTATGGTGTTTGGTGTAACTTCATGTTGTGTTTTAAGATGCCCTCCAGACAATACTGCAAGTCTGCATAAAACTTTTTATTAAATGATGTAGTATTCTTTTTAGACACTAAGCTGTAAGCAATCTTGCTTCCGCCTCTCATTTTTAGCTCTCGGAGTTCTCTTCAGCGGCATGAACCGCGCATTCCAGGTACTGGAAGTACTTGGAGAAAGGAATAGGGATCAGTTCGTTTTGACCATAATCCGGTGATCCATAGATAAAGGTGACCGCTTTGTCATTCTGAATAAGCAGATTAGAGGAATAACACGCGTTTTTTGACTTTTTGGAAACCAACACTCCAAAAAAAGCTTCTCCAACTTCTTCCATTACGTGTTGTTTACTGAAAGACAACCAATACTTGCCTCACTAACTTTACTGAACATAAATTTCGTTAATAAAACCCCACAAAAACGCTACGAGCCTTTAAAGGCAACTAACAGACCCTCAATGATTAAATTAAAAAGGATAAACAACGCTGTCAATCAGCCGATTGTGAAAAAAGGAAAAGGAAAAGAAGGGGAGAGAATAGAGCTATGTTTTAATTTGATCTCACCTTAGGCCTATGTTATACTTCGGCGCCGACGCTGCGACACGTCACCGACAGCCCGTCATAGACGTCGTCGACGCGTCTGTGGCGACGTCGACGACGTCGTCGATAGATTCTGCCGCGACGTCGGCGACGTCATCAACAAGAGAGCATCGGAGCACATTTTTAGCATGGCAGCGCGTTTTCAATGTCATCATTTGGTAATCTGACTGAGGATAGAAACGCTAGATGATCACATCTGCCTCGAATTTGCTTACATTGTGTGCTTTTCTTAACGCCGCGGGGTATGCGCCATTGGCCAACAGCCTCAGCCTGACTACTAATTGACTATGGACAAATTATATATTATTAGACATAATAATAATAGAAGTACGGGATAGTGTTGGGCATTTAACGACTATTGATTTACCAATTTAACGATTTTACCAGCAATTGCGGATTAGCAAAGACCTTTTCCGTTAAATCGTATTTAAATTAAATCTACGAGGAATTCTCGAAGTTCAAAGGAAAATTTAACTCTTAATTAGTAAGAGTTCTATCTCGAAAAAGCTCTTCGCAGAGGTTTGCATTACCATTTCAGAAAGCGAGGTAACACTACTTATTTTCCACACAGTTCTATTTAGTATTACTTGCTCTACAAGGAAGCAAATAGGCCTAGAAAATGCGAAGAGAACAGCTGAGAAGGATACAAAAAGGAAGAAAAGTGACAAAGTGAAGGGGAGCTAAGGCTTAGGGTCCCACTCCCTCCCAGACACCCAGTGTTCTAGTGAATTGCACTTTTTGTGTTCTCAAGACGGCGTCTTTTGCACTTCTCGATTTCGTAATTCGAAGTACGGTGGTGATGATGGCAGTTCCGGGAACGAAGAACCAACCCACAATCATAACACTCCATCGGAGCGCATTTTCTGCCACCCTTGGATGGCGTCGGCGACATCGGTGACGGACCGTCGCCGCGCACAGCACGGCGACACGCTGTCACTGACGTCGGCGATGCTGACGTTGTCGGCCCGTTTGTGGCGACGTCGGCGACGGAAGTATAACACCCCCTGTGGAGCTCTCAGCGATGTCGCCTGCGACGCTGTGATGTGCGGGCTACGCAGTGCGTAGCAGCCCCTACAGCACAGCGTCGCCGACGTCGGCGACGCGTCGCCGAAGTATAACATAGGCCTTAATGGCTAGAACAAGAGCAAAAATCGCACCTTTTGTCTGCCGGCGAAACAGACGGTAGCGACTTTGTCAAAGGCTTTGTCATTCACCATAAAGCTCGCAATGATGTCGTCGTCATCCTAAAATTGAAGAAAATGTGGAAACAGTGGTACTGTCTAATAATGTAACAACTTAGATAAACGATTTCCCCTTACCGCAAGGAAAAATCTACCCACCAATGTTAGTTTGAGATACTGCTTAATCTCTGCGCGCAGCTCGGAATTGTTTTTCGCAGTTTCCACGTCTATGGGCATTCTTTGACACCCATCCAGTTCAACGAACGCCATCGCGCCTATGCACAGCACAACTTGAACAGCTACACGCAGAACCGCCTTCATTCCTTAAAAGACTGTTTATGAATTGTACTAAAGAATTATTGAAATATGAAATGTGTTAAAGCATTGCAGCGTGGAAGGAACAAAAATGATAGCTCCATGTGACCATGTGACACAGAACTGCACCAAAAACAGCCCTACTGCCGTTGCTTTCCTTTTTGTCAATGTGCTGAAGGAATACCCACGTGTTCTTGCCAAAAGGTTCTTGTGGTGCCGAGCCGATAAACAAGACAGTGTGGTCTCTCTCAGAAAAGTCTGGCACCAATTCACCGTCCCAGGAGGGATGTAGGGTTTTGATGGTGTGGCAGCTGTGAGTCTAACGATGCCAACCCCACAGGATAGTTCCGAATTGCGCCCATCGAAGGTTGTAGAATTATGTAAAGCATGATCAAATCAATATTCTCTCCTCATATATATATATATATATTTATTTATTTATTTATTTATTTATTTGCTACACGAAGAACATCGTGTGGACAACCAACTATCGTAGAGACACAAATAAAAGGAACGACCATAAATTATCTATTAATAAACGCAAACTAAACAGTAGAAGAAACAGCTACTAAGCGAAACTAAAAAGAAAGGAGAATAAAGATCAGCGACCGAGTCGTCGGACGACATTTAAGGTTGCGACGATATTACAGCCTGAGATGTTATTTGAGGAAAGTCTTAAAGGCATGGCAGCTCCGTGGTAAATCGTGCTTCTTGCGAAGCTTCTCAAACGAGGAAAATGTCCTGTGAGTGAAAAAGAAACGCCTACAATTTAGCAGTACCAGTATCATATTTGATTGGACCACCTCGAGTGATTGTTGCTCTCACGGTCACAAGATCCTCGAGTTTGATGCCAATTTCCCGATGAACGATTTTGTGAAAAAGGAGGAGGTCGTTAGGCTTTCTTCTAGTATACAGAGTGGGCAATCCAAAATTGAAATTTCTCTCAATACTCGAAGGAATTCGCTCATATAAGAACCCTAGCGCGCGTACCATGAGCTTCCTTGCGAAGCTATTCTGAACTCTTTCTAGCAAAGCAATTGTCTTCCTTTTATGGGATTAAAAACAGGAGTACCATATTCCATTATAGGCATGCCATATATTTTGTACGCTTGAAGAAATACATTGGCATCCTTAGTTGACAATGCTCTAAGCAAATTAAACATTACCTGAGTAGCTTTGTTGGCTATCATAGTGCAATGCTTATGTAAAGCATGATCAATTCAATATTTTTTCCTCATGGACTTTAACGTTTCACTCTGAAGCTGGGTAATCCTTTTAGCGCTACTAGGACTGTTCTGTAATTCGGGAGCGTTTTCCCGGTGTAACTGCTTTACACTCGATTCTTTGCAAAGAACTGATGACACACAAAAGTCTTCGATCAAATGAAACTCTGTTGTTTGAGCGACTCTGGTACAAACACTTGCATCTTCATATATTTCTGAGGCAGAGACGTTTTTGCTCATATACACCGCTTCTGCATCTCAGACCTAGCACGAGATAGTCTACTGGTTACATCCTTCATTGACCGGTATCCACAATCTGGTTGAAGCTTTCGCGAGAGTATGCATTATTGGACGGCATCCACATCGAAGCAAACACGACAAGGACTATTGACCCAGTGCAAAAATTCGTTTCTATTACGGAATGTGGAGCAGCTCTATGGAATCGTTTGCATAGTGACCTTTTCCCACACAGGATTTCTCTGCTTTCCATCATAGCGTTATGCTTGCTTAGCCTTATTCATTAAAGTATCACACTGCTCCTTCACCATTATGCTTAATGCTCTCGACGCTCACAGGTGGTCATACAGGGTGCGCATAAATTACCCGCAGTGTACTGAGAACTACTAGCAGAACTGGATTTTGTACTTCATATTGGAATATATTCAACATTCATATTATACCCACGTGCATTCCAAGTAGGAGCTCATAGATGCTTACAGTGCGCTAATGGCAAAGACGAATCCGAAACAACCGGCTATTATGAACTTGCACCTCTCGGGTGGAGGCGCTGGATTTATCTCAAAAGTTCTGTGTTCCTCGACGAACAATGTATAGCGCCATGGAACGATTCAAGGAGCTTGAGACTTTATCGGACAGGACTGGAAGAGGTAGGAAATCGACTACTGCCACTCCGGAAATGAAGAAAAGTCGTAATCATTGCCGTTCCTCGCGAAAAATGGCTGAAGAACCCAATATTTCGGCTACCATAGTAAGGAAGAAGCTCAAGATCTATCCATACCTTCCACAATGGGTTCACATGCTGATTGAGCGAGTGAAAGCTAAAAGGCTACGAAGATGCAAGAATTTGCTGAAACGGTTCGTGAGTGGCACGCACCGCGCAATCATTTTTTCTGATGAGATGGTCTTCGCCCTAGAACCTACTGCATTATGGTTTTGGGGTGCAATCACTTCAAACTGCAAGTCTCCACTAGTTTTTGTCGAATCCGGTTCCTTATTAACAAGGACTAGTACCAGAAAACGATTTTGGAGGTCGTTTAGAAACTCTGGGCCGACCCACACTGCGAAAATGACAGATGATGCTTCCAGCAGGACTCTGCGTCTGCACAAAAGACGAGGACGACACAACACTGGTGCAAACGTGTACTCCCGCACTTCATTGCGCAGGAGAACTCGCCCTCGAACTCATCGGAAAAACCCTCTTGACTTCTCAGTGTAGTCCGTTATTGAGAGCAAAGTCTGCTCTACCTGAACGCAAGTTTGACGTCTCTGAAAGCTTCCCTGACAAAAGCGTGAAATGAAATGAGCGACGACTACCTCCGTGCCAAGTGTGATGCGTTCATCACTCGACTGAGGATTTGGGTTCGCACCAAAGGCGGCCATTTCGAATGACTCTAATTGGCTTCTGTTAGAAAGATAATAAAGTTGCTATATTTTGAGTTTCGCTGTCAAATCCGCATTTGTGTTGATGTTACACTGTGGTATTATTGGGCGGGTAATTTGTGCGCACCCTGTACATTCTGCACTAAAGCTCATTATGGTACTAACATTGCTGCTGCACAGTCCAAACTTTGACAAAAGTAACATCAAAAGCGACATTAGTTTTGGAAGGAGGACAGGAGTCAGTAGTGGAGTGAATTCCTGAGCATGTCATGCTGTATTAATACTGTCAGCTATGCTCTTCAATTGATCCGAGGGCTATGGAAGGGTGCTGCGTAAACAGGCGAATGTTTAGGATAGACGAACATAAATTTGCACATGGTGCATCCCTTGCATGTCGCTACTTTTTATAATATTGCGAAATGTGGCGGATGCGCTATAGTGGTCGTCTCAATGTCATCTATTTCTCTCGCTGAGTAACTCTGGTGGTGCTTCTCCCTCAAATTAACCTTTTCATGGCTCCTAAAACAAGACCTAACAGTGCTCTACATTCGCTGTTGATAAGCTAAATGAGAATTTCGCTGTACTGCGCCAGAGGTGTTACGAGCGTACTTGTGCAATGAGAAATTGCGTTATCCTCCCAATTGGGAGAGATTGAGACTGCCCAAAAAAGGTGTTGTCTACCAACGCTGAGAGCAGTGCTTAACCTATAGAGAGCTACACATGGGAAAGACAGGAAGGGCACGTAGTGTTTGCATTAATAAACATCTAGCTGGGAAAGCGAAACGGTGCTGTCTAACCCCACTGGGTAAATATCGACAAGGAGCCCACGGCGGAAACGACTTTGACATTAAATACATTGCGTTGCTACGTGAAAGTGAAATCGGTGCCAGAAAGGCTCTTGAGGCTTTCTGGATTTGAGGGCGCGGTCCAACAACGAACAAACTAAACGGTTGCAATTCAATAACAAGCGACTTCTGCCCTTCATCCTGTTGTGTGAGCTCTGAGACTGCGCACTCTATACTCATTAGTATAGACCTGAATGGTAGGTCCCAGCTGCTCAGTTATGGTCTTATAACTGGAGAAACAGCGGCGAGTTTGGCACGCCTTGGAACGTCACTCTTTGACATTCGTGGGAACCCTGGAGATGTGGGGAAATATGCCTTTCACCGAACGAGTTGCCGGATCGAAGGCTTCGAAGTTCTTTCAGGCCTTTAAAAAAGACGACTTGTGTCGAAATGTTAGGCAGCAATAAAAGTTGTACCACCATAACAAAACTGCCTGGCGCAGAAGAATCAAATCTATTGCTAGACTCCTTATTTCATTGTGGTGCTCGCTGACTCCAGTTATAAGACCATCACTGAGCAGCTGGGACCAAGTGGTACATTGGTGTCGCCAAATGTCCCTGTTTTTGGAAAAAAGACCGAGGTAGGGAGTTTTTTTCAGATCTGCGAATTCCCGTCTTCTGAAGTACTTCTGTATATTATAGTCATTGACCAATTCATGTATTACTATAGTATTACGACATTCGTTGACCTCTGTGGATTCTCACCTTCAGACTCCTCAGGTCAGGGGCCGCGGTACGGCTTCTGGGTCACCTACCAGTCATTTGCTCTGTGCTCCAACGAGTCCTTCTCTGCACTTCTAGGAGAGCCTTGATCGTATAGTTCTTTTCTGGACCATACGGTCCTTGAATTTGTTTTCTCAATGATAAATAGTGCTCCTGGTGGGATAATTTCACACGATTCTGGCTCTCCAAGCCTTGTCGAAGACGATAAGGCCGAAACGTCAGCCGAATAAAACTGTGCTATCTTGGCTAGCTGACGCGTTCGAAGTAACAACGAGATTACAAAATTTTCCCCCGAAAAGACAGTGGGAAGTACTACCTCATTATATCTTGCACACAACTGTGATGCCGTAGAAGATTGTTTTCCATAGATTCGGTGCTTTCATTTTCTTATTTTTACTTACATTTAACAAAGTATTTTACAGCACTTCAGTCGTCTATCCGGTCATCCTACATACTGTCTCTATTCTACACCTACAATATGAATGTTTTAATATCTCCATATATACACGGTAAACAACACCGTTTCCGACGTCATGGACAGTCTAGAAAAGCATTTATTTATAAGCATAAATAAATAAATAAATCACGCTTATACAACTTCAAGCTTGCGCATTCCATATATGACTCTAAAGGGGCGCAAAAATTACTCGCACAAAGATATCACAGTGTAGCTTCAACACAAATGTGGATTTCATGACGAAACTTAACACATAGCTTTTTTATTTCCTTATTAATAAAAACATATCAAAGTCATCAGAAGTGGGCTCCCTTCGTACGAACACAAGTCCTCAGACGAGTAACGAACGCATCACACGTGGCACGGAGGTGGTCGTCGCTCATTTCGTTCCATGCTTCAGTCAGGGAAGCTTTCAAAGAAGCCAAGTTTGCGTGTCGAGTAGAGCAAACTTTGCTCTTAGTAACTGACTAGACAGAGAAATCAAGAGCATTCGAAACCGGTGAATTCGAAAGCCAGTCTTCGTGCGCAATAAAATTCAGGGGCTCACGTTTGCACCACTGCTGCGTTGTCCTCGCCTTGTATACAGGTGCAGAGTCCTGCTGGAAGCACCATCTGTCATTGCCGAAGTGTGCATCGGCCCAGGGCCTCAACACGTCCTCTAAAATCGTGTTCTAGTACTCGACCTAGTTAATTTTGACGCCGGATTCGACAAAAACTATTGGAGACTTGGCGTTTGGAGTAATCTACCCCAAACCACAATTGAAGCCGGATGTGCCATTCTACTGCCCAGTTTCCCGACGCGGATAGCAGTCCAACATTCTATGAGAGAATGCGATCGTTTTCAAGATTCACCGTGGGTTCCAGGATGAAGACTTTCTCGCTGGGCCCTGGGTAGAGCACAGGAGCGGCAACTGCACGCCACGGAAATGAGGATGCTCAGATGGGCATGTGGATGGACCCGTCAAGACAGAGTGCGAAATGAGGATGTTAGGACAGTGATGAAGACAGCTCCGATCCAGCTGAAGATGAGGGAGCAGCGCCTTAGGTGGTACGGACACATCCTCAGAAGACAAGAGGACCATCCCACGAAGTTGGGCCTGAATTTTGAGGCACCCGGAAAACGTCCGAGAGGAGCCCCAAGGAAAGGTGGAGGGACGTCATCAAGAGACATCTTGCCAAAATCGGCGCTGCGCCAGATGACGCCCTTGATAAAATGGGGTGGCGACGGATCACAAAAGCAGCGGACCCTGCGACTGCGCGGGACTAAACGCTCAGGAGAAGAAGAAGAAGAATTTAGGTTTTACGAGTTACGGCGAGTTTTATTTTTTACGGTTTACAATTTGGACATTCTGGGTTGTAAATCGTAAAATTTCGTAAATCTGATTTTTGACGCGTAGTCAACGTTGAAGGCGTCGATATGACGATGCACCCGTGGTTACAAAGATGTGCCCACTTCAAGTCTCCCCTCACACCGCATTGCCACTTTTAGAATACAAACCGACCAACAATTTACCAACCACATTGCTGATTTTTGCGGTCTGACGTCAGATAGTGATAGAGGGAGAGTTGATGAAGAGGTGACGGAAAGGAGAGAGTCTCACTCTCCCAGTCTTCTCGGCTGCAATCATAAGGTTAGAGTTGTGCCGCTTCCGTTTTGTCTCGTTCCATCTCTATCTTCTTAGACCTCTGTGACTTGAAGGTAGTCTTTAGGCAAATAACCTCCCTAAGTTCCCTTGTTTTTCCAGGCTCAGACGAAGGCGGTTGCGCTGAAACCTTAGGCGGATAAGGATATAATATCAATCTTGATCTCGAGCTCAAAGCAATTCTACGACTCCAGCTTAACATTATGTCAAGATTCAGCGACGATCAAACATGGAATATTCATGGAATAAACATGGAACCACAATTCTGATAAAAAGAAAAACTGATATTAAACGATGAATAAACAACGGCCTGAAAATTCGCTTTGAGGCCTATGGTATACTCCCGTCCACCGTAGCGACGCGACATTGCACAGCGATGGACGTCGCGCAGGAGTATGTTCCGCCCTCGTCACTCGGAAGTATAACACCACTCTGCGACGCGCGACAACTGATAACCACGACACCCACTGCGTCGTTCGCCACTGCAGCGAAGGCGCATCATTGACAGTTGCCCCGAGCCCGTCACGGGCGCGACGCGGAAGTATAACATAGGCCTATGGGCCTGTTTATACCTCGCCGCCGAGCGACCCGACGCCACGTGCTGCACAGATCGAGCGGCGCGATCGATCAATTTGGCCATTATACATGCCGTCGCGTCTCACGGTGTCGGAAGTATAAACGGGGCAACACGTTCACGACTAGAGCGATTTTTGCGTGTCTGAATCGAAGGACGAAGCGTGCAGCACAAATGTGACACGACATATCGTGATCCAAACTTCGTCTAAGGATGAATTTGAGATACCAAACACTAATGTTCGTCGCAACCAAACGCTAATGTTCGTCCCAACAGTTATGGCCGGTTACCCCTCACCATTCCCACCTCCCCTCCCCCACGTTGTTATCTATGGTGGTCGCATCGGGATCACCAATTTTGGCGAACTTCGTTCGAACTTTAGGGTATTATTTGAGGTGCTGATCATGGATCTCGCATTCGCTTTTTGGAATTCGGTCAACCATGCTAAGATGCAATGGCGGCCTTAAACGAGATTCTTGAGTCTTGAACGGCTGCTCAGGCTTTGCCAGTAAAGATTGACAACTCCGGTACCGAAGCGGACCAAAAAATCATTAATGGGTATTTTCAATACAAAATCCTGCCATTAATTCGACTGATTTTTTTTGTTGAAAGTTTTGTCGAAAATTTAGGTAGAATTACCGTCTTTCCAATGTTAACCGCTACTTATGGTGTTTCGTGTAACTTCATGTTTATGTTTTAACATGCCTTTAAAACAATACTGCAAGTATGCAAAAAAATTTATTGGACGATTTTGTACTCTTCCTAGACACTAAGCTGTAAGCAATCTTGCTTCCGCCTTTACAGTTTTAGCTATCTGAGTACTCTTCAACAGCATGAACCGTGCATCCCAGGTACTGGTAGTACTTGGAGAAGGGAATACGGATCAGTTGAGCATTTTGACCATCATCCGGTGATCCATAGATAAAAGTGACCGCTTTGTCGTTCTAAATAAACAGATTGGAGGAATAACACAGTTTCTTTTTAACTTTTGGAAACCAACACTCAAAAAAGCTTCTTCCATTATGTGTGGTTTACTGAAATACAGCCAATGCTTAGGCCCTGTTCATACTTCGCGACAGCAGCGACAAGAGCGCAGCGCGCGCAGTGTGCGCAGAGTGCGCAGCACGCGGAAGTATGAACAGGCGACAAGAGCGACAAGAGCGACTGGAGCGACGGCGCCGGCGCTCGAATATGAACACTTTTCGGCGGCGCGCGTTCTAATCGATATGCATGTCCTGCACGGGCGGCGAGTCGCTCTTGTCGCGAAGTATGAACAGGCCCTTACCTCACTAGCTTTACTGAACATAAATTTGGTTAATCAAAATGGAAAGAGAAAAGATATGCTGAAAACAAAAAAAGACGACCCTGTCATAAGCTCGGCTATGGAATGGCACACCCTGGTCAGTCTCGACAATGGGTATGTTTCATTCTGATTTTACTTTAATGACTAGGAAAAGAGCAAACATTGCACCTTTTGTTTGCCAGCGAAAAAGACATTAGCGAATCTGTCAAAGTCCCTGTCATTCACCATAAATCTCGCAATGATGTCGTCGTCATCCTAGAATTGAAGAAACATTTAATAACATTAACAATGGTTCTTTTACTGCAAGGAAGAATATACTCACCAGTCGTAAACCAAGATGCTGCCTAATATCTTTGCGCAGATCTGAATTCTTTTTCGCAGTTTCAACTTCTACGGGCCCTCTTTGACACTCATCCAGTTCAACGAACGCCATCGCGCCTATGCACAGCATAACTTGGACAGCTACACACAGAACCGCCTTCATTCCTTAAAAGATTGTTTATTATCGTAGTATAGCATTATCGTCATATGAAATGTATTAAAGCATTTCAGAGTGGAAAAAATGATAGCTCCATGTGACCATGTGGCACAGAACTGTCCCAAAAACAGCCCTACAGCCGTTGCTTTCATTTTTGTCATGGTGCTGAAGGAATACCCAGTGTTTTTGCCAGAAAGTACTCTTAACCTTGCACTACGCATTCCACTTTGTGGCAATAGGGGCAAAGGATAATGGTGTTTGTCAATCCCTTTTGGAAAGCGCCACGCATTCTACTTCAACGGGATGTCGTGGAAATAGCTATAATGACTTACAGTGACCAGCCGATAAACAAGACAGTCTGATATCTCTCTCAGAGAAGTCTGGCACCGATTCACTGCCCCAGGAGGGAAGTACAGTACCGTCGATAAACATCCGCCAAAACGCGGCCGGCGGCGGATTAATCTGCCGTTTCCGCCGCTTTGCCATAACTCACTTCAAATTCGATTATATCCAATGAAGTGTATAGTGTTAAAATCAGAACAGCATGATCTACCCAATGGCACAAAAATCCTTGCAAAATTACAAAATTTTTGAGTTCGAGATGACCTAATTAAGCGAGCCTCGTAATTGTCTTGACCTGACTCATATTCGCTCCGGAGTCTCGCCTAATCATGCCTCTGGGCAGGAAGGGACCTGCCCAGCAGAGTTTTAAAATTTTCAATGGTGTCAAAAATGTATTTCACGCCTATTTTAGGGTTAGCCTCATCACGGCGATCTAATTGATATGAAATTTGATTAGTTTGGCTCCATGTTCATCATTCCATGCATTCTCATCTGCCAATTTTTTTCATTTTCGCTAATTATTTGCGACCACACCACTTTCGTTTCTTGACTACAAGGCGTGGATTACAATTGCAGGTTTCCGGCTTATTCTGATAAGAAGTAGGATAGTAATCAACCACTAAATTGCCCGTGCATTAAGGTTCCAGGGAGATATGTCCTGCAAAGGCTACTTCACGCGTGTAGATCTGTGTCTCCACGCGGCGGATCAGGATTCAGCACCCAACATTTTATCAAACAACATGCAGAGATGCTGCATCCCAAAAATGATGGAGCTAGCAGCTCACGTCTGGCATGCTTCAAAAAGGCTACTTTCGTCTACTCCGATATTGACACTCAACGCCGACCTCTGTCCAGATCTCACAGAATAGTTTCTTTCATGTAGGGAAGCTATATTTGCAATTTTTTTAAAAGAATTTTTCACTTGACTTCAATCTAATTCATTACTTGAGAATGTTCGGTACGGGAGTCCAGACTTTGCTGTACATAAATGCAGTGACCTATCCTATGTCCATTAGACATACAATAAATGAGTGGGGGGAAAGTTACTACAGGTGCAAGAAGCCTATAAATAGGAGACAGTAGTTATATCCTGTTTCACCTCTGAGTACAGGATATAATTCCTAATAAGGAATAAAGAGAGACTCACTCCCGGAGGATCATCAGTAGGGCAGGGAGTGAGTGCAATGCTGGACATGAATGTATAGAGTTTATATACCTACGAAATTGGGTCAAACGAGGCGTATCGTTGCCATAGGGAAGGTCAATAGACGAAGAAGGCGGGAGTAACCTAATATTGGCGGTAGATTCCTTGCTGTAATATCTATATACACATACAATCACTGCTTCCTTCCTTTCACTACTCACACTAACCCAATGCAGAAGCAGGCTTGATTTTAGAGAATCGAGGGGTGTCTTTCTGTAGCGACGTTTCTTTTTTTGGGGAGGTCATACTCTGATTTGGGTTTGGCAGAGAAGTTCCTCGTTTCATTGGATATAATCGAACTTGAAGATAGTTATAGCAAAGCGTACGAAAACGGCAGATTAATCCGCCGCCGGCCGCGTTTTGGCGGATCTATACCGACGGTACTGTAGGGTTTTGCTTGTGTGGCAGAATTTAAATCATGACAAACGCACCATCAAAAGTCACGCTAACTTGGGAACGAGAAATGGAGTTATGTAGTAGCAGAATGAATTCCGGAACACGTCGTGGTGTATTAATACTGTAGCTCACGCCATTCAGCGAGTTCGAGGACAGGTTATGGAAAGCTAATACGTATTCAGAACAGTGTTGGAATAGGTGAGCGTTAATTACGAGCTTGTCGTCCTTCTCACTTCGCAACATTTTATCATTGGCGCTGCCTCTCCTCTCTTTAGTCATTTGGTCTTTCAGTCTGGCAGTCAGTCGGTCAGTTCGGCTGAGTTAGCCAAATCAAGTCAGTCTTCACTAGTGGCAAGGTCGCGAGCGGCCGAGATAGAGGCACCGGGGCACGGCAGAGGCGAACAGGACCGACCCCTGCTGTTGCCGTCTTTCTTTAATAAATCGATTTCCCTGTCTGGTTCGGGCCACAACACTAGACTCCTCCAACGAGTGAAAGACCCCGGTTTGACAATTTATGATAGGCGAGAGTTTAAAGGGTATCTGAAAACGCTCGCACAAATCGAAATGATCGCCCCCCCCCCGCCCTGTGGACAAAGTAGTTTCAACGAACTGGTGCCCTAGCCCTTGGGGAATGCACTTTATGTTTAAGTCCTCTGTTGATGACTGGATATATCCTAATCTGAGTGGGGCATGCTATGTATTTCCTCTCCATCCGCTACCTTGAAGTGGACCAAGAACTTCAGCTGCGGCAGAATGAGGCGATGGCACTGACAGAAAATGTGTTGTCGTGTTGTGGGATGGTGGAGGTGCTGAACGCAACTGTGACCCTAACGCTGCCACCTCCTCCCCAATGGGATAGCTCCGAATTGCGCCTATCCGACGTATGTTGACTTTTGTGAGCCATGATCAAATCAAATTTCTTTCCTCCTGAAGTTTAAGGTTTCAATCTGAAGCTGGGTAATCCTTTCAGCGCTACTAGGACATGTTGTGCAACCCGGGAGCTTTTCTTGGTGTAACTGTTTTGCACTCGGTTCGTTGCAAAGCAGTGATGACACACAAAAGTCTTCGATCGTATGAAACTCGTTCCTTTGATTTCGCCCCAGGCACCTGCATTTTCGTAATTCTGAGGCAGAGATCCTTCTACTCATATACACCGCTTCTGCATCTCAGACCTAGCTCGAGATAGTCTACTGGTAACATCCTTCATTGACCGGTACCCACAATCTGATTAAAGCTTCCCCGAGAATTTGCATTATTAGACGGCATCCACATCGAATCAAACTAGACAAGGATTTTTCGACCCAGTGCAAAAATTCGTTTCTATTATGGAATGTGGAGCAGCTCTATGGAATCGTTAGCATAGTGACCTTTTCCTGCACAGGAATTCTCTGCTTTTCGCCACATCGTTATGCTTGCTCATCCTTACTCCTTAAGTGTAATACTGCTCCTTCACCATTATGCTTAATGCTCTCGCAAAGAATCGCTCATACATTCTGCACTAAAGCTCATTATGCTAACATTGCTGCTGCGATACAGTCCAAACTTTGACAGAAATAACATCAGAACGACATTAGTTTTGGAAGGAGGACAGAAGTTAGGAGCAAGGGGAATTTCTGAACATGTCATGCTGTATTAATACCATCAGCTATGCTCTTTAACGGATCCGAGGGCTATGGAGCTGTGCTGTGTAAACAGGCGAATGTTTAGGATAGACGAACATAAATTTGCACATGGTGTACCCCGCACGTCGCCACTTTTTATAGTATTGCGAAGTGCGGTGGAAGCACTATTGTGGTCGTCTCAATGTCATCTATTTCTCTCGCTGAGTAACTCTGGTGGTGTTTCTCCCTCAAATTAAGCTTCTTATGACCCCTAAAACGAGAGCTAACAGTGCTCCACATTTGCTGCTGATAAGCTAATGGAGAATTTTGCTGTAGTTCACCACAGGTGTTACGAGCACACTTGTGCAATGAGGAATTGCTTTATCCGCCCGATTGGGAGAGATTGAGACTGCTGTAAGGAATCGTGTCCCACGCTTCCTAGTGGTAGGATAGCTTACCGTAATCCCACCTTAGTGGCACATTACTCTCCCACGCTAGATTACTGTAGCACCAACTAAGCCTCATATATCTCACGCTTCTATCTCCCATTACTCATGCATTCCATCCATACTACCGTAACCGATGCTCGTATTTATAGGAGAGCACTGTGGACGAGGCAATCGAATGGACGTCTGACCGGCGGATGGCTGCGCGCCTCGCTACGAGCCCGAACCCGCAACCCGACTTCCGCCGTCTGTCGACTTCGTCTCCCGTCACCTCTCCACACGGCCCACTGCGCCTTCGTCGATCTGATCTATATTGCTTCTTGCCTGTACTTATGCAGATAAACATGTATTCTCGACTCTTGGCAGAAGCACTTGGAGGCAGAAGGCCTCCTATGACTCTGCCCAAAAAGGTGTTGTCTACCAATGCTGAGACCAGTGCTTAACCCATAGAGAGCTACACATGGGAGAGAGAGGAAGGGCACTTAGTGTTCGCACTAATGAACATCTAGCTGGGAAAGTGAAACGGTGCTGGTTAACCCCACTGGGTAAATATCGACAAGGAGCCCACGGCGAAACTGAAACGGTGCTGGTTAACTCCACTGGGTAAATATCGACAAGGAGCCCACGGCGGAAACGACTTTGACATTAAATGCATTGCGTTGCTACGTGAAAGTGAAATAGGTGCCAGAAAGACTCTTGAGAGTTTCTGGATTTCAGAGCGCAACAGTCCAACAACGAACAAACTAAACGGTTGCAATTCAATAACCAGCGACTTCTGCCCTTCATCCTGTTGAGTAAGCTCTGAGACTGCGCACTCTACACTCATTAGTGTAGACCTGAATGGTAGGTCCCAGCTTCTCAATGATCCTACTAAATATAAGCGAGAACGGTCGTTTGTCTGTGGGTGAGTGTGTGTGTGTTTGTTTGCACAGAAGTGCTGAAGGAGTGTGTTGGGAGGAAGTATGGGGAAGGGGGGGGGGGGGGGGAGGGGCGGGGATAGCAAAACCAGTTTTTTTTTAATCAATGAGAGAAGGCCTAAAGAGGAGAAAAAGACGTTTGGGGTGTTCTATTCTCCGGGTTTGAGGCGAAGCCCCACTCAGGCGTTTGGCGGCCGGCAGGCCGTTGAACGTCTGGTGTTCTTATAGGTGGACATTCTTGGGAACCCAATGTAACTGGAGGTGTGGAGATGAATGCCTTTCACGGAACGAGTTGCCGAATCTAAGGTTTCGAAGTTCTTTCAGGCCTTTAAAAAAGACGACTTGTGTCAAAACGCTAGCCCACAATAAACGCTTTACCACCACAACAAACCTGCGTGGCACAGAAGAATCAGATCTATTGTTAGACTCCTTATTTCATAGGGGTGCTCGCTGACTCCAGATGTTAACAAGTGACATATTGGAGTCGGTAAATGTTCCTGTTTTTGGAAAATACTGAAATAGGGAGATTTTTCAGATCTGCGAATTACCGACTTCTGAAGTGCTTCTGTACATTATGGCCATTGAAAAGTTCATGTATTACTATAGCATTACAACATTCCTTGACCTCTGTGGATTCTGACCGCGTCCCCAAATCAGGGGCCGCGGCAGGGCTTTTGGGCCACCTACCAGTCATTTGTTCTGTGGGCGACTCCTACGAGTCTTTCAGAGCGGGCCAATCACAAGAGAGCGAGCTCGAGTAGGGTTGAAACTGCGCGGCCGCACCAGCACAGCTGGTACAGGGGTAGAGGAGCGGCGTGGTGAGAACTGGTGGTTTATGGTTCGATTCTCCTGTGGTGAAGAACTTTTGCGCTTCCTGGACCTGTAGAGAAAAGGAGCCTGCTATGAAAATGGAACATAACTCCGTTCACAGATGCGCACAGCAGAAACGGAACACATATTTGGAATCATCGTTTGAAGCCGCTTCCAGATACGCCCCTATACGCCTCATCTCAAAGTCCCATGGTCACCTAGTATCCTTCCCCTGTCAGAACTAATCCATTGTATTCGTCTTGTCATGCTAATGAATGTCGATGGTCAGCTACCAGCTATGGAGGCCACGAGACCCTGATCGCTCTCACATTCAATCCTGACGAGTTCGCATGCGGTGAGGACAGCGCGGGACCGTCCAACTTGGTCACGCTTCTTCAGGCTGTTCCATGTTCCATTCAGGCTATTGGTGAGACTTCCACAAAGACATGGGATGATGGAGGTAGACGTTGAGACGTTAGTATTTTCGAGTTTTGACCCGGGGAAAAAAGGATGTAGTTTTATTGTCGGCGGATCGTAGGACAAGAGGCTTTCGAGATATACCCTTGTTGTTGGGCTAAAAATAAGTTCTGAATGGTTTACTTTTTCCCTTTAAGAATGCTTGGCTTTTTCAACAAAACGTATACAAACTCTTTAAGAATAATCGATGTTAGAACGAAGTAGGACGCTCTTGAACTTGAGAGTAATCCCTGTGTGTGACATTCATTCCTACATGATACCCCACCCTCTCTCTTCTGAATTTCTCAAAGATCCTCACAAGGAAAGGCGCATGGTAGCGCAGGCGCACACCGTTTACCGTTTCTTGTCCCGATCCAAGGTCCTTGGTTCGGATTTCCAGCCCAGATCAACCGAACAACCGTCCTCGCTCTAGGATCGGTAGTACCGGACTTGTCCGGGAAGAATAATATACTGACTTGGCCATCCGCTGGCCACTGCAAGTCGTTGTGTAGGTCAAATACGCATCTCTCAAAGAAGTTAGATGGACTTGAGGTTTGGAAGAATTATCTAGCTCTATTGTCTAGCTGGGCGCGTGTAGCGCAGTCGGAGGAGGCGCGACTGTCGCGTGCACCCGATACCAGGTTCCTGGTTCGGATTTCCCGCCCAGGCCAACCAAGCCTTCCATCCCTCCGGGGTCGGTGAATTGGTACCAGACTTGTCTGGGAAGGATAGAGCGCTGACTTGTTCATCGGCTGGCCACCGCAAGTCATTGTATGGCCAAATACGCATTCAGCTCGTCTCCACGACATCAGAAGTAGAATGCGTGGCGCATCCCAAAAGGGATTGACTAACGCCTTATCCTTTAACGTTTTGGCGTCTTCGCCCTCCTTGATAGCCTAACATTCGAAATTGTTCAGTATTCTACTCCCCCAACTCCAGTTCACCTTACAATATGTTTTTCTTAGAGAGCCTAGAAACTAGATGAGAGATGAAGATTGCGAAGAATCATACATTCATTTCAACGTAGAGTTTCGCAGTCTTAAAAACTACTGCCATTATATTTAGCCCATGCAGCTGTTCAACAGCTGCAAAATTGCCCCTCCAAATTAACGGCTACCTGTGGCGTTTTGCGTAACTTTTTTTCTTAAGGTACTCATGAAACAAATTGCATAAGAAATTTATTGAATGATTTAGGCTTCTTCTTTGACACGCAAACTTTAAGCAAGTTTGCTTTTTCTTCTCATTTATAGTAATCAGTGTCCTCGTCACCAGTAAGAACTTCGCAGCCCAAGTACTTTTTGTAGTCGGTGGAGGAAATAGGAGTCACGTGACGGGTTTGACCATCATCCGCAGATCCATACATAAAGGTAACCGTTTCGCCAGTCTAAATAAACAGATTGGACGAATAAAATGAGCTTTATGACTTTCTGGAAACAAACACTCTTAAGTAACAAAACATTACGTGTTGTTTATTGAAAGACAACAATTATTTACGTCGCTAATTTTACTAAATCAAAAAACCACAACATTGTGAGCGGATTCGAGGTTTAACAGCTAGGCTAATGACCACCATCTATGAATGAGATAAAAAGGATGCAGGACGGCGCCCCAATCCATTGGTGAAAAAGGAAAAGTGCAAGAAAGAAAGGTAAAACATATGCAGAAAATTTTAGACCGACTAAGGTTAGTCTAACAGAGGCTCGGCTTTGCGATGCCTTACCTTAGTCAGTCTTGACAATGGTTATGTTCCAACCCAATCTCAATTTAATGGTTAGTCGCACCTTTTTCACTTGGACGGAGAAGACATTAGCGACTCCGTCAAAGTCACTGTCATACACCGTAAACCACGAAACGCTGTCATTGTCTTCCTAAACTTGAAAAAAATTAAAAACACTGGTACTAGCTAATAATGTACTAAATTAGATAAACAATTCTCCCCTTACCACAAGGAAAAATCCACTCACCAATGTTAAATTGAGATACTTCTTAATCTCTTCGCGCAGCTGTGGATCCTTTTTCGCAGATTGCACTTCTACGGGTGTTCTATAACACCCATCCGTATCAACGAACGCCATCGCGCCCATACACAGCATAAGATGAAGAGCTACCTTCATTCCTTGTTTATGAAAAGAGGTTCTGCAAAAATGTTTGCTAACGTAATAAATACAAGAAAATCGCGGTCGATAGTTTCAGTTGATACAACTGTCCCAGTGGTAACCCTTATTCCTCTCTAACACGCTGGCGACCTTTATAAACAGTCCATGTGTAGACATTATGGGAGCAATTCATTCGAAAACCAGATATTTCTTTCCAGAAATATTTCACAAATATTATCCTTCAAGAAACATATGGTGCATCATTATTATTATCTTTATTGGGACACGTGATAGAATGCATACGCAATAACCTGTCATCGCCCAACTAATACCACTAATATAAAACCGGAAATGAAACACGGGAAAAGTTGAAGGGGAAAAGAAATTATGCTGATATGAGATATGATATGATATCCCGGATACGGGTGGGTGCTGATCGGTCCCAGAGGTGTGGATGTTGTGATCGATCAAACGGCGCCGGTGGTGTAAAGGCGTACAGCATTCTCGTCCGGTCAGAGGGAGGTGCGGGTTTGAGTCCCGCCTGGCGCTAGAAGTTTTGATCGCAACGAAACATCGTTGTGACAGATGTATTTATTTATTTATTTGGACGTGCAAATAAGTGCAATTACATGCAGTGAAAGCACAAGACACACAAAAGACGAATACTACCACACAGCGTATAAGAACTACTTAGTTACTCTTGGAGATATCTGTTTCTGGCCTGTTGAACTGAGCTTATAAAATAGGGAGCGCGTGTTTTTTGACTGCCTTAAAAACACAGTGCCTGCCCTTTGGGTGAAAAAGAAAGCATGGATAGAGGTTTTAGTCTTGGAGAAATAAATTTTCCTCAATAGATCATTCCGTTTCGTACGAGTCTCAAGACTGTACCGTTGAAAATTTTGCTGCGACTAGAAGCTGAAGGTATTGTCTCTCCACGCCCTCCTTTGAAGTTTCCCGAGAACTTCAACCACTGCAGAATGACGCTATGACTGTAACTAGCTACTACTAACTTGCACTCGATTCTTTGCAAAGTAGTGGTGTCACACAAAAGTCTTCTTCGATCGAAAGAAACTCTGTTCTTTGAGCACCCCTGTCATGACACTTGCATTTTCGTATTTCTGAGGCAGAGTAGCTTCTACCCATATACACTGCTTCCGCCTATCAGACCTAGCTTGAGGTAGTCTACTGGTTACATCCTTCATTGATCGGAACCCACAACCTGATTGAAGCCTCCGCGAAAATTGACATTATTAGAGGGCATCCACATCCAAGCAGACCCGACAAGGATTTTCTGGCTCAGTACAAACATTCTTTTCTATTATGGAAGCGGCTCAGTGGAGTAGTTTCCACAGCGACGTTTTCATACGCAGAAATTCCCTATGCTTTTCAAATTTACAAACTTACAAATGCTTTTCAAATTTACAATCATAGCGTTATGCTTGCCAAGCCTTATTCGTTAAAGTGTAACACTACTGCACCATTGTGTCTATTACTCTCACAATGCAGACGCTAATGGGTTCTAGGGATCTATCCTAGTCAGGAGGGAGCCACATAATTAAAAAAGTAGGCAACAAAATAAATTGAAACTTATCGAGCGGCCCCTAGAGGACGAAATGGAACCAAATAGGGACTAAAAAGTGAACGAACAAACATAAAAATAAAAAAATCGTCACGGCTTACATACGTCTCGGCGGGCAAAGAGCGACGGAATGGAGGCATGCCGCGTGCTGACCGCCGGCTGACATGTTATAACAGGATCTAACATGGTGAATAGGGCGCATGAAGCCGCCTACCGCGTGCTGACCGCCGCCTGACATGTTATAACCAGGATCCAACATGGTGAGGAGGGCAGACAACTTTGCCAGCTTACAACCGCAACAAATGTGTTTTTTCGTTTTTTCTTTGCGACTTTTCTTGTTAAGGTTTAGATGTTGTTCTGTAGGAGCCGCTCGGTAAGTCTGAAATGGATTCGTTACATATAATACTTTTTATTTATGTGTCCCCGGACTAGGATAGATCCGATTCTAGAAAAAAATTTAGGATCCTAACATTGTGTCAGTGGCACATGTCACAGTCACGTTGATAGGAATAACATCAAAAGTGACTTTGATTTGAGAAGGAGATACGGAATTAGGAGCAGAGCAAATTCCTGAGCGTGCCATGATGTATTAATACTGTCGATTATGCCCTTTAAAGGATCCGAGGGCTATGAAAAAGTGATGCGAAAATAGACTGATGTTTAGGATAGTCGAGCGCACTATCGTACTTGGTGTATACCGTTCACCTCGCTACCTTTTGCAGTATTGCGAAACGTGGTAGAGGCACTATTGTGGGAATCTAATAATGTCATCTGTTTTTGTCGCTGAGTAGTTCTGGTGTAGCTACTCGCTGAAATTAAATTTATTATTGTACTTAGACGAACAGCTAAACTGTACTCTACACTAGCCGCTAAAAGGCTAATTGCAAATTTCGCCACAGTGCACTGCTGGTCGCACTGGTCGCCAATTGCGAAAAGTAGTCCAGTACCCTTCTGTAACGTAAATGGATTGGATAGGAATAAGCTGACAAGCATCGAAAAGTCGGATTTTTGAAGTTGTACGAGGCTACACAAAACGGTGTGGTCGCTTTTCGCTCTCCCTAAAATCCATGTAGGCTGAATCTGGTAGAATTTCTTTGAGAAAGCTGTCAGCGAAAGATCCCTTGCAAATACTACGCAGTTCATAAGTCAGACGACAAACTTGTGCATTCTAATTTTGCTAAAATGTCATTGCTATCTAATCACGATCGACGAACCTTTTCAAACAGCTCTTAACTATACAACAAAGTCGTGAATCCGGGATAATTTCCTTGCTAATAGCGCAGGTTTGGATTACATTATACAAAGGCACAGCAATCCAATGAAAGGCAAAACCAGGCAACCGCAAAACCAAAAAGAAGAACGCAAGCCAATTCAAAAGCAGTTCTTGCCCAAATAAAATTTTGGGGCAAAGCTTCTTTTGGTTCTGTTCTTCATTTTGTTCCTCAATTACACAACAAATTCCTATTGTAGAATAGGAAGCACTGTCTACAAACGGATAAAAGGCGTTCCACAAGTTGCTGATTTATCATTTGCGTACTGTGAATGAGAACATCCACCCAACTTGCGCTTTCCAGTAAGTTTCACCCTGGCAGGCATATTAATGACAGTCATTCACAATTTATAGGACAAATGCATAGAAAGTGTTATAGAAAGTGCAAGATTGCCTACAAATTGATAGAACTAATTAATGAAGATTTTTTACGCATTTCCAGATTTATCAAATAATATTTGCAATAGAACGTTATATCCAAAAAATTAATAAAGCAGATTACATAAACTTCAAAGTGCTAAGCCTCCCCACACTATTTTTTATACACAACTTATTCCCCTAGGCTTATTTTAGGGCTTCTACAGAGTCTCGCGGCACCACCCGGAGAACTCGTACATATCGCTCTCGCCTTATTGGGGACCTACGCTGCCATTGTGGTACGATCCGCGGTGCGGACGAGTTGTCGCGGAGCCACTGGTCGCAAAGGTCGCCGAGAGCTGCCCTAGTTCACGGCGGGTCAGATCCGCCGGAGCAGTGGTCGGATTCGAGTCTTGGAGCAAGGGGTAGGATAGCCAATTTTTCATGAACAAAGCATCCTCAGGGAAGTAGACCTTCGACTTAGAGCCTGGATGGCGTTTACACTTCATATCGAGATAGCCGCAGCTTTAAAATTTAGGCCTAGAATCCACCGTTTTGAGCTGCTTCTCAACCAACTTCGCGTTTTGTGCGATTTATACAACTTCACGTCAAACAGACCCTTTTCAAATCAAATTGGACACAGTTCAAGCCAAACTGCTGAGAAAAGAGTCCAATTTGACGTAAAAATTGTACACACTTTCTTGTTTGCTTTTGTCGTAAGCTTATTTATCGTATTCATGTTTACCTAATCGTTCTTACTGATTCGATGTTTTTATTCGTACTCTCATGTTCATTTTCGTTGCTCGCTTGTTTTTATTCGTGTTAACTTGATTGTTTTCGTTGTTGCTTTGGTTGTATTCGTGTCTCCGTCATCGTTTTCATTGCATACTCGGTTTTTTTGCGTTTCGGCTTTTCCGTTCCCGCGCAGTAACCCTCGAGACCCGGTACCACCCGCCGTTGTCATGGCGGCTCCGCGACACCCACAAGACTCTACTGCCACCGTTATACATACTTGCGCCGCCGCGCTGGACATAGCTATGGATTTTTGGCGCCACTCAGCGGCGCCGCATAGCATTTATACACCACCGCCTCAACACCCCACTTGAAGGAATTGCTGGTTACTGTACTCGGCGAACTGCGGCGCTGAAGGATGCAGCCGACCGCTGAACTCAGAGTTCATTAGTGAATTTCGATCACTCGCCATCACCCTGCGCGGTTTGCTGTCTCTCTCTGATATTCCCGATTTGTTTAGCCTATTCCCTTATAAAGGCTCTGTCGGCAGTGTCTAGCATTTTTCTTCGCTGCAGTTAGCTACTGTTTAACTTCTACGAACATTTTCTTCCTTCGGTTGCTAGCCCAATCCACATCGGATTTCCTTGATTCGCGTTTTTCTGCACTGAGATATCGATTTCTTTTTTGGCTGATCGTGAATCAAATAGAGCAAAACTGTATCGGATCGTGCTAACCGAAGGAAGAATGCTGACAATGCTACTCAGGCGTCTTCCGTCTTGGACAACACCGATGTAGAGCAGCCTGAAGGGAACGGACTTGAGGAGACTCTATTGATACACTTCTTAAAAAAATTCTGCTCGCATTTCGGACCAGCTCACTTTGCAAATGCGCAATGTGCTTGGAGAAAAAAAATTCTGAGCAACTCTCGGAACATACTGAGGCCGAGAAGCGAGGAAGGAGTTTGCTCATCTCTGGAGTCGAGGAGCCGGAGGAGAACCTTCCGCCATCTCAACGCAGGTCAGAACTTAGAACTAAAGTTTACGGATACTCGACGTATTACAAGTTGACTGTGAGCCTGCGTAGGTGTACAGAATGGAAAGGGCAGATGGCTCGAAGCCGAGATTATTTAAGGTAGTTTTACCATGCCAGTTTTATTGACGGAAGGCATTAGCTAATGCGTGGCTTCTTCGTAGTGGAGGATACAGCAACGTGTTCGTGCGAGGAGCATGACTTTGGAGGATAGAAGGCAGAACTATAAGCTTAGCCTAACTTAAGCTTTGCTAAATAGAGGAACAAGGGTGAGACAAGAAGAGAGTGGGTGGTTTATCGTGGGCAGCTCAAGCATGGGGGCTCGGGAAACGCTCGAGGGCGCAAGGTGATCCTCCCACTCTCACATGCTATCTATTAAATGGACGCAGCATAGTTAATAGACTATTGCATTTCCACCACTTCCTTTCGACTGTAAAGCCAGACCTTGTTTTTGCAACCGAAACATGGCTAAGTGGAAGGATAAAGACAGCGAGATCCTAGCTAACTTGCCCTATATGGTATATCGAACTGACCGGCATAGTGGCAGAGGTGGTGGAGTTTGCTGCATCATCCGAAACACAATAGATGCTAGTGTGCTACGCCGTAATTTCTCTATAAAATATTGCCGATATTCTCTGTGTTGATATTTTGCCCTGCAAAGCGTTGGTCTTTTTTTAAAGCAAAAGGTACAACAATGGTGTCTACTGTGGCTACAGGTGAGAATTTTTCCTACAATGGGATAGCCGCAATGGGGCTGATTGAAGCCGTAAACACCAGTTTCTCTTACGAAATGGCACAGAAATCTCGAATGTTCAAGAGAACCCGGACGCCAGTTGCTAGCCACTCGCTCACCGTTGTTCTACGCCGATCGGGTCAGGGAGCCGCTATTGATCATCCACGGAGCCAAAGATCCCGTGGTGAAGCAGCGCGGGAGTCCGCTCAGTTGCTTACAGATCTATTTCCTGGGACTGCAAACGAAGGCAAGTGGTTTAGATCAGTTCGTGGCCGCTCTGAACAAGAACAACATCCCTGACAGCTACGTTCTTTACCCTAACGAAGGATACCGTTAACCCTGGTTAAAAGCAAAAAGAAGAAGGCGCCAGAAGTGGTCATTCTTGTCGACCTGGCACTCTATTTTTGATGACCTAAAAATTAGCGAAATTTTAAATGGCTGAAGAACAAATTATCCAGTCTGATGGGACAAGACATCCACTTTCGAGTGTCATAAAAAACTGAGCAAGGCATACCGAACAAGGAGAAGGAGTTGTTGGTGAAGATGATTTTTCTCTTTTTTGGCGTTTTGTTGATATTTGACAGAAATCAGCATGAACCAATAAACCGGAATCACAGAGCAGGAGCTGTCGGTAAAAATTCGGCCGACCCAATTTGATGATCTAAAAATCAATAAAGTACAAGTGAGCAAATGGAACCAACATGTATTCTTGTAGAACAGAGCATTGTCTCCCAAATGCCATGAAAAGCTGTGCAAAAATTACAAACCTAAACGAGAAAAGCAACTGCGCAGATAGTCTAAAAATTGACAAAATTCAGGATGAAAAAAGAAATGCAACGCATGCTCTGATGGAGCAAATCACTCTCTTTCGAATGCTGTATAGCACCATGAAGGGGACTGCCGGCGAACTCCGCCATGAATCGTTGAAAGACTTATGGGACAACCCAATTTTTTATTTTGCTATTGCCGTTTATTTGTTTATTTATTTATATTTATTTTTTAGTTAAATTGAAATGAATATTTATTTTAATTCGTTGTCTATTTTCATTTTATTATTGCTGTCTATTTGTTTATTAACTTATATACATTTATTTTAGTTAAAAATGATTAATTAAAAAGGATTTTCTATTATTATCTATTTATTATATATTTTTATTTATTTTACCGTTATCTATTTGTATTTTATTACTGCTGTTCATTATTGTTGTTTATTTAATTACATAAATTTACGCTTATTATTTATATAACTATTATTACTATTATTTTCATTAACAAATGCTCCATCACGCCTATCGGTGTGCCTCACATCGAGCTAGCTGCTCTACCTGTACAGCTTTTTTCCCCACCTAGGAGTACAGAAGGATCGCAGTACGTACAGTGTATAGTATGACAGGGCGATCTATTGGTTCCTCACTACTGGTCCTCCTCCCTTACCAGGGAATGCCGTCAGCTTCCCATGGAACTTCGGATTGAGACCTATATCACGTGAAAGAGCTCGAGACGCTGATCACAGATATGTAGACCAAATTTGCTAAATGGATCTCCTAAGCGAGTTATGGCCGGCGGAAGCCGCCGTGTCTTCCATGTGTTAGGCGCGCTCAATCAGCGTTGGGCGCACTATTGCGCGGAAATCAGCGGTTCGGCTATCAGCGCCTTCAGCGGCGGCGGCGGCGCAGTGGTAGAGTGCTCGCTACAAAGGATTAGGTTCAATGGATCGGTTCCCGCCGCTGACGGTTTTTTTGCACTTTGTGATCTATCTTCGACGAGGACTCATTTTTAGCACATTTTTGAGCGAACGGCTAATGGCGACTTGCATTTACGTCTATTTGAAGACGGAAACGTGTTTCAGGTAAAGTGTTTTATTCATGACCTGAAGCAAGTCAGAAATTCAAATCAAAACAAAATAAAAAGTAAAAAATTCGAAAACATACAAAACTTAATAAACATAATAAATAGAAAGTAAAGGCACTAGTTAAAAGTTCCGACTCCACCGACACGACTTCGCTCGAAAAAAATTTTTTCGCTGAAACATCGTCTAGGGGGGTATTTGGGGTGCTGATCACGACTCTGACATCCGTTTTTCACGACTCGGTCGGAGATCACCCATACCTTTAACAAGGGTGGTCCAGGCAGAGTCACCGATTTTGCTGTTTAATATGTTTTGTTGATTTTTGATTTTATTTTTACTTTTTATTTCGTTTTGATTTGAATTTCTGACCTGCTTCACGTCATGAATAAAACATTTTACCTGAAACACGTTTCCGTCTTCAAATAGACGTAAATGCAAGTCGCCATTAGCCGTTCGCTCAAAAATGTGCTAAAAGTGAGATTATAGGTCCTCGTCGAAGATAGATCACAAAATGCAGAAAACCCGTCAGCGGCGGGAACTGAACCAATGAACCTATTCCTTTGTAAAGAACACTCTACCACTGCGCCGCCGCCGCTGCTGACAGCGCTGATAGCCGAACCGCTGATTTCCGCGCAATACTGCGCCCAACGCTGATTGAGCGCGCCTAACACGTGGAAGACATCGCGGCTTCCGCCGGCCATAACTTGCTCAGGAGATCCATTTAGCAAATTTGGTCCACATATCTGTGATCAGCGTCTCGAGCTCTTTCACGTGATATAGGTCTCAATCCGAAGTTCCATGAGAAGCTGACGGCATTCCCTGGTTAGTGAAACGCACCCCCACTACTGTTGCTGGTCCCTCTCAATGATCCGTCCTTGCCGGACAACGTCTTCGGCACACATTCTGAATCCACAGGCGCGTTGGACGACGTTTTCGGCACGTCTACTTGAATCCCCAAACACCTTGAGCGACGACTTTGGCACGTTTTCTGAGTCCCAGACACGTTATGCGACCTATTCCGCACGTCTTCCGAATCCCCTGGCACGTAAAAGACGTCTGGGTATTTTTCGCTGTTTTCGCGCCCTAAATTTTACCCCATTTTCCCCCCCGGATTTTCCCTCGATTTTCCCCCATTTTATGACTAATTTCTGCGGTGGCGCCGATCGATAGTATGACCCAGCGCTTAGCGCGTTATTATATAGTATGATATACATTCACACTTATTATTCATATTACTATTATTACTACTTAGTTATAGAGAACACGGCGTGGCACATGGACAAGTAGTACAAGTAGAGTACAATACACCTCCCACGAGCCAGTTGGTGCTAAAATGTGCTCACCGTCTTTCTCTCAAAGAAGTTAGATGGACCTGAGGTTTCAGCGAATTGTCTAGCTCTCCAGTGTCCTAGAATCTCTATGTTCGACACTGTTTGAGAACCTTCGCACAGCGATGCAGCGCCATTATGCCAAATTTGCGTAAAGCGGGATGGATCAGGTGGTACCCAAACTAAGACTGCACCGAAAGTTCTAGCTGAATGGTCGACTGCTGCTGTGCTCCTTTTATAAATCCTATTCCTTTATTCATCTTCATCACTTCTTCATCGTTGATCCAACAAAACCCTTGACCCACGGGAATCGAAGCGAAACGACAGCGCCTGCCTGGGTGGTCGATGAACGCGACTGGAGCGAAGATGAGGGGCCGGTGAGAAAACCCCCGAAAATCGGTACTATGAGAAATCAACGTCTAATTACGAATTCGACCAAATTTCAGCTTCAAACACAGACAAAACGCCTTCGAAGCTGAGAAGACCATCTAGAATTTCTGGATCTGTTTGGATTCAAGCAACACAACACTGTAAGTTTTTTGCTTGACGACTTCGTTCCCGTTGTAGTGCAGCATCGAGTGCAAGTAATTAAATAAATAATCAGAAAACATGCAGACGAACGGCCAACGCCAGAAGTTCGACAAGGCGACCGGTCTCACCACTCACTGCTCCTCCCAGTCTATCAAACCCATGTACAGTGTTGCTTAACGTCGACCAAGATTGGTATCAGCTTTTAATGAGGCCAGGGGTGTGCGTTTAACAGTTAGCGGTTTACAGGTTTAACGGATTTAGCGGCAGTTTCTCGACAAATACTCTCATCGACATTTTTGGTAATTTATCAAATTTACCGAAAATTTAACGTTTTTTCATGCAAAATCATGCTTCTATCTATCGAATAGAGAAGAAAACGTACTACCGACCTCATGCTAGAAGTGATTGTTTCTATGTATCTTCTCCGATTACTTCCTATTAGCGTTCGTGGTCCTCAACCTCATTAAAACATCCATGACAACATTACGATGCGGAGATGGTGCGCTCTAGTGTTGAAAACGCGCTCCACTGCGACAGCGCCTCGCGCTGAGATTCGAGCTGTCCAGTTTGCTGTCAAGCCTCGAGATTTCGACATTTTTATAACACCTTCATAGCACTATTTAAGAAAAGGAAATTCGACCTTAAATGTTGACTTCTTCAGGAGTTGTGATGACGTTAGAGGTGTTTTACTCGGAGCCATTGGACAAGGCGCTAACCCGTTGAAGTAGGACGGATTCTGCCGCAAGTTCTGAATTTCCTCATTTGGCTCAACTTATTCCCAGGCCTTTTATGTTCCTCCGGGAATTTACGAAAAAGAGAGCCTTCTGGCCGTCGGTCAAATCTTGAATGAGTTTCGTAAGACACTCACACCTGAAAATGTTGCAGCGCATCTTTTTCTCAACGTTAACATTTCGTTGAGAGGCTTTGACCGCTAGGTAATGTGTGCATTTGAAAATGTTTTGCTGCTTCGAAAGTTTCGTTTATTCTGATCTCTAAGGTGACCTCCGCCTCCAATGTTGCTCTTGGAAGTTTTTGTTTCAAGAGTTTTGCTTGTTTTGTTTGTTGTAGGATGGTCGCTGGTTTCAGAGCGTTCTTTGTATTACGATGACAGATGCATGAATGAATGAAGACGATATGGTTATTCTGAACGTGATGACGTTTTGGTGAAAAGCTTTTCGCTTTCTTTACATCACCGCCGCTCAATATTGGTTGTTCTTTAGAGAATATTAAATTTTAAAAAATTAACGGATTTACCGAATTTACCGGAATTTACCTGCGAATTTCCGCGTTAAAAATATGCAGTAAAAATTTAAAGTCAGCACGCATCCCTGGTTGAGACAAAAGTTTTGGCGATGGGCGCGTGTAGCGCACTCGGAGGAGGTGCCGGCTGTCGTGTGTACCCAATACCAGGCTTCCTTCCTTTCCCGCCCGGGCCAACCAATCTTTCCAACCCTTAGGGGTCGGTGAATTGGTACCAGACTTGTCTGGGAAGGGTAGAGCGCTGACTTGTTCATCGGCTGGCCACCGCAAGTCATTGTATGGCCAAATACGCATTCAACTCGTCTCCACGACATCCCTTAGAAGTAGAATGCGTGGCGCATCCCAAAATGGATTGACTAACGCCGTTCTCTATTCTTATCCTTTAACGTTTTGCCGCCTTCGCATCCTTGTTAGCCTAACACTCGAAATTGTTCAGTATTCTACTCCCCCAACTCCAGTTCATCTTACAACATGCTTTTCTTAAAGAGGTTAGAAACCAGATAAGAGATGAGGATTGCAAAGATACATTCATTTCAATGTAGACTTTTGCAGTATTCAAAACTACTGCCATTATAATTAGTCCATGAAGCTGTTCAACAGCTGCAAAACTACCTGTCCAAATTAACGGCGTTGTGGCGTTTTGCGTAACTGTTTTTCGTTTTAAGGTGCCCATGAAACAAATTGCATAAAAAATTTATTGAATGATTTAGACTTCTTCTTTGACACGCAAACTTTAGGTAAGCTTGCTTTTTCTTCTCGTTTTTAGTAGTCGCTGTCCCCGTCACCAGCAAGAATCTCGCAGCCCAAGTACTGAATGTACTTGGAGTAGGGAATAGCAGTCACTTGAGGGTCTTGGCCATCATCCGGTGATCCATACATAAAGGTAACGTTTTTGCCAGTCTAAATAAACAGATGGAGGAATAAAATGAGCTTTATGACTTCTTGGAAACACTTCTAAGTAACGAAACACTGCGCTGCTGTTTACTGAAAGACAACAAGTATTTACCTAATTTTACTGAACCAAAAAACCACACCGTTGTTGTGAGCGTTCAAGGTTTAGCAGCTAGACTAATGAACACGCTCCATGAATGAGATAAAAAGAGATAGAGGACGGTGCCAACCAATCCATTGGTAAAGAAAAGAAAAAAGAAAGAAAAAAAGGTAAAAGATATGCAGAAAACTTTACACTGACTAAGGGTAGTCTAACAAGGGCTCGGCTTTAGGATACCTTACCTTAGTCAGTCTTGACAATGGTTATGTTCCAATCCAATCTCAATTTAATGGTTAGTCGCACCTTTTGTATTTCGACGAGGTAGACATTTGCGACTCCGTCAAGGTAACTGTCATACACCGTAAACCACGTAATGCTGTCATTGTCTTCCTAAAGTTGATAATGTACTAAGTTAGATAAACAATTCTCCCTTTACCACAAGGAAAAGTCTACTCACCAGTGTTAAATTAAGATATTTCTTAATCTCTCCGCGCAGCTGTGGATCCTTGTTCGCAGTTTGCACCTCTTCGGGTGTTCTAAAACACCCATCCAGAGCAACCCACGCCATCGCACCCATGAACAGCATAACATGAACAGCACACAGAACTACCTTCATTCCTTAAAAAAATGTTTATGAAAAGATTCTGCAAAAAATCTCTTCTCGCGTAATGAATACAAGAAAATCGCGGTCGATAGTTTCAGCTGGTACACTAGACCCAGTGGTAACCCTTATTTCTCTCCAACCCTCTCCAACAGGCTGGCAACAGTGCATGTGTGGACATTATAAGAGCAATCCATTAGAAAACCAGATATTTCTTTCCAAGTTCACAAACGTTACACTCAAGAAAGATAAAGTGCACCATTATCTTTATCATTATTGGGACAGGTGATAGCATGCACATGCAACTGCGGCCATATAACCAACGGAAATGGAAGGAGTGGAAAACTAAAGAAGGGAAAAGAAATAATATTGTTAGGAGACCCTTCCTCAGAGAACAATTTCGCTATGACAGATGAGGGTTTAGAGGGTATCTGCAGACGCTTGCACAAATTGCCATATTCGCTCCTCGTCATGCAGATGAAGTAGTTTGAGCGAGCTAGCGTTTGGGAGACACGCTTCTTGTTAACTCCTCCGGTGATGGACGGCTTGACTGGAAAGAACTGCCGAATCTACCCTAAGCGGAGACGGTTATGCGATGTATTTATTCATTTATTTGGACGTGCAAATAAGTACCATTACACGCAGTGAAAACACAGGACACACAAAAAACCGAATACTACAACGCATCGCATAAGAACTACTTAGTTACTCTAGGAGATATCTGTTTCTGGCCTCTTAAACCGAGCTTATGAAATAGTTGAGCGCCTGCTTTTTAGCGAATTAAAACTCAGAGCTGGCCACTTGGGTGAAAAAGGAAGCATGGAAGAGTTTTGGCCTTGGAGAAATAAAGGCTACCTCACCAATAGATTATTCTGTTTCCTAAGAGTCTCAAGACTGTACAAGTTGAAAATTTTGCTGCGATTAGAAGCTGAAGGTATTGTCTCTCCACGCCCTCCTTTGAAGTTGCTACAGAACTTCAACCACTGCAGAATGACGCTATGACTGTAACTACTAATTGCACTCGATTCTTTGCAAAGCAGCGGTGTCACACAGAAGTCTTCAATCGGATGAAACTCTGTTCTTTGAGCGACTCTGGTCGAGGCACCTGCATTTTCGTATTTCTGAGGCAGAGGCGCTTCTATTCATATACACTGCTTCCGCCTCTCAGACCTAGCTCGAGAAAGGCTACTGGTTACATCCTTCATTGACCGGAACCCACAACCTGACTGAAGAGAATTCACATCATTAGAGGGCATCCACATCGAAGCAGACCTAACAAGGATTTTTTTACTCAGTACAAACATTCTTTTCTATTATGGAATGTGGGGCAGCTCAGTGGAGTAGTTTCCACAGCGACGATTTCATACACAGAAATTCCTATTCTTCTCAAATTTACAATCATAGCGTTATGCTTGCCAAGCCTTATTCGTTAAAGTGTAACACTACTGCACCATTGTGCTTATTACTCTCACAATGCAGACGCTATTCTAGGGATCTATCCTAGTCAGGGGGGAGCCACATAACTAAAAAATAGGCAACAAAATAAATTGAAACGAAACTTATCGAGCGGCCCCTAGAAGACGAAATGGAACCAAAAAGGGACTAAAAAGTGAACGAATAAACATAAAAATAAAAAATCGCCACGCCAACCGTCTCGGCGGGCAAAGAGCGACGGAATGAAGGCATGCCGCGTGCTGACCGCCGGCTGACATGTTATAACAAGATCTAACATGGTGAATAGGGCGCATAAAGCCGCATGCCGCGTGCTAACCGCCGCCTGACATGTTATAACCAGGATCCAACATGGTGAGGAGGGCAGACAACTTTGACGGCTTACAACCGCAACAAATGTGTTTTTTTTTTCGTTTTTTTTTCTTTGCGACTTTTCTTGTTTAGGTTTAGATGTTGTTCTGTGGGAGCCGCTCGGTAAGTCTCAAATGGATTCGTTACATATGATACTTTTTATTTATGTGTCCCCGGACTAGGATAGATCCGATTCTAGAAAAAAATTTAGGATCCTAACATTGTGGCAGTGGCACATGTCACATCCACGCTGATAAGAATAACATCAAAAGTGACTTTGATTTGAGAAGGAGGCACGGAATTAGGAGCAGAGTGAACTCATGAGCATGCCATGCTGTATTAATACTGTCGATTATGCCCTTTAACGGATCCAAGAGCTATGAAAAAGTGAAGCGAAAATTGACTAATGTTTAGGAGAGACGAACGTGCTAACGTACTTGGTGTATTCCGTTCACCACACTACTCTTTGCAATATTGCGAAATGCGGTGGAGGCGCTATTGTGGACATCTAATAATGTCATCTGTTTTTGTCGCTGAGTAGTTCTGGTGTAGCTACTCGCTGAAATTAAATTTGTTATTGTACCTAAACGAACAGCTAAACTGTACTCTACACTAGCCGCTGAAAGGCTAATTGCAAATTTCGTCACAGTGCACTGGTGGTCGCCATTTACGAAAAGTAGTCCGGTACCCTTCTGTGACGTAAATGGATTGGATAGGAATAAGCTGACAAGCATCTCAAAGTCGGATTTTTGAAGTTGTACGAGACCACGCAAAACGATGTGGTCGCTTTTCGCTCTACCTAAAATCGCCCTAGGCTGAATCTGGTAGAATTTCTTTGAGAAAGCTGTCAGCGAGAGATTCGTAGCAAATTCTTATTCTTTATACACAATTTATTCCCTTAAGGCCCCCACAGAGTTCTGCGGCAATGCCGCTCGCCACTATGGTTAAGGATAGGGCAGGGACGCCGCCGGCGGCGAGCTCTGCGTCTCTGCCCTATGGTTAAGCATAGGGCTGCGGCGCTGCCGCAGAACTCTGTGGGGGCCTTTAGGCATAGTTTAGCGCTTCAACAGAGTCTCGCGACACCACCCGGAAAACTCGTCCATATCGCTCCCGCCTCAGTGGGGACCTATGCTGCCACTGTGGTAGGAGCCCCGGCGAGGACAAGTCGTCGCGGAGCCGCTAGTCGCAAAGGTCGCCGAGAGCTGCCCTAGTTCACGGCGGGTGAGACCCGCCGGAGCAGTGGTCGGATTCGAATCTTGGAGCGAGGGGTAGGATAGCCCATTTTTCATGGACAAAGCATCCTCGAAGGAGCTGCACTCCTGGTACATGGATTCTACCTTGCCGTGGTGTACCAGCTTGTAGCGCAAACCAGGATATCCGCAAGGATAATGCCTGCCATCTTTGGTCAGTTTCCGTCAGTTTCCGAGCCATTTGATTGGTTGCACATACAACTGTCGCATCAACACGGCCGCTCAGTTATCGGCTTTAATCGAGGAATCAAAACGGATTTCGTATCTCGTAATCGGACTGAACGAAACGAAACGCAAGGATCCTCTATCATGCATGTGGAACGATGGTACTGCTGTATTTCTCGGAGCGCGTAGAGAGGAAACAAGATCAGGAGGAGTCGGCTTCATTGTGGCCCCCGATTTTGCGAAGAACATAACTAGTGTCACTTTCTATGGCCATCGACTCGGCGTACTCACTGCAACTCTGGCGAGGAATGTCGATGTCTCCGTAATTCAAGTATACGCCCCAACAGCCAACAACAACGAGGAACTCCATGATGATTTCTATGAAGAGCTAGGAGATCTGGTTAGAGCACCGAAGAGCAGCTATGTAGTCGTAGCTGAAGACTTCAATGCACGTATTGGACCTGGTAGAGCTGGTGAGCGTTTTATTGGGCCTAATAGCGCGGAGACACGCAACGAATATGGTGAGAGGCTAGCAAACTTTTGCGAAGTACATCATCTATATCACGGCAACAGCCAGATCTTTAAGTCGACATTGAAGAGATGGACACACTCATCTCCGAACGGTCAGCATCTCCACGAGCTGGACCACATCTTGTGCAGTAGAAGGGCCCTGACAGATGTTGGAGTCGTTCCATCCTTCAATGCGGGTAGTGATCACCGTCTCTTGCACGCGGATCGGTCTCATATACGCCCTTCACGGATACGATCGAGGATTCCCAAGGCAACGGTTTTGAACACAGAGGCGATTCGCACAATGGTGGAAAGTGCAAACCTAGAGATGTCGGGCGGCATCGATGAGGACTATACTCCTATTTATATAAGTATAAAGCATCCTCAGGGAAGTAGACCTTCGACTTAGAGCCTGGATGGCGTTTACACTTCATATCGAGATAGCCGCAGCCTTAAAATTTAGGCCTAGAATCCACCGTTTTGAGCTGCTTCTCAACCGACTTCGCGTTTTGTGCGATTTATACAACTTCACGTCAAACAGACCCTTTTTAAACCAAATTGGACACAGTTGAAGCCAAACTGCTGAAAACCAATTTGACGTAAAAATTGTATACACTTTCTTGTTTGCTTTTGTCGTAAGCTTATTTATCGTATTCATGTTTACCTAATCGCTTCTACTGATTCGATGTTTTTATTCGTACTCTCATGTTCATTTTCGTTGCTCCCTTGTTTTTATTTGTGTTAGCTTGATCTTTTTCGTTGTTGCTTTGGTTGTGTTGGTGTTTCCGTCATCGTTTTCATCGCATGCTTGGTTTTCTTTGTGTTTCGGCTTTTTCGTTCCCGCACAGTAACCCTCGAGACCCGGCACCACCCGCCGTTGTCATGGCGGCTCATCGACACCCACGAGACTCTACTGCCGCCCTTATACTTGCGCCGCCGCGCTGGACATAGTTATGGATTTTTGGCGCCACTCAGCGGCGCCGCATTGCATTTATACACCACCGCCTCAACACCCCACTTGACGGAATTTCTGGTTACTGTACTCGGCGAACTGCGGCGCTGAAGGACGCATCCGGCCGCGGCGGATACAACTGAACTCAGTGTTCATTAATGAATGAAGAATATAACGGAACCCTTGAGGTGGAGCTCCGCTTGGATTGTACTCCTTAATGCTCTACAATTATTTTGGGATTGGCCGCCGAAGGCGTACCAGTATAATGAGGTCTCTGAAAGACGGGACCCGCCTGGCGGTGCGTGCCCTGAGAGCGATTGACTGAACACATTACACAGTGCTTAACTTGGAATGTTAGCTGGTTCTCACCCCCACACCGTTTATGTCGGGTCTACTATATATACGCGATTTTTTCAAGTAAATAATTTATTTAAATATTAATATTCTACTATAGTTATTCTTTCTATTAAAAAATGCTCTTCTATTAAAGCTCAACTGGTTTCAAGTTTGGGCTGGGGGAGTGAAGCATCTGCTATGAAATCTGCCTTTCTTATTGTTTAGTTGGTTACGAAGGTTTCTGTCATTTCGCTCTTTCCTTTTTTAGCCGATTCAATGGGTCCTATCTAACTGTACTCACTTCCTTTTCTAGTGTTATTTTTGTTTGATTCTTCTCTCCTACTGAAGCCTTTTATTCACTACTATTGGCTTTTTGTGTTCGGTACCTTGGAGTGCTTCCTTTCTTGACTGTCTGGTGGTGTACGACGTCTTGCGGCATATTAATTAAATAAATAGATACATATTTCTTTCTGTATGTTCTTTCTAATCACCCACATTTTTTGGCCAAAACCGTTGAGGAGGAAAACAGTTCGGCTGTTCACAAGATCCGTACCTTCCAGCTTTCTTTCGTCGTTTAACGCCTTCACGACATTGTGCTTTTTCGCTTTCCCATTGTTCCCGAAATTGTTTTCGGTAAAATGCCTTCGTGAAGCAACTGAACCGAAAAACTTCATCATCTGTTAATTGGACAATGTGTAGTATAAAAATAAGAAAGTTTTGCTATAGGAAACAATAATACGCTTTCGTCTAGCATCGCCTGAAGTTGTTCGATGTGGCAAGTAATCGGATGGCATTGTCCAACATCGTCGCAAAGGGGCTCATTAAAGTCACCTGAAGTCTATACGAGACAGAGTGCTACCGTTATCGGTGAATTGATACCAGACTTGTGTGCGAGGAATGAAGCGCTGAGTTATTCATCGGCTCGCCACCGCAAGTCATTGTGGGGCCAAATACGAACTCAAGTCGTCTCCACCACATACCGTAGAAGTAGAATGTGTGCGCACCCCCAAAAGAGATTGAATACTGCCGTCCTTCATCCTTATCCTTCAACGTTTTGGCGCCTTCGCATCCTTAACAGCCTAACACTCAAAATTGTTCAGTATTCTACTCCCCCAACTCCACTTCATCATACAATATGTTTTTCTTAAAGAGGTCAGAAACTAGATTGCAAAGACACATTCATTTCAACGTAGACTTTCCCATTCTTGGAAACTGCTGCTATTATTTGATCCCATGAGGCTGTTCAACAGCAGCAGAACTTATCGTACAAATTGACGGCTAGTTGTGGCGTTTTGCATAACTGTTCTTCGTTTTAAGGTGTCCATGAAACAATACGGTAAACTGCATAAAATTTATTAAATAAGTGACATAAATAGTGTTCTTCTTAGAGATAATCATATCACCTCGTAATCATCAAGAAAGTAGCAGTCAAAGTACTGCTTATACTTGGAGAAGGGAATAAGAGTCACTTGAAGGCCTTTACCATTACCCGCTAACCATCGAAACGTAAAGATGATCGCTTCGCCAGCCTAAATAGATTGGAGAAATAAAACGTGTTCTATGACTTTCTGGAAACAAACACACCTATGAAACAAATCACCTTTCATGAAGTGTTGTTTACTTACTTTTATGACGAAAGACAACAAATATTCACCTCACTAATTTTACTAAACGAAAAACTACAAAATTGTTGTGAGCATTCGAGGTTTAACAGCTAGACTAATGAACGCCCTCCATGAATGAGATAAAAAGGATAAAGGACGGTGTCAACCACGATTGGTGAAAAAAGGAAAAGAGAACGAAGGAAAGATAAAAGATATGCAGAAGACATGAAGGAAATAACTACACTGTCAGAGGCTCGGCTTTGGGGTGCCTTACCTTAGTCAGACTCGACAATGGTTATGTTCCAATCTAATCTCACCTTAGTGGTAGGTTGCACGTTTTGCCTTTCGAAGAAGCCGACATTAGTGACGTGGTTAAAGTTTCTGTCATACACCGTGAATAACGTAACTTTGTCACCTTTCTCCTAAAATTGGAGAAAAATCTAATAGCAGTGGTGCTAGCTAATGATGTACTAATTTAGATGAACAATTCTCCCGTTACCACAAAGAAAAATCTGCTCACCATTGTTAAATTAAGATACTCCCTAATCTCTTTGACCAAGATTGGGTTCTTTTCGAAAGTTCTCACAGTTCCGCGGCTTCTAAAACACCCATCCAGAGCAACCCACGCCATCGCACCCACGAACAGCATAACATGAACAGCTCCACACAGAACTACCTTCATTCCTTAAAAAAATGTATAAGAAAAGGAATTCTGGAAAAATGTTCTCTTGCGTAGTAAATAAACGAAAATCGCGGTCGATAGTTTCAGCTGATACACCAGTCCCAGCGGTAACCCTTATGCCTCTCTAGCACGCCGGCGACGGTCTGCTGAGAAAATTCACGAATCCTGCGGCGTGGGTTGCGTGCGAGAAAATGCCGCAACCCTGAAAGAAACGTTTCGCACACCAGAATGTGCGTCACAGTCATAAAGCATAGAGACAACGTATACCGCTCCAGAATATAACATCATGCGATAACTAGCAAAAGTGCGATGATACAGCAAACAACTGTGGGGGCAAATGCCATTAAGGAAACTCGGAATAGAGTCGAAACTGTTGTAAAAACCAGTTTTGAAAAGTCTCAAGCGAATGCATCGTTAAGGCTAATCTAATTTCCCTAGCGTTTCAATCAAATTTAAACTTCAATAAGAATGGGAACGAAAAAAATTCGTACACAAAAAATGCGATTTCAAAACAAGAGAGCTTTGTGTTAAGCTACTACACCGTAAGTTATGTACATTTTATGGCAACTGAAACGCTTAGAACGGCGTCATTCCAAGATTTTTTGTAAAACCTTTTATGTAGCAATCAACCATGAATTCTCGCGAATTCTCGCTGTGATGTTTCGGAGGAAGAAATACTTCAAAAGCAAAGTGTCGAAATATTATCTAACTTTCACTAAGATCGTATTGTTCAGCCTCTCCGAAGATGACCCGTTCCAGAGATGTCGTCTTCAGAAAGTTTCATGCTACACTCCCGTACCAGTGGACAATACAATAGCCATGGCTTTTGTTTTAGCATCACCAAAATGTGCTAAAAAAGCGGTAACGATATTTTGGTAAACGGTGCTTTAGATTTCTACACTCTCCGTATTCTGGTTTACCAATGGTTTGTACTAATCGCATTGGGGCAGAGATTGATGAAAGTTAAGGTATGTCGCGCTCTTGGAACAATTCTTAACTACCTTGTCTTCTATCGGAGCTTCAGCAGAGCTCCTGCTGGGCTGATAGTAGTGACCAAGAAGAGATTCTGTTACAACCAAAATACATTATTACACCGTCACATTGCAGAAGAACGCAAGAATCCTTTTATCTTAACAGCGGCAGGGGCTCCGCCTCCTGCTGGGCCCAATATTTTCAAGCACCGGCAGCCGCTGCATACATAGACGGAAACGTCAGTGTTGTTTTTCCTCTCTAAAGCGTATTCATATCACTGCCCTCTCTCATGCGATCTGGTGCGAATATGGCAATAGATGTACACTTTTTGAGAAGTTTTGCTGGTGTGGGTTCGTATGATATTTCGTGAAAATCTAGTAATAGGAAATGACCATATTGCCCTCTCTGAATATGCGGATGAGACCACGGCTCCAGATGCCACGCCCTTCTTAGACACTGTCCATGACGGAATAAGGAAATACCGCATCATTGTGCATATTTCTACCTTGTGTTCTGTTGAACGAGTTTGATCGCGCTATCGACAACCTCTCAGTGGTCGCAGATATTTTCTTTCCTGAGAGCAGGTATTTTCTCTCCTGACCACGGGCATTCTCTCCCTTGTTTCAGGCATTTTCTTTCACCAAAAGAGACGCGGTGCGGTTCGGGCATTTCCTCTCCTAATCGCTGGCGACAGCACATGAGTAGACATTATAGGAACAATCCATCAGAAAACCTGATATTTCGTTCCAAATTCACAAACGTATGCAACTGCGGCCATGTAACCAACGAAAATGGAAGGAGTGGAAAACTAAACATGGGAAAAAAATAATGCTGTTAAGAGACCCTTTCTCTGAGCAGCATGCGGGAAACTAAGCAGGGAAGGGTCTCAGGCGTAGGTCTAAACAGGAGAAATGGATACTACTGCGAGTATCCCCACCTTTCAAGTAGTAGAAAAACATGTTTCGTTTTTGCTGAGTCCTTGAATCAAAAAGGCTACGGGCCCTCGAAGGGGGGGGGGGGGTACAGTAGCGCACCGTCAGCACGTGCCCACGTGCATGCGTTCGCGCGCACTGTTGTATGGGACGTGGCTAAAGGGCCTGCGGCGAGCGAGTCGGTGGCTCAGTAGGGTACGGGGCTAGTTTCCAGGTGCTAGCTCAGGTGTTCGACCCCTTGTGCTATGCAGTATTTTTGCATTTTTCATGATTACCGTCTTCTTTACCAATTGGCTTCCTACACATCTCCTACATATTTATTTCACTCTATATTGTCAAATAAGGATCAGATTCGTGCTCAGTGCGAAGTTTGGGCAAAAATGGTGACCATGACCTCGATTAGAGGTTGAAGGTTGTCTTTTGTACCCTCCCTTGATGTTGCCCCAAAACTCCAGCTACTGCAAAATGATGCTATGACACTCATGCGAACTCAGAGAATGTGATGTCGTGTTGTGGGATGGTGGACGTGCTGGAAACAGTTGTGACTCTAACGCTGCCCCCCCCCCCCAATAGAACAGATCCGAGCCGCCGCCTACCGTGTACTAGTCCATGCAGAATTTTGTAAAGCGAGACCAAATCAAATTTCGTCCTCCTGAACTCTACCGTTTCAATCCCAAGCTGGACGTTCCTTTAAGCGTTACTAGGAATTGTTCTGCAACTGAGAAACAACTTTCTGACGCCAGATTCATCAACGATACCGCCGGTATCATCTCACCATAAAGGCCTACGTAGAAGACATTGGATCAGACGCCGATATTCGGATGATTTGAATAGGTCATTCTTCAAACACCGGATTTTCGATTGATTCAGATGAGGGTAATTTGGAAAACCCCGGATCTTTGGGTGATTCAGATGAGGATAATTTTCGATTAGCCGGATTTTTAGATAATTCAGATAAACGATTTTTCATCGGATTTTCCAAAGGCGAACCAAAAGAGGAAATGGTCACTGTGTGGTAATCGGCGGTTGGTGTGATCCACTACAATATTCTGGCACCAGTCCAAACAATCACAGCAGAGTCCCACTGCAAGGGAATCAACAAAATGCACCAAAAACTGCGCCAACTTCAGCCAGCATTGGTCAACAGAAGAGGTCCGATTCTTTCGCACGATAACGCCCGCCCACACGTTTCACAAGTCACTATTCGGAAATAGAACGAATCAACGGTTGACGTTCTGTCTCACTCGCCATATTCTACAGACCTCTCGCCAACCGACTACCGTCTTTTCAGACACTTTCAGAACTTTCTCGATGGGAAAACCTTCACCAATCAGGACCTGCCAAAACTGATTCGAACGGTGCTTATTTCGGCTTGATCCGATACGATTTGAGAAAGTTGTTGTAGTTCAAAGTGAAGCACTCAAACCCCTAAGACTTTTCGGACAACCTAATAATAGATACGGTCAAAATCAAACCTTATCGTATGTGGAGAGGGATGCAGGATGCAAACTGAGTACTGTACACTATTTCTGCTGTTTTAATATCGTGATTCTGCAATTTAACATCAACAAACAGTTACTACGACAGTCAGAATTAATTTTCGCTGCTATTCTATAGAATAGAAGTTCGTGTGAGCATTAGGAAATTTCGAAGCCTCATGGAGCGAGTGAAATTGGCTTTCTACAAGTTCATCTGCACTTTGCCTATACGCTGCAGTTGCATGTACCTGAAGCCAACATTTCGCTCCTAACTGAAATATTTACTGAAAGCTCAATCCACTTTGTAGTTTGCTGCCTGTAAGTGGTTCGCTCATAGTTCACTTTGCTAATGCCAACACTCGAGTCGATATTTGAAGTGTAATTGTGTTCCTATGCTCTCGTTTCCTAATTTTTGCTTCTATCTGTTTCTAATTCTTTTGTTTGTTTTTTGTTCATAACCATCGAGTTAGTGTTATGGAGTTATTTAGTGCTACTTTTTCAATTTTTAAATTCATTTGGTTCAATAAGTGAACCCAGTTTGCAACTTTATAGAACTTCATTTTATGAGGAAAATTAATAGATTAAAAATTGTTTGTAGCAATTTTATACTATATTAGAATACGATATCGCGCCATGCACTCACCTAGCTCGACGCCATTTTTATTCCAGCGATGAAAATGAGGGAAATTCCACACTAACAGAATTTTTTCTTTCAATTCCAAGGGAAATCGCTACGTCCTGGATGAGTGTATGGCTCAACATCTTCCTTTAAGAGCAGAAAATGTTCGCCTACATGAACTTCAAAATAAGCTTGAGGCCTATTTTTCCTTGAAAAACAAGAAAGTTATAAAATTTAAAATACTATGCTAACCTTTTAGGGCAATTGAGAGCGTCGTAAATTTTCTTAGAAAACTATAGTAACATTTCCCAAAACAGCTATTTATTTAAAGCTTCTTAGAGAGCATCTGCCTTAATCTGGCTCTTTTGTTTGGAAGATATTTCAGAAGTGTTGTCGCGAACTCGATGGCCGCGGTGATCGTGCTGACTTACATGCACGAGGACCTCGAACCGCTCCACCTCTCAACCCAACCGCCAAGAAGGGAACCCGTGTGGGGAAGGGACCCGGCGAGGAAGCCCCTGCCTCCATCGTCTCCCTGTGGGCCTGGGAGGGGCTACGGACGCCCTTATTGGGACGCTCGTAGAGGGCCTAGTACCCGGGTGGTTTAGCTAGCCTGGAAATGACATGCAATACACAACGGATACAACGAATCCCGACATGAACAATATAAACTGCGCCGAAACCTCAAGCAGTACTAAGGTGACTCACCGTTTGTTCCGCTGCCGAGGACAATGTAGATTGTAAAGGTTTATTAGACTACAGGAATATACAGAATACTATACAGACTGTTGAATTGACGAAACATAATTGAGATGGCTCTCTGGCATCCCCGACCATTATAGAATCTCGTCGGGTCGCAAGCCCGTCAGTGAACCCTGCCGGGCCCGCCACCCTCCCGCAGCTAGCCGTCATCAGACTGTTCGACAATAGGGCTCAAGGGCTCGCGGTAAGAGCTCCGGAAAAATGAAATTGAAGGTGAAGCGCCACAAGTTAGGCGCACCACGCCGCGTCGGTTCGCGAGCACCCCGAAGCAGCCGCCTGCTCAAGGCAGCGCAGAGAATGCGAATGAACTGGCTATACTGCGCGGGAGCGCGCCCGGCGCAGATCGATAGGCCTCGTGGGTGGCGCTTTCCCAGGCCGGCATTGGTCGCTTCATCAGCAGTTCACCGCGAGAGCGACGCACCGTGGGAAACCAGTCAAAAAAGGAGCGATCGCGTTCGATTCGCGACAAGTGTTCAGGGATCTATCCTAATCGGAGGAGGAGGATGAGGGAGCATGTAGTGATTTGCGTCGTCACTCCTTTGCTTCTCTGAGAGCTACAGATGCTATCCTACGATGCGAGGGTTCGTGTACACAATTTCGCGTCATTCTAAATCAAATTGGACACTCTTCTAAAAGAGCCTGATTTGCGCTTTAAAACAGAACTCGTTTTACAATTTTTCCCTCAAAACAAAAAATATCTCAATTATTATACTCATTCGAAATAAGAAACTAAAAAACGAATAAAAAATTTGGAGAAAGTCAGACCAAATTTCCCATGAACAAAAAGTCATTTCAATCATTTTATAGGGTTTCGTTACCTGTATAAAGCTCGTTTTCATTTAAAAGACGTTCGCGTTGTCTTCCGAAGCATTAAGTTTCCTTAGAAGAGTGTAGAGTTTGTCGTTAAAATGGTTTAAATTCAGTGGGTATGAATTGTCACATAGGATGATCCACGCAATTTTCACTTCACGATCGTGCCTTCCGGTTAGGATAGATGGTTATTACTCAAGGAGGCTTCTTTTTGTTACCAATGTAATTGATTTTTGATTACACTGTGTGCTCTTTCACACCGCCGTTTTTTTGTTTGACGATTTCGCTGGCGATCTAGCGCACCATCGAGTGCAAAGAAATAAATAATCTCATAACACGCAGACGAGCGATTAACGTCTGAACTTTGACAAGGCGATCGGTCTCTCACCACTCACTGTTCCGAATCTCTCAAACCGATCTACATCCACCCCAAAGTAATAAAGACGCTACTGACCTTCAATGAATCTTGGCATGACGAATGCAGACTATTCATGCGTTGTTTACATCGATGACGGTTGCTCGTCCTTCTTAGAACTTCTAAGGCCAGGCGGTAGATGTAGTAGAGACTGCTGCTGACGCACATACTTGGGCAGTTGAAGTTTACTTTCCAATTGAGCAAACGGACAACGACACCGTAGTATCATCTAGAAGATAACAGTAACTGGAGATTGATATAGTATGAACATTAGGAAATCAACATGTTCTAGCGGCGTGTTGATTGATCATAACGCTTGTGCTGAAATATCGCTTGTCGCTATAGTTCAGCTGTCGACCAAGGTTGGGATCGATCCACGTTTTGGCGTCTTCGCCTTCTTACCAGGGAAGGGTTTCGACCACCCATGGAACTTAGTTAGTAAGAGGATCATTAGAAAGAGCACGGTATGCTGAATACGAATAAAGGTGTCAAAAGTGCAAAATGAAATTCCTGAGCGAGTCATGGCCTGCCGAAATCGGTTGGACTCACCACGGGCTAGACACAGCTGGCGCGAATAGTGAGTCATCAGCGCTTCGTAAGAAGGGCCCGGCAGATGTGGCTGTGGCGCAGGGGTAGTGTTCCTGCTCGTCAGGTGCGACGCCGTACGTTCGGTCCCATTGCTGTAGCTTTCTTGCAAATCATAATTTATTTTTGAAATGACCTTTCATTCTGAATTATGCCTGATTAAATAGCCAGGAAAACTACCATACACGTTTGTAAAATTGCATGAAGACGAAAAACAGCTATGGTGACATTTCTATTCAGTATTTTGCAAAAATAGAGTAAAAATAGAGTAAAAATAGAGTATATTGGAAACTAGATGTGTCTTTAGTCTGTCTAAAATACACTAGATCAACGACATTTTGTTCAGCTCAGTTACTGTTGTGGATCTTCCACCCAGTAATCTGAAGCAACAGCTAATTCGAAACCGCCTTTATGATCGTTTCTGCGGCAGGCCTAATTGTGTGGTCTGCCCAGGTGGTAAGGAAGGTGACTGCACCGTATCTGGTGTGGTTTATCTGATTTCATGCCAATCCTGCGGAGCAGAATACATCGGGGAAACTAGACGTCCTCTCCATGTGAGGATCAAGGAGCATCTCGACGGGAAGGAAAAGCTCAGAGCCTCGACTGCTCTAGGCTATCATAGGCTTCATTGCCATGAAGGGGAGGATTTTGAGGTCAAGGTGGAGATTCTGGGGCACGAGGTTCAAACATCCGCGCGCAGAGCCCTTGAGGCATTCTGGATATACTCCAGAGACCCCAAGGTCAACCGGAAGGGGGAGTGCCTATATATAACGCGAGAACTCAAGCCCTACCTCAGACTCGCATTTTGAACTGGGGTAGCTGCTGTCCCACACCCCTCGTCTGTCCTGCGCTGCTTCCATTGGTCCCTCGGTGGACTACGGTCAGGTACGGCACTCGAACTCTCTCTCTCTATTGGTCCCATCTACTAAATGTGGCACTGAACTTAGTAGGGTTGAGTAGACATTTGGTTGGATAACTTCTTATTGATTTGGTCCCTTTCAGGCTCTGAAGAAGGCGATCTCGCCGAAACGTTGGCCAGTAAATAAATCCGTCTACCAACCTCGTGCAGAGCTCAACACGCACAACAGCAATTCACAATGCCGAGGTTCATTGAGAGTCGATCATGGCGACATTTTGTTCTTCCTTATCACACATTCTACTTACCTCTTTGCTTCACACATTTTTTTGCTTTGTTCCATGAATGCCAAGGTTTTAGAAACACCTCTAGTTCTTCAATATGTGGACTCTATTTGTGCAGAATAGTAAATAAAGATGTCACCTGCAGTTTTTTTGTCTTCGAGCAATTTTACAAACGTGCATAGTAGTCTTCCCGGCTATTGAATCAGACGCGCGTCATAATTCAGAATAAAAGGTTATTTCGAAGATAAATTATGATTGCAAGTAAGCTCGCAGCAGTGGGAACCGAACCAACGACGTCGAACCTGACGAGCAGGAGAACTACCCGTGTGCCACTGCCGCAGCTGGTAGTACTTCTTACACAGCCTCGATGACTCACCACCCTCGCGTCAGCTGTGTCTAACCCGTGATGAGGCCACCCGACTTCGGCAGACCATAACTCGTTCCGGAATTTGATTTTGCAATTTTGACACACATATTCGTAATCAGCATTCCGAGCTCTTTCCAATGATCCTGTTGGCAACTTGAACTTCTATGGGAGTTCGAAACCCTTCCCAAGTTGGTAGTCTGAGCTGGTAATTGTTCAAGATACTACTCCCCAAACACCATTTCCTCTTAAGATATGCCTTTCTTAAGTACGACAAAAATTAGGTAAGACGAAGGTTGAATAAACATCAAGCTGTTTAACCCAAGATCTCTGGACATGTCCAATAGCAGCAAATCCTTCCCGTTCAAATTAGCCGTTAGTTATGGTGTAACCTCCTTTTTTGGGAGAGTAGTTTCTCAGATGACTTCGACTTTTCCAGGCTCTGAAGAAGGCGACGACGCCGAACGTAAGCCGCAATAAAGTGTTATACCAATCTTGGTCACGCTGAAGAAAACACTCGTCGATTATAACTTCCCTTTTGTTTTATAATAATATGCTAAAACAATATTGGAAGTCTGCCAAAAATTTTATTGAACGATTTAGTATTCTTCTAAGACACACAAGCTGTAAGCAGGCTTGCTTTCACTTCTCATTTTTAGCTCTCCGTGTCCTCTTCAACAGCATAAGCCTCGCATTCTAAGTACTGGAAGTACTTAGAGAAAGGAATACGGAACAGATGAGCAATTTGAGGACCATCCGGCGATCCATATGTAAAGGCGACAGCTCTGCCATTCTAAATAAACAGATTGGACAAATCAAATGTGTTTTTTACTATCCTGAAACAAACACTCCAAAAACGAAGCCTCTTCCACTACTTGTTATTTACTGAAAGGCAATCAACATTTACCTCGCTAATTTTGCAGAACACAAATTAATGATAATAAGTAAAGCCCACAAAATCGTTGTGAGCCTTTGGAGGTAAACTGCAAACAGCTAGACCCTCAGTTATCAAATTAAAAAGGACGATAGGACGGTGTCAATCAATCGATAGGTGAAAAAGGAAAATGGGAAAGAACTAAAATAAAAATATATGCAGAAAACAAAAAAACACAACCTTTCTCAGAGACTCAGTCTTTGGACGGCTTGCCCTAGTCGGCCTCGACAATGGGTATGTTCTATTCTGATCTCACCTTAGTGGTTAGGAGAAGAGTGAAAACCGCACCTTTTGTTTGCCAGCGAAAACGACGTTAACGAATGTGTTAAAGTCCTTGTCGTTCACAAAAAACATCGCAATGATGTCGTCGTCGTCCTAAAATTGAAGAAGAATTTTATAGCAGCGTAATTGCTAGTAATGTACTAGCTTAGGCAAACAATTTCTTCCTTACATTTTCTCCTTAAGGAGAAATCTACTCACCAAGTTTAGTTTAAGAAACTGCCTAATTTCTCCGCGTAGGTTTGGATTTTCTTTCGCAGTTTCCACCTTTATGGGCCCTCTATGGCACCCATCCAGATCAACGAACGCCATGGTGCCCATGCACAACATAAGTTGAACAGCTACACACAGAACCGCCTTCATTCCTTTAAAAGTGTTTATGAAAATGGATTATGCAACCGAATTCTCTTGCAATAAACAAAAGAAAATCGCAGTGAGTAGTTTCACGGTGCGCCAGTCCAGTGGGAACTCTTATTCTTCTTTATCCTGCTTACGCCTTCTATAAGAGGGTGTGTAGATATTTCAAAAGCAATCCATTACTAAACCAGGTATTTTGTTTCTATTCACGACCGTGTGATACTGATATGGTAGGATATGATATGATTTGTGATACCGTTTGATACGATGAACTGTGATATCTCTCTCAGACAAGTATGGCACCAATTCACCATCACATGAGTGATGGAGGGTTTTGCTGGTGTGGCCCAGTTTAGACCTTGATAAATGCAGTCGCTTTGACTTGGGAAGGAAGAAGGGTGTTATGTAGTAGCAGAATGAATTTCGGAACACGTCGTGTTATATTGGACAGCAAATATGTCTTTAGAGCAAGGTTTGGATAGGTGAGCGTTAATTAAGAGCTGGTGCGTCTTTTTCATTTCGCTACATTTCATCAAATTGTGAACTGCAGTTATGTGCTGCTAATAATACCATCTACTTTTGTCAATGTGTAATTCTGAACTAAAAAAAGAAAGGAACTAAGAATGTTCCAAAAAATTTACTTTGTGAAAAATAGGCGAGACGCGAAGCCTCCCGAATGTGGTCATTTTGTCTCTGGCTTGTTTGTGTTATGTGCTAATGCTGACTGTGCTGTATTTTCTTCTATGTGTGTTGGCCCAGCGCCGGGAGCAATCGATCGCCGTCCGTCATGCCTGTGCTCGGAGTAGACCAACCAGAGGAGGCGGGGCAGTGCGGCGCCCACGTATTGGCCCCGCCCCTCCGCGCGCCTCTATATAAAGCCAGTCGGCCGCTCCGCAGCCAGTTCGGATTTAGTCATTTGGGCTGTCAGTCTGGCAGTCAGTCGGTCAGTTTGGCTGAGTTAGCCAGATCAAGTCAGTCTACACTAGTGGCGAGGCGAATAGGACCGACCCCTGCAGTTGCTGTCTTCGTTTAATAAATCGATTTCCCTGTCTGGTTCAGGCCACAACACTAGACTCTTCCCACAAGTGAAAGACCCCGGTGTAACAAATTATGGTAAGCGAGAGATTTGAGGTACGCGACCCCGAGCTTCCAGGCACACCGGCCTTTAATTACCTGGGATCAGCAATAGCAAGCAATAGCGCCCGGCAGCAATCTGGTGGTTTAAGTGAATTCACGCGTGAGTGCAACTTGGTCCAAGTAGTGCTCGCTGATTGGCATGCTCTGCGATAGGAGGATACCACAGCGCTTGTAGTCGAAGACATATAAAGCCGTCGTCCGGCCTGTAGCGATGTAAGGTGCTAGCATTGGTCTGCGGCTAAGGAAGCTGAACGCGTCTCCGCGTCATGGAGACGAAAACGCTGCACTGGACGGCTGGAGTCACGCGCATGGAGTCGCATTCGAAACGATGCTAATCGGCAGAAGTTCGGTGTCGCGCCGATAGCCGAGAAGATGCGCGAAGCTCGCTTGCGATGGTACGGCCAGGTCTAAAAGAAGGCAGCGTCCGCAAGATAGGCCTTAACTTCGAAGTCATTGGAAAGCGGCTTAGAGGGCGTCCGAAGCAGCGCTAGTCTGATACGTTACATATGGACTTGAAGGTTGCTGGTGTCCACCCTGACCTAGCGCTGGATCGGGAACGGTGGTGTCATCATATCAAAATAGCGAATCCCACTACGAAGCAGGACAGACGCTGAAGAAGAAGAAGACAATGACGAAGAGCTTAGTGTCGCGAATGCGATAGCTCGCTCCCTTCTATCCATACTCCTGCGGCTACCGTATCCGCTCGGGACCCCGATGAAGCTCTCCCGAGATTCCGGCCTGCCCGCGCACGCTATCTTCGGCGGGCTGGTTATGCGCCGCCCCCGACGAGTTCATTCCAAATTTCCATCGTCTCGTCGAGCGGCTGCACGGGTGCGGCTCTGGGGCGCCGCAAATGTGAGCCCGCTTTAGTCGTCATTCCGGGGATCGTCTGAACGGAGCCCTGCTTCTCCTCACGTCGCACCCCAGCCGGCTGCAATACGGGGAGGACGGTGAGCCTGGATGGGGCTCGCCTAACCTCGGACAGCCACTACAGTCCTTCTAGCCGGAGAGGTCCCGTTGGTCCTGTGTTCCATATTATCTAGCATCCATCTCCGGTATTATCCTGATGTGGCAGTGTGATGTCGATATATGGAATACACCATTGTTATATCTTTTACTGCGCTGTCTACAATGAGGAAGGTGGTGGGCTTTCTAGTAATGTCTTCATGGTATTATTATGGATATTGCTGTATATTGTTGTTCGGTCATATCATGTTGGGCGCTGTTGCTATTATGTTGTATAGAGTTCCATGCAGTTATTGGGTAATGCAGGGGTCACGTGTGCTCACTACAGTCCGGGGTCAATACAGCACGCCCGTAGACACCCACGGCTGGCGTGTGGTGTGCGCGTGCGTCAATCCAGGCGCTGCTCAGCGCGAGAGGCCGGAAGTCACCACGCGGGCCCCGGTCTGCCAGGGAAGGGGCGTGGCTTATTCACACCATGGGTTTTCCCAGGTGTCCCCCCTTGGGTCTTGGGTTTTCTGCTACCTGGTAGCACACGGGGCGAATGGGAGACCACGCTCAACAGGAGCATGCACCCTCGAGAGCCGGGCCACCGATTCGCAACACTTAGAGGGTATCTGAAAAGCTTGCACAAATTGAAATGTTTGCCCACCGCCCTACAGATAAAGTAGTTCGAACGAACTGATGCCCAAGCCCTTGGGGAATGCACTCTATGTTTAGGTCCTCTGGTGTTGGACGGCTTGACTGGAAAGAATTGCCGGATATATCCTAATCGGAGTGAGGCATGCAATGTATTGCCTCTCCATCCCCTACCTTGAAGTGGACCCAGAACTTCAGCTGCTGCAGAATGAGGCGATTGCACTGACAAAAATGTGGTGTCGTGTTGTGGGACGGTGGAGTGCTGGACGCAAGTGAGATCCTAACGCTGCCACCCCCTACCCACTGGGATAGTTCCGAATTGCGCCTATTGAAGTGTGCTGAATTTTGTAATCCTTTCAGCGCTACTAGGAACTGTTATGTAACTCGGAAGCATTTTCCTGGTGTAACTGTTTTGCACTCGATTCTTTGCAGAGTATCGATGACACATAAATTTTTCGATCGGATGAAACTCTGTTGTTTGAGCGACTCCACACTTGCATTTTCGTATTTCTGAGGCAGAGACGCTTCTATTCATATACACCGCCTTCGCCTTTTAAACCTACCTCGAGATTGTCTACTGGTTACATCCTTCATTGACCGATATCCACAATCTGCTTGAAGCTTTCCCGAGAATTAGCATTATTAGCGTTCATCCACATCGAAGTAAACCCGACAAGGATTTTTTTTGCCCAGTACAAAAATTCGATTCTATTATAGAATGAAAAAATGAATGTGGAGCAGCTCTACGGAATATTTTGCACAGCGATTTTTTCCTACACAGAAATTCTATGCTTTTCATCATAGCGTTATGCTTGCTCAGCTTTACCCATTAAAGCGTAATACTGCGTCCCACCATTATGTTTAATGCTCTCACAATTAAGACGCTCTTACATTCTGCTCTAACGCTCATTATACTAACATTGTCGCGACCCCGCGATCGCTCCTCGGTCCTGTGATTGGCCGGGCGCGCCGTTTCCCACGATAGCTTGCCGATAAGGCACTTAATCCGGCCGAGGCATGGGAAAGTGGCTGACGTCAGCAGCAGAGGGCGAGAGCTCCGTCCTTCCGGCACTGCCAGTCTCCATCGATCGTCCCTGTGCTGCGGCGGCGCAGGCAGCCGCTCCCGCGCCTATACTCCGTCCTGTCGGATAGCCATCGAGGGGCCCTGGATCTACACGACGCTCGGACGCTCTACGAGGGGACAGCGCCAGGAGGGGGCCGTGGGGTCTAGTGAGCTCTACGCTCACCCCCGCAGCCTCAGGGATATTCAGTCACTATGGCCGAGTAGAATTCCTGCTATATTCTCTATTCTACGTATGGTATTCGCTGCTCTACGAGGACTGCAATAAACCCTATGAACTCGCCGTGTGTCCAACCGGAGGAAAAGGGTGAGTCCCTCAATATATCTTTCAGGCCACTGCGGGGACGGCGAGCAGGCCGCCTCACAGGTTGGGCCGCGGTGTCCCATGTACATATTGTGTGGATGTGTTTCTGTTGTGTCCCTTATCTAGTATGGGTTTGGGGTCGTCCTACCGCGGACGCATGGGGAGGCGCGGAGTGGAGTGGCAGGAGGCGAAGGAGGGGCAATCGCGATAGCTAGGGTTCTACCAATACGACGGGCGGCAATACGTATGGGCAAGGTCAATACGCGGAGACCCTGTTTTCCATCTGGGGTTAGGTAATATCTGGGGACCCTCCGGTGCCTGTGGTGCGACACGGAGCTTCCAAAGGCCAGAGGATCTCCTCTGCCTGCGGTGCCACCGACCGCAACAAACATTGCTGCTGCAGTCCAATTCAAACTTTGACAAGAAATAACAAAACCGGCATTAATTTTAGAAGAACGAGAGGAGTTGGGAGCACAGTGAATTTCTGCGCATGTCATGCTGTATTAATACTGTCACCTGTGCCCTTAAACGGATCAGAGGGCTATGGAAGGGTGTTGCGCAAATAGACGAACGTTTAGGATAGACAAACCAAAATTTGCACAAGGTGTGCCCTTTTCACGTCGCTACTCTTTATAATATTCCGAAATGTAGTGGAAGCGCTAATGTGGGCGTTTAATGATTCTCTCGCTGAGTAATTCTGGTGGAACATTCGCTGAAATAAATGTTGTTATTGTACCTAAACGGGCACCTAAACTGTGCTCTACAGTCGCTGCAGATAAGCTAACTGCAAAATTTGCCACAGTGCACCGATGCTCGTAAGTTGCAGAAAGTAGACCGGTACCTTTTTGCAACGTAGATTTGTCTGGATAGAAAGGAACTGGCATGGGGCAAATTCTGACAAGACACTCAAAGCGGTATGGTTGTATTTTGCTCTTCATAAAGCCCCACTTGGTTGAAGTTCAAAAAATGTTCAAAGAAACACTCGATCAGCGTGAAATCGAGAAGACGATGCTCGGAGTGACATGACTCACGCAAGCGATAGAAGCCCTCCGGAGTTCCGGGCTTCGCCGACGCTCGAAGATCAGAGGCGCTGTCGCATGGTTCAATTCGTCGAAAATTAGGTGGACCGGACACGTAATGCGCTTCGCAGACACCCGCTGGATAAGAGCCGTCACCGACTGGATTCCGCGGGTTGTCAAGAGAACACCAGGATGCTCATCAATGCGTTGGTTGGTCTTCTTCGTTAAAGCCCTGAACGACTGATATGACGCTCTTTGTGTCCCTCGAGCGAGGAAAATCCATTGGAGCCCTTTGGCACGCGACAAGGACGAATGAAAACGCTGCTGGTGCGCGCTCGAGCAACTCGATGATCAAAGGCACGACAGGTGAAGGTGATACAGACCGCCTCGGCCCCAATAACTCATGATCTATGCTAGCTCCCTATTCGTGTATACAGGGTGGCTCCTAATTATTTGCGCGTAGTTTATTACTAATAACTTCAACAAAAAACAACAGTTATACAATCTGATGCAGCTTCTATATAGAGCAATGGCTGACAATCATTCACACGAGAAGATGTTCGAAATGAGCTCCTTTTGCAGCAATACTGGCCTTCAGTCTCTTCTCCACCGACATCACTGTGGGCCGCAGGAAGGTGATGTCGATATCGTCTCACGTCTTCTGAAGTGAAGCTTTGAGAGCATTCAAACTTTGGTGACTCTTAGAAGAGACCTACTGCTGCAAGAAGGCCCACCGAGCGAAATCTATCGGATTCAGATCAGGCGAGTTAGGTGGCCAGAAGTCCTTCGTCCAGTAGCCTGGGAAGTGACTCTCGCAGGATGCCAATGTGGATCTCGCAGAACGAGCAGGTGCCCAGTCCTGTTGAAGCACGCATTGACCACTGAAGAAATTTTCAGCAACCCAGGGAGAAGAACATCGTGCAGGATCCTTTCTTGGTAGAGATCAGCGTTGATTTTCACTGAACGGTCGACGAAAATCAGAGATTCTTCTTGTCCTGGGTAATGCCAGCCCATACCATTACAGATTTCGGAAAAAGAGTCCTGTTGAGAACACGACGTTGAGAAGACCTGTTTCTGGATCGAGGCAGCATCTGACGCTGATTCTGTGAGTTGTGTGCCACTTCAATGGTAAAAATCTTCTCGTCCGTCCAGATGACGTTTGACAAGCGGCCCTGCTGGATGTCCTTCAGCAACAACTTGGATTTTTCCAATCTGATCTGCGGGCAATTTCGGTAAGGGTTTGTCCGCGATAAAGACGATAACTGCGAAGCTCAAGATCCTGTTTGATGATCTGCTGTATTGCTCTGAGGGAAGCCCCAACGTCTACGGCCATCCGATTCATGCTAACTCCATTGTTCCGGTCGAATCTCTTTTTGATGACCTTTCGAAGGCGGAGAGTGTTCACAGTGCGGTCTGCCAGATCTCTTCCTCGATTCGACCGTCCCTTCCTCTCTGTACTGTTTCACAATGTGTTGGACTGTTCTGGCAGAAATTTGAGGTCGTCGAGCGATCTTTGCTGCAGAATGTCCTTTATCGGCGAGATGAGCGACGGTGAAGTGGTGAAGCTTTCACTGTCGAGGGTATTGAGTGTATCACTTTGCCTGGCTTTTGTACATACTTCTTCCATTCTAGAAAAATCCTAATAATTGATATCCCGCCATTTTCAAAAATACAGTAGCGATTTGAATTTTGCGTAAATAATTAGGAGCCAACCTGTACAAACCCTGATCTTGACATCTGAAGTAATACGCACTATGACCCTCCTTGTAATATCGCAGCAGTCTTATATTGTTCTAAGAGGTGAAATAGGATACCCTTGCAGTTTTATTTAAGACAATAAATGTTTAAAAGTTTACTTATTACCGCCTCGCATTGTCAGACAGTGATAAGGGGCTTCGCTCTTTGCGCAGAGCCGAAGTACAAATAGGTTCCAAGTAGAAATGCGGAAATCTATTGTACTTTCGAACCCTTGCTGCTCTATCGCCTCTGGAGGGTCACAGATTAAACAAACGGAGGAGTCTGAATACCTTGACTCTTTGTTACAGCATAAAAAAGTCGCATGTGGAACGACAACAGGATTGGCAAGGCAGCGACGGCGATCGGTTCATCTAGATGACGCTCAATTTGATGCTCGATTGCGGCGTGGGGTAATGTAGCTGACATAAAAATGTAAACGAATAAATAAATAAATACGTTTATATAGGTGTAAGCAATGTCGATATGTCGCCATTCATTCATCTTTTTCACCGAAGTCTTCTTTATAGAGCTCACATTCCAGATATTGGAAATATTGGATGAACGACAGAGGGGCGAGTGATAGATTTTCGTCATCACCTGAATTGTACTCAAACGCAGCAGCTTCACCAGCCTAAACATATAAATTAATGAATTTTGAACAATAGTCGATAAATAAATCAGCTGCAGAAAATGAAGCGAAATTCATTTATTCATTCATTCATTCATTTCCACTCTAGGGTGTACCACAACACCAAATAAACAGTCCAACAAACAAAATAAACGCCATAAGGCAACACTGGAAAGAACGTTCAATTTCATTCACATCAGAAGCGTATCTCCTTTAGCCAATTACCATCTGGCTACACTGATATTACATGTGACACCTCCCGTAGCGCACCTATACCAAATAATGTATTAAGGATTGGTAGTCAGTCTTAATGCAAAGATGTTACCCACAGGAATACATTAAATAACGCTCTCATAAACTTCGTGGGCTCAAGCATAGAGCAAAAAAAGCGATATTTCGAATAATAATGCAAATATTAGAGCAAAACGCATTTTGCGTGAAACTGAAGCAGAAGTGAGATAGGAGAATTCATCTTGGGTGATCAGTGGGTAATGACCAAGTCACTTGTTGACTCGATCATTACCCATTGTTCACTTGGATCTGGGCTATTTCGTTAAATTTGTTGTGTGTAAGGCACTAGTATGCACGTGAAAAAAAGCGAAGACGGACAGGTTGCATGATCATGAAAGAGACAACCTGTAGCATGTCCCACATACGATGAATAGCTTGCAGAGCGTCAGGCGAGTATATAAAAAACCAGACGTTCAACGCCTGCCGGCCGCCAAACGTCTGGTTGTACCCGGAAAATAGAACGTCTTCTTCTCCTCTTTAGGCCTTTTCTCATTCATTAAAAACTGGTTTTGCTATGTAGAATGGTATAGCGGAATAGGGCAAAACAGGTCCATCACCTTCACTGGACCCTCCTTAACTGGTTGCCCTTTATTGTCAGCCCTTTTCCGGTTCAACTATCACTGGTCCCCCTCCCCTTCGCCGGTCCCTACTACTGCTTCCACCTTCACTGGACCTTCCTTTAATCGTCCCCTCTTCGCTGGTCATCCTATCCTTCACCGTCCACCACTACTGGTCCCACCCTCACTGGTCCCCCTTTTATTCATTAACCCTTTTCCGGTCCCCCCCCCCCCTTCACTGGACACCTTCCCCCATTCACCGGTCCCTCTCCGTCTTTCACCGGTCCACCCTTCACTGGACCACCCCCCCCCCCTCCTTCACCGGTACCCATTACTGGTCACTTCCTCACCGGTCCCATCTTCACTGGACCCCTCTCCCCTCCTTCACCGGTTCTCCCTTCACTGGATCCCCCCCTCACCGATCCCCATTGTTGGTCCCAGCTTCACTGGTCCCTCCTTTATTGGTCAACCCTTTACCGGTCCCCCTTACTGGAACCCCATCCTTCACCGGTCCCCCATTACTCGTCCCACCTTCACTGGTAACACGTCGTCTGAATCTGGAAGGCCTTTCGCGACATGGCTGACACCTCTTCTGAACCCAGGCACCTGTTGAACAACGTCAGTGACATGTGTTCTCAACCTGAACGTGCTTTGCGCGACATCGGTGACACCTCTTCTGAACACAGGCACCTGATGAACGACGTCGGTGACGTCTTCTCAAGCCGGACCTGCTTTGCGCGACATCGTTGACACGTTGTCTGAATCCGAACACCCCATTGCGCGACATTGGTGGCATGTCGTCTGAACATGGACGAGGTTGACTTCGGTGAATGAGATCTACTGGGTCATGCCTATGAGTGCGATGCCCCAAGAGCTTGAGTTCATTCACGAACGTAAACCTCCATCTGAAGATGGCTGATGGTACTCCTGGACTTCCGCTACAAAGACCTTCGGTCGGTTCTCAACATCGCTTTACTTCCTCTCAGCATTGAATCTCTTTCTTTAGAATGAAATGACGTTGAGGGTGTAGTCTTCAAGTGCTATATGGGTTCTTCTTAGCTCCGAAAAATACAAAAACTGTCGAAATGTAAGCCGAATAAAGTGCTGTAACAATCTTTGTGCGCAACTTAAGGGAAACGATACTAGGAGGATTTATTTCTAGGAATACAGGTCCACCACACTAGCCTGAAAAGGCAGCTAGGACTTTGATCACATTGGTACTTGACATGCTATGCTTGGACAGAGGCGAAAAGCGAATATGTTAGCCGAATAAGTCCTAAACTTGGCGGCACTCTAACCACTACAACGAGTTGATGTGACCTTCCTAAGTCTCACAAACAGTCGAACATGAACAAGACGCGCAGTAATCCGGAAATAAGAGTTTAGAACCCTGAATCAGTGGAATAATACATTTATTGTTCTTATAATCACTTACAATGGCAATAATATTTGTTTGCTTGCCCCCTTTACTTGCTCATTCATTATTGTGAGACATCGTTTCCATACAAACTACAATCTACAACTCTCATGCCTGTAGGGGAGGTTCGAGACCTAGGTTTCTTGAGTAATACTAACCTGGACTTCAGCAGTTACTACCGAACCCTTGGGGGAAGCGAACTATACCATCTACCTCTGTTCAGGCTTCTACGATCGAAAGATCCTCAAATATATTTACGGGTTTATAAATCCTATGTTCGACCGATATTGAAGTTTGGAATAACAGTTTGGAATCCTTGCAGAAAGAAGGATATCGATTTCTAGGAAAGCGTTCAGAACAGTTTTACCCGAAAGCTATATTTGAGATGTTATGACGCCAACTACTTGCAGCTGCCCAATGGCCTAGAAAGGGTAAAAGCACTTGGCCTTCCATCGCTGGCTAGTAGAAGAATAAAGGCTGATCTCATCATGATATTCAAAATTCTAACTCAGAGGCTCTCCATAGATCCACTCTCGTTTTTCGGTGTGCCGTTGACTAGACACATGAGAGGTAAGCTATGGCTTAACGTCGCGGTTGCAAAGACGAAGATTAGGACAAATTTCTTCATCTATGGGAAGCTCAGCCAATTCAACACTTTACTAAGTGATGACAAAATGTCGATGAAGTTTTCTGTCCAGGCCTTCCGTAAATTTATTGAGAAGTGATCTGTTATTGTCAATTCTTAGTCTTTTTCCTGGAACATGTCCCTGATTGCACTGTTTTAGTTACACTTAGCGGACATCACTTTGCAGTTATTTGTTCATTGTTCATTCAGACGTTACTGTGTAGTTATTTGTTTATGTTTAATTTCATTCGTTTTCTTAATTTTACACGTGTGATCACATTCCACGTATTTAAATAAATAAATAGATTGTTTGTTTGGTTGAAGTTTCTGGTTGACGCGACCTGCCAATGTCGTGACCCAGAGCGACAACCGGCGTCGACCCGAGACCGAGTCGAGCGCCAATGCCGGGTGCGAACCTCACAACAGGCAGAAACACCGCGATCCCGCAGCGTGTCACCGCCTCTTAGGGATCGTTCAGTGATTGAAGGCCCATGCACACTTATACGACACCGCGGCGTGGCAAGTGGGGCGACGGCTACCTCCGTGAAATCCGGCGGTCGCAGTGCGGTTGCGTTAGAGCATCGTTATAGGCAAGGGAACCGACGGCCCCGTGCATGCCGCACCGCTAGGAATGATTTGAATCATTCCAGCCTCGGCGTCGCCTGCGACAGCCGCAAAAGTGTGCATGCCCCCTCTGCGGCACGTGTCGCTATGTCGCGCCGCGCCCGACGCGGCCCTATCCTTCATCATGGCCGTGCCGCGCTGTCGCAGAAGTGTGCATGGGCCTTTACTCTACACGCGGCGCGCGACGCGATGTTACTTCCATATCGACCGCTCGACGCGATGAATCGATATAAAAGTTTACTATAACATCACATCGGGCGTCGCGTACACAACAAACGGTCCCTAAGGCTTGGTCATCGTGTTGACGTCACGACAGTTTATTTATTCATTCACTTGTTTATTTAATACACACACTGTGCACTATAAATGATAAACAAAGAAATACTGTGGATTAAGCCAGCTTGCAGGATATATGTTCGGTTGGACTGTTTTTCAATCCTTATGTGAGTCATGTGGAAATTCCGGTTTAAAATTAGATAAATTGAGTTTTTTGCAAATTCATTGCCTTTAAATGGAGAGTGTGGTGTTATAAGGAGTTGTGGTAGTAAGTGGAAAACAATACAGACAATAAGTAATCTACGATTATGACTGCCTATGGAAGAAGGAAGACAGAAAAACAGTGTCTACTAATTAAACCGATATTTGCTGTCGTCGAGGAGTAGCCTGCAGCCTGCACTTGTTTCTTATCGGAAGAAGAAGCAATTTAAAAAAAATTAAGCTTATATTAAAAGAACTTTCCGCAGAGACGTATTGCATACGCATTATAGGATGCGCCAAGTCTACGACTTTCTATGTGTACGACCCCAAGGCGGGCATTATATCTCAAAGGCCTCTTTGGCTTAACTGGTACACGCCTCAGGCGGAAGCATAGAATGGAGATGCGCATATTGAAACGCACAAACTGAAGATGTCGGCAGGGAGAATGAGCATCTTTAAAATTGAACAAAAGCAAGAAAAAATGTGTATGTTTATGTATATTACCAGACGTTCAGCGGCCTAGCGGCCGCCAAACGTATGGTTGGGGGCTTCGCCCCCAAACCCAGAGAGTAGAACAACCCCATCCCATGTGGTTGGTAGCTTCGCCGCCCGAGAATAGAACAACCCCAATCTCCCCTCCTTTCTTTTCTAGGCCTTCTTACAGTAAAAAAAAACTGGTTTTACTATATAGATTAGTGCAGTGGGATATGGTAGGGCAGAATTTTCACTGCGCATAAGCCCATCCACCCTCCATCACACGATTTATTCTCCGAAGCGCTCGTTCTCTACGTGTCGAGAAACAGGTAATGAGAGTCCCAATCCGGTGCTTAATCAGCAAAATCATAATTAAAATCAATCGGTATTGGTCGACACCGCTTACTGTCCGACAGCAATAATACCCCTCTGAATCCCGCGGTCACTCTCTTTACCCCTTCCCCCCCCCCCCTCCCGAAATGCTTTCTTTCCTCCTTTCCTATGTGCTGGGCTGGCAAAGAAACGGAGTGAGAGTCAAGCACGCACATGTGACACTGAGTACCGATTCACGTGTCGCTACGTTGTCACGACGTCTATGACACTCCTTCTGCACTCTGATACACGTGCCACGACTTCTGTAAGCCCTCTTCAGAAATCCGACACACACTGAACGATGTTGAGGGAAAATGCTGGTCCCTCCCCCCCCCCCTTTTCGCGCTCTCCCTTTAATGGTTTCCCTTCGTTGGTCCTCTTTTATTGCTCGCCCTTACTCAGAATCACTACGCAAGTTGGACGTCGTCTTCAGCGCGTCTTCTGAATCCCTACGCACGTAAGACGACATCCTCAGCACGTCCTTTGAATCCCTACGTACCTTGGACGACTCCTTCAGCACGTCTTCTGAATCTTGACTCACGACGTCTAGCGAAGGTCTTCTGAATATCTGCGCACGTTAGGCGACGTCTTCAGCACGTCTTTTGAATCCCAACGCAAGTTGGACGACGTCTTCAGCACGTCTTCTGAATCCAGAAGCACGCTGAACGACGTCTAGGGCACGCCTCCTAAATCCCTAGCTCTGCACTCGATCCCCATTCATGCCCTGACGCGTTGCTCCTTAACACATTCACGACCAGAGCGTTTTCGCGCACAGTGCGCGCGACGGCCCGCGGCTTTTTTGGCGCGTGCGTGTGTACACTCGTTTGCGTGGACAGGCGCTGAAAAAAGACAGAGTCTTAGAAAACGTAACTGTAGACTCAAGAAAAGTCCAGAAGAACTGCACAGCTTGCTATAAAAAACTGAGTGGCAGCCTGCGAAGAGATATTGCGAAGAATAAAGGATAGTCCATACGCGCTGCACCAGTTCCGAAAAATGTGTTTGCTTGAGATGCTCTAACGATAAGAAGTGTTCTTGTTAAAAGTTTGTGCAATGTCATAATCATTCAGGGCCTATGTTGTTTTATTTAAGAGTTCAATTCATCATTTCATCTGTAGCTTGTGCATTAATTCTGGTCTAGAAGTATGTGCGCTTATTGTGTTTCAGTAATGGAAAAAGTTCTTGTCTTGTTAATTACGATAAAGCCAATCATTTTTCTGTCTACACAAACCCAACATTTTTTGTTACTATAATTTGCGAATTTGAGAAGAAAATCGAACAAAAACATCAATAAACAAAGTTCTTCCCAAAACTCCCCCGTCCACTCAAATGAGTGGACATGGTGGCGAATGCGTTAAATATCTCGTAAACATGGGCGATCAGCCGCCAAGGATATAGTTCGCCAGCAATCGCCCATGGTTAAGCTCAAAAAAAGCCCTGCTGGCATACGCCGCACTGGCGTCGGCATCTTTTTACTTCAGTCCCCCCTCCCCGTGACGGACACGTGACATTAGACGATTATCTATAGTAGGATTGAGCATGACTTCCTTACTGCCGAAACCTTTACATATAAACGTACATGTTCATCACCCATGCAGTCTTTGAGAAGCAAAGTTGAAACGATCCGGAAGAAGAAAAGGAAAGAAGAACAGTTACAAGCCTCGATACTTTTCCGTGCTAATTTGCAAATAAAATAAATGCTAGAACTGTACCGCATCTCTTCCGACGAAAACCACATAGGCGAATTGGTCGTAGTCTTTGTCATGCACCAAAAAGTTTGTGACGAGGTCGTCGTCTTTCTGAAGAAGAGAGGAAATTAATATAGTTTTAATCAGCATGACCTAAAGACTCGAAACAGAAACTCTTACTCACCAATGGCTTACCAAGCTCTTTTTCAATCAGCTCACGCAGTTCTTCATCTTCCATCGCGGATTCGACCTCTACAAATGATCGCTTACAACCGTCCAGGTTAACAAGAGCCAGTGAGCATACGCACAGTGCAAGAAGCACCGCTCCAGCAGGAAGCGGACTCATCCCTTGAAAAAAAAGAGCTCAGTGAATAAATTCTCAAGTTCTGTTCCATACGCAGTAAACAATAAGATTTTCTATGCTGATTTTCAATGCTCGTTATGACAAGCGGTACGACCCCTCGTCATTTGTCGTAAAACAGATCGATGCAAAAATGTAACCCCTAGATCGTATCGAAAATTGCTGAAAAATGCAGAATCGTTTTGGCTTCTCGACATTTGATAAATGAAGTCTCTACATTGTGTATGCTTAGTGTAGACTTATTTTTGGACTAACTCATTCGTTAGAACATAGATATTCGCAGTCAAACTCGGCGACAGAGAGTGTTGTTTACCAAGGTTCACTTGCAGTTTTGACGAATCGCAACCAGCACGCAAATGCCCAAAATGAACTCGAAATGTAAATTTTCTATGTCATTTTTCCTCCTGAAAGATGAGTAGGTGTCAAGCTACAATAACAAGCTTTAGGCTGAGCCTTCCGTTGAAATAAACGAAATTGGTTGAAGCAGCTGCAGACTCAGTGAATATCTTCCTTCCAAATTTGGTATCAAATGAATTATCGCAGCCAGAGGAGGGTGATAAATGGAAGGAAAATAAAATTTAATTAGGTTTAAGAATTTTAAAATTCAACTGGACAGCACTACTTGTGCCTGGGGACGTAATTAAGCGAGACTCGGCGACGGTGTTGGGTCGGGTCACAGTAGTTAGGAATCTCCTTAATTGCGACCCTGGTTTTCAGGCTTCCATCCACTTTTTAATGGCGGTTGTAGGTAGGGTGATGTTAAGAGCCCTTGGAAATTTCGGTGAGAAAACCTTTATTTTGGACAAAGTTATCATGATGTGACGCAAAAAACGCGTTTTTACGTCGCAAACGTCGTTTGGTTGAATGTTGACTTCCAACTCTCGGCTTCATCACGGCTGAAGCATTTTCTTTGTTGATTTTTTAATATTTGCTCTAATTTTTTAGAGGCAAAAAGCTCTTTGAGTTCTCTTTGATCTCAGAGTTCGGATTTCCAATGTCTATCTTCCCTTAAGTGTTATCATCGTTTGATGTCAAGTTTCATGGTTTAACTATCCAAGTTTGAGGACGTAACAAAGTCGTTCGGGCGGTCGTTGTGAAGTCCCCGTGGAAAATGGTGGCTGTCAATTGTTATATTCGAAGTAAACGACCGCAGCGAGTCAGCTTTAGTCTAAACGTATAATGGATACGCTCAAAATCAAACCTTTATGTGAAGAAGATAGGCGACAAACTGAGTACTGTACACTATTTCTGCTGTATTAATATCGTGATTCTGCACTTTAACATCAACAAACAATTGCTACCACAGCTACTACAGTCAGCATTAATTTTCGCTGTTATTGTACAGAATAAAAGCTCATGTAATCATTTCACTTTCTAAACCTCAACAGAACGCGTGGAACTGACCTTCTACAGATTCAACTGCACTTTGCTATTACGCCGCAGTTGCCAATAGTTCGTCTCTAACTGAAATATTTACTGAACGGTCAATCCACTTTGCTGGCTGTAGGTGGTTTGCTCATAGTGCTAATGCCAACGCTCGAGCAGATATTGGTCCATAGTACACTTATACTCGGATCGATTTACTGAACAGTGGAAGCCTTTTGTTGGCATATCCGATTTCTTAAAACTGCGGCGGCATTGACAGCTTTGCCTACTTAAACTTTAAAACAATCTTGAGGCCATTATTTTTCCTAGAAAAACAAGAAACCTCTAATGTTTAAAATACTATGCTAACCTTTTTGGGCACTTGAAAGCGCCCAAAATTTTCTCGGAAAACTATAATAAAGTTTCCCAAGACAGCAATTTATTTTAGTCTTCCCAGAGAGTATCTTCCTTAATATGGCTCCTTTTGTTTCAGAAGTGTTCAGGGAGGGAGCATGTAGTGATTTGCGTCGTCACTCCCTTCGTTCTCTGAGAGCTTCAGGTGCTATCAATGATGCGAAGATTCTTTTATGCAATTTTCGCGTTATTCTAAATCAGATTGGACTCTCTTCTAAACAAGCCAGCTTTGCTACCTTAAAGAAGCTCGTTTCCATTTGAAAGGAGTTCGCCGTGACATTAGAAGTATCACTTTTGCATAGAATAGTGCCCAATTGGACGAAAAAATGGTTTAAACTCAGCAAGTATGACTGAGTAACATAGGGTGATTCACGCAATTTTCACTTCACCGTTGTCCCTCCCGGTTACTATAGATGGTTATTACTCAAGGAGACTTGTTGTTGTTGTAAATGTAACTGATTTTTGATTATACTGTGTGTTTTTTAAACCGCCATTTTTTGTTTAACAATTTCGTTGGCGAGCTGGTGCACCATCGAGTGCAAAGAACGTCGTAGTATCATCTAGAAGATAACAGTAACTGGAGATTGATATAATGAACATTAGGACATGAAGAGTTCTAATGGCGTGTTGATTGATCGTAACGCTTGTGCTGAAATAGCGCTTGTCGTAGAGTTTAGCTGTCAACCAAGATTGGAATCAGCAGCTTTTGTTGAGACCAACGTTTTGGCGTCTTCGCCATCTTAGTAGTCTGGAACTAGTAACTGTTCAAGATACCACTCCCCAAACAGCAGTTCCTCTTAAGATATACCTTTCTTAAGTAGGGCAAGAATTAGGTAAGAGATGAAGGCTGCAAAAACATCAAGCTGCGTAGCCCAAGATCTCTGGACTTGTTCAATAGCAGCAAAACCTCCCCGTCCAAATTAACTTTTCTTATGGTGTAACGTCCTTTTTGTTCTATAATAATATGCCCGTAAAACAATACTGCAGTCTGCAAAAAAATTTATTGAACGATTTAGTATTCTTCTTAGACACCCAAGCTGTAAGCAAACTTGCTTTCACCTCTCATTTTTAGCTCTCCGCCTCCTCTTCAACAGCATAAGCCTCGCATCCTAAGTACTGATAGTACTTGGAGAAAGGAATAGGGATCAAATAAGCGAGTTGAGGACCATCCAGTGATGCATGTATAAAGGTGACAGCTCTGCCATTCTAAATAAACAGATTGGATTTGTTTTTTACTATCCTGAAACAAACACTCTAAAACAAAGCCTGTTCCCCTACGTGTTATTCACTAGAAGGCAATCAATATTTACCTCGCTAACTTTGCTGAACATAAATTTAGTTAATTAAAGTACCACAAAGTGTTGCGAGCATTTAGAGGTAAACTGGTGGAATCTCAATGATTAAACTAAAAAGGACGAAAGAACCGTGTCAACCAATCGATGGGTGGAAAAAAGAAAAGGAAAAGAAGTAACATCAAAAGATATGCAGAAAACAAAAAATCAAGCTTTCGCAGAGACCAAGCTTTTGGATGGCTTACACTAGTTAGCCTCGACAATGGTTATGTTATATTCTAACCTCATCTTAATGGTTAAGAGAAAAGCGAAAACCGCACTTTTTGTTTTCCAGCGAAAACGACATCAACGAATTTGTTAAGGTCCTTGTCGATCACAAAAAACCTCGCAATGATGTCGTCGTCATCCTGAAATTGAAGAAAATTTTTGTAACAGCGGTACTCGCTACTAACGTACTTGCTTAGGTAAACAATTTCTCCTTACATTTTTCCCTTTAGGGAAAAATCTACTCACCAAGTTCAATTTAAAAAACTGCCTAATCTCTCCGCGTAGCTCTGTGTTTTCTTGCGTAGTTTCCACCTCTACGGGCCCTCTTTGGCACCCATCCAGACCAACGAACGCCACCGCGCCCACGTACAGCATAACTTGAACAGCTACACACAGAACCGCCCTCATTCCTTCAAAAATGTTTATAAAAAGGGATTTTGCAAGCGAGCTCCCTTGCATAATAAATAGAAGTAAATAGAAGAAAGTCGCAGTGGGTAGCTTCACGCCACATCACGGGAACTCGTATTCTTCTCTATCCTGCTGACGCCTTTTGTAAATGGATGTGTAGATATTTTAAGAGCAATCCATTAGAAAACCAGATATTTCGTTCCGAGTTCACAAACGTGTGACACTGATACGATATGGTAATATGTGATACCACATACATACGATGAACTGTGATATCTCTTTCAGACAGGTCTGGCACAAATTTACCGCCACAGAAGTGGTGAAGAGTATTGCTGGTGTGGCACAGTTTAAAACTTGATATATGCACCATCAAAAGTCGCGTTGACTTGGGAAGGAGGAAAGAAGTTATGTATACATCCTTCATTGACCGGTATCCACAATCTGACTGTAGCTTCCCGAGAATTTGCATTATTAGACGGCATCCACATAGGAGCAAACACGACAAGGATTTTATGAACCACTACACAAATTCGTTTCTACTATGGCATGTGGAGCAGCTCCATGGAATAGTTTGCATAGCGACCTTTTCCTTCATTAAATTTCTCTGCATTTCATCATAGCGTTATGCTTGCTCAGCCCTACTCATTAAAGTGTAATACTGCTCCTGCACCATTTTGCTTAATGCCCTCGTAATGAAGACGCTCATACATTCTGCACTAAAGCTCATTATATGTACTAACATCGCTGCTCTGGCACAGTGACTTTGACAAAAATAACGTCAAAAGCGACATTAATTTTAGAAGGAGCACAGGAGTGAGGAGCAGAGTGAACATGTCATGCTGTATTAATACTGTCTAATAGCTATGCTCTTCAACTGATCCGAGGGCTATGGAAGGGTGCTGCGTAAATAGACGAATGTTTAGAATAGACGAACATAAATTTGCACATTGTGTATCCCTTGCACGGCGCAGCATTTTATAATACTGCGAAATATAGTTGAAGCGCTACTGTTGGCGTCTAATACTGTCATCCATATCTCTCGCTATGTAGTTCTGGTTGAGGTGCTCGCTGAAACCAATTTTGTTATTGTATCAAAACGAGCAGCTTAACTGAGCTCTACAGTCGCAGCTGGTAGCCTAACTGCGAAATTCGCCAAGGTGCTTCGCTGGTCGCTAGTTGCAGAAAATAGTCCAGAACATTTTTGCAACACAGATTTGGTTGGATAGAAGGGAACTGGCTAGGATCAAATGAGGGACTCTTCAAGATGTACAAGACACCCAAAGCGGTATGGTTGTTTTGCTCTCCGTAAAGCCCCAATTGGATGCAGTTCAAAGAATTTCTTTGAGAAAGCCCTGAGTGAGAGATTGTTAACAAATACAACATAATTCATATGTCAAACGACAAACTTGTGCACTTTATATATGATTTTAGTTTTGCACAGTAATGACTGCTTAATCACCATCTCTTTGTAAGCAGATCTTTATTATGCAACAAAAACATGAATACGACGTAATTTTAATGCAAATAGTGCATTATGCGAAACTTGACGAAAACAGTAATACTTACCATAAACAGCAATGATAAAACCAACTGTTCAGAATTCATGTCGACTCATCGATAACTGTTGTCCCAAAGAAGCCTTAAGCAGAGCTCCTCCTAGTTTTGTTCTCTATTCTGTTCTTCAATCCTGCAACAAACTGCACTGGTAGAATTGGAAATACTGTTTAAAACAGATAAAAGGTGTTCCTCAAAGTAGAAATACTAAACTAGTTACAGCCGGTTCAAAGCGTTTCATATTACGGATACAAATATTAAATCAACAAATTCTATTTCACCCTTCAGGTAAATGAATGAAACATTATACATTCAATTTTTATAGGACTATTCTATAGGAAGTTTTATACAAAGTACAAAATTGTCTACGGATTAGTATAACACTTTTGGCAATGCATTTTTTTTTCAGAGTTGGCGATTAATATCACGAGGAAGCGTTATGGTAAATATATCGTTTTCACGCCGAATTGAACACTATTCTAAGCTATCGTAAGACTTCTGAAATCAATGCGAACTCTTCCAAATCGAAACTACCTTCAGGCAGGTTAAACTACAGACTCAATAAGACAGAATAATTTTTTGTTCAAGGGAATCTCTGGATTGCGCTTATCCGATTTCAGTGAAATCAGATGTTCACTGTGCCTAAGCTCGAATGCGACGCAGCACCACCGGGTTGAGCGTACAACCGATAGGAAGACATGTCACCGATATCGCGCAAGGGCTGTCCTGATTCAGATGACATGTCACCGATGTCGTGCCAGGGGTTCCGAATTCATACGACGTGCCAACATATCGCGCAGACCAGTCCAGCTTAAGAAGACATGTCACCGACGTCGTTCATCAGGTGCCTGGGTTCAGAAGAGGTGTCACTGACGTCGCAAAAGGCGTGTCCGAATTCAGACGACGTGACACTGATGTCGCGTAATGGGTGTCTGGGTTAAAAAGACGTGTAACTGATGTCACGCAAAGGACGTCCGGCTTGAGAAGACATGTCACCGACGTCCTTCCACAGGCGTCTGGGTTTAGAAGACATGTCACCGATGTCGCGCAAGAAATGTTCCGATTCAGACGACGTGTCATCGATGTCGTGCCAGGGGTTCCGAATTCATACGACGTGCCAACATATCGCGCAGACCAGTCCAGCTTAAGAAGACATGTCACCGACGTCGTTCATCAGGTGCCTGGGTTCAGAAGAGGTGTCACTGACGTCGCAAAAGGCGTGTCCGAATTCAGACGACGTGACACTGATGTCGCGTAATGGGTGTCTGGGTTAAAAAGACGTGTAACTGATGTCACGCAAAGGACGTCCGGCTTGAGAAGACATGTCACCGACGTCCTTCCACAGGCGTCTGGGTTTAGAAGACATGTCACCGATGTCGCGCAAGAAATGTTCCGATTCAGACGACGTGTCATCGATGTCGTGCCAGGGGTTCCGAATTCATACGACGTGCCAACATATCGCGCAGACCAGTCCAGCTTAAGAAGACATGTCACCGACGTCGTTCATCAGCCGTCCGGTTTCAGAAGAGGTGTCACTGCTGTCGGGAAAGGCGTGTCCGGATTCAGACGACGTGACATGGTGTGGCGTAATGGATGTCTGGGTTACAAAGACGTGTAACTGATGTCACGCAAAGGACGTCCGGCTTGAGAAGAGATGTCACCGACGTCCTTCCACAGGCGTCTGGGTTCAGAAGACATGTCACCGATGTCGCGCAAGGAATGTTCCGATTCAGACGACGTGTCATCGATGTCGTGCCAGGGGTTCCGAATTCATACGACGTGCCAACATATCGCGCAGACCAGTCCAGCTTAAGAAGACATGTCACCGACGTCGTTCATCAGGTGCCTGGGTTCAGAAGAGGTGTCACTGATGTCGCGGAAGGCGAGTCCGGATTCAGACGACATGTCAATGATGTCGCGTAATGGGTGTATGGATTAAGAAGACGTGTAACTGATGTCACGCAAAGGACGTCCGGCTTGAGAAGACATGTCACCGACGTCCTTCCACAGGCGTCTGGGTTCAGAAGACATGTCACATATGTCGCGCAAGGGATGTTCCGATTCAGATGACGTGTCACCGATGTCGTGCCAGGGGTTCCGAATTCATACGACGTGCCAACGATATCGCGCAAACCAGCCCAGCTTGAGAAGACATGTCACCGACGTCGTTCATCAGGTGCCTGGGTTCAGAAGAGGTGTCACTGATGTCGCGAAAGGCGTGTCCGGATTCAGACGACGTGTTGCCAGTGAAGGTGGGACCAGCAATGGGGACCGGTGGAGGGGAGCAGAGGGGGGGGGGGGTACAGTGAAGGATGGATCCAATAGTGGGGACCGGTGAAAGATAGGGAGACCAGTGAACAGGGAACCAACAAATCGAGGTCCAGTGAAGGGGAGAGCAGTAGTAGGGAAGAGGAAGAGGGGGAGGGGACGACCGGTTAAGGCTGAACCGGAAAAAGGTTCATCAATAAAGGGGAACCAGTGAAGGTGGGACCATAGATTTTACGAAGCAGTTCAATAAGCTGGCGAATCCCTCCTTGTTCTTGAAGGGCCATCCATAACGCATTCACTTCCACTGTATCAAAGGCCTTCTCACACTCAATGAATGCTATGAAAAGAGGAATTTCGTATTCGGTGCATCGTTCAATCAGCTGATTTACAGCATGTAAGTGATAAACACTGGAGTAGTTTTTTCGAAAACCTGCTTGTTCAGGAGGCTGCTCAGCGTCCAATACCTCTTCGAGCCGCTTGAGAATTACTCTCGTGAGAAGTTTGTATAAAACAGACAGTAGAGAGATTGGACGATAGTTTTTCAACTCAAGTGGTCCCCTTTCTTATATAGCAGTATGGTTACGGAATCTGCCAGCCCGTTGGGATGTTACAGTATCACTAAGCTAAGGAAAATCACATCGAGCTAGCTGCTCTACTTGTATAGCTTTTTTCCTCTAGCTAGGAGTACAAAAGGCTCGCAGTATGTACAGCATATAGTATGTTAGGGCGATCTATTGGTTACTCACTACTGGTCCTTCCCTAGTGAAACGGTCCCCCATCACGGCGGAGAGTCGTCGGATAGACCGCCCTAAGAAAGGGGCGGGGCGAGGGGCGCGCCGAGGACAAGATGTCCGGCTCCCTGCCTTCACATGGAGGAATCGCATTTTTAATCACTTCCCTTGGCCCTGCATCTTTATCCTGAATTGATTTAGTTCTTGAGACAAAAGTCAGAACCTTGTTCACCGTATTTGGAACAAAAGAGTTTTCAGCTGCATCGCCAAGGCTTTCTTCAGGTCTATAGAGTCTAGTCTATAGTTTTTTTGAGTCTATAGTTGAGCCAAAAATTTAAAGAATTGTGGAGAAAATTGAATGCATCTAGAGAGAACAGCGACGTTCTCCTTTCCTCAACTGCCTCCATAACCGACTGGAAAATGACTTCAGAGTTCCCCGAGATGCGCTTCCCAGTCGTCCCCTATCAGTTGTTAGATTTTTGGACGATGTCACGCCAATTAACGACGGTTTCGAGCGCAGCAAACTTGTCCAAATAGGGCGGTGCGCGCAAGGCGGGAAGTGGGCGGCGGGCAGCACGGTGTACCGAACGACTGCCCCCCTCATCACTGGTACTGGTCCCCCTCAATGATCCCTCTTAGCGGACGACGTATTCGCCACGCCGTCTGAACCAATAGGCACGTCTACCTGAATCCCCAAACCCGTTGAGCGCAGTCTTTGGCACGTACTTTGAGTCCCAGTCTCATGCGACGCATTCCGCACGTCTTCCGAATCCCCTGGCACGTTGAAGACGTCTGGGGGTTTTCCGCTATTTTGGGCTCCATGCTTTGATCAGTATCGATTGACGGTGATCGATACTTCAGAAGCGAATTTCAGATTCGTGTTCAGTGACCTCGACTACCTACAGGGCTAAAGGTTCGGACAACCTGGGCGACATCTACAAAAAATCGATAGTTTGATCAGTATCGATTGATGGCGATCGGTAATTTACAAACAAACTTCAGATTCGTGTTCTGCGACCGTGGTCACCCCAGGGCTGAAGTTTCCAGGCAGGTAGAAGATGTCTGGGTACTTTCCGCTATTTTTATGCACCGTAATTTGATCAATATCGATCAATGGCGATCGATAATTCAAAAACATACTTCAGATTCGTGTTCAGCGGCCCCAGGGCCGAAGTTCCCAGGCAGGGAAAAGAAGTCTGGGTATTTTTCGCTATTGTCATGACGTGATTTTCCCCCCTATTTTATGGCTAATTTCTGCGGCGGCGCCGATCGATGGTATGACTCATCGTTCAGCTCATTATTATAGAATATAAGGATAAAGGACTGCGTTACTCAAACCCTTCTGGGATGCGCCAGCGCATTCTACTTCTACGGGATGTCGTGGAGGCGACATGAATGCGTATTTGCCCATACAATGACTTGCGGTGGCCAGCCGATGAACAAGTCAGCGCTCTATCCTTCCCAGACAAGTCTGGTACCAATTCACCGACCCCGGAGGGATGGAAGGCTTGGTTGGCCTGGGCGGGAAATCCGAACCAGGAACCTGGTATCGGGTGCACGCGACAGTCGCGCCTCCTCCGACTGCGCTACACGCGCCCATAGAATATATATATGATATATATCACATCTATTTTACGTTTACGTTTCCTTACCAAGCAAAATGTGTTTCCCTCCAATATTAGCACTATTATTTGAAATATCAATATTGCGCTCTATGATTTACTTTGGCAAAGTTTATGAGAGCTTTTATATAATCTTGTGATTAACATCTCTGTTAAGATGGATCCTAATATTTTATAGATTACTTGGTATAGGCACACTGCAACAGGAGGCGCCATAATATTATTGAAGGCATATGGTTATTACTCAAGGAGACTTGTTTTTCGTTACTAATGTAGTTGATTCTTGATTGTACAGTGTTTATTAACCCATTTTTTTGCTTGACGATTTCGTTGGCTATCTAGTGCACCTTCGAGTGCAAGCAAATAAACAATCACAGATCACGCAGACGAGTGTTTGATGCCTTAACTTCGCAAGGCCATCGGTTTCTCACCATTCACCGTTCCCAATCTCTCAAACCGATGTACATCCACCCCACTGCAGTAAGAACGCTGCTGACCGCGTGCGGCTTCAATGAATCTTAGCATGATGAATGCCGACTGCTGATGCGTTGTTTACATCGATGACGGTTGCTCGTCCTTCTTAGAACTGCTAAGGCCAGACGGTAGATGTAGGAGAGAGTGATGCTGACGCACACACTTGGACAATGGAAATTTACCTTCCAAATGAGCAATCGAACAACCAACGTTGTAGTATCATCTAGAAGATAACAGTAACTGGAGCTTGATATAATATGAACATTAGGACAACAACATGTTCTAGCGGCGTGTCGATTGATCATAACGCTTGTGCTGAAACAGCGCTTGTCGCTATAGTTTAGCTGTCGGCCAGGATTGGGATCGGCTTTTATTGAGACCAACGTTTTGGCATCATCACCTTCTTAGTAGTCTGGAACTCGTAATTGTTCAAAATACCACTCTCCAAACACCAGTTCCTCTTAAGATAGGATAAGGATAAAGGACGGCGTTACTCAATCCCTTCTGGGATGCGCCAGCGCATTCTACTTCTACGGGATGTCGTGGAGGCGATATGAATGCGTATTTGGCCATACAATGACTTGCGGTGGCCAGCCGATGAACAAGTCAGCGCTTTATCCTTCCCAGACAAGTCTGGTACCAATTCACCGACCCCGGAGGGATGGAAGGCTTGGTTGGCCTGGGCGGGAAATCCGAACCAGGAACCTGGTATCGGGTGCACGCGACAGTCGCGCCTCCTCCGAATGCGCTACACGCGCCCTCTTAAGATATCCCTCCTTAAATAGGATAAAAATTAGGTAAGAGATAATGGTTGCAAAAACATCAAGCCGTTTAGCCCAAGATCTCTGGAGGTGTTCAATGTTCAATAGCAGCAAAACCTCCCCGTCCAACTTAACAACTACTTGTAGTGTATCTCCCTTTTTGTTTTATAATAATACATGAACGTAAAACAAACTTGCAGGTCTGCAAAAAATTTATTGAATGACTTAGTATTTTTCTTAGACACACAGTTGTAAGGAAGCTTGCTTTCGCTTCTCATTTTTAGCTCTCCGCCTCCTCTTCAACAACATAAGCCTCGCATCCTAAGTACTGATAGTACTTGGAGAAAGGAATAGGGAACAGAAGAGCGGTTTGAGGACCATCCAGTGATCCATATATAAAGGTGACAGCTCTGCCATTCTAAATAAACAGATTGGATTTGTTTGTTTTTTTTTTACTTTCCTGAAAGAAACACTCCAAAAACAAAGCCTCTTCCACCACGTGTTATTTACTGAAAGGCAATCAATATTTACCTCGATAACTTTGCTGAACATAAATTTGGTTAATTAGAGCCCCATAAAATCGTTGTGAGCATTTGGATGTAAACTATTGGGCCCTTAATGATCAAATTAAAAAGGATGAAAGGACGGTGTCAATCAATCGATGGGTGAAGAAAGGAAGAGGGTAAGAAGTAACATAAAAATATATGTAGAAAACAAAAAACACAACCTTTCTCAGATACTTGGCTTTTTGGATGACTTACCCTAGTCAGTCTCCACCATGGTTATGTTATATTCTGACCTCACCTTAATGGTTAAGGTGAGAGGGCAAAAACCGCACCTTCTGTTTTCCAGCAAAATAGACATCAATGAATTTGTTAAAGTCCTTGTCGTTCACAAGAAACGTTGCAATGATGTCGTCGTCGTCCTAAAATTGAAGAAGAATTTAATAGCAGTGGTAGTTATGTACTAGCTAAGGCAAACAATTCCTTACATTTTTCCATAGAGGTCCAAAGGTAAATCTACTCACCAGGTTTAATTTGAGAACCTGTCTAATCTCTCCGCGTAGCTTTGGGTTTTCTTTCGCAGTTTGGACCTCTATGGGCCCTCTTAGACATCCATCCAGATCAACGAACGCCATCGCGCCCACGGACAGCATAACATGAACAGCTACACACAGAACCGCCCTCATTCCTTCAAAAATGTTTATAAAAGGGATTTTGCAACCGAGTTCCCTTGCATAATAAATAGAAAAAATCGCACTACACCAGTCCAGTGGAAACTCGTATTCTTCTTTATCTTGCTGACGCCTTTTATAAATGGATGTGTATACATTTTAAGAGCAATCCATTAGAAAACCAGATATTTCGTTCCGAATTCGCAACCGTGTGATACTGATATAACATGATGTGATATGAGATACCGCGTTCATTGACCGGTATCCAAAATTTGAATTATAAGCGGGCATCCACATCGAAGCAAACCCGACAAGAATCTTTTGAACCAGTACAAAAATTCTCTTCTATTATGGAAAGAAGAGCAGCTCCATGGAATAGCTTGCACAGCGACCTTTTCCTGCTCATTACACTAAAACAAGTGCTCCGACGCTCCGACACGCCTGTCGTCGTTCCTGGCACTTGCGCGCTTCGCGCGATCTTGCAGTATCACTAAACTAAGGACAATCACATCAGGCTTCTGCTCTACTTCTACAGCTTTTGGATATATCCTAGTCCGGGGGCCACATAACTAAAAAAAACTAACGAAATGCCCACCCACCTATTCGACTCCACTGTTTTTCCTGCCCTAACATACGCCTCAGAGACCTGGGCTGTACGAAAGCAGGATGAACACGCGATCAGCGTCGCGCAGCGTGGAATTGAAAGGACGATGCTCGGAGTGACACGACTCACGCAATTGAGAGAAGGCCTCCGAAGTTCCGAGCTTCGCCGACGCTCGAAGATCAGAGACGCTGTCGCGTGGGCCAAGTTGTCGAAAATTAGGTGGGCCGGCCACGTAATGCGCTTCGCAGACACCCGCTGGACGAGAGCCATCACCGACTGGATTCCGCGGGATGTCAAAAGAACACCAGGACGCCCACCAACGCGTTGGTCGGACTTCTTCGTTAAAGCCCTGAACGACCGATATGACGCTCTTCGTGTCCTTCGAGCGAGGAGGATCTATTGGACCACTCTGGCACGCGACAGGGACGAATGGAGACGCTGCTGGCACCCGCTCGAGCAATTCGATGATCAACGGGACGACAGGTGATACAGGTGATGCAACGAAATAAATTGGGACTTACCGAGCGGCTCCGAGAGAAGAAGATATGACCTAAAGTAGAAAAATTCACAAATAAACAAACGAAAAAATTACATTTCGCCATTTCGCCGCGGTTGTAAGCCGGCAAAGTTATGCCTCCACCTCACCATGTTAGATCCTGGTTATAACATGTGGTCAGACTGTGGTCAGCACGCGCCATTTGGCTTCAGGCGCCCTCCTCACCATGTTAGACCCTGGTTATAACATGTCAAGCGGTGGTCAGCACGCGACATGCCTCCATTGCGTCGCTCTTTGCCGTCCGAAACGGTTGTGAAACTGCGGCGATTTAATTTTTCTTTTGTTCGTTCGTTCGTTTTTTCTTTTTCAGGTCATTTCTTATTCTCTAGGAACCGGTCGATAAGTTCCATTCATTTTGTTACATAAATTTTAGTTATGTTTTCCTCCCCGGACTAGGATAGATCCCAGCTGTTTTCCCTACCTAGGAGTACAAAAGGCTCGCAGTATATAGTATGATAGGGCGACCTATTGGTTCGTCATTACTGGTCCTCCCTTAGTGAAACGGTCTCCCGTTACTGGTACTGGTCCCCCTCAATGATCCTCCTTAGAGGACGACGTCTTCGGCACACCTTCTGAATCCCAGGCACTTTGGAGTACGTCCTCAGCGCGTTTATTTGAATCCGCAAACACGTTGAGCGACGTCTTTGGCACGTCTTCTGACCAGGAAACTATCTCAACGGTAGGTCAGAACGGCCCATGTGTTGCATATGTGCAGAATCGTCTCTCTCTGGGAAGCAACAAAACGCAAATATCTCGACCCCAATACAACTCTGCACAGAGTTAGGGACGACGGAAGTTGGGCCGTTGGCTGCGTTAGCCCTATGCCTGGAGGAGGAGAGCGGGCTCAACTTGGCTGGAAACAGCGATGACGAGCGAGTGATGGTGGCAGAGTGCGTGGAGGGGCGGAGTAATCCCCGTGATCACTGTTTCCAGCCAACTTGAGCTCTTCTTCCGCGTGCAGGCATAGGGCTAACGCCTCCAACGGCCCAAATTCTGTCGTCCCTAACTCTGCGCAGAGTTGTATTGGGGTCGAGATATTTACATTTTCTTGTTTCCCAAAGAGAGGCGATTCTGCCCATATACAACACATTGGCCGTTCCGACCTACCGTTGAGATAGTTTCCTGGTGAGTCCACAGGCACGTAGAAGACGTCTGGGTATTCTCCGCTATTTTCGTGCCATAATTTTCCCGTCACTTTCTCCCCTATTTTATGACTAGTTTCTGCGGCGGCGACGCGATCGATAGTATGACTCAACGTTTAGCGCGTTATTGTAGACTATGGTTACTGCTCTTGCACAGTCTAAGCATTGACAAAAATAACATCAAAAGCGAAATCTAGAAGAAGGACAGGAGTTAGGAGCGGAGTGAGTTCCTGAGCACAGTATGCGTATTAATACTGTCAGCTATACTCTTCAACTGATCCGAGAGTTATGGAAGGATGCTGCGTAAATAGACGAATGTTTAGGATAGACGAACATAAATTTGCACATGGTGTATCCCTTGCACGTCGCTGCTTTTTATAACATTGCGAAATGTAGTGGAAGCGCTATTATGGGCGTCTAATAATGTCATACTCTCCCTCTCCTATACCTCTCTCGCTGACTAGTTTTGGTAGAACTACTCGCTGAAATAAAATTCGTTATTGTACCTAAACGGGCAGCTTAACTGAGCTTTACAGTCGCAGCTGATAGGCTAATTGCGAAATTTGACACAGTGCACCGCTGGTCGTGAGTTGCAGAAAGTAGTCCGGTACCTCTTAACAACGTAGATTTGATTGGATGGAAAGGAACTGGCAGGGATCAAAATCCGGGCTCTTCAAGTTATACAAGGCACTCAAAGCGTTCTTCATAAAGCCCCAATTGTTTGAAGTTTAAAGAAATTCCTTGTGAAAGCCCTGAGTGAGAGATTGCCAAATACAACATAATTCATATGTCAAACGACAAACTTGTGCAACAAAACAATAAAGGAACCTTAAGGTAGAGTTTTTTGTCTATTCTGTTCTCCAATCCTGCAACCGATTTCACTGGTAGAATTGGAACTACTGCTCGCAAACAGATAAAAGACGTTCTTCAAAGTAGAAATACTAAACTAACTACAGCCAATTTAACACGTTTCATGTTACGGATACAAATATTCAAATAACAAATTCTTTACCAGTAAAGAGTTTCGCCCCTTCAGGTATATGAATGAATACTAGTCACTCAATTTTCATAGGACTATTGTATAGGAGGTTTTATACAAAGTGCAAAGTTGTCTACAGATTGGTAGAATACTTTTTGCAGTGCACTTTCTTTAGAGTTGGCAATTAATATCACGAGGAAGCGTTATAGTAAATATATCGTTTTCACACAAAAATTGGACACTCTTATAAGCATCCTAAGACCTTTGAAATCAATGCGAACTCTTCCAAATCAAAACGACCTTCAGACTGGTTAAACTGCAGACTCAATAAGACAAGACGGTTAGAATAACTTTTTGTTCAAGGGGAACCTCTGGATTACGCTCATCTGATTTCAGTAAAATCATATGTTCACTGTGCTGAAGTGCGAATGCGACGCGGCACCACCGGGTCGTTGGGTTCGGTGGCGCAAGTATAGACTACACCTAAGCTGGTTCCTATAGGGAAGAACCCATAACGTGGCGCTGGCAATGGAAATGTGAGTGTTTGATCCACTGTTAGGGAGCAGAAAAGCGTGGTTACTTCTGAAAGCTGACTTGCAGAAACAGAAGTCTTCCAAATGGGGTGTCTTAGAAGAATATTAGTGGAATACTATTTAGTTGTAACAATCGCAATTCGAGATCGAATTACGAACGAAACTATCCGGAAGGCCTGCTGACTCAGACCACTGCTGACGACAAAATCCGAGAATCTTAACAGTATTATAAAAATCCGACTCCTGAATTTGACACCGTAACCCGGCGTTCAATTGGGGCGCGGTCGGTCCTTTAAACTCGTGGCGCAATCGCACAGTATAGAGCGGATATCGACAGGCGCTTCGGACATCCTACTATTACGATGTTTTGAAGGATGCGAAGTAGTTAGGGCTGACCGAACCAGGGGTGCACACGAAGTTCTGTGCGTTAAATTTTTTTAACGAAATTTTTTAACGGAAAATTTTCGTTAAATTTCCGGTAAATCGTTAGATTTCGTTAAAAAAAATACAATTAGCGCAAATTACTACTTAAAAATGAAAAAATCAAGGAAAGCGTTATATGTTTCATCTTCAACAGGTCAGCAGCTAAAGTTCAAGGAATGGAGTGTAACAGTCAATGTAAAACAAACAATTCACTACCAATAAAGTGTTGACAGTAAAATAAACAACCTCTCAGCAAAAACTGTCTTCAGGGTGAAGAAGAAAAAGTATGGGATTATCATTCAAGAGAACGGCACTTAGTCGGCTGGGTAAGTTTGACCAGACAGATCCCAAAATTCCTTTCTTTCTTAGCTCTTTGCAAAACCGTTTTGTGTGATTGTTCTACGAGCATGTAAAATCTCGCCCGCTAGTACAGAAAGAATTCATGAAAATACATCTAAAAGCCTACCACTGTTAACACGTTGATGAACGCAAGATTTTCGCGTGCGTGGTGCGTGGGACCAATCGATTTTTTTGCAACGTCGGAACCGTGACACGACATCGTGTCACACGATCCCATACGGCCGAAAGGGCGTGACACAGTCGTCAACTTGCTAGCGTTCAGAGGAAATGTAGCTTTCCAAAATTTTATACTATTATCGTTTTTCTCAAATCATTTAGAATGCGTCCACCGACTGAAAACGTTCTCTTCTTCTCGAGTGTTTCAGGTGGCGAGCAAAAGTGTTTTGGGATAAGCAGCGCCAAGTGCGCGCAGGCATATCTTACGCGGTGGTCGGACCAGTATCTTTGTGGATTTTTTGACGTGCTTGGCAGCTCAGCGCAGAACTTTTATATCTCCAAAAATGCATTATGCTACATTTTTCACAGTTAGAGCTGAAGAGTCTACCTACTCAGAAAGACTGCCTCCCTCCCGGAATCCAAATATGCCTTCAAACACATTGCAGCAAGACAAATTCTCTGTGCGTAGGTATTTAGGAGCTACTTTTGATTGTTAGTTCTGGTGTTTGTTGCATTGCAGTTTTTTCTCACCCTTGTTCTATACAGAGTATTTCAATAAATAAATAAATTTAAAAAATTCAACAAGCGCCATAAAGATTTTGGAAATAATACACTTTGGACATATAAAAGTATTGCGCTGAACCGCCAAGCACGCCAACGAATCTATAAAGATATGAAAATAGCATCAAAGCATTAAATTATTCTTGCTGATTTCAATAGTTTTTCAGGAACAGTTCTAATCGGAAGGATGAGGCCTGCAATATCAGTGAAAACTAAGGGGAAAAGTGATAAACTTACTGAGAAAGAAATCCGTTAAAAATTCCGTTAAATTTCTAAAAATTTCCGGTAAGTCGTTAAGCCGGATTTTAACGAAAAAGCCGTTAATTCGTTAAATTCGTTAAATCGTTAACCGTTAAATGTGCACCCCTGGACTGAACGGATCTCGAATACCTTGGCCTCCTTAGCAGAATTTTGGTATCTTGTTCTGGTGGTCAACTGTGACCTAACACTAGGCCTTAACTTAGCATGCTTGCAAACGCACTGGTGCGGTGTTTTGTAGATTTTCAAATAGACCACGTTCAAGTAGTTTATAGCGCCTGGAGCCCCTCGATGAGTCTATTAAATGGTAGGCTTGGTAGGTATCTGATGAAGACTGCCTCCACAATGGTAGACCTCGGAAAAGCAATTGTTTCATAGCTTCGACGGTATCCTGTATCAGTACGCGGAGTGCTTCAAGCATCCTAACCGGGGATAAGGAAAGGTCTATCATATTTACCTCTAATAGACAAGACCTGTGAGTGATGGTAGCTTTGCATCAGACACCGAGCCCGTATTTTCTGTGTTTAACGCCAGCCCTGGGCGTCTTAAGGTATTCAGTGAGTTTCCTTCGAGACGTCTGCGGACCTGCCAGGATCATCGATATCGATCGATATTATCGATTTTTTGAGGATTTTGTTCAGGCGGCACGAAACTTCAGCCCTGGGAGTAATCGAGGTCGCTGAACACGAATCTGAAGTCGACCAATCGATATCGATCGATATTATCGATTTTTGAGGATGGCGCTCAAGTGGCGCAAAACTTCAGCCCTGGAGCTCGATAATATCGATCGATATCGATTGATCGACTTCAGTTTCGTGTTCAGTGACCTCGATTACCCCCCAGGGCCGAAGTTTTGAGCCACTTGAACGCCGTCCTCAAAAAATCGATAATATCGATCGATATCGATTGGTTGACTTCAGATTCGTGTTCAGCGACCTCGATTACCCCCAGGGCCGAAGTTTCGCTCCGCTTGAGCACCATCCTCAAAAAATCGATAATATCGATCGATGTCGTTTGGTCGACTTCAGTTTCGTGTTCACTGACCTCGATTACCCCCCAGGGCCGAAGTTTCGCTCCGCTTGAGCACCATCCTCAAAAAGTCGATAATATCGATCGATGCCGTGTGGTCGACTTCAGTTTCGTGTTCAGTGACCTCGATTACCCCGAGGGCCGATGCACGGTTGCCGACGTGTTCGGCACGTCTGCGGCTCGCCGTGCACGGTTGCTGACGTGTTCGGCACGTCTGCGGCTCGCCGTGCACGGTTGTCGACGTGTTCGGCACGTCTGCGGCTCGCTATGCATGGTTGTCGACGTGTTCGGCACGTCTGCGGCTCGCCATGCACGGTTGCCGACGTGTTCGGCACGTCTGCGGCTCGCCATGCACGGTTGCCGACGTGTTCGGCACGTCTGCGGCTCGCCATGCACGGTTGTCGACGAGTTCGGCACGTCAGCGGCTCGCCATTCACGGTTGCCGACGTGTTCGGCACGTCAGCGGCTCGCCATGCACTATTGCCGACGCTTGACGAAGCCCCGCCTCAAAGGGGGCGGAGCACAATCTCGGCCAGCAGCATATAAGCGGCCGATGTCTGTACATTGACGCCATTTGAAGTGAGGTGTTAGCCTTGAGCGTTCGTTGTACGTCCAACGTCCGAACGAGTTTGAATTGTTGTTCCTGCAGTGTTTGGCGGCTCTGCAGCTTCTTGAAGATCACGAATCCATAGCAACATCAAATCGTTTGCTAGGGAAGGATGAGCAGGAGCTTCGGCTATGCTCTACTCCTGAGCACGAACGTCGTGCGGGAGCAAACCAATACGATCAATACGAACATTGCTCTGCACCCCGTCGTGCAAGCAACGCTCCTGAGCAAGACAGTCGTGCCGGAGCAAACCAATACGATCATTACGAACATGGCTCTGCACCCCATCGTGCAAGCAGTGCTGAACGCCGTGCTGCCAAGGCTGAACGAAAGAGACGGTCACGAGAACAGATGAGCGGCGAAGAGATTGAGGCACGCCGTGTTGCCGATGCTGCACGAAAGAGACGGTTTCGAGAGCAGATGAGCGGCGAAGCGATTGAGGCACGCCGTGTTGCTCATGCTGAAGGACAGCGACGTTCTCGAGAACAAATGGACAAAGCAGAGATTGAAACACTTCGTGCTGTTAATGATGAGCGGCAGTGACGTTGGTGATCAATACATATCTCTAGAACCAGTCGGCTTCTCAATGGCTTCGAAGGTCTAAACGTTCAGAAAAGAAGATGGCCGGAGTGTTCTATTCTCGGGGTTTGGGGGCGAAGCCCCCAACCAGTCGTTTGGCGGCCGATAGGCCGCTGAACTCAGACTCGAATTACATCAGAAACGGCCTAGCTCAGTCGTACAACACAAGACGCTGCATAGTGCCGCCCTCACCCCTTCATTATACGGAAAATCTTACTGTTGAGAGTGAGAAAGTGTTCATGAGCTTATAGAGAGGAAACTGAGAGACATACGACCAATATTCTTCATCTCAATTTAGTCCTCCAGCCTTTCGAGCTGTCCTAGAATATTTACACGGTATGTGTCGAGTCATGCCACTCCACTGTCGCAAAAACGGTAGGAAAGATCTTAGGAGCGTTGGTAGGCCTCTACTATGAATATTGCGAGGACATTCAGGGGTCTAGTTAGACCTCGAAGGTCCCAAAGAGGGAGAGAGAGAGCTTTCGTTCACCTTAGACAGCTCTGCAGTGTGCTTAGAGAAGTTATCTGCTTGGAGGATATGAGATTAGCTCCTTCACCCTTAAAAGACATTTCCCTCCTATAATTGGTCGTAACGGCTTCAGTGTATCCTCCTAGACGTGTCAGTGCAACAGGCCTTAGCGTGGTGTGGTCAGTCTCATCCCTCTAGATTTCGCAGGCCGTCACCGTGCTTGGATTCGTAAGCCGTTATCGTTCTTGGAGACTCGTTCACCGCGACCGTGAGCTCATGATTCACACTTGAACCAAGTATGGAAACATTCGCGCCCGTTTCGAATCTGCCGTGGGGGCCGGCTGGGTTACGGTGTCAAAGTCAGGAGTCGGATTTTTATAATACTGTGAATCTCAGGCCTATGTTATACTCCCGCGGGAGTATGCGCGGACGGGCGGTCGCGCCGAGGTCCCTCACCCGGCCAATCCTTCCGTCGAAAACAAACGTGTATGTATACCAAAAAACGTTGTTTTGGAGAGCCCGACAAACTGCTCTGAAAGAGGCGTGAATAAAGCAAGCAGAGGAAGACTTGACTAGACGAAGAATTTATTTACAGCGTGCGAAAGAAATGGCTTTGGATCATATGGCAGGGGAAAACATTGTTCGTGGCGCTCGCCATTCTACGATACCCACAGAAAGGTACCGATTCCGAAACCGCCATCAAACTCGACGCCCGCTAATGAGGAATACGTAAGTAAGCTATTACATCGGTAGTTTTGTTTACCTTGTTTTGTAGCACCGTTAAAGCAGGGTTTCGAAATAGACCATACAATTTGCTCAATTTCATTTCAGGCTCTAAAATGTCAGTGACCGATGTTGGAGTTCTTGTTAAGATCTTGTGTAAAGAAGATCTCATTCGTATTTTTGTCATCGGCTCCGACTCAATTGGAAAAGTGCTATTTTCTATACTATTTCCAAATACAGTCTTCTTTGTCTGTAGGCATGAACTCCATATAATCCTCGTTCCGATTCCGTTGATTTGTATTCCTTTTTCCATGCCGTATGATGTTTCATTATGACAAGGTGTAATGTTGCTGTCATAAATGTGAAAATTATTAAATAAAAAATGCTTGTATAGCAAAATAAGCAAAATAGACGTTGCACTGCCGCCATTCACTCTTTTTTTTCATCGAAGCCTTCTTTGTACTTCTCACATTTCAAATATTGAAAATATTGGGTGAGCGAAATTGGTTTGAGTGAAAGATTTTCCTCATCACGTGCTCAAACGCAGCAGCTTGACCAACCTAAATGTGTCGGTTAGTAAACTTTGAAAAATAATCGATGAGTAAATGAGCTACTGAAAATGAAGTGAAGCTTGTTTATTTATTTACTCGCATTCGAAGATGCACCACAGCACCGATGAAGCAGTCTAAGGAACAAAGCAAACGCCTGAGTCGAGTCACGCGCGCTTCCGCAGTTTTCTCGGCGGCAAGCGGCAGAGGCACGGAGCGGCGAGGTACTGTAGCTCCAGTCGGGACCGCTACGGCTTTTATTCGCCATTCGCCTTCCGGATCTATCTTAGTTGGGGGGGGGGGCGGCATATAACTAAAAACCATGCAACTAAAGATCTAGGGAATCACGGAGCGGGTTCTATAGGGCAAAATAGAGCCCAACCTGACAGAATTCACAAAAGTCACACCACAAACAAAAAATTCACCATGGTAGTGAAGCGATGTGCGCCGCACACCATTGTGGATCCGGATTATAACATTCAGGCAGTTGTCAGCGGTGCTTGAATGCGGTTTGCCCGCCGATAGGTGTTAAAAACCGCGGCGATTTTTTGTTTGTTGTTTGTTTTCTCATTTGTTTGTTTGCTTCTTGGGTCCTATTATGTTCACACTAAGGTGCTTCGTGAATCCAAGGTAAATTTGTTACATAATGTTTAGTTATGTGCCCCCCGCCGACTAGGATAAATCCCGCCTTCCCGCCCTGTGTCCGCGCTCTATCCGCTCCCTGCCACGAAAGTCTAGAGCGCAGACAGTCTCTGCCGGTGCCGAATCAGCGCTAAATCAGCGGCGGCAGCCATGATTACGTGAATCGTTTTTGCCGCTCCAGCGGCGGCGAGCTCTGCGTCCCTGCCCTATGGTTAAGAATGGGCCGCGGCGTTGCGACAGAAGTTTATGGAGCCTTCTCGACACTTTTCCACGCTAAATTTGCGAATGAAATAAATACCAGAACTGTACCCCATTTATTCCGATGAAAACAACGTATTCGAATTGGTCGTGGTCCTTGTCATGCACCAAAAAGTCTGGGGGGTCGAGCGTTCTATCCCCTCGTCCAATCGAAATAGAAACTCTTACTCACCATTCGTTTACCGAGCTGTTTCTCAATCAGCTTACGCAGATCTTTATTGTCCATCGCGGATCCTACCTCTACAAATGATCGCTTACAGTCGTCCAGATGGACCAGAGCCGTTGCATGCACACAGCGCCAGAAGAGCGGCTATGACAGAAAATGTATTCACTCCTTAAAAAGGCTCCAGTCAATAAATTCTCAAGCGCTGTTCAATTTTTAGCAGAAAATTAAGGCTCTCTGCAGTGATGAACCATATGATCAGGGAATTCGATCCTGCATCGACTGCCGTAAAAAATTGATGCAAAAATCGAACTCTTTGATCATATCGCAGATTGCTGCAAAATGTAGAATCGTTTGATTCTAGGTAGAGGAAGATTTGCTTCCGCGACAACGCAGCCTTCCACGGTTATACTCGGACAGCTTTCGAATATTCGAAAAAAAAACTAATAGCGCATTAGAAAATAGAAGAAAAGCGACTCTTCCACTTTAAATATGACCTCTAAAATTAACTTCTCTTGTGTGGGCTACGTGAAGGGATCGATTTTTCGTTGATTTTTGGCAAAAATCGAAGCACTTTCCAATCAAAGCGAATTCTGGCGCTTATTTTATTCAAAATATTTCATGATGCAGTTCTCACGAAAGCAGCAGATAGAGGTGTCAGATTAGGGTTCTGTTTACAGTCTGTATGTCGCTCATCTAATCAGATGGAGGATTTTCGCGTATAAGAAAATGTTAGACAGCGGAGAGAAGACTTCCGACCTTTAGCTTCAGCTATCTAGCAAACAATTTCCTGTTCTTAACGTGCAATTTTCCTATGTCTCTTTTTCCGATGTGTTCGCTCATAAGTGACGTAAGCTTCGTGGGTTTAAATGTCCAAGTTTAAGGTCGTAATTCGTTCAGGAGCTTGCAGTAAAGTCTTGATTGGCGAATTTTGACGAGCTGTCAACTTTAATATTCCAAGTAAGCGACCGTAAAGACTCAGCCGTCATCTAAACATAGATACGGCAAAAACCAAACCCTAAGTGAGGAAAGTACTATGTTATCCTGGATACACGCGATTAAATGATCTAATATTTTCAAAGTAGTTTGCAAACGTTAAGTCATTTTCTCATGCCAGCCGTCGTTGTAGCATTTGGCGCCGCGCTATCTATGTCTCATCTCGCGAAGCAAATGCCAACGGTCCTATAAGTACGGCGGCATGCGCTTCAGTCAACTTCTCCACTCTAGTGCGAATGCGCGGCGCCTCACATTTATTTCTAGTTCTAAATTTCTCCTTATTTCTTTATTTGACTTCTCCTATTGCTGCTCTCCGTCGCCGTTCTTATTGATCCTTCCTTCGTTTCTTGTTCCGCTTGATCACTTATTTCTGCCTTATTTGTTAAACTGTCGTTTAATTACTTTACTCACTTAATTACTGGTTTAGTTACCCAGGTTTGAGGTGAAGCGCTGAAGTGTTCGTGTTCTGATCTGTGGCAAGACTACACTAAACCACTGAAACATGTCATACAATATGTGAAGAAGGCGAGATACAAAATGAATCCTGCACACTACTTCTGCTGTTTTCTATTTTAATATCGTGAATTTTGCACTTTACTACCAACAATCAGTCAGTCACAGTCGCAATCGGTTTTCGCGTTATTCTATAGAATACAAGCTCATGTGAACATCACGAAATTTCGAAGCCTCATGGAACGGGTGTAATTGGCTTTCTCCATGTTCATGTGCACTCGGCCTATACGCCGCAGTGGCGTTAAGTCCTTAAGCCAACGGTTCGCCTCTAACTGCAATATTCACTGGAAACTCAATCCACAAGTAATTCTGCCTGTAAGTAGTTCGCTCATAGTTCACTTTGCTAATGCCAACGATCGAGCTGATATGTGAATTGTAATTGTGTTCCTATGCTCTCGTTTCCTAACTTTTGCTTCTATTTGTTTCTATTTTTTTCTCGATAGTTCTCCCTGCGCTCTGCTACGCCGCCGAAACGTGGGCTGACACTGCGTCCACGTCATAGTCCTTGCGTATTACTCACAGAGCGCTCGAAAGATGTCTTCTCAAGTTTAGCCGGTTACCACAACACCGAGCTGGCCTTCACAGTTCCGATTTACGCACGATGTCACGACCACGAGACGTGGCGGAATACACATCGAAGATGAGGCATCGATGGGCCGGTCATATCATGCGAAGTACGGACGACCGCTGGACAAGAAGAACAGCGGAGTGGATTCTGAGAGGGTGCAAGCGTCCTCGATGAAGAACTCCAACGAGATGGTCAGATGTGTTCGTCGAAAATATCGAAAGGCAGCGTTTGTTGCCAAATTCTAATTTAGAATCGGCTGACTGTCGTAGTCGTCGTTCGAATCGAGCAGTACGAATATCGTGGATGACGATTGCGAGAAAACGAAACGAATGGCGATTGCGCTGGGCCCGCACGACCAGTGAGGACGAGCCGTCTAAGTATCTAAGTAAGTAAGTAATTATTTGTTTCTAATTATTTTGTTTGATTTTTCTTCATAACCATCGAGTTTGCAGTATTCCTTCTTGCTCTTGTTCACCGTTGTAGCTCTTACCTTTCTTCTCTTCGAAGTTATGTTTCGTAATTTATCTAGCACTAAAAACGCTCGATTCTCTCCTCTCCCAACAGCAGACGTTATGCGGGCGTTGACGCAGTGATGGAGTTGACGGACCTACTAAGCTGGCATCCGGAGCCGTTTCTGACAGCGACTTTCAGTGTTTGGCGGACCGCTGCTCTTCTCCATCAAAAGCTCCACTAATTAGCGCTCAGTCCTTAGTACTGCCTTACATCAAAATATTTCAGCCCTTTTTTTCATGCAAATTTTCCCCCTCCTGCAAATATTACAGTACGTCTTGATGTTGCGCTTTGATTCGCTGAGCTTTCTTTGTTTTTTTGCCGCGTTGTATTACTCACCATGTTGTGTCCCTCGGTTTCTTCTACTTTAGGATTGTGCGCACATTTATGTGCAAATAAATAAATAAATAAATAAATAAATAAATAAATAAATAAATATTGCTCCATAGTTCCTTTATACTTCGGATCGATTTACTGAACATGGAAGCCTTTTGTTACGTGAGGTCAAACAGCGCCGGTGGTGTAAGGCGAACATCGCTACCCAGAAAGCAGGTTCGAGTCCAGCCTGGCGCAAGAGTTTTGATCGCAACCAAACATCTTTTCAACAGGTTTTATCTTTCTTTAGCTTATCCGATGTCTTAAAACTGCGGCGACACTGGTAGCTCCAGAAGTGAGAGGGACGTGTGGATGGATTCGGGTAAAGGTTGGAAACAAAACTACTAAGGCTTCCAATAAATAATAGGCTCTCCATCACCCAGAATAGTTTTTTCTCAAAATTAGTACTTTTTTTCGCACCTTTTTAATTCACCTGTTTCACTAAGTGGACCCACTTTGCAGCTTTATGAAACAACTTCATTTTATAAGGAAAATTAATGGTTTAAAAGTTGTTTTGAAGTTTGTAGCAACTTTGTACTGTATTAGAATGAGAGATCGCGCCATGCATTCACCTAGCTCGATGCAATTTTTATTCCGAAAATAGTATGAATGCTGATTACTTAACTAACAAAGAGAAGACGTGTTAATGCATATGCTCTCTGTAAATGCTTTTTTATGATCCGTTGGTAAATGAGGGAAATTCCACGCTAACAGAATTTTCGCTTTCAATCCATGAGAAATCGCAAAGCCCTGAATGAGTGTATGGCACAATCTCTCCCTTCAACAGCAAAAATATCTGCCTACCTGAACTTCAAAATTAGCTTGAGGCCATTATTTTTCCTAGAAAAACCTAAGGTTATTCTCACTTCATTCTTTACAGCGCAGGAGGACCGTCCTGGATCTCGTTTTTTGCTTCCGCATTCTTCGTGGAGAGATTGCACTGCAAGCAAACAAGTTCTGGGTGTTCCGTCCTTCTGGGACAAGACGACGTTTCTTTATTCTTGATCATCCTAGACTATACCATAGGAGATACGGTAGCCTATATAATAACAATGTCTTCCATCGATGTTCCAATGTCTGGCTCCTGACTTATGGCAATGGAGTCGAGTAAAATATTTAAGCGGATACTTAGTGATTTGGATCTCCTTCAATTACTTAGAATTGAGGATTTAGCATTGTTCTAGGCGACTCTGAATCGTGGTTTATTTTCTTTTCATTTCTATTGTTTAACTTTTTTACCGAAACCCCTCATATGCCTGTCTCGGATAAGCCTCGAAGTCGTTTTGCAGTAGGCGTAGCTTAGTTCACCCTATCTGTGATCTATTTTCCAGCTAGCCACACTCCCGTCAAGAGTTCTGCTTATCGTGTCATCCGTTTCCTTCATGCCTAAAGTCCAGCTCTTGGTTCGTTGCATGTCACTGGGGTATGTTGCTTAATCGTCACTTCACCACTTTTGCTACATCCTGGATAAGGAATTCTGTGCAAGATGCGTTCACCAGTTACAAGTTGTTATGACGCGTAGTTGCTTCCCCAGGGCCAGTGCCCAGCGTACGTATTTAGTTTAATGAGGTGCTACCATGCGCCCGCGTAGGAATGACATTGTCAGTTGTGCTGGATAACCCCTGCAAAAACTGCTGCGAGACAACTTGTGCGTTGTGGACGTGGCTGTACATGATTGGATCGAGATGCGATGTCGCTGACCCCAGTTACGTGCAATTAATCAGCGGACTAGTTCTAGGCATTATAACTTACGGGAAACATCTTTTCGGTACTCTTTAATGGGTACCTAATATTTGCAATGGGCTTACTATGGGTTTCTGGTGTCCTGATTTACTTAGTGTATTAGTGTTTGTATGTTCTTTGCGTCTGCAATTTTTTTGTTTTTGTTAGATATTCTGACCAAACTGCGTCAATTCTTGCACTTACGATTGATTCTTTTAATATTAATGTTTGGGCACACCTTCGGTGTATTGCATAAATAAATACATAAATAAATAAATAAATTTATAACGTTTAAAATACTATGCTATCCTTTTTAGGGCAATTGAGGGCGATTCTCTTGGAAAACTATAGTAAACTTTCCTAAGGCAGCAATTTATTTTGAACTTCTTAGAGAGCATCTGCCTCAACGTGGCTCTCCTTGATTTGGGAGATGTTTCAGAAGTGTTCAGGGATCTATCCTAATCGGAGGAGAGGAGATAAGCGGGCATGTAGTGATTTGTGTCGTCACTCCTTTCCTTCTCTTACAGCTTCAGATGCTATTCTATGATGCGAGGGTTCGTTTATGCAATTTTTGCAAATTTATTACATTCATTCGGCGGCTGAACTAAAAGATCCCAGAGAAAGTCATACCGAATTTTCCATGAACAAAAAATTATTTCAATCATTTTAGAGGGTCTCGTTACCTGTAAGAAGCTCGCTTCCATTTGAAGGACGTTTGCGTTAACTTCAGGAGTATCACGTTCGCTTAGAAGATTGTCCAATTTGTCGTTAAAATGGCTCAAATTCAGTGGGCATGACTGTGAGACATGATCTACGCAATTGCCACTTCACGATTGTCCCTCCCGGTTAGGAAAGATCCGTGGTCAGCCTGCTTAGAAAAGAGTCCAACTTGATGTTCGCGTTGTTGCAGAAACCAATCTAATCTGGGACACTAATAGAACAAGCATTCCAAGCTGGCTAGGCCCGACCGGCACAAGCCACCGCCAAGGAATCCCAGCTGGCCACATAAGACCAGCCTTACAAGACCACTCAGAGAGCACGCAGACATCGCACTCGCCTCGGAGTGCTGTTGGTGACAATCGTTGTTCGTTCGCGGAGGTGAAACCAGTCCCCATATGATTGTACGCTGTTTTTCGGATCTGATTGGGATGAGCGAGATGTTTTTCGCCTTCGTTTGTTCCCGCAGCAGCGATGCCCTTGCAGACGCCCTAGTAGATGACGGCTGACTATGAGTCTGATTCACCGATACTCTCTCGCTGTCTCTAGAGCTCAGTTCTCTCACTGACATTGTCTCGAGGACTAACAGTACCCCGATACCCTTATTGCCTGCATGTAGCCAAGCTACATATGGTGCTCCACAGGAGCACATTTAACGACTAACGGTTTAATCCAAGACATATGTCCTTCTGCACTTGGAATATTGCTCACCTGCACCAAGAAGGATATTCTCCAGCTTGAGAAAGTGCAACAAACGTTTACAAGAATAATTTTCTGGAATATGTGTTAAGTAGCGATCCCGTTTTTGTACTGTAGTACTCTTATATCTAGGTAGTTGTGTTATAGTGTTTACCAGCTGTATTTAGTATTTGTTTTTGAGTTTAAATTGCTTCTAGAGAGTAGTTTTTGTAGGAAACGTGCTGTATTGATTATTTTGTGTATGGCTGGCCGTGTCACCGGTGCGCCGCGTCCGAGCCCGCCGGCCGGCCGCAGCGAGGCGTGGTTTCTCTCCACCGACGGCCATAAAAGGCGAACGCCCGGAGCATGCGGCATTCTTGAGCTGTGTGCGCGGTGCTGAGCTGCGGCTCAGAGCGACTGTCTGAATAAAGGCTTAACTGCCGAGGTACCGACGCACATACCACAGAGAAATCATTCTAGATGTTCAGGGTTCTCGGAAATGCCTAACTACCTCACCCATTAAAAAGCTCAATCTAAAAAGCCTTCAGTGTGGGAGAGCCATAGCAGCTCTCGTGACCTGTTTTGGAGTCCTTCGAAGAGAAACCAGACTTTGCCCGAATAAATACTGGGTTTTTCGTCCTTCTAGTGAAAGCTTCACTTTGCACAAAAAAAAGCGTTAGTAGTAGGAGTCACAGTCAAATGTTCAACTCATTGTTCCATAGAGTCTCTAGGTGGTTTCAATGCCTTCCAGCAGATACTTTTAGGGCTGAGTGCAGTCAGACTTTCAAAGAGAGGTTGGAGAAATTGGGTCTTATACATATTTTCGGTACTGTTTAGAGTGATGGATTTTTTTTTTAGATGTCTCACCTTTACCGCATGTGTCCTTTTTTTGGTTGATTACTCTTAAGGTTTCCAATCAAGATCTATAGCGATGTTATGCACCCAAGCCTTTAGGAATGACGCTGTCTACACCTCTGATCCGGTCCTCTACCGACCACGATGTGCTCCTGCTTTGTTGTATTGTTTCCTTTCTTGTTATTATGTAACAAGTGCTCCGTCACGCCTATCGGCGTGCCTCGCGCATGCGCGCTTCGCGCGATGTTGCAGTATCACTAAGCTAAGGACAATCACATCGAGCTAGCTGCTCTACTGGTACAGCTATTTTCCCTACCAGAAGTACAAAAGGTTCGCAGTACGTACAGTGTCTAGTATGATAGGGCGATCTATTGGTTCCTCACTACTGGTCCTCCCCTAGTGAAACGGTCCCCCATTAATGGTGCTGGTTCCCCTCAATGATCCACCCTTAGTGGACAACATCTTCGTTACGTCTACCTGATCCCCAAACACGTTAAACGTCGTCTTTGGCACGTCTTCTGAGTCCCAGGCACGTCATGCGACGTATTCCGCACGTCTTCCGAATCCCCTGGCACGTAGAAGACGTCTGGGTATTTCTCGCTATTTTCACGCCACGTAATTACCGTCAATCGATACTCCAAAAACGAATTTCAGATTCGTGTTGTGCGAACTGGACTACCCCGAGGGCTGAAGTTTCCTGGCAGGTAGAAGACGTCTACGTATATTCCGCTATTTTCGTAACCCGTAACTTGGCCAACATCGATTGATGGCGATCGATACTTTTAAAACAAACTTCAGATTCGTGTTCAGCGATCTTGACTGCCCCCAGGGCTAAAGTTTTGACCGCCTAGCAAAAAGTCGATAGTTTGATCAGTATCGATTGATGGCGATCGATACTTCAAAAACGAACTTCAGATTCGTGTTCAGCTACCTAGATTGCCCCAGAGCTAAAGTTCCCAGGCAGGGAGAAGACGTCTGGGTATTTCTCGCTATTTTCGCGTCGTAATTTTCCCCCTATTTTCCCCCGAATTTTCTAATCTCTGCGGCGGCGCCGATCGATAGTATGACCCATCGCTTAGCGCGTTATTATAGGGTGAAAGTGATGACACCGATCTCTAATGTTCTTTTAGTTCTCGAGAAACCTAGTCAGCAACGACTGCCGTAGTCCATCGGATGTCCGCGAAACGAATTGCGTCGCCGACCCAAATTTTGACGACTTTGCTCAAGAAGCAACGTCTCTGATCTACGCAGGTGCTCAAGGGTTAGACCTCTTCAAGGGTTTTTCACCTGTATGAAGAAATGAGCCATAAGGATAAAGGATAAAAGTTGATGGTTGTCAACCCATGTTTGGAATGCGCCACGCATTCTATTTCTACTGGAGGTAAAAAACACCTATTCCTGTCAAGCTCAGTGCATTCAAAAATTTTCTGCACAAAATATTTTGCACAACAGATCTAGACTTTCTATTGGTGGCTTAATTTTAATTTTTGTGTACAATTCAAATCTTTACATGTCGTTTTAGCATCAAATCACTAATTTTATACGTTCATATTATTAGGCCATGTAATTGATAAGTCGACGACCGTGTGACACGACGTCGTGTCACACCCTTTTGGCCTCGTGGGACCATGTGACATGGTGTGGTGTCACAGGCGTGTAACTCATTTTTCTAGTTGGACTCAAATATCTCGAAGAAACTTTTCTTGTGTATTTGTACATGATCTTTAGATATTATTGTAAAAAGCCTAACCGTATGAACGAAAACCACTTTAGGTCAGTGATTTATTGAGCTTCTCTCACCAATGATAGAAGTCTTGTAGATACCTGCTGAACTCCTGAACTCAATTTCCGTCGAAATTTCCGGATTTCATGCCTTCAGCCACTTCAGGAGAATATTAATTTTTCGCGGTCGTGCATTGGTTTCGCAGAAGTAGATCAGCAGAATGCTATTGCTGAAAGCTTTCCTGCTTCATCTTGTGCACCAGCTTCCTCACTCTCTCTTTCTGTCATTCGCTTTTCATTATTTTCTTTCAGCCACTGGGTTTCTTGAGGCACTCGTTTCCGCTGCTCCTTTGTTAGCATTTTTCTGCACCGTGCAGAAATAAGAGAAGTAAAGAAGTAATTCATCCCATTCAGCTTTCATTGGCATTACAGTCTACTGTCGCAAACATGCACCTGGTGATCTGCAACGACATATCATTATTATTCCGCGGACATCAAATGGCCCGCGAAAACACCGTGTATAAGCGCCACGACTCACTCATGAGGTTCATTCTTGTTTGGCTAATAACGTGTTCTTCAAGTCGACGTACTCTCCAACAAATGCTGACCACCGCAGGATGTGGTGAATATTACGGGTAAAGTTGGTACTTGAACCATGGTGCACCGAATCTGACGTCGGGAGTTAGTAACGCCGATCGACGTCAGATTCGGTGCACCACGGCCCAAGTACCCACTTTATCCGTAATATTCACTCCATCCTGCTGTGGTCCCCATTTGTTGGAGAAGACGTCGATTTGAAGGATACTTTACTAGACGAACTAGAATGAACCTCATGAATGAGTCATGGTGCTTATATACGATGTTTTCGGGAGAAGTTTGATGTCCGCGGAATGACAATGATATGTCGTTGCAGATCACCAGGTGCATGTTTGCCGCAGTAGACTGAATCGACTACAGTAGGATACTATGGTATGCATGCCTACCATGACCTACCGTAATCGGTAAATTTCCGAAATAGCTACGGTCATCATGACCTTCTACCTTTCTAGGACAGCTCCTGAACACATTCTTCGTCATTATTTCTTCCGACCAGCTTCAGTGAGCATAAGATACTTCTTACAACTGAGTTTTTAGGAGCTCCTAGACACCAGGGGCCGGATTCATCAACGTCTTACAGAAATTTAACAGAGAAAATACAGCCGAAATCCCTGATAGCGCGGCTTATCAAGCGATATGGTAGGACATTTCGCTGCGCTATCAGGGATTTCGGCTGTATTTTCTCTGTCAAATTGCTGTAAGTCGTTGATGAATCCGGCCCCAGTAGGCGGTAATTCAGTCGGAGGTGTCGAAAATTGGCTCCATTCTCCAGTGCCTAATGGCGACATGGAAACGTCGCCGCCGTAAGCGAATGCAATCCAGCACGACCTCCAAAGGTCATTTCTTAGTGAGTGTCATTGAGTTGCACGGATGATGGTTCAGAGGCTGCTGGCACCTTGGTTACGCGATTTACAGACGCGATTTGCTCCACCTTTCAAGGCTTCTCGATTCTCGGCACACGTTCTCTCCTTGGCAGCCGTACCAGACCAGAGGCGCATTCCCTGCTCCTCATCTAGCGCGACCCACTTGTCCGAGTACATGCATTCGAGCGACGGGAATAATCGGCGGCTGAGTTTCTTTTCGGGGTCGAGCCGAGTGACTAAGCCGCGTGTTGTCGCCGCCGCAGCACATCGCCACGCTGTGCGGGCGTGTAGACGACGATCATCAAGTGTATCCGTGGCTGACCCTTCAATTGTCTGAAGGCCCTCAAATAACCGCTGCGATCATCCTTGTCGAGCGCCGTCGCTTCGTTGGTAATGTAGTGCCGCGCGACCGATTTCCTACATCGTGTCGTCGTCGTCATCGTCGTCATCGTCACCGGGGATAAATCACGCTCCTCGAACTTTACGGAGCGGCTTTGTGGTCACTTTTATTTGAAAGGTTGGATGTTAGTCCTGGAATGTTCTGTAGGGCTCTAGCTACATCTAGCTACCTTACCAAGCCAGATGTAACCTGTGCTTCTTGATTTTTTAGCTTAAAATTTCCATGAAACTGCTCTATTTTAAAGTGTTACATTCTCTTTTTCTACTGGTGTATAGTTCTTCTTTCTCTGTGATTAACTTTCAAATAATTCGAGGCGCTATAGTAAAATTTCCATGTCAAATGGGACACTCTTCTTTAAAATTTCATAAATTTTTCTTATTCCTCAGGAAAAAATAACGATTCAAAATTTACACTGAAATGTGAAAATGCAGCAAATTTAGTGAATTGAAAAGCGGATAGCGCCATGCATTCGTCTATTTCACCGCGGTTTTCTATTGATTGATAGTTAATACTACCCACTTGAAACAGCAAACTGCAGAGATGTGTGTTTTCTACAAATACTTTTGTTCCGCCTTTGAAAAATGCGTAAGGCCATCCAAGCAGAAGTTTTGCTATCAATCGAATAAAAATCGCGACGCCTTCGATTAAGGCACGGCGCAATCCCTTTTTTGCACTAAAAAAATGGCCGCCTTCGTGCTCTTTAAAACAAATTATTTTTCCTAAAAATAATTTTTAAAAATTTCAAATAAAGCGTTCATTTATAGGTAAAGGAATTAAAGCTTCAAAGAAAATTTTCTAAAACTTTTCATTCACCATCTCTTCTTTTAGCACCAATAAACCTTCATGCACTTTACAACAACCGTTAAACCACTATTCTACCTAGAACAATAATAGCCATTAAAAATTTCAAACATTGTGTCCACTAATTGGGACAAGAAAATTTCAGAAAATTCCAATAAAAAATAAAAAATTAACTTAATTGTTTTAAATTAGAGGAAGTCATACAGCATTTTCGAGAGACAAAAGAATTATTCTAACCGCTTCCGACAGCCACTCTTTAATATGGAAAAAGCTCAATTTGAGGTCAAAAAGGATCAATCACTTTGATTTCAAAAGCGTCAAACTTGCTTGGAAACGTGTCCAATTTGATTTGCAAAGTGTCTAATTTTGTTGGAAAAGTCTCCAGTTTGACATGAAAATGGTATATGACTCGGCTACCTGGACTTCACACATAAAATTTCCGTGGAACTGCTATATTCTTCAGTGTTATGTCTTCACCTTCTGTCGTTGCATCGTTTTTATACCATTCTCAGGTCGAATTGAACACTTTTAAAATCAAATTGTACACTTTTCTAAGCTCATCCAACATTTTTGAAACCAAAGAGAACTCTTCCGAATTGAAACAACCTTCATACAGGTTGAACTACAGACTAAATAGGATGGTTAGAAAAAAATTTGTACTCCAGGAAAATTTGAAAAAACTTTCTTGAATTTTTTCTTACTTTAGCTGCCAGAATAATGGGTGTAATAATTTTATAAAGTTTTCACTTTTGGAAAAAATGACACATATAATTTTGTTTTAAAGCGCAGCAAGGAAGCAACCATATGGTGCATTAAAAGACCAGATTGTGCCATGCACTCGAAAAGCTCGTCGCGATTTTTAGTTGATTGATAGTGTAAATGCTACCTTCATGAAACAACAAGGTGGGGATATGTGCGTTCTTCACAAGCATAGTTGTTGCATTGTCTACATGGTATGTATAAATCCACATGTAAATATAACCAACATATACATAACACAGATCTACGCAAGCAGTATTCCCCTTTTCCATTTCATGTTTCAGCGAGACAAAAAAAAATACATAAGACGTTACTCAATTAAAGGTGATCAAAGAGAGTACTTCAACAATGACAGTCAATACAAAATAACTTGCAAAAACTACAATTGTGAAGAACGCACATATCCCCACCTTGTTGTTCCATGTAAACAGCATTTAACTATCAATCAAATAAAAAACGCAACGGGCTTTTCGAGTGCATGGCGCAATCTGGTTGCTTAATGCACTATATGGTTCCTGCTTTACTGCACGTTAACCAAAATTTTATGTGTTATTTTTTCTCCAATATAAAAATTTTATAAAATTATTACACTCATTATGGCAGATAAAATAAAGAAAAATTCAAAAAAAGTTATCCTAAAAAATTTTCTAGCCATCTTATTGAGTCTGTAGTTCAACCTGTATGGAGTTTGTTTCAATTCGGAAGAGTTCTCTTTAATTTCAAAAGTCTTAGGCGAGCTTAGAGGAGTGTCCAATTTGGCGTGAAAATGTCCAAATTGGTTTGAAAAAAGTCCAATTTGACGTGAAAAGTGTCCAATTCGACCTGGAAATGGTATATATGTAAGTTTTAGAACAGCTAAAGCCTAAGTAGATCACTTTATGTAAGTCACAGCTTCCCTTCGCTGAAGACAATCGCCTAGTAATTGCAAGTGCAAGCGCTACTGTCTGGAAAAAGAGCCCAGAATGCATATCTGAGGCATTCTCTGTTCGGCGAAGAATCCGGTTCAACAGTTACGCCGGTGTAATTGCTTTGACGTTGATGCCCACTGACGCAAGCTTGAAGTCCAATTAGAGTGAAGAAGAAGAAGAAGGCTTCGACGGACTAGCCAGCTCTCCCGGTATCGCGTTCCACCATCCGCTTGCTGGGAGCTCTCTAGTGCATTTTTCCAATATCTGTCGGGACCTAGATCCTTGAAGATTTGTTCCAAACGTTCTATTTCATCTAATCATCAGGAAACTCTTACTCCCTTCCACTTCTTTCGATCAGGATGTGAAAAGGAACTACCTATTCATAGAAATTTTTGTCCGGAACTTTTAACCCTATGGCTAAAAAATTCTTAAAAAATCGCACGTAAATATGAAAATTTTAATTGCCTTGAACAATGATTTCAAGATTTTCTTCCGAAATACAATCCTTTCATAGCCTTAGGTTTGGAATTTTTCCAGCCTGTCCTTACTGCTTTTATTTTTATGACAACGTTTTCTTATGAGAAACAGACGAGCATTATTTAGAAATGCTATTTCTCGAGTCTATTTCGTATTGAATCTGAATTATGCGGTAGGGAGTGGAATCCCACCATACATAATCTATACTGGGGACGCGCAGTCGGAAGAGGCCCCGACTCTCGCCTGCGCCCGATACCACGTTCCTGGTTCGGATTTCTCGCCCAGGCCAACCAAGTCTTCCATCTCTCCGCGGTCGGTGAATTGGTACCAGACGTGTCTGGGAAGGATAGAGCGCTGACTTGTTCATCGGCTGGCCACCGCAACTCATTGTATGGCCAAATACGCATTCAACACGCCTCCACGACATCCCGTAGAGGTAGAATGCGTAGCCCATCCCGAAGAGGATTGAATAACACCGTCCTTTATCCTTTATCCTTATCCTTACCTTTGAGTTATGTGCCCCCCCCCCCCCGCACTGGGATAGATCCGACATTTCTTATTTCAGAAGTGCAATTGTTACTGTTCGGTTTCCAAATCTTCACGATTTTCTCGTTTGGCACTTTTGTTGATGATAGATGGACTGATGTTCTTTATTGTGGAGATGAAGACATAATCATATAATTGTCATGGAGATGGAGTCGAAAAAAAATCAATAAAGAAAAGGTTTTGGCTTTTTACATGCTAAAATACACCAAATCGACTCGAAGCGAAATGTTATTTAACGAATTTACCGGGTTTACCGATTTTAACGCGAAACTTTGTAGTTAAAAAATGGTCGTTAAAAATTTACCGAAAAAAATTTAACGGATGCACGCGACAGCCTGCACTTCCCGAGACTCCCTTACATGCGCTACACACGCACTACTGCTGATTGTTACTATGAATACTATTATTGCTTTTTTGCTACTATTACTACCACTATTATCCTTCTTCTTAGCAACATTATTATTTATTTATTTATCTATTTATTATTTATTTATTATTTATTTATTTACACGAGTGCAAGTACAATCGTGCGCAAACTGTATAAAAAATCACCAAACGAGAAAAGCAAATACAACCTACACATACTATCTAGGTGAAAAATGATGGACAACGTCTAAGGCATCAGCAAGTTATGGCTTCAGATGTGATTTCAGAAATTTTTTACAAGCTTCATAATTCCCAGGAAGATTCTGTCTTCTCCGAAGCTTCTCATATGAAGGGAGGGTCCTATGCAAGAAAAAGAAGTGCCTAAAGTGATTATGCTGGGTGTGATTGTGATTATGTGGAGCAGTCAAAGCAGGCGGTATCTCTCTCGCGCACCCAAACTGCTTTACAGTTCGGGTTCGCCCAGACCAACCAAACTTTCCATACCTCCGCGCTCGATGCCAGACCAGTTTCGAAGGGATGAAACACTGACTTCTTCATCGACTGTCCACCGCCATTTATTCTATGGCTTGAATACGCGTGGGGCGGCTCCGCGTGCAGTTGGACGAGTCATCGGGTGTCTCGTGTACACTGAATCGAGCGAGGTTCTTGGTTCGAGTCCTGCCCATGTAAATGGGTCAACCAAGCCTTCTATTTGTCCTGCGTGCTAGCAGACCTCTCCACGAAGGATAAAACGCTGACGTGTCCATTGCCTGGTCATCGCAGGTCATTTTATAGGCCAAATACGCCTTTCAGTCGCCTCTACGAAATAACGCAGAAGCAGAATGCGAGGCGCTTCCCAAAAAGAGAGTGATTAACGCTGTCCTTTATCGTTTAATCAAATCGCCTAGACGATGCTCGGAATGACACGACTCACGCAAGTGAGAGAAGTCCTCCGGAGTTCCGAGCTACGTCGACGTTCAAAGGTCAGGACCCTGTCGCGTGGGCGAAGTCGTCGAAAATTAGGTGGGCCGGCCAAGCGATGCGCTTCGCAGGCACCCGCTGGACGAGAGCCGTTATCGACTGGATTCCGCGGGATGTCAAGAGAACGCCAGTACGCCCACCAACGCGTTGGTCGGACTTTCTCTGAACGAATGATTCGATGGTCTTCGTGTCTCTCGAGCGATGAGGATCCACTGGAGCATTCTGGCACGCGACAGGAACGAATGGGAGACGTTGCTGGCCCGTTCGCTCGAGTAACTCGATGATCAACGGGACGACAGGTGGTACAGGTGTTCCAAAATCCCCTACACGATATCACAAGGGAGCAGAATACATGGCGCACCCTCAAGAAGGAAAGTTAACGCTGATCTTTTATGTTTATTGACCTTTAATACTGCATCAGGCCACGAGGTCGGCCGATGTCCTTTACTCCACAAATATTTGGACAGGAATTGCCCTCATTACTTTCGATTCTCAGCCCGATTCAGCGCTTTTAAGGCTGCAAGGCTGCCTTTGTTGAGGGCTTTACTTAGGAATCGCATTCGAAGCAAATGGAGTGTGCCATTAGACGGGCTTGTGAAAGCAGCATGCTTAATGGCTTAGAAAGTTCGTTGAAAAACGGAACGCAGCCTCGTCATGCAGTTGAAAACACTTCTGTCGCTTTCTCGGAAAGCTTTCTCAGAGCTTAGGCTTCACTGCGGGCTTTTGGAGCCCGTAAAAGTTCGACCAGGTAGCAGAAGTACCGTAATCTCTCCAACCTCTGCCTACTCCTCCTGCAGGGCATCTCGTGTTGTCATTTCGTGGTACGACCACAGTTTTTCCCTGACCTGAAGATCGCGTTGATTAGCGCGATCAACGCCAGACGTCGCGCGTGCGAACCTGTCGGGCAGGAAGCCTCGCCGAAAGAACTCGCGACGACAATGTCCCCTCTGATCGCCTCATTATCGTCGGCTCGAGTGTCCGAGGCCTCTCATCTCCACTGGAGCGCGTTTTTGCCGAGCGATCGGCGGCGACACGATGGCTGGACGGACGGGATTCCCGCGCACTGCTTGCCTTCAGTCCACCCACTCGCCACTCGGCCGCTCGCTGCCGCACTCGAGATCCCGTTTCTGGTGCTGCTCTGAGTGATTGGTGGCCCGTTGCTATTTTCCCACACACCTGCATCGCTTTTCCGCCGGAAGAATCCTGTAGCCTCCTCCTTCGCCTTCAGAAGCACGCTGATTACAGCGGTACTAGTCGTTGGTGTGACCTACATGAGTAGAAGCAACAGACAAATTACAACCAATCGGAACGCCGACCGAACACGTGCCAGCCAATCGGGGCACACCGTAGCGTCTCCTAACATTACATGGATCCGATCTTTCCCAGCAATTTCCTGCAACCGCAAGAAATCCTGGCAATGATAGAGTGATGACACATCGTGTCTGACCCTGACACTCGGCGGCTCGCCTTATCAGTGACTGATTACACGAACCGGTGCCACCGATGAGCACCTGCTTGTCATCTGCCCCTCGTAATAGCTCGTCGACCCGCCTTTTAAGTACGCTAGCCGGTATCAGTGTCTAAATCCGAATATGGGTTAGTGCGCCGTTCGTTCTGGCAGCTTTCTTCTATCAGTGTTTGTAATCGGAGCGCATGATAGCGCAGTCGGAAGGAAGCGTCGGCTGTCGCATGCACTCCAGTTCAACTAGATAACCAAGCAAGCCTTTCGTCAATTTGAGATCGGCGACATGGCGCCAGACTTCTCTGGGATGACAAAGCACTGACTTGTCCATCGGCTGACCACAACAAGTCATTGTATAGGCCAAATAAGGCCCCTCCGTGAACATTTCAAGTTGCAGTCCGCGATTTCTTTTCTTCTCTTTGTTACTGTGCTTTTATTCGCAGTGGCTTCAGATCGTTCAACTTGTCATTATTGTTACGCTTTTCAAATGGTTATTTTTAGCGCTTGGTATTGAGTGCACTACCCGGTCGCACTAGTCGTTCGACACAATTTACCGCAAACTTGGGTAATTAAACCAGTACATTAATGTTACGCTTTTCTAATGATTATTTTTAGCGCTTGATATTGAGCGCACTACCCGGTCACACCAGTCGTTCGACACAATTTACCACAAACTTGGGTAATTAAACCAAAAACTGAATTACACAATAGATCATGTTAATAACATCCAACAAGAGAATGAAGAATAGAAAAAAGGCACATGAGAAGAGCACCATGTGAATTTTCCCATATGATTCTTTTATAAGGAGTTTTTTGCTTGCACAGCGGCACAATCTGATAAAGCTCTAAGAAAAACTCTTTTACAATATCCCACGAAATCGTCCTATGATCGCGAGAAAGTCGTGATATTGAGCGATTCTCTGGGCATCATACCTGGCGGGTTAAGTACCTAACCCACTGGGTTCTGCTGACCTGAATCATTAATCTCCTCGTTACCCGTCTAATGCCTGCACTTTTACCTTCTCCTTCTGTATCTTCCCACACCTCCAAATCCTTCCACTTTTCACACCTCGCTCCCAACCCATATCTGGGTCAGGGTAAAGTTTGGGGTTTTAGCTGCATTTTGTCAGCATTTCCTTCCATTTTGCTAGGATTTTTAGCAGATTCACCGATTTTTAGCGGTGTTGTACCATTTTCACGTCGTAGTGGACACCTAGGGCGCGTTTAGCGCAATCGGTGAAGGCGCCGACTGTCGCCTGCACCCGATACCAGGTTCCTGGTTCGAATTTCCCGCCCAGGCTAACAAGCCCTCCATCCCTACAGGGTCGGTGAATTGGTACCAGACTTGTCTGGGAAGGATAACGCGCTGACTTGTTCATCGGCTGGCCACCGCAAGTCATTGTATGGCCAAATACGCGTTCAAATCGCCTACACGACATCCTGCAGAATGAAGTATAGGATACATGGCGCATCCCAAAAGGGATTGAGTAACGCCGTCCTTCATCCTCTATCCTTTATTGGACACTTCCCAAGCTAAATTCGACACTCTTCTACCAGGCTTGACGTTTTTGAAATCAAATCGAACATCTTCCAAATTGAAAAGAGCTTCTTCCACATTAAAATAGAGACTTTCCGAAAGGTTAATTTTCTGTCCAAGAACATTTAGTCTGACTTTGGAATTTTTTAGTCACCCGCCGCAGTAAGTGAATAGATTGGCTGAGATTTTTTTTAATTTTTCCATTTTTTTTATCAAGAAAAACAACATTTGAAGGTTTATTTTAAAGTACAAAAAGCTTATTAGTGCTAAGAAAACGAGATTGGGCCATGCACTCGTATAGGACGTCGTGATTTTCCGTTGAACGGCAGTAAAAAATTGGTTTAAGTGGAGTTAAACACTTGTTAAAGGTAAATCATCATCAGCAAATGTATTAGGTTGTAACGAAATAAATGGCACTGAACCAGTGTAAATTTAAACAGCTAATATCTCGGCTTGTAGGCAAGTTTATTAATCGAAATAAAAACCTTCTGATTCTACACATCTTTGCCAACGTGACACAAGCCTTTTTATCCCAGTAGCATAAAAATCAGAAGTTCTGGAACTGACGAAATAGTCGAAGGCACTTTCGGCATCCTGTTGGTATTTGAATATTTTCCCTACCAAGAAGTCGCCAAGATGCTTGAAGAAATGGTACTCTGTGGGGGAGAGGTCGGGAGAAAACGGAGGATGTGGTAGAGTTTCAATGCTCAGCTCATTCGATTTCTGCAACGTCATTCGTGCCACATGGGGGCAAGCATTGTCGTGCAGAAGGAGAACTCGCCTTCGGTTTACCAAGGCCGGCCGGATATCCTTCAACTTTTTCATCATTTCTTCAATTTCAATGCAGTACTTCTCTGCCGTGATGGATTCACCGGAAGGGAGGAAGCTGTGGTGAATAATTCCCAGCGAACACCACCATACTGTCACCATTACTTTCTTTTGGTGCAACTCCGGCTTCGCAAAAACCTTGGGGCTCTCATCGCTGTCCACCCACTGTGCCGATCGTCGCCTGTTGTCGTACATTATCCATTTCTCGTCACAGGTTACGATGCGATCAAGGAATGGGTCCGTTTCGTTCCGTAGAAGCAGTGCGGACGAGATCTCATATCGTCGGTTTCTTTGCTCCTCAGACAGCTCGTGAGGCACCCATCTTTCCAGCTTTTTGGTCTTTCCAATTTCCTTCAGATGCCGGGCAGCTGTGTTGTGACTGACGCCAAGAACCTTCGCTATCTCCCTGGTACCTTTGTGTGGATCCTCCTCTACCACATCTCTCAGCTTGTCCTCATCAACATCACCATGCCTCCCACGACATTCATGTTCTTCCAAGCTCTCGTCTTCATTCCGGAACTTCTGATACCAACGATACGCCGTCCGAATTGTGGAACATCCCTGACCGAATGCGGCGTTGATCTTCTCGTCCGCCTCCTTGGCTGTAGTGCCCAGCTTGAATTCATACAAGTAAATGCCTCGGATTACCCTTTTGTTCATCTGCAAAAAAGTCAATAAAATTCTAAAGTTTTCCACTTTCACATAGAAAATTTGGTGCTCACCGGTAGAGCAAAGTTTGCGCTTCTAAACGATATGCCACATGTTACGGTTTGTTCTTGATCAAACGCGTAAAGACGCGCCAAAAAATGGCGCGAGCCAGTGCCATTTAATTCGTTACAACCTAATAGAAGACATGTTCAAAGCAAGCAGTATTTACACTATCAATCAAATTATAATCACAGCGCTAAGTAGGGTAGAGAGCATGGCGCGACCTCTTACTTTAACAATCTGAAATTTACTGTCTTTCCGTATCCTAGAATAGGCTTTAATCCACAATTTTTCCTCGAAAAAAATAAAAATTTAGCAGCTTCAGAGAGTCTCCTCACATATTGCGGAGATGGAATTAAAAAATTGGATCTATCTTAGTCCGGGGGCAAATAACTAAAAAGTAGGAAAGAAAAAGAAATGAGACTTACCGAGCTGCTCCTAGAGAACGAGTTTAAACCTAAAAGAAACCAAAAACGAACGAACAAACAGAAAAAATAAAAAATCGCCGCGGTTTACAACCGTCCCAGCGGAAGAAGAGCGACGGAATGGAGGCATGCCGCGTGCTGGCCGCCGGCTGACATGTCATAACCAGGATCCAACATGGTGCGGAGGGCACACTACTTTGCCGGCTTATAACCGCCACAAATTTTTTCGTTTTTTCTTTGTGAATTTTCTTGTTTAGGCTCCTGTTGTTCCGTAGAGGCCGCTCGGCAAGTCTCAAGTGGATTTCTTACATATAATACTTCTTACTTAGGTGCCCCCCCCGGACTAGGATAGATCCAAAAAATTTTAAGAAAGTCATGCTAAATTTTTCCTGGACAAAAACTTATTTCGGCCTTCCCCGAGGGGCTCTTCATTCTAATGTCGAAGGTACCCATTTTGATTTGGAAGATGTTCAGTTTGATTTCAAAAGCGTTGAGATTGCTCAGAAAAGCGTCCCATTTGATTTTAAAAGTGTCCGATTTAGCGTGAAAATTATATATTTGTCCGTGCGTCTGTCACTCCGTCCGCGAATTTGACGTGAAAACTATGTGTAATGGGTAGGAAGGTAAAAACAAGGAGCTTTGTGACTCTTTGCGAACGTGCCCGCTCGATGTCACCTTCCCCAGGATGAGCATCGTCGGGGTAAGTGCTGGTGTGAGGACAAACGAGTTCCAGCACTTGGCAATCCGGCCGATCATAGTGATTATGGGACGACCTCCGTTACAGCAGCGGTCGAGGACAACGACACCGTGAAAACACATCAATTCCCAAACAAACCGTTCGCGTGTCATCGATCTGACAGCGCGGACATAAGCCGCACCCAGTACGGTAACGCTCTCGGAGTCGCTGTTCTCGACCAGACGGACATGGCCACTGCCTCTGATGTCCAGCTCATGGCCACTGCCTCTGATGTCCAGCTGATGCTTGGATAGCCACCACTAATCCTTCGAACGGCCTTAAAGCCATGCATAGGGCCATCGCCGTGTCGGCGCCGTATCTGGACGCCATGCGTCTCATTCGGAATGAATTAACCGCAGCTCCACTTCATTCCACAAACTCGACCGACTAACCACGACCTCGGTTAGCTACTGCTTTCTTAGACATGTCTTCCTGTTAGCCATTTCATTTACCTAACGTCTGCTGATACGGTATTCACACCGTATTCCCTCCCCCCCCCCCCCGCCGTGGCCATCGACCTTCGTTCAGCTTCGTCGTCAAGATAAACCCGGCAAAAAGTGCGGAACTAGTCGCTAACGGCTCTTTTCCCACGGTCGTCAAGACGTACCGAGCCGATTTGCTGAAGGTGAGAGTCTACCTGTCCTATTTGCACTTCTGAAGATCGAATCCTGTTTCCTAGAGCAATCAGATGTCGCTTTCGAAGTCCCTATCGAATGGCGCCTTCGAAAGGAAAATCCTGGCCGTTTTTATGATCGCGTTAGCATACAATCCAATGGTGTTTCGGTTGATTCGGGAAACTCACGTTATTTGCTGATTAATCAGTTTCTGAATAATCAAGGATAAAGGACAGTGTCGATCAATCCCTTCCGGATGCGTCACACATTCTGCTTCCACGTGATGTTGTGAAGGCAATTTGAATGCGTATGTGACCTTCATAATGACATTCGCTGACCTGCCGATGAACAGTTCAGTGGCTTATCCTTTCCAGACGAGTCTGGTTATTCAATCTCCTCTGGGTTGCGCCACGCATTCTACTTCTACGGGATGTCGTGGAGGCGGGTCGAATGCGCATTTGGCCATACAATGACTTGCGGTGGCCAGCCGATGAACAAGTCAGTGCTTTATCCTTCCCAGACAAGTCTGGTACCAATTCACCGACCCCGGAAGGATGGAGAGCTTGGATGGCCTAGGCGGGAATCCGGGCCAGGAACTTGAAATCGGGTGCACGCGACAGTATTCGCCTCTTGCGACTGCGCCACACGCCCCACCCCCCCCCCCCCAACTAAAGACATTCGACACCAAACTAGTCACCAAGCTTCATTCACGGCAATAAAAAGTGGAAAATAGTCCCATGAGGAGTTGGATGTCAACCAAGCTCTCGTTTCTCTCAATAAACACAGCGATAATCTTCAACTGCGGAAGGAAGAGAACTACAGACGAAAGAAAGTGGACGTTGACTTCATACAGTGATGCTATCGTAGTCTACCTAAGGCCTAGAACTACGGTAGTCGCACTGTACTCAACGTCCACTTCCTTTCATCTGTAGTTCTCTTCCTCCTGTGGTTGAATTTATGGCTGTGTTTATCCAGAATAACGAGAGCTTGGTTAACATCCACATCCAACTCCTCATGGGATTATTTTCCACTTTTTATTACCCTGAGTGAAGCTCTGTAACTAGTTTGGTGTTCAATGTCTTTAGTTGGGACGTGTGATAGCGCAGTCGGAAGAGGCGCCGACTGTCGCGTGCACCCGGTTTCAAATTCCTGGCTTGGATTCCCGCCTAGGCCATCTAAGCTCTCCATCCTTCCGAGATCGGTGGATTGCTAACAGACTGGTCTGAGAGGGAAAACCACTGATTTGTTCATCGGTTAGTCACCGCAAGCCATTCTATGGCCAAATACGCATTCAAATCACCTCCACGACATCCCGTTGAAGTAGAATGCGTGGCGCATCCCAAAGGGATTGAGTAACGCCGTGCTTTACCCTCTTTAAACTCCTTCACCTCTACGACTAGGACACTATGCAAGCTCCATACAGAGGAGCACAGCAAAGGAAAGGAGTTCCGTGATGGCATTTGAGATCGAAAAGGCAGTTTTGCTCCAAGGCTCCCTCTCATGAGTTTACCACAGAGATCTCGTGGCAGTCCGTGGTATTTTGATAGGTAAACATCGGCTAGTCACCGCAAGCCATTGTCAAGGTCAATTATGCCTTCAAATTGCCTTCGCGACATCAAGTAGAAGCGGAATCCGTGGCGCATTCCAAAAAGGATTGATTAACGCTGTCACAACGATGTTTTGTTGCGATCAAGACTTCTAGCGCCAGGCGGGACTCGAACCTCCACCTCCCTCTGACCGGGCGGGAATGCTCTACGCCTTTACACCACCGGCGCCGTTTGATCGAACGCAACATCCATACCTCGTGGGACCGATCCGCACTCACCCGTATCCGGGATGAGCCGGCCGCTGATATCAGCATGGAACCAGTTAAGCTGGTGGTCTTGATAGAAACAATTGGCTAGGCGAGGATAGAGCACCACGACCTAAACTATCAAGACCATAAGCTTAACTGGTTCCATGCTGATATCAGCGGCCAGCTCATCCCGGATACGGGTTAGTGCTGATCGGTCCCACGAGGTATGGATGTTGCGTTCGATCAAACGGCGCCGGTGGTGTAAAGGCGTAGAGCATTCCCGCCCGGTCAGAGGGAGGTGCGGGTTCGAGTCCCGCCTGGCGCCAGAAGTTTTGGTCGCAGCAAAACATCGTTGTGACTACTTACAACCTCGATACCTGCCAATTGAGGCTTAAGGAAACTTATTTGGATTGATTAACGCTTCCTCTGTCCTTTATAAGTTCATCCTTAGGTAACCTGTATAAGGATTCATGCTTCTGAAGACATCGTTCTTCAGCCAGAGGTATTTTGCCCTACCAATGAGGAATAAATTCGGGGCCTCACGTAACCCAACAATGAACCTCTACGATGCGCAAAAGATTAGTTGGTCTTCCCGACGTCCGGCAAAGAAACGGCAACAGTCAGAGACCACTCCCACCCGGTTCCGCTGACCGCTTGAAACATTCCCGCCGTCCCTCAGCTCCTCCTCGTGTTTAACTGCAGAGTGCCACAACCTGCCCGCCGCCCTGCCAGTCGGACCACCCTCGAAGTATGACGATGACGACGATGATTCAAGTGCGACGAGGGACGAAGCGCTATCGGCGTCGACTATCGGCTGCTATCGCCGGACGATCTGCCACCGACGTGACGACGATGCACTGAACCGAAACACCCTCATCGGCCCGCTTCGCGCCGTATCGTCCATCCGTCGGTCGCGTAATCGCATCCGGTTTTCGTGCGTTGCGTCACCTCAGCCTGCAGCTTCCACTTCCTAGCGGGGATTAGTGCCCGTTCCCGAAATGGGATTGGCGGCATCTGTAGGCTTCAGATGTTCCTTTCGGGTCTCGCTCCAGCGCGAGAGCTTCAGTTTTCACCTTCACCTTGTCAGTTGAAGTCAGCCGACTTCCTTCGAAACCGGGCGATGTTCAGTATCAGCCTTCAAGTCGTCCGAGCTTCTAACAGTTGATGTAAAAGCAGATAGAACGTGCATAAGGATAAGTGTTATAACCAAGGTGCCAAGATCATTGGAGTGTGCCATGCATTTAATCCAGTTGACATATTGGAGGCTGTTCCAAGGCTAATTTGTCTGCAGAGTGACTCGATGGAATAATACCCAGTATAGGAATCTCTAGTGCCAAAAAAGTCCTTAATCTATAGCGAGATCCAATGAACACAGTGCCTCCCTTGGTTAATTCTGCTTTTTGTCCTTGTTGATGTTGAGAAAACCATCCATCCAGTTTTGCGTGACAGACGCACGGACAAATATATGGATAGTGGGATCCACCTTTGAACAGATATAGTAGTGCTTGGGATGTGCCACGTATTCCACCTGCCCTTACGAGCTGATTGGGAATCTGGCCGTCTGACTTCGAGCAGAGACTTCGCTCCAAAATTCGATAATATCGATCACAATTGATTGCACCCCCTCCCCTTTGCGTATTTGCTGTGAAGCCTGTCGATAGGCCAACATATTCACATGGTGTCCATCTGCAACCGCCAATCCTGAACAGAGACCCTTCCACCGGCCAACAATTTTGCGACGATCGATAGACAGGAGGACTCTGTGACATACGAATAGATTAGCCTTCCTCTACATGTCGAGATGCCAGAAACACCGTTGTGTGCGCCAAGGCGTCGAAAATTAGGTGGGCCAGTAGCTTCGTCTCGGTGACACTCGACGGACGAGTGCTGTAATCGGCGAAATATAGGTGATGCCTGCCAGGTTCTTTGGCTAATTTCCGAATTAGGGGTATGGAAGGAACTTCGTGCCATTAGAGCGAGGAGTACCCATTGAACTACTCTGGCACGCCATGGGGATGAACGGAGATGATCCTTACGCTCGCACGAACAATGCAGCGAAATGTCTCAGCCGGAAAGAGATTGAGAATTATCGGTCGATTTTCCCTGCTTGTTGGGTAAGCCCTAGTTTATACTTGCGTCGCTGCGCGGCGCGGCACCATGGTCGGCATAGATATCGACCGGGCGGCGCGAAAAATCGATATCTATGGCTCCGTTTATACTTCGACGCCGAGCGACGCGACGCCACGTATTGTGGCCACATTGATCGGGCGACGCGATCGATCAATTTGGCCACAACGCGTGGCGTCGCCTCGCTCGGCGTCGGAAGTATAAACGAAACCTATGGCGATAGTGGTGCGCGTTGCGGCACAAGTATAAACTAGGGCTAACCTGCCCAATAGAAAATAGAAATGTGCACATGACAGACATCGCAAAAATTTGATCACGGACGGGAAACTAGCAATATCGATTGATATTGATCGATGAATCAACACAATTCGTAAAAAAACGCATTTGTCGGTCATCTTGTTTTCGTTTCAAACGGTTAATTCTAGGCAAATTTGATAACATCGATCGATACCGCCTCCTTTCAGAAATCGATCGCTATTGACCGGCGAATTAGTCACACTTTCATACTTATTCAAAAGCATATTCAGCGGGCATCCTGCTTTCATCTGCCACTGTCAACTCCGGGGAAAATCGATAAAGTCGATCGATACTGTTTCGTTCCTAGGAAACTCGTCCCTTCGGTCGATTCTAAGAAGTCAGTTCTTCCAGCGGCCATTATTTTTGCGCGGACGAACTAACAGACGCACGGACAAGCATATGGACTAGAGCTGGTTCGTACGCAGTAGACCACTGGAGGATTTTACCGCTTTCTTACTTATTGTACCAAAAGTAATAATAATTTTTAGCTCTTATTTGATTTATAAATGCGTATTTATTTGAGAAAATCACTCTTTGCACCTCAGCAAACTGAAATGTAGATGTTTTGCTCACAAATTGCTGCATTCCACTGCTATAGTAGACCAAATGCCACACTCTACGCTACGAAGCTGAAGAGAATGAGCTGTCAGTGACGAGCATTGTTCCATACGCGGTACGTCGCCGGCTCAGAAGCAGTCGATGACGAAGCGTCTCTGAAACCTCCTCCTCACGTCATCGTCCACCGTCGAAGCTGCCGCTGCAGCTTCTCCTGCTGCTTAAGTGGTTACACTTCGCGCGAACTGTTTCCGCCGTTCGCTTCGCTTCCTTTTTGACAAAGTGCTCGTGCTAATCACGTCGATTAGGCAGCAAGGAACTGGTCCCGCCCGACCGTTTGGCACTGACAGACTGACACCGCTTGGAAGACCGTTGAGGCGCTACTTTCACTTTCTTAATTGCTTAGGCTCTTCTGGGCATCCCACCCTCCTTTCCTTTCTAGCTCTGGAGCAGAACATCGTCAGAGTTCGCTTGACAGCTGAGAATAGCGGGTAGGAATTTTGGCTATAAGAATTAACGGCCAGTTGCTCAACGCCTGTCACCTGTCACTGGGCGCGTGTAGCGCAGTTGGAGGAGGTGCCGGCTGTCGCATGCACCCGATATCAAGCTCTTGGTTCGAATTTCTCGCCCAAGCCAACCAAGCTTGCCTTCCATCCCTCCGGGATCGGTGAATTGGTACCAGACCTGTCAGGGAGGGGTAGAGCACTGACTTGTCCATCAGCTGACCACCGCCAGCGATTGTATGGCCAATTACGCATTTAAATTGCCTCTACGACATCCCGTAGAAGTAGAATGCGTGGCGCATATCAAGATGGATTCATTATGCCAACCTTTATCGTTTATCTTTATTCTTATTAATTAAATTGTATTTCTTGTTTATTGCCCAATATGCGGTATTTTCTGTCTCCCTAACTACAGATCTAGTTTTTAGTGAATTCCAGTACTTCTTCAGTTTTTTTTTTGTTTCCTCCAGCTTTTATGAGTTTTTTTCTGATTTCGACCTTTACGATTTACTCTCTTTTTCATTTTTTATTATGTTTTATTTTATGTTGGGCGCGTGTAGCGCAGTCGGAGGAGGCGCGACTATCGCGAGCACCCGATACTAGGTTCTTGGTTCGGATTTCCCGCCAAGACCAACCAAGCCCTCCATCCCTCCGGGATAGGTGAACCTGGGAAGGATAAAGGGCTGACTTCTCCATCAGCTGGCCACCACAAGTCATGGTATGGTCAAATACGCATTCAAATCGCCTCCACGACATCCCGTAGAAGTAGAATGCGTGGCGCATCCCAAATAGGGATTGAGTAACGCCGTTCTTTATCTTTTTTATCCTTTTATTTTATGTTGTAAAACATTTGTTTGAGCCCGAAACGGCTGAGATAGAGGCTATATGTTGTTGCTGAATGTTGGAGTGCTGACACGCCTCGAGGATATCGCCGTATTTCAGGTTAATTTTGGTTTTAAAAGCGTCGCCATTGCTTAGAAGGGTGTCAAACCTCACTCGAAATGTGTCCGATTCGGTTTGAAACTCGACCGGTTCATTTGAAAAGTACCCAACTGTAATAGAAAATGTTCGGCTTGATTTTAATCGTTTCCATCTCTATTTGAAAGGTGCCTAATTTGGCCTGACGGTGGTATACTGTCCGTGCCGAGCCTGGAACTAATGACCGCTGAACTGGCTTCCCAACGACAAAAAGGCAGAATCCAGTCCGACCGGCCAATGTCGAAGATGGCCACGGGTGGAGCTGGCAGGCAATGTCTAAAGCTCTGAAGGAAACAATCGCGATCAATCTCGATCGCGATACTAGACCCATATACTACTCCCTTGCCTCTAGATAGCCCTGAAAATCCCTGACGTCGCCTTCCCTTCAATCAAAGCCTCCACCGAATCGCTTTCCCTTCGAGGAGATCGTTCAAGTGATCGTTAAGAGCAGCGCAACAAAGGAGGAAAAACCCGCTAGGTACACCGTGCCGAGTCCCGGCAGCGATGTTCCAATTGAGAGACAGACTGCGCGCCGCGTGTGGCATAACCGGCCCGAGGCTGTCATCCGCTCATCCGCTACGTAACATCGGGGATTAGCGATTTTCAGGTGCCAACTCGAATCGGTAACCCATTAGAGTTCCCCAGGGCTACAATAGTCAGTCCCTGGTTGGGATGCGCCATGCATCATACTTTTACGGTCAGTCGTGGAGGCCATTTGAATGTGTGTCTGGTTTATATGTACATCTGCTAGTAGAATTCGTGGCGCATCCCAAATGGGGATCGTACAACGCCGCCTTTATCCTTCTCTTTATCCTCATATTTCTAAATTGCGTTTAAAAGAAATGAGAATGTACGGTAATGTAATATACGATGTATAAGGGCCAAATTAAGGATAAGGATAAAGGACGGCGTTACTCAATCCCTTTTGGGATGCGCCACGCATTGTACTTCTACGGGATGTCGTGGAGGCGTGTTGAATGCGTATTTGGCCATACAATGACTTGCGGTGGCCAGCCGATGAACAAGTCAGCGCTCTATTCTTCCCAGACAAGTCTGGTACCAATTCACCGACCCCGGAGAGATGGAAGGCTTGGTTGGCCTGGAAGCGAAATCCGAACCAGGAACCTGATATCGGGTGCAGGCGACAGCCGGCGCCTCCTCCGACTTCGCTACATGCGCCCTAAGTGTCCAATACGACGTCAAAATGGTACAACATCGCAAAAATCGGTGAGTCTGCTAAAAAAAAAACCCTAGCGGAATGGAAAGAAATGCTGAAAAAATGCAGCTAAAACCCACAAGCTTTACCCTGACCCATATATGGGTTGGGAACGAGGTGTGAAAAGTGGAAGGATTCGGAGGTGTGGGGAGGTACAGAAAGAGAAGGTAAAGGTGCAGGCATTAGATGCGTAAAGAAGACACTGATGACTCGGGTCAGCGTAACCCAGTGGGTTAGGTACTTAACCCGTAAGGCGCCTTTTATACTCCCGCCGCGGCGCGGCGCGTCAATTTGGGGAGCGGCGCGGCCAGTCGCGCCGCGCCCCGAATTTGACGCGCCGCTGCGCGATTGCAGTTAGAAAGGGGGGCGTCAGCGACGCGCGGCCACGAACATCTGCGCACTACGGCCCGTGCTCCGGAAACGGTCCATGAGTCATTGAGGGAGCAAAACAGAAAGGATTCGTCTGGCTGATCAGCGCAATGCATCTTGTCAATGTTTGTCGTGGGATTCCTATGGGGAGCGACGAATCCTCTCTTAAGCCTGGAGTCGAAGTCGTTCGCTCAACCTATGGTTGAAACTGGTGAGTGTGGTATTGAGTCGAATCCCCTGCAATGCAAACGGCTTTAAACCACTCTTTATTTTGCGATATGTGCGGGTCCAAAAGTAAAACTGCTGGAAGCTACTCATCGTCGAGAATCACTCAAAATTCTTTCTCATATGGCCATTCTGAGGTCACTGTGCATAAGCATATCTTTGGCGTGGTATATGAAGCTTCGTGAATGTCCACAGATCTCCATTCTCTTCCTAGGTTACAGAAAGTGCGGGCTAAGGTTATGGTCACCGATTTCGCCCAATTCCTAATCATGCAAACCTAGTAATCGTCTGTAACTTCAAAAAACGATGTCAGATTCGTGATCAGCACCCCTAAATACCCCCTTCTCCTTCCCAATAGGAGAAGTTTGGTCGAAACGGTGAAATCCCCCACACTACTCCGAGCCTGCCGCGGCTGATCGCTCCGCGCCGCGCCATTCCCCTCAGCGGCGCGATTCGCCGAATACCGTAACCCAAAATTCCGTCAAGTGTGGTGTTTTGCGGCGGCGGAGTATAAAAGCTATGCGACGCCGCCCCGCGGCGCGAAAAATCGATAGCCATGCTGACCATCACGCCGCGCCGGGGGGCGGCGCAAGTATAAAAGGCGCCTAAAGTACGGTGAGGGATGGAAAGCTTGGGTGGCCTGGGAGGGAAATCCGAACCAGGAACCTCTTATCGGGTGTACGCGACAGCCGGCGCCTCCTCCGACTGCACCACATGCGCCCAAGGGTCAAATTAGTTCATAGAAATTCCTGAATCGTAACGTATATACCATTTTCACCCCGAATTCGACACTTTTCAAATCAAATTGAACACTCTTCTAAACTGGCTTTAAGACCTTTGACAACAAAGCGAACTTTTCCAAATCGAATTAACCTTCAGACAGGTTAAACCGCAGACTCAATAAGATGGTTAGAATAATTTTTCATTCGAAAAGTCTTGTACACATTTCTTGAAAATTCTTTAGTTTACCTCCTGACTAAGTGTAACTATTTTACAAAAATTTTATTTTTGAGAAAAAATAATATTAAACTAAACACTGTGTACAGCTCAACACGTATAATAATAATGAACTAAAACCTGCTTTGAAGCACAGAAATGAAGCAAGCATATAGTGCACTAAAAGATCAGATCGCGACATGCACTCAGAAAGTTCGCCGCAAGTTTTATTCGATTGATAGCGTAAATGCCAGTTACATGAACCATTAAAGTGAGGACATGTATGTGTTCTTAACATTTGTTTTTGTTCTATCATTAACAAACGTCAAACTCCATGCAAACAGAAATTCTGCTTTCAATCGTATAAACTTCGTGACGATTTGGATGAGGACATGGCGCAATCTTTTCTTGGCACCAAAAATAGCCGCCTTCCTGCTCTTTTAAAGAAGCTTTCAGCCATTATTTTCCTAAAAAAACAGAAATTTTATAAAATTGGAAACTATGGGGAATTAAAACTTCGGAGTTGTTCAAGAATTATTCTAACCATTTTGGAGAGTCTCTACCTTAACGTAGAAGAAACTGATCTCGTAAGAGTTCGGCTTGATTTCAAAGCCTTAAGTCAGCTTAGAAGAGTGTCCGATTTGACGTAAAAATGATATACAGCGTGTCTCAAAAAAATGTATCGACTGTTTGAAAGGCGATAACTTTGCTCACAGTAAAGGTCCTAAAGAAACTAAGAGCTCATATAAAAGCCTAAGAAAACAGAAATTTTGGATCTATCCTAGTCCATGGGGGGGGGGGGGAGGCCACATAACTAAAAGATAGGTAGCAAAACGAATTGAGGCTTACCGAGCGGCGCCTACAGACCGAGTTGGAACCTAAAATAAACCAAAAACGAACGAACAAACAAAAAAATAAAAAATCGCCGCGGTTTTCAACCGTCTCGTCGGGCAAAGAGCGACGGAATGGAGGCATGCCGCGTGCTGACCGCCGGCTGACATGTTGACCAGGATCTAACATGGTGAATAGGGCGCATGAAGCCGCATGCCGCGTGCTAACCGCTGTTTGACATGTTATAACCAGGACCCAACATGGTGAGGAGGGCAGACAACTTTGCGATGCGTCATTATGGGAATTGCCAATATTGATTAGGCCGCGCGGTCTAATCGATACTGGAAATTTTCATTGCGACGCAACGCGCGGTGAATGGAGTGTAAACGAGGATATGGATGCCATCTGTAACAGAAGCTTGGAACAGCGACGTTCTTCAAATGCTACGGGAGAGCTTCTGCTACAAATGGCATCTACATGAACGTTTATACTCCATACATCACGCGATGCGTCATCAATAAATTGAATTACCAACATCGATTAGAACGCACGCGCGGCCTTGCAAACTTTCCAGTGAATACCAACTTTTCTAGTAGCCTGAAGGCTGGATTCTGCCGACTTCTTCCAGCTTCCCTATTCCTCGAGGCACTGTTCCTTGTCCGCAGTGTCGCAGCCGGTTATGGGATACGCCACGGTGATTGATGCCAGACGTCGCCACCAGTTGAACGGCGACGGCGACGATTTCGGCAGCGTCTCCCGTTCGGCTGCACAGTAGAGGGACGGCACATGAAACCTCTGATGCACCAATTCTCAGCCGCCAGCCGCCATATGTGTCCTTGTGACATTTTTTCAGAAACAGCCGGCTTCTCGATGTTTTCCGGAACGCGCTGCAAGTCAGTTTCAGCGAAGATTCAGTTCGTTCCAGGCGAAGGTGTTAGATTTATAGCCCACTTGGGGACAATCGGGGCATGATCCGGTTTGGGAAGCCTTCAGGCGTCGTCCAGATTGTGACCATGAACAAGTGGTCGACAGACACACTTGACGAGCCATCTCGGTGTGAACAGTCAGGCTTGCGAAGCCGCTTCCTATTATGGATTAGGTTTCTCTCTTGCAAATCTCTTGCTCCATAGATTCATCAATCTCTGGATAAGGGTAAAGAAACCCTCTAGGGGATGCGGAGGTTCCAAAAGGGATGCGCAGATGACCAGGAAATACCCAATTCAAGGAATTTAAAATTCCATGAATTTTTTATTTTTCACAAAAAATAATGGATTAAATTTTATTTTAAAGCGCACAAAGGCAACAATCGTTAAGTGTGTTAAAAGAAACGATCGAGCCATGCACTTGACTAGTAGGTCGCCATGACTTTCATTCGATTGAAAGTTTTGCTAAGAGTCTAGAATAAGGGATCACTTATCTTTCCATAAGCTCCTAGAAATGTGTTCATAAGCTTTTAAAATAGAAGCGATAGGCTGGAACACAGTTTCACTACAGCTGTTAAGGGTCATTCAAGCCTGTTTCGGCAAGAGTAACCCTTTCAGGTGTGGAAAAGGCACAGGGAGAATACCTACGCCCTCTATCGCTTCCGCTTATAACGAGCCACCACATAGAAACCATTTTCCTTTTTTATAGATTGTATTACGTTTCCATTTTATTTCATTTTAGATTCATCGTTGTTGTCGTTAGTTATTTAAACGGAATAATAAAAGTTTAATTACCCAAGTTTGAGGTGGGACGGTGGTAGTCAATTCCCGCGCGGCTATTTGTAGATCTTCGACACTGTTTGAAATTTTATTTTAAAATTGTTTTATTTTATTTTATTTTTCAACTATTAGATGAAAGAAAATGGCTTACAACCTCTTTAAAAGTGGGAAGGGGCATTTTTCAATTCTCGAAAAAAGATGGCGCCATGCACCGTCCAGGACGTCACGAGGATCTATCCTAGTCCTGGAGGGGGCCACATAACTAAGGTGTATGTAAAAAGTCGATTTGGGACTTACCGAGCGACTCCTACAGAACACGATAGAACCTAAACCAGAAAAAGAAAGAAGAAAAAGAAGAAAAATTCGCTAGCAAAATAAAAGACGTAAAAAATAATGTTTTCGCCGCGGTTGTAAGCGGGTAAAGTTATGAGCCCTCCTCACCATGTTAGATCCTGGTTATAACATGTCGGACGGAGGTCAGCACGCGCTAGGTGGTGTTACGCGGCCTCCTCATCATGTTATATCCTGGTTCTAACATGTCAAGCGGTGGTCAGCACGCGGCACGACTCCATTGCGTCGCTCTTTGCCGCCGATACGGCTGTCAAACCGCCACGATTTTATTTTTTATATTTATCCGTTCGTTTTTTCCTTTGTTTTGGGTTCTATCGTGCAGGAGTCGCTCGGTAAGTCCCAAGTCGATTTTTTACATACTTTTTAGTTATGTGCCCCCCCGTACCAGGATAGATCCTGTCGCGATTCTCATTTGACTAACAGCAAACATTTCTGTCTTCTTTGCATGGTCTTACACACTCGTACAACAAAAAAATTAAAAATTACACATATCTTCACTTTGTGGATTCAAGAAAACAGCACTTTTACTATCGTTACTTCTTATTAGTTTTTATTACACGATTACAATCGTGTGGTATAATTTTTGGCACTATCAATCAAAGGGAAATCGGGACTAGCTACACGAATGCATGGCGCGATCTCTTCTTTTAATACGATAGAAAATTGACGCCTTTCTGCACTTTAGATTAGGTTCCAAAGCACATTTTCTCTTGGTAAATAAAACTTCAAGCAGTATTTTCACTTACCGAGAGAGGTGAAATTTAGAAACTCAGTGAAAATCATACTAATCTCTCCTTGAACAAGGAGTTATTCAAACCATCTTGGAGAGTCTCTAGCTTAATCCATGAGACGATTTTTGGGATTTGGAAGATGTTCAGCTTGGTTTGAAAGCGTGAAGCTTGCTTAGAAGAGTGTCCGATTTGACGTGAAAATTGTCCAATTTGGTATCAAAAGAGTCTGATTCGACGTGAAAATTGCATACATTAAAACCGTAGCAGGATATTTAAACCTATTTTGCTTGGGGTAAAACTACAAACCCCTCCAGTCTTGTATCCAGTAGCAAATGTAGATCTAACGAAGTCGACACCACTGCGTCTGCGAAAACAATCGAATTAGTGGACTTCCATAACTAGGTAAGCTAGTCTTCTCCGACCTTGGCCAGTCATGCCTCCTCAACGGTAGCTAAATCGGTCAATTACCGATGTTCTCGTTCACTGAACGACTTCGAACATTCCGCGAGCGGTTTTTCAGCGACTCCTCCTCTCATTACGCCTGCAGCCAATCTCAACCCACTACTGCTTCTAGTCCGGTGTGCTGCTGCGGTTCTGGCGCCAACCTCTACGCTTCAGGCGAAAGCTTTCTTTCTTTGTTATGTAAACGGTTAGAAACCATAGTAGCATCGGTACATGTCGCGAAAGCGCACCGTGGGGGTGCGGGAACGCGTTGTTGTTCGTACCGTAACGGCGACAGTCAATCTGGCACCGGCTCAGTCACAGCGGCAGAGCGAAGAAACCCTGATCCAGATATGAAGGCTCCCACCCAAGCAGTAAATTTAGGCGAAAAATCGATAGCATCGATCGATCTCGACTGACCGATCCATAATCCGTTCATCTTCGGTGTGAACTAATTAATATCGGCCAACAAATGGCCTGGAATCGGTGGGTGCACAGCAGGCGCCGCCACTTCCGGCTGCGCTATCGCGTCCCAATCGATGGTACAACCTACTTACTGTAAAGCCTGTAATTTGAGCACCTAAGGCAATCAGGAGCTTGGAGCGCAGTCGGAGGAGGCGCCGGCTGTCGCCTGCACCCGATACCATGTTCTTGGTTCCGGCTCCGCCTAGGCCAAACAACCCTCCATCCTTTCTGGGTCGGTGAATTGGTACCAGACTTGTCTGGGAAGATCAAAGATTTGTTGATCGGCTGTCCACCGAAAGTCATTGTATGGCCAAATACGCATTCAAGTCGCCTCCACGACATTCCGTAGAAGTAGAATGCGTGGCGCATCCCAAAAGTGATTGAGTAACGCCGTCCTTTATCCTTTATCCTTATCCTTATGTTCGTTGTGTTTTTTCTGTTACATAAGTGTTCGAAAAATGCTCATTTATTTTAAATGTAGGATATGTGTGCTTTGTTTATGAAAATATTCATTTTATTTTTATGCGTTAGGTGAACTTTATTTTATAAGTGTTCGAACCATGTTTCAAAAGTGTCTTTTAATTTTTTAGATGTTGGATACGTTTAATTCTGTTTAAATATAACCATATTCTTTTTTAGATGTTAGATACCTGTTTGAAAACGCCTACTTATTTTAAAATAGTATATAAATGTCGATGTTGTTGATCGGTTCAAAAATATTCATTTTTACACATTAAATGCATGCTTTAAATTTTAAAATGTCCTTTTTATTTTTTAAGTGTTAGACGAATGTTGGAATAATGTCTATTATTTTAGTTTTAATGTTGAATACGTGTTACTATGTTTATCAAGCCCCCGTTTCATTTTTTAAAATATTAGATACGTCTGGGAAATTTAAGAAAATGTCTACTTTATTTTTTAAGTTTTAGACACATGTTTGAATAATGATTATTTATTTGATAAGTGTTGAACACGTGTTGTTCGGGTTAAAGATATTTATTTTTATGGGTTAGATGCATCTTCGACGTTTAAATAAAATGCCCGTACTGTTTTTTGTTTGAATAATGTTTATTTATTTTTATTTTAATGTTGGATACGTCGTTTCCCGCTTATAAAATGTAAATTTCACTTTCTGAATGCTAGAGGCGTCTTTAAAATTTTAGAAGATATCTATCCTATTTCTGACGTTTTCGATACACGTATGGAACAATATTCATTTCCTTTTTAAACGCGGGACATGTCTGAAGCGTTTTAAAAAATCTATTTAATTTTTAAATGTTAGACACGTGTTCGAAGGTAGCTGTTTATGTTTTAAATGTTAGATACGTGCAACTCTGTTTAAAAAAATGTCTATCTTATTTTTCAACTGCTATATACATATATAAAGCTCAGAAAACCTCGCTTTTTATCTGTTATAAACGTGTTTCAAAAGTGATTTACCTTACTTGAAAATCTTTAATGTTCAACACGTGTAATTCAGTTTTAGGAAATGTTTATTTACCTTCCAAGGGTTAGACACGTGCTTGAAAACTGTCTATTTATTTTTTCCGTGTTGGATACGATTTAATTATAATCGATTTATTTATAATCAATTTAAATTTGTAAATGTTAGACAGATGTTTGACAACTACCTCTTTATGTTTTGGCGTTGGATACGCTTAGCTCTGTTGACAAAAATGTCTATCTTATTTTTTAACTGCTAAATATTAGGTTGTCCCATAAGTCTTCGCCGTTTTTTTTTTCAACGATTCACTGCAGATTTCGCCGGCGGTCTCTTGCATAGCGCTGCATAGCTTTCGAAAAAGAATGATCTGCTCAATCAGAACGTGTATTGCGTTTCTTTTTTCATCATGAATTTTGTCAATTTTTAGGTCGTTGAAGTGAAAAGTGAAAAAGTGAACAAGTAGCCATTTGCGCACTTGTTCTCTCCGCTTAGGTT